>BSBN01000037.1:0-1200000 GCA_027924645.1 Cunninghamia lanceolata | reverse complement strand
TTGTTTCTTTCTCTTCGGGGTATGCGATTAAAGCCATGAAGGAAGTACTGACACATTTGCATCCAAATTTGAATCCATAATTGCTATGGAAGGAGCTAAACTCACACTGGTTGTGGTCAGAATTGGTGAAGTGTTGGTAAAAATAGCACCTGGAACATCAACATTTGGAACTTGCTCTGAACCAGACATGAATTGATCTAAAACAGATTGAGCACCAATATCATATGATGGGGAAGAGAAGCTTGGTAAAGATTCAAAAGAACCAAAAACAACATTAAAATCCCTCTTAGGACTATAAAAAATAGTCTTAGATAGAGATGGAGAAGCACCAGAAGATTGAATAACAATTGGAGTAACTGGGGTAACAGAGACAATGGACATAGAAAGCGAAACTAAAAAATTGTTCAAAGGAGAAGAAACATGTGGCTCCTAGGACATGTCCTTTTTAGGAGACATGGTAGGCTCTTCATGTTGTTCCTATTCTTCCCCTCTTTCTAGTTCTTGTTCGATCTCTTCTCTTTCCTCTAAAGGTATTTCCCCAGTGGCTAATTCTCTAGTAGCGAGGTCCTCAATAGCCTATTTTTTAGTGGCTATCTCTTTCGTAATTGGCTCTTTTTCAGCTACTTTAGCCTTAACACCCTTAGACACAAACTTGATCTTAGGCTTGGTAGCCTTTCTAGAACTAGGTGCATCACTTTTGTTCTACGTCCTTAGTTTGGACTTCTTACATGTTTGCTCTTGATTTTCCTCCTCAGATCCAGTGACAAAGTTCTTCAAATGATTGCCTTTACATTCCAACCAAACATTGGTGTTTTCCAAGATAGGTTGGAATCTTTGCGTGATTGAAGTGACTTCTTTCTTTGACCATTGAATAATAGGCAAAGAAGATCCCTCAATATTTTCACTGACATACGAAGGATCTAGAATGTTGCCATCATCTGTCATATCCTCTGTAATGTTCACCAACTCCAAATCTTCAACCTGACTTAAAGTCAATCGACAATAGTCTATCTTCCTGATGTCTTCTTCTATCCTTAGATCAGCCCTGACATCCTCTACAATAGGCACATGAGACAAAGATTTCTTCTTTATTTTATCCTTAACTCTTCTGTAATCAAAGTTAGCTCTTCTCTTGAAATGCTTCATAGTAACAAGTTACATTTCAGATTCAATGGCCTTAGCCTTAGTAGAAGTATGGATGGAATACTTGCCAATCTCAATCGGGAAACTAAAACCAAGTTTCTTTAGTTCCATTTTTTTATTATGCACAACAATGATCTATTGACATAATTCCATTAACACAATCTTGTCACTTGGATACCTTGGTAGCATATAGAGATAACCTTGGAAATACCCAACTCTTAGATAAGTGAAAGTGGGAAATTACAGATACAAACAACCAAATCTTTAAACTACTGCCCAAACTTCATCGGAAACTCTCTTCTATTCTAATTGAAGATTAAAAAAACACATGAAAACAACAAAGAAAGCATCATTCACCCTCCTAAAATGATGAATAGCTCCCTTAAGAGTCAATTGAGGATAATATTGATACATTGGAAACACCCTCTAATCTCCCTTCGATGATAGACCTGGAAAACTCCTTATGGATGCAACAACATAAACAAGATAAGATGTCATATAGAACTTGGAAGTAGTGGACACCTTAGTAAGCTGCTCATGAATGGTATTGCTGATCTGTTCACCCCAAAATATCTTTTGGTTTCCCTTCAATATTACCTTGATGTAGATGTACATCCACTCATGAAAATTGGAAGATGTAGAATGTCCCCTTACTCTGTTAAGAAGAGTAATCAAATCACTAATTTCTTCAATGAAATCACTCCTAGGAAAGATTTGAGGCCATCTCGAGAGATTTGGCCTTGCAGACTTCAACCATTTGGCGTTGATTATCTTCTTTGCTGCCTCAGGATCCTTATCATATTCTTTCTGAGAATAATCAGAATTAATCTCTACACAGGTGTCAAGGCTAGGACACATGAAGACTTTGTCTAAGAACTCTAGATCCAATCTTATAATCACATTCTTGTTGGCATCAGTGACACTCCTATTATCCTTGTTGTAGTGTGCCGCGACTTAAAGTACAAACATAGGATTATGTACGGTAACCAGGAAAGCAGCCACCGAGTGAATGTTGCTCTCTATAACAATTCATTTCATAAAGTGAATGAGAGGTTGTTGTTTCATTCTCTCCACAAACTCAACCATGTCCACATGACCAATCTCAGTGTCTCTGATCTCATCCACAGTAGATGTCACAAATGTTACAGGAAACACTCCTGATACTTATACTTCATGACTTTTGTCTTCCTTGGTGACGGATCAGTCATCTGAATCACAAGTGTCTTTGTCGAAAGATAGACCTCAAAAAATGTGCAGAAGAAACTGCAACACAAGATTCATGATTTTGCGGTGTTAGGAAAATATGGCAATAGGGAAATGCAATGATGACGATTATGTTCAAGAACATGAGCTTAGCGGGGCTAGAGAGTGATGGAGGTGCGAAACAGAGTGAAAGCGAGCAATGGTTGACAAGAGAAAAATTTTTCCTAGAGTTAGAGAAATTCAGGCGAGTGATGTAAGGGTGGCAAAAATTGCTGGCTCTTCATGTGGAGTAGATTGCTTTTGTGTAAGGGCGATGAATTTTGTCGCTCGTACATTTGGGAAAAAATGCAAGTTTTGAAGGAGCGGAAAATTTTAACACCTCTACATGAGGGTAAAATTTTGCAAGTATGGACGAGCGGTGAATAACTCCGCTCTTGCATATTATACTTAGCATTGTATCTATGACATTATGTATAGGTAGTGAAAAACATGGCTCATAAATAATAATAATAATAGGTAAGTCTTTAACATGGGTGGAAAATTTCACTGCTCATGCATATTGGGTAAAAATTTATGTCACGCATCGGTGGCAAAATTTTCTGCCCATGCACATGGATAGAAAACTTGAGGTAAACACAAACTCAGTGTAAAGTTGGCAATTTTCACCGACGTCACACTGAAAATAAGACCTTCACACTTACTGATGTAAAACCAATGAATTCTGCTACTTATGACAAGGAGGAAAGCGAAATGAAGTTTAAACCAACCAGTAGGAAGTGTTGATTAACTGGTTTTTAGAAGACAAGCATGATGGTGAAAATTGCCGAAACACTTACACTATCAAAAAGGGACAACACTCCTAACAGAGAAAAGTAAAAAACTAGGGTTTTAAATGAGTTACAAAGAAACACAAATAAATACAAATGACAACATATAATAAACAAAGGAACAACGAAACCCTAGTGTTAAAAATAAACATAGGAAAAAATAGGAAAGAAGGAGGACTTACCCGACGGCGATGGCTATGAAAAAATGACGAAAACCTAGCACAAATCACAAGTTGAATCTGCATAATGACATATACTCAGCAATCACAAAGACTCTACAAGGGTGCAGGGCATTCATAGAGGTAAGGGGGAAAAGAAATAATAAAAATAAAAGCCTTTAAAACCAATTAAATCGACATAACACAATAACTTGATGTGCATTAATTACACATCATGTTAATTAAAAGTTGCTTGGGTGATATTTTTTGCCGCCCCTGCAAATTAAATAGGCCTAATGTGCATCGGTGACATTTTTTGCCACCGTTGCATAAGACAAGAAAATTGATATGCATTGGCGGCAAAATTTGCCACCCGTGCATGTTAATGAAAAATTTTCTAACTCCTCGAAAACATCAAACTTGCAATTTGACATGTTTGGCATTTCAAATGTTTTTGCAAACCTCAAGAAACCAAAATAAGACAATACTCGAATGGATTCTCCGGAGCTAGGAGACCATGCATGAGGGCAAATGTGATTTGCCTCGTTTTGCATGCTTAGAGTTGTAGGCTACGAAACATACAAGTTTCATAGGGGTCATCCTACAAATTGAGCACAGCTAAATTTGAGGATAACAATATAATATAAGATAAAGAATGCACTCATAAAGTCATAAGAATCTTCCTTCTCAAATGTGAAAAATCCTAAAGTGTCCAGTATGGAAGAGATCTGAGATCTTCTTTCTTCTCAAAAAGATTTCCAAGAAAAAACAAGATTACCCAAATGCATGCAAGTCTCCCTTTTTAAAAATTATAAAGGGAAATAAAAGAAATAAATAATCTCACTTTGAATGTTATGAAAACTTTTCATATTTCCTCTTTGTAACTCCTAAATCTTCATATGTCTCTTTTCAAAAATAGTTGTCAAATAATAATATCCAAGAGTCATGGCTTTTACCAAAATGCTTAAATATTAAAACCAATATAAAAATTATGCACTATAATTAAGACTTATAAAATTATTATTTAAAAAAAATTAAACAAAGAATAAAAAACATAATAATTGAAAATAAACTCTAAATTATGTGCAAACCTCCAATTGAAAAGACAAGTGGATTTTTTCTTCCTCATTTGTCAAAGGAAAGGTAGGTTTTTGAGTGAAGAAGTGAATAGTTGTAATTAATTCACTTGATTTAGAAACTTAAGTTTATATTTTTCTCATTCCTCATTCGTGAAAGGAGACCTAAATTTATAGGTTTTTGGATGAAGAAGCCAATGGTTGTAATTAATTCACTTGATTTAGAAATTTGAGTTTGCATGAACTTTAATGATTTGATTTCATCTTAAAATTACTTGCATGACTTGGGGTATAAAACCAATATACATGTCATTCTATGATGATGCTGAAGAGACCTTTTCCAAGGCTTTATCAATATTGCAAGTAAAGAACAGTCTATGTTTAATTTAAATATAAATCAATAAATTAATAATTTAATATTCTAAAAAAATTATAAAAATGAATCTCAATCCTTCTCAAATCTTTTTCTTAAATTTAGAGTTGCTTAAAATAAATAAATTAATATTCTAAATAAAATTCTGCATATTCTTTAACTTAATAAATAAAATATTTAATAATATATTTTAGATTTTTTAATTTAAAATAAATAATTGGTTTTAGATAATTATTTTAGCTTCTAAATTCTTTTTTCAAAATTAATTTAAGGGATTTAAGCAACATATATCAAATAAGGAGGAATGTTAATTAGTGGTCATTAATTAGTAACTTTTAGATGATAATAATGAATAGTTTACACACCATGTAGATCCACTACCTTAACAAAATAATCAAAAAATAAGGAGTGCGAGCGGAAACGGGTGCGAGCGGAACCCTAACTAGAGCAAGTGTGGACGAGTATCACACCAGGGTGAGAGCAACATAGAAGGAGCCAATGGAGAAGATGATGAGGATGATGGAGTAGAAAGTGATGAGGAAGATGGAGGTGTAGACACCATTTGGGACATCCCATCTAAGGAGGATGACGACGTACTTATTGTAGCTCTGGTTGGATGCCTAGAGTTCGATAGCTCGGTAGCTCATGCTTGATCAATGTCCTGTGGCCAAATTATTGTTGGGGAGGGCGATCTCAACAAGGCAGTGAGGAGAGGCTTTCTCTCCTCCCCTCATGGATCTAATGTTAACAGGAAGTCTTCCCCTGTTGCTTGTCTTGCCCCTTTTGTTTAGTGGAAGCTTGTAAATGAGGTTCTGGGGTAGAAAGTCCCTGAGCCAATGGCCTCAAGGGTGTCTTTTCTTGCCCATGGTTGAAATTGTTGATCTGACTTTGGAGTCCCAGGTTGATGGCTATTCAGGAGGGAATTCATCTGCAGGTTCTTTGGAAGCAGTTGTGGGGCTAGGGTTGATGCCGACCCAAGAAGTTGGGTTCCTTGACTTTCTCACTATTGTTCAACATCCTGAGCTATCTAAGCTAGAGGACCTTGGCACATATCCCCTAAACCCTTCTTTCCTAAAAACTTTGGTATTCAAGGTCAAGATTAGAAGATCTTCATCCCTGATTTAGTGATGCAAAGATCCACCTCATTATGGAATAATGCCCTGATGGGGAAAATTATGGCTAATAGACCCAATGTAGACAACATCAAAAATTGGGTTAAAAGGAAATGGAGATTATGGTGATGAGGAAGGGATTCTTCCTCTTTTCTTTCTCACTTCTAGAAGATAGTTTGTAGATCTAGAAGGGGGGTCCCTAGTTCTTTGGTAGATCCTTTCTTTTCCTCAAGAATTGGGAGACTGGCTTAGACCTCAAGAAAGTTCACATTGATAGTGTTCCAGTTTGGGTGAGGCTCCCCTGTTTACCTTTAAAATATTGGGATGGGGAAGTTTGGACTACTGTTGCTAGTTCCCTGGGTAACTTCATTATTGCTGTTGAGGTGACTAAATATAGGAAACAATTTTATTTTGCAATATTTTACATTAACATTGTTGTTGAGAAAGTTCTCCCTTCTGCTATTACTCTTTCTTCTAAGCTTGGTTTTCTGAGGCAACAAATATGTTATGAGGAATCTCAAGGGATGTGCCACAACTACATAGAACTGGCCATGCTTCGGTTGTTTGTAGATCTGGTAAAGGATGGAAGTCCAATAATAATATTCAGTAGGAACGTCCCCTCCCACTGAAGAGGCTACCAATTCTTTGGAAATACATGAGAGGCATGATAGCCATCTCTTCAACAAGACCTTAGTGGTTGAAAAGAGTTGTAAGATGACCGTGGCTCTTCGTAGCTCATCTTCAAACAATGAAAATATCACAGAAACACCTAAAAGTTGTACTCCCTTTAACGAGGTTCTTAGTGCTCAGGAGCTTGGAAAAGGGAAGTTGGTGGGCATTGAGGCCTCTCCCAAAAGACAATGAACCATTCCAGAGGACAAGGCTATTGTTCAGAGCTCCTTGATGAAGTTTGGCTTTAAGCCACCGTGAGATGAGTGTTTTTCTCTATTCCTGGGCTTTCTCCTAGTCAAGTTATTCTCACCTTGCTGTTAGGGGAGTGTTGCTGGTTCGTAGCTGATTGTTGTTCTTTGGTGTAAGTTTTGTTGTTCCTCTTGGCCTAGGGCCTGCTTCTTTATTTGTGTTGTTTTTATGCATGTCTGACTACTATACAATGGTTTGGGCCCTTTCAAAAACCCATCGGTTCTGAGCTCTAATTAAAAGCGATTACCCTTAATCAAAACAAATAGTTTACACACAAATAAAAAAACATATTCAATTAGTAACTTTTAGATGATAACAAATAGTTTACACACAAATAAAAAACATATTAAAAAAAATAAAAGTTATGCATAAACAAACCTATAAATTTACTTCAGTATATAGATAATCATTTGATTTTTTTTCTATAAAAAAATACCTTCATCCCAAAGATATGGTGAATGAAATGAATCTTGTAATTAATTAATGTAAATATTATAAGCAAGTATATAATATCATATAATAAATCTTATATATATAGAAGTTATATATCTGTCTCATTATATATATTATAATATGTCATAGATTTGTAATTAGAAGAGATTTATCTAAGAGAATATAATAAATCTAGATAATAATCAGATTTATTATTTATACCATATATAATATAACTAGAAAAATTATTTTAAATTCTTAGCTTCTTTAACATCTTTCTAATTAACAAATTCCAAATACAAAGTAAATATTTTTTTTTATTTTTTTGTTACGAGGACTCTCATCTCCACCTCACTGCAACTTTAGAATGCCTCTGGACATAATTATATACTATAATTCTATCATCATATTATATAATTGTGTAAATATTATATATAATATATGATAATTATATAATTCAATATAATAATTCTAATATATCATCCATGGAATGACATTAACCATGCAACTTGGTTTAAATTTCCATTAAATGTACTAACTTGAAAATGAGTGTGACTTATGATCCTGGTGCTATTGTTTGATAAAAAATAAAAATTATTTGAAACAAAAAGTATGCATTGTGATTAAAGTTTACAGTTTTGAAATATATTAGCATTCAAGAGAGAAGAACAAAATAACCTTGAAAATGATAAAGGGACACAACTTAATTTATGCAAGATAAACAAGAATAAGGTTTAAGACTAAAGTTTTATCAACTGATTGAAAATATAGCTATATTGGAAGACCCACATACCATGTTTATAAGAAAAAGCTATTCCTCTCTTATTCCTCTCCAAGTCTTTATATTATCAACTAGTAAAAGCACCTAAGGTGCTATTAAATGGCCGATAGCACAAATATTTATAGGCCTATCACTAAATAATATACATTTATATTTTTATTTAAATATCATTACGTGTAGTATTTGGTGGATAAGGCTACAAATACTATAACGATTTGTTTCATTATAAATCTCTATTAAGTGCTTTCTAGTAGGCAAAAACCTTTATGTGTGTAAAATGTGAATGAACTAACTTTGTGTGGAATGTGTCTACAAACAAACTTCAATGGTGCTCATTGTGAGTCTTTGTGTGTTTGAATAAATTTTGACTTTCATTGTGTGTGTGAACAAATGTCAACATTCATTGTGTGCATGTTTAAAAGTTAACTTTGGCATTCACTTCATGTGAAATGTGTAAGTGTGTAAGAGAGGAAGATAGACAAGTTGAAAAGGGATGTCTTTATAAGGGTGAGGGTATTATTTCTTCTCTTCAAATACACCAAAGAACATCCCATAAAGGTTTTTAGATGCTACCCCTTGAAGGGAATGTGGTGGGTGGTGACTCAAAGTAGGTACACGAGGGGTAAAATAGGGACTTTGATTATCAGTTGAAGACCTTGGAAGATGACTTCTATGAGCTGGAGCAATAGCTGAAGGCAACAATTCCTTATATTAAAAAGGTTTTTACTCGTATGGTGAAATGAAGACATGCAAAAGGTGGATGTGCCTTCTACAGAGTGCTAATTCTGTTCAAGCAACCATATGGCCTTGAAGCCTTGATGGTCTATGGTTCATCATTTTCTTTTTCTATCTTGAGTTGAAGTAGCTGGGAAAAAAAGAATTTACAATTAGAAAAGCTATTATACATGCTAACACAATCCATTTTACTTTGGGCAAAATGAGGGTTGGTTTTAGATGTCCATTTTTCATAGGAAGGCCTATCAAGTTAATTATTACAGTTCTTGTTATATTTCTTGATGCTTTCATGTTCATGGATATAACGAAAACCAGAAGTTGAGGGTTTTAAATCATAGAGCCTAGGAAGAATTTGTGCGATTTTGGAAATTAAAAAAATATAGTTTTTATTTATAACAAAAAGCAAATATAAATGGCATATCGCAAGCCTTAAAACAAGCACTTTACAAGACTCTTCTTTACCTGCAATATTGATAAAGCCTTGGAAAAGGTCTCTTCAACATCATCATAGAATGGCATGTATATTGGTTTTATACCCCAATATAGGGCAAATCTCTATTTTACCCTTTCTCTACTCCCATCAAACAAATAATCAGTAACTTTAGTCAAAGCCATGGATAGATTGCAAATCAAGAAATTGCATTGACTAAAGAATGCAACATAGATATTTAAAAACTGCCACCAATAAGCTCTGTATGCAAATCATTTCCAAAAACAATTTGATACCATAATTCTTACATAAAATCATGGTGAAAGGTAATGGACAAGATACATACTGATTTGTAAAGTCAAATATTGTGCCAAAAGGCTGATAATGTCTTAGTAAGGTAGCCATAAACCCAGTTCTAGTAAACACCACAATTGACGTGCCAAGTGTGTTTGACATCATCGTTGCATAGAAAGCAAACATCTCACTCATATGTCTATGGAAAATAGAGTTTCCTCTAGCAGGTCAGCATCATTTCACTCTCAAAAAAAGAATATGAGTTGGCCCTTCAGAGGCTATATACATTTGTAAACAAATATTGTCACTTATAAATATCTTTCACAAACCTTAAAAGCATGACCAAGGTTAGTACGAGGTGCTTCTTTTAATGTAGTTGCTTCAATGTGCAAAGCAACAGTGTGCATGCATCAGATTCACAACTTTCAAATAATATATGTAGAAAAGCACGGGATCATTTCATTTTAAATTTTTTGTTTTGAGAGTTTGAGAAAAGTAGCATTGAGATATGAAACTCATTCAAAATCCTATAACATTCCCAGCAAGAAAAGAAATCCAAAAATTCACTTTTGTCAAAAAAAAAAATTCGTGTTTCTCCCGAGAGCATGATAGCATGTGCACTTTCTCGTACAACAATAGCAATGTTTAAAACCTCTACTCAATTTGGTTGTGGGTGGTTTATCATACTTTCCAACATGTTTATAGCTACTATAACTAGCTTCCCCATGCTGCGACATATGTTAATTATTTCTTCCTACAAAGTCATAACATACATATCAAATCACCAATACATTCTAATTAATTATTAAATGAAAATCCTCTCATAAGTTCAATAACATAGCAATCATGATGTTTATCTGGTTTATTGAGAAAAAGTTTCAGTACTAATAAGAGATTCAGGAAAATCATATAGTTGCATTCATTGTTGGGAACTTGAATTGATTAAATTATGAAAACAAAGTGGTAAGGTTAGCAGGCAAAAATTCCAACAACAATAAGAGAAGGGAAATCTTATAGTTATATCTAACAAAATTGCAAAAAATGTGTTGTGCCATGCTCCTTTACTACAAAATTAATGACCAACAATATAATATACATACAAATCTCTCCACATGCAAATAAAGGAAAATTACTTGAATAGGGCGAGTTCATACTTTTAAAATGTTCCTCCTACACCATTTTAAGGATAGAGTTAAATCATAAAGTTAGCTTACCAAAGAAAATCATTGTTTCAAGGACATCTTGTTCTATGTGGGCAAATTGTATAGCAATCCTTGCCAAAAACTAAGATTGAGCATTCAACAGTCAAGAAACTTTACTTTCTCATTGATATAGAATACCTCATAAGTAAAGCTAGCCAAAGCAAAATTTTACTTTCCCTAGTCAACCACTTGCATTGAATGTCTTTTTATCATTATCAAAAAATTAAAACCATTGACTACAATAATGCAATGACTACAACAATCCATTAGGTAGAACACAACTTTACCACTTCTATTTGATCAATAATAAAGTCCATTAGGTAGAACACAACTTTACCACTTCTATTTGATCAATAATAAAGTGCACCATGAAGTTATTGCTCTTCATTTTACTCCAAAGTTTCACTCAATAAAGAGAAGTTCATTAGCTCGTATCTTTTTTGCCATTGTGGTTGCACAAGGTGAAAGTTATTAGCATATTACAATGCTGGTAGTTCCCCATCCATAAGCTTCATCATAATTTTTAAATTTTATAACTTTTACCTTTGACCAATATTAAAGATCACCATATTCCTCTTCAAGTAGATCATTATCTAAATTTTATAACTTTTACCTTTGACCAATATTAAAGATCCCCATATTCCTCTTCAAGTAGATCATTATCCTGACATAGACCTCAATACAACTGATGATGTACAGTCAAATTTATCAAATCAAGAAGTATTTACCTTCCCACTAAGATGAAGTAAATTAGACACACTGACAACAGGTTATAAACTTGTATTCGTCAAGGGTAAAACTTGTCATGAAAAGTCAAGGTAAACATGACAAAGATCTTAAGTGCTGAATGATATCCCTATGAAAAACACATCTTCACATTAATTGTAAAAAATGAATTCCAAGCACTCTATTTTATGGTGTAAACCTAATATGGAGATCCCACCTAAAGATAAACCAGCACTGCTAGCGGACACAACCATACCTATACAGTACAAAATAAAAATTAGAAATAAATACCATTCCTTCAGTCTTTGGCACTAAGCTAAAGGAAGCCTCCGATTCCTGATTTTTATTCTAAAACACAAAGTTGCTCAGTTCAGAAAGAACCTAGATCCATTATGAAAAAGCAGATAGGTAACAATCAAATGCATAATCTACCATTAAGATTAATAAAAAGAAAACAGAAAAATAATATTAAAAAAAAAGCGCTGCAGTGTAGGTGAACATTTGTAAGATTGTGAACCCAGTTCAAAACCCGGATAAGGCAATAAAAAGTAGCCAAAAACTTTAACTGAAACATTCCAAGGCTGTAACATAGCACTCTACTTAAATATCATCCACTTTAATGGTCAAACACTCAATATCAATTTTACACCTCATTTACAACAAAAAATTGGTAAATATTTGTCCTATTTTTATTGGTCCAAATTAACCTTTGATTGTTGAAGTGGATGATATTTAACAATAACCGTAACATAGTAATTACTGGTATGTTCTTGACTTGACTGAACTATATTAACAAATCTTAGAAAGTCCTCTATTGCATTTCTTTTTTTTTTCAGTGCAAGTGTGACAGAGCTTGAATACGGCAAATGTTTTATCTTCAAACGACAGGACACTGTAGTGGAAATTTTGTGTATGAGAATACTGCAAAATCTCATAATAGAGTGATGAATTCATGCATAAACAGTCAGGGTAGTAGAGGGTAGTAAGGTGCCCCTCATTTTGTTGCATCTTTGCCTGTACTGAGGCCATGTACTTGTCCATGACCATACAAAAGTTGTCTGTTTTTTTTCAAAAGGTGAAAGCATTCTGACACCACATGTATGCCCTGCGCAAGTTCTAATTAAAGTGTAATGGCAAATACAGTTTTTTATTTATAACAAAAAGCAAATATAGTTTTGTGCGATTTTGGAAATTAAAAAAATATAGTCTATTTTACCCTTTCTCTACACCCACCGAACAAAATAATTAGTAACTTTAGTCAAAGCCAGGGTTAGATTGCAAATCAAGAAATTGCATTGACTAAAGAATGCAACATAGATATTTAAAAACTGCCACCAATAAGCTCTGTATGCAAATCATTTGCAAAAACAATTTGATACCATAATGCTTAGAATAAAATCATGGTGAAAGGTAATGGACAAGATACATACTAATTTGTAAAGCCAAATATTATGCCAAAAGGCCGATAATGTCTTAGTAAGGTAGCCATAAACCCAGTTCTAGTAAACACCACAATTGACGTGCCAAGTGTGTTTGACATCATCGTTGCATGGAAAGCAAATATCTCACTCATATGTCTATGGAAAAAAGAGTTTCCTCTAGCAGGTGAGCATCATTTCACTCTAAAAAAAAGAATATGAGTTGGCCCTTCAGAGGCTATATACATTTGTAAACAAATATTGTCACTTATAAATATCTTTCACAAACCTTAAAAGCATGACCAAGGTTAGTAGGAGGTGCTTCTTTTAATGTAGTTGCTTCAATGTGTAATGCAACAGTGTGCATCAGATTCACAACTTTCATATGATATCTGTAGAAAAGCACGGGATCATTTGGCTTTAAATTTTTTGTTTTGAGAGTTTGACAAAAGTAGCATTGAGATATGAAACTCATTCAAAATCCTATAACATTCTCTGCAAGAAAAGAAATCCAAAAATTCACTTTTGTCAAAAAACAAAAAAAAAAAACTTTTCGTGTTTCTCCCGAGAGCATGATAGCATGTGCACTTTCTCGTACAACAATAGCAATGTCTAAAACCTCTACTCGATTTGGTGGTGGGTGGTTTATCATACTTTCCAACATGTTTGTAGCTACTATAACTGGCTTCCCCATGCTGCGACATATGTTAATTATTTCTTTCTACAAAGTCATAAGATACATATCAAATCACCAATACATTCTAATTAATTATTAAATGAAAATCCTCTCATAAGTTAAATAACATAGCAATCATGATGTTTATCTGGTTTATCGAGAAAATTTTTCAATATTAATAAGAGATTCAGGAAAATCATATAGTTGCATTCATTGTTGGAAACTTGCATTGATTAAATTATGAAAACAAAGTGGTAAGGTTAATACTAATAAGAGATTCAAGAAAATCATATAGTTGCATTCATTGTTGGAAACTTGAATTGATTAAATTATGAAAACAAAGTGGTAAGGTTAGCAGGCAAAAATTCCAACAACAATAAGAGAAGGGAAATCTTATTGTTATATCCAACAAAATTGCAAAAAATGTGTTGTGCCATGCCCCTTTACTACAAAATTAATGACCAACAGTATAATATACATACAAATCTCTCCACATGCAAATAAAGGAAAATTACTTGAATAGGGTGAGTTCATACTTTTAAAATGTTCCTCCTACTCCATTTTAATGATAGAGTTAAATCATAAAGTTAGCTTACCAAAGAAAATCACTGTTTCAAGGACATCTTGTTCTCTGTGGGGAAATTGTATAGCAGTCCTTGCCAAAAACTAAGATTGAGCATTCAACAGTCAAGAAACTTTACTTTCTCATTGACATAGAATACCTCATTAGTAAAGCTAGCCAAAGCAAAATTTTACTTTCCCTAGTCAACCACTTGCATTGAATGTCCTTTTATCGTTATCAAAAAATTAAAACCATTGACTACAATAATGCAATGACTACAACAATCCATTAGGTAGAACACAACTTTAGCACTTCTATTTGATCAATAATAAAGTGCACCATGAAGTTATTGCTCTTCATTTTACTCCAAAGTTTCACTCAATAAAGAGAAGTTCATTAGCTCGTATCTCTTTTGCCATTGTGGTTGAACGAGGTGAAAGCTATTAGCATATTACAATGCTGGTAGTTCCCCATCCATAAGCTTCATCATAATTTTTAAATTTTATAACTTTTACCTTTGACCAATATTAAAGATCACCATATTCCTCTTCAAGTAGATCATTATCCCGACATAGACCTCCATACAACTGATGATGTACAGTCAAATTTATCAAATCAAGAAGTATTTACCTTCCCACTAAGATGAAGTAAATCAGACACACTGACAACAGGTTATAAACTTGTATTCGTCAAGGGTAAAACTTGTCATGAAAAGTCAAGGTAAACATGACAAAGACAAAGATCTTAAGTGCTGAATGATATCCCTATGAAAAACACATCTTCACATTAATTGTAAAAAATGAATTCCAAGCACTCTATTTTATGGTGTAAACCTAATATGGAGATCCCACCTAAAGATAAACCAGCACTGCTAGCGGACACAACCATACCTATACAGTACAAAATAAAAATTAGAAATAAATACCATTCCTTCAGTCTTTGGCACTAAGCTAAAGGAAGTCTCCGATTCCTGATTTTTATTCTAAAACACAAAGTTGCTCAGTTCAGAAAGAACCTAGATCCATTATGAAAAAGCAGATAGGTAACAATCAAATGCATAATCTACCATTAAAGATTAATAAAAAGAAAACAGAAAAATAATATTAAAAAAAAAGCGCTGCAGTGTAGGTGAACATTTGTAAGATTGTGAACCCAGTTCGAAACCCAGATATGGCAATAAAAAGTAGCCAAAAACTTTAACTGAAACATTCCAAGGCTGTAACATAGCACTCTACTTAAATATCATCCACTTTAATGGTCAAACACTCAATAGCAATTTTACACCTCATTTACAACAAAAAATGGTAAATATTTGTCTTATTTTTATTGGTCCAAATTAACCTTTGATTGTTGAAGTGGATGATATTTAACAATAACCGTAACACAGTGATTACTGGTATGTTCTTGACTTGACTGAACTATATTAACAAATCTTAGAAAGTCCTCTATTGCATTTCTTTTTTTTTTCAGTGCAAGTGTGACAGAGCCTGAATACGGCAAATGTTTTATCTTCAAACGACAGGACACTGTAGTGGAAATTTTGTGTATGAGAATACTGCAAAATCTCATAATAGAGTGATGAATTCATGCATAAACAGTCAGGGTAGTAGAGGGTAGTAAGGTGCCCCTCATTTTGTTGCATCTTTGCCTGTACTGAGGCCATGTACTTGTCCATGACCATACAAAAGTTGTCTGTTTTTTTTCAAAAGACGCAAGCATTCTGACACCACATGGATGCCCTGCGCAAGTTCTAATTAAAGTGTAATGGCAGTTTAAAACTTTTTTTTTAAATTTAAAATTTATTTTGTGATAACTATTTGGACCACAAACTTATTTTTATTTTTAGACAACCAAAAAATAATGGGACTACCAAATTTTTACCAGTTACAAGATGTGTGCACATATAGAATGCCTATGGGTCAAAATATCAATATAATTAATCTTTTGATTTTCTCAACATCTATTTCAATATTTTAAAATGTTAATTATTAAAACTTTATTTTTTAAATATTGAATAAGATGGGTGAAACTCTAACTGCCTTATAACTTGCAATTAGTATACCTTGCTACACTGAACATCCCAAAAATAAATTTTGAAAATTTTAATATCCTACATTTTTTAAAGTTGTATATCCATTGTATAACTAATTTTTTCTAAATTTAAATTATATGTAAATAATTTTTTTTATTTTTGTGTTTTCATATACTTGTTTCCAACCTTTTTGAAAATGACATACAGTACCATCCCTATCTCCTGGTAACTATCATATATACATAGGCAAGTAATTCGAAGGACATAACACAAAATAATTGTTCCTCATATTTGTCTCTTTGTTGGACACAAATAAGAACTCTGTAAAAATTTAGTCTGCTTGTATAAACATAAATTCAATCATCTTTCCATTAATGGACTGATATAACAAATATGCCAAAATTGATTTTCACTTGTAACACACGGCCAGAGACAAACCCCATCTTATAGAGAAATTTGGATTTTTAAATTCGCAATGATGCTAGTAACACAATATTACAAACAATAGAATGGACCAATTCTTAAGATATGGTTGGTTAACTGGATTGAACAGGTGGTAATTATGATCTTGATTTTAAGCTAAGAAGGCCAGGGACTCAAATGCTAAGCCATACTTTATGGGGTGCATGAAGTCAAATATATGATGAGGGTCAGGGCTCACATGCTAACCCATACTTGTTATGAGGCCCAAGGAGAAAATTATATGGGAGGATTGTAGCCTGTCTGCTTGCTAGTCTATTACTATCTTAGTAAATTGTGGAGAAGTAAGCAAACCACCAAATCTATTTGATATTTACAATTTGTAGCCTTCTAAATCAGTAAAATACATGTTTCCCGGTAGTGCATACAGATTCCAGAAGATAGTGCTTACAATGGCTGCAAATGTGCCAATTGAATTTGTATTGCCTGCACAATTATAGATATGAAGAATGAGATTGTTGTCATAAACAGATCGAATGAGTATTATCAATAGGGAATTAATCCATTAGGCTGAGGATGAAAAAGGATCGATCATCATACCATGAAGAACTCCTGCATATTGTGGTGTTATATCCTGTTCATACAATAGAAGAAAAAAAAATGCATCCAACTATTTAGAATTGAATTTTCTCAATAAACAAAGCATGATAGCACCAATTATTAAATCTAATGAGCAAAAGATAAAATAAATTACATTGAAATGAGATGTTAATAAATAAAAAACTAATTGCAAACTTGTTGGAATATTATAGATTTCATGTATGGTTTAGATTGGATGCAAATTTAGAGGAAGAACTATCTTGGTGACTTAGAACCTTTTATTTTCCTTCATGTTAGCATGCCTTGATGTAAACCTTGGAATTCCATAAAGGCAATAAGTGATTCAGAACCATTGTTTTAACTCTTGGTATCTAAAACAGAGGCTCTGTTGAATAATGCAAGTGTAGAGGAATCCCGAGGAAACCTACATATTTATCCCCAACAAACCAACAACAAAAATTTGACAAAATATGAGATATGTGATTTTGGGTCTACAATTCAATACGTTGGGAAAAAAAACCAAAGTTGTGAAAAAATAATAATACTTTCCATAGGGAAATGCTTATTGGTGTAATAAAACCACAAGAAAGATCATCCCATTTCTGCTTTAAAGAACAATGTTATCTTCCCCCAAAAAATGTTTTGTACCAATAGATGCAGCATTTGGGGTTGTTTTTTAAGTGTCCCAGCTATTTTTTGTAGTGTCAAATGTAAGACCAAATGAAATTGATGTGAAAAAATCAGTAACCAATGAAAGCATAGCATTAAATAATAGAAATTTAATCTAATTGTAACGGGCTTTGAAAGAGGTTTATAATAATCATAATCAATTTACATGTTTGTAAAAACCACAACGCCATTGTTAACCACCATCGCTAGTGCGTACAGTTGTTGATATTGATATTGATATTAAGGGCTATGTTCTATTCAATGGTCATCCGAGTCCTGAAATGATATGAAATGACTTTGAAATGATTTTCTTCAATGTTTTGGGATATCTTATTTTTACAGAAATTTAAATAATAATAATTTCATTTTTACACTGACTACTCACATGATAAACCAATAAAAAAATAGATAAATAACATATACCAAATTATTGAATATTCTACAAAATAAATTTAATATTCTATGATGATTGACCAAATAAATAAAGAAAATTGTAACACAAGTATTTCTGCCTTGATAAGAACTAATAAAAATGAATCAAGTAACTTAAGCAATGAAAATGCCAAAAATATCTCCAATTTTCTAAAGGAAAAGCTTCCCAGACACATGATAAAAATGAAAAGGTTTACTTAAGAAAGATATAAACAATATAAATGAAACAACTTATCTAAAATGAAAAGGTACACTTAGATTGATATAAACAATATATACATGAAACAACTTACCTAAAAGGTTGAGCAGTGTCAACTAAGGGCTCTTTAGATTATAATGACAAATGGTTTGCAAACATTAAAAAAAACATATTCTAAGGGAATGAAAGTAGCCAGTAAGTGAAGCTGTAAATATGTTTGGTATATGAATAATCATTGATTTTTTTGCCCCGTCTTAAAACCAACTACAATGAATATGGCAAACCAATTTTGCAGTTTGCACATGACAAATAACCCTCTAGTTAGCTGTGTTTCTAATGCAAGCATAACAGACCATGATGCTAAAATTAAAAAAATAAGGGTACAAAATCAACTAGAATTTCAATTTCTTACAATTTATGCAAGCTAATGGACAATTTATGCAAGCTAATGGACAAAGACAATTAAACAAATGATAGAAAACAAAAAAACATCCCCCCAAAAAAAAAATTGCAAACAACTTTTCCTATAATAATTAAGCTTGGTTATTCACAGAGCAAAACTTTTTCTGCCAAAAATACAGACATCTTAATCTAAAGTTTAAGCAAAAGAAATTCAATTCTTAGCTTTAGACTATGTTAGATTTAGAGTTCTTGGTGAAATCCCAAATCAGCCAATGAAATTTTTATCAAGATCATGTGACATAAAATAGTAATTGCAACTGTTTCTAAGCTACTAGTACTGAAAAAGGCTCCGAAACTTTAAATATCTAGATTCAGTAAGTTCTTAATTCTACTGATACAGTGATGATGAACCGACCATATGACTACCATATGGTGGAAGTCCTGAATCAGATGGTCCGAAGTGAGCCCGTTGTAAAGTATCCATTTGCAGGAAAGGATACACAAAGTAGCTTTCAGCAGCAGGCACCTCTGTCATTTTTTCCTGATAATCAGGATCCAACCTCTGTCTATAAACACAATCCGTGTTTGAATCTCCAACCCTATTATGATAATCTAACTCAAGCAAACCAACATCATATTGCAGCAATTCCCTCTCAGATATAAGTGGATCAGGACCATATCCAGCTAAAGCAGCTTGAGCAATGCAATCACGACGTACCATATGACTAGCAGCTTCCTCCCTGTAATGTAGCAGTTCCCTTTCCCTTTCCCTTTCCAGCAACATTTTCTTCTTCCTTATTTCCTCTCTAAGTAGCTCCTCCCTGAATAGTTTTTCCTGTAGAGGTAACAGAAAATATATAACCATACTAACTCCAAAACTCCCACCTTAAATAACATAAATGGAAACTCTGTAATGCTCTATATCTCAAAGAATATGACCTCTCTCTTTATACCCAGGTGGATTGGCAAGGCCTAGTTTACTCTTAAGCTTGGCACTGAATTCAAAACCTAGGGGTGGAAAAGCTGAACAATATAAAGGGTAATGGAAAGAAATCTCCTTCTGAAAATTGGAAAGAAGTTTCCTTGCAGACCCTCCCAAGGGATGTCTCATGTATCAAATTGGCCTCTAGGTTTACCATGTCCTAAAAACCAACTGTTACCACATAGATATATACGTACACATGGAGTAAATCCTATCACTGATAAAAAAAGAATTATGTAAAAATTGGATCATGCCAATAAGTAGACATTACTATTCATGCTAACCTCTAGGTACAATTCCCCTCCCCTTACACCACTGCTTCGCAATGCTTTCCCTCCATCACCACCCATATGGCCATACTTCGGTGGTAAAGAAGCTCTCACACATTGTAGATCCCTAAGAAGATGAAGATCAACTAGAGCTTGTGGTTTAACGTGGGGAATGTCAACTGGAGCACTGTCATCAACTCTTACAGCATGGAACAGCTGCGAAAGCTTTTGTACCTACAAATCAAAAAAAAATTAGATCTTGAAAAAATCATTCAAATATTCTAGCCTGATTGAAAATTAGTATGAAATACAGGTATTTACCTGCCAAGCATTAAGCTCAAATTTAAACCTGTTCTTGTCGTCATAGTTATCTTTGATTGCTTTCTTGAATGTATCCTCAGGCAGAGGTAAACACTCCTTATGAATACGAAAGCGTACCTACATAGCCAGGAACAAGATGTCACAATAACAAATATAGTAAGAACAATGGTCAGTTGTTCAAGGTATGCTTGTAAAAATAAGGGTATTGGTAGGAGGGGTCCAAAAAAAATGTGGGCGTAAATTTCAAACATGATAAAGAATATTTTAATATTTATTATGAGTGACCTTTTTGCTGTTTATATGTTTGACAAGTATTGTTTACAAAGCTGAAAAAGAAGTATATACTGGTGGTAGTTCCTAGAGCATAATGTTCATGGTAATAGATATACCGAATGGCAAAACAAAAAAAACAACGCTAATAAAATATTGGCAAGTCCAAAAGTTGTAGTATAAGAAGCAGAATGCCAACAGGTGATGCAAACCAAACCATATCTATTACAAATAAGCATTATGTTATTTTTTTTGGGTCAGTATCTCAAATTCTATGCAATCGTTCTGTGTTAACTTTTGAAATTCTGTTTAATATATTTTATTTTATGGTTTATATTATCTATTCATTCATTAATTTCTTATTTATTATTAATTTTTTATTTATTAGTATTTTTATAGTAATTTTTTTTGTTATTATGGATAAAGGTGGGTTTTTGAAAGGGCCCAAACCATTTTACATCACTTAAAAAGACATAGCAGTGAAACCTAGAAATTATATGAAGAACCACAACATGAATCAAATAGCCCAAAGACTATAAACTTCCATCAACATCCTCAGAAAAACAAAAATCATTAAAAGATAAAGAAAACAATAAGAAACCTACCATATCATGGTAGCTTGAAACCAAATCACTCCAAAGAGCTCTGAACACAGTCACTAAACTTAACCATAGAGTAAAAGACAGCAAATTTCATGACAGAGCATTTCCTTTTTTGAGACTCTCAACCATGGGCTGCTTCTTTCTTTTATCCTTACAAATGGAGAGTGGAATACTGCTATGAATATCTATTTTTTTCTTACATGTTGTTTTGAGTGACCTATCAATATGCCAAGATGGCAATCTATTACATAAGATACTTTGATACTGGTGTGGTCTGACTATTGTATACTTTGGGCTTGCCTGTTTTATTCTTTACTCATATGCCCACATTTTAACTCTTGTTTTCTGCAGTGTTAGGCTAGTGAATTCGACATTTTAATTCGTAGTGAAGCTTGGAAAAATACTGTTAATGATCTAGTGATCAAACTAGGAGCACTATATGTTTGAATTCTGAAATAACTCCTAGCTGCCATCTTACAGTCCTAACCTTGATCATAGAGTTCTCATTGAGATTTACTGTATCCCTGAAATAACTCCTAGTTGACATCTTACAGTCCTAGCCTTGACCTGAGGGATCTGATTGAGATTGACTGTATCCCTTTTCTGAAACAGACAAGCACTTAAATAGATTTAGTGAATTGAATTGATTGAATGAATACTCTTACAGTCAATAGCCAAATTGGCATTATTGTATTAGAAGCTGATTTCTTTTTGCTTGGTAAATCTTTACTGAGGTTCTGTGGGGTATGCTTGAACCACATTCTTCAGTTTTTTTTGAACTTGAGTCAAAATTCAAATGCACACCATAATCAATACGGTACAACCTCGCCACTTGTTTATTGAAGTTATGGGTCATCTTATTGTGATGGGGGATTTAAACTTGGGCCACATTTTTTAAGTGTCCTCCATTATCAGAAGACCACAGCCCTTTGGGCAAATACTAGGTGAAATAACAATTTTGTAACTATCGTTTTGTATGTAGTTTCCAATTTTCCTGGAGGCTTGTATTTTGATAAACTTTTAAGTTTCAGAGAGCATACCCATTTCCAAGTCTAATGCAACTTTCATTGTGTTTATAATTTTTAAGACAGAACATCATGCACAAACACAAAACGACATCATAAGTTACTGACAGATACAACTTCACTTCTCATACCAAAATCCAAAATGATGCTGATAGACACATTGATCATATTTTCCCATACCGGGACATACATACCAAACACCTGAAAATCATATTGTGGCAAAGAAACTAACAAACACATCCAATGCTAAAGAGTGAAAATAAAATAAAATAGCTTACCTGTGCTGGAAAAGCCATTTTACCCACTCCAAAAGCATGAGGCTCCAAGTTTAGACCTCCAGCAGACGAAGCCTTGTATACTCCATACATCATTTTCAGATCAAAATCAAACAAGAATAACTTCATTCCTGGTTTAACCTTTTCTACAAGTTCTATCTTGTTTGCTGGCAAGCCAAAGACTTGGTAGCTGAAACAACTCTGCTTGGTCTTAGAGCTACACATGAAAATCAGCCCTGCAAGCTTTTCTTTTTCTTTTCTTTGATGGAATTCATTTTTCTTCTTGTTTCGATCGACATTCGAATTACCTACACTTTTTTTACATTCTCCAGAACTCTTTCTTCCTCCTGCCATGTTGTTCGCAAGCTGATAGCTATAATACATGAACTAGGTGATCGTTAAAACTTCCTTTATTATAATCTATATACCTTACTTCCCATTAGGCAACGCCTCCAAAAGTTGAGGCTCCAAGTTAGGAAAGATTTTTTTTTCCGGAGGTAGAATTCCAAGATTACACGTTAGGTGTATTAAGAGTATTTCTTGAAAAAAAAAAAAAATTAAAGATATATTTTTTCTTCTTTAAAAGAAGAGAAGAACTTCAAATTTTTCAAATGACATTTCTTTTAAATTTTTTAAAGATTTGTTTTTTCTTTAAAAGAAGAGAAGAAATGTCATTTGAAAGACTTGAAGTTCCTCTCTTCTTTTAACCAAAAAAATATATTTTTAAAATTTAAAAAAAAAGTCTTTTAGTACACCCAACATGTAATCTTGGAACTCTACTTCTCAAAAAAAAAATTCTTATATAATCTTTAGCTAGATATATATTATATACAAGGTTTAAATTTGATGGCTGTATAGCTGTATTTAAGTGTTTTTGTCCTAAAATACAACTAAAATTTTAGGAAGATTTATCACATGAAAGAAGAGATTTTGAACAAACTGTCAAAATTCATATAAGATTTTTCTCATATATATTTATTTTGTATGAATTATTTGAAATAAGGTATCTCTTAGTATTTGAAGGGCAACTTTGAATGAATAACTGTCACAAAAAAATTGCTTGATAGGTAGGGTCAACTGTCAAATTTAGGCCCTGATCATACATAACAAACCTTCAAAACTCTATAAAATTTGATTACATTTTACGATAAAAATGTTTACAAATAGCATACAATCATTAAATTTAGGTCTTGAGAAGAAATTGAGTAAATAGATATATTTATTTAGAAAATATTTTTATTCATAAATAAAAAATAGAAAAGTTTTAAGAGAAATGAAAAACTTTAAATGGTAGCAAATAAATAATATATGTGACAAGGGAATTTATAATCTTCTTTTACGTAAATCTAAGTTAATTAAATAAATGTAATGATTAAGTGTACAATTAATTTAAATTTAATTAAGGAGTTGGGATATGATAAATTGAAAAATGATTTTTAGAAATTAAATGTAAATGGATAGGGTACTTAGCTTTGGTAACAATGATAAAGAATTAATGTTGATGTGGCACATAATTCAATTGTATATGTACCCAATTTAATGCTCTTTGACTAATGAATGCATTTGTATCAAAACATACTCAGAATTTGTTATAGATGAACCATGAACCCCTCAAGATTGAATTTGAGTCTTGCAGAATTTGTAACTTTCAAGATCGGCCTAACAAAATGTATATTTATGTAAAATTGCTTCACTTTGATATCTTGTATCTAAATTCTTGTAAGGATAAATGATTTTTTTAAAATACCTTTGGGGAGCTTGTCAAGTCACAAGGGTTATGTTCACCTAAGTCAACCCTTGTTTTTGATCGGATTTACAATTATAAATGAATAATCGAAGACAACATTCTCAAGCATGCAAATACCCTATATGATTCTAATATAGATTTTGATTCTTTTGTCCCTTTACAAATTGAAGTGTGTACTAATGATTTCTCCTTGAACAAACATATGAATTAATTGTAAATTGAATGTCTTTAAATACAAGCACACAAAAGGAGGTCACACGAACATGTGTCAAGTCGACCCATAACAATTAGTAGGAAAGGGGAGAATTTGGGAATTTAAATTTGGAGTCAATGTTGAGCACCTCAATATTGATCTCAAGTGCCTTGGAAATGACCCTTGGTGTCAAATGGAAAAACTTCAGGTAGGGAGTGAATGTATGGGGAAAGATGTGACCATATGTGCAATAAATGATGTGTACCTGACACATATATGGGAATAAGTGCAAATGGGAAGAGGATAGGGTATAATAAATGGGGAATGTATGGACATGTGTGGAATAAGGTATGTATAATGATCAGACCATGAGCTAAACTTGATACAAGAATATATGCCACATGTTAATATATTATTGCATTAGAAATATTCCACCAAGGTGGGCACAAAACTAAATGAGAAATGGAATGGGTATGTAAATTTCACCATTACATTTTTCTCTCACTTTGATGTGCATGTGAATCCTAACATGAGTGTGCATTTCAAAGAATATAATCATTCTTGGCCATGCGTGAAAAGTAATTTTTTATTTTAGATAGAAAAGGACATCCAATATGTAAAATAATGGACTATTTTTTGAAATATTCTTATCTTCTTGTCCCTGACATGAGTACTCCATCCTAGAACCTACAAAATAGAGAAAAGACATGCAATGAGTAGTTTCTGCCATATAAGTGAAATAGGCACAAAGAACAATTAATTTTTGATGTCTTTAAAACTAAGAAGTAGAGAGATAGAGAAAAGAGTCATAAATTCCACTTATACTTAAAGTGATGAAAAATACTCCACTAGATTGCTATAGTTTGATATTGCACATTCAATACATGGCCATGTTACTCCACTTGATTGTGGATAACATGATCTTCTTAGTTGTAGTAATGTGATGTGGCATGTCTAGTACCACCATGGCATGCAAGGGTGAAAGTTTTTAATAATATATAGTAGTCAACAAAAAATAGGTTACAATATCAGCCTATATAGCTAAACATAGTTTGTCAGACCAAACCATTAAACAAGAGTACTAAAGAAAAACATAATATCACCTAGATTAAAATATTACAAAACATATTAGTGTCTAGGGTGATCTTATAGTTTACAAAAGTTACTACGACATTATTAATAGGGATGTCCCATGCCTTAATACATGCTTACCAAAAACAACATTTCATGAGCCATTTTTACATATACTCAAGATCTTCCTTGATTTCCACAACATCAAAAATTTGAAAGTAAAGGAACAACAACAATAGCCTAGACTGACTGTGGAGCCTGTTGAAACCTATCAACAAAAAGATTGACATCTTTGAGTGGCTGTGGGACCAATTGGAAACTAACACAAATATTGCCAAGCATATCTATAATGAGAACAATTTTATCAACATCATAAGAAGGTTGAACACCCTTTAGATCTTCATATTCATTGTCACTTCTTTCTTCGTCTCGCTAGCCACTATTTCTAATTATGTCAAGCCACCATTCAACATGTGTAATATCTATTTTATATAAGATTACTTTACCATGGTCCAACAACAAGAGAATTTGCTTTTGGAAATCTTCAATGTAAGAGTAACTTATAAAATTATGGAAGAGAAGGTGAACTCACTACAAGAGTCCACAAGGACATTCTCTTACCTTGGAACACTTCATTATTGCTAGCTCTCTAAAGGCACCATAATTTTTTTGTAGAAAGATTGAGCCACAACTAATTAAGTTCTTTGTCAAAATATTTTACAAAGCCAAACAAAATTTCACACCATGCACTACCATTTTTATTATTCCACACATCCTTGCTACCCAAAAACATAAACCAAACATCACTAGCAAACTTGCATTCAAATGAAAGATGAACAATAGACACTTCACAGTTGTAGAGAGGACAAACATCTAGACCGACTCTTGCATATTTAAGAACAATACAATACCAACAACATTTTTTCTCAAAATCTAGAGCCACCTAAAGTATGACCTTTTAGGTTCCAACCAATTAGACCAAATATGACCTAGAATGGAAGACCAATCTTTATTGGACAGGGAAAAATTCCACAACAAGTTAAGTGTATCAATAAACCCATGAGTATCATCAACATTTTGTAAATATCTCCAGTTTTTCCTAAAAACAAGGGAGTACCATTCTTCCATTTAATATTGCATAAGATTTTAATATTTAATTTAAGTTGCACAAGAAAATTAACTGCATATAGAGCCTTTTTTTCAAAATATAAGGAGTCTTTTTCTAAGAGTCAAGAATATGGAGTTTATCCTATATATCAACCCAAAAAATTATGTTACCACCATTAAAGATATCTTTAGCATCCTAACCCTTAGCCAAACAACTTCTAGTTAGGGCTAAAGGCATGTTATTCACTGCAAGGTTCCAACAAATGGACCTATAGCTAACAAAAGTACACTAATTTATAGAAAAAGCTTCATGACCAACAAATAAGTGCTTTACATACTCCTAAGCTCTAAACATACTACAAAATACTAAAGATCCCTTAGACCTAAAAAATAAATTACCAAACATAATGTCATGAGTGTGTATACCTTTCCACTACTTATTATTTTTAGGAGTGGCCAAATTGATACTATTTCTAATTAAAAATTTCTAGAGTTCTAAACCTTCAAGGGATTTTAACATCCACTTTTTAGTAAGGGAAATACACTATATTTTAAGATCTTGTAGTCCCAAACCACCTAATTTCTTGGTTCAACAACAACAATTCCACTTGACAACTTGTCTCTTTTTGCAACCCTTCCCATTTGACCACAAAAAGCCCTTGACTAGTTTTAGAATTTTTTCAATGTGTGCACTTCCAAATAACCACATAGGGGAATAATAGATGTTAAAGGAGGAAAGGACTTTTTGGCACACAGAGGCTCTGCTAGCAAGAGAAAGCAAGTGGCTCTGCCACTTAGTATTCCTATCTTCAATCTTTTGGAATACCCATTCCTTATTTCTTTGAGAGAGGGCTCAATTATGAATACTATACCTAGATATTTCATAGTTTTATTAGGTTCGCCCCACTCCAAGCCTATTTTTAGAAACTAGTTAGGATGCTACATATTCCAACTCAAATTTATTAGAGGAGATTTTAGATCTAGTAACTAAGAAGTACACATCTAGCCTCTTCATTAAATTTTCAAAATTATCTTTTTTAAGAACTAGAAATAGGGAAATATCATCAACAAACTATATATGTTTAGCAATTCATAGCTCTTTGGAAGAACAAGACCCTTAATAGGGGGACAAAATTAATTAGCTCCAATTATATACTAAGGAGCTTCTAAGGAAATAAAAAAGAGGGAGGGGGCAAGTAGACAACCTTATCTGATAGACCTTGTCCTATTGGCTTAATGATTTGAGATTTATGTTTGATCAACAACATAGATACATAGTCCTGTTAGATCAATGGTTGTGGGTCATAGGTGGACCATAAAAATACTTACTATTTGATTGATCAATCCATCACAATTTAATATAATGTTCCAAGTATCCTTCATCTATTGCTCCAAGCATCTCCCTTTCACCATTAGGTGCTCATAGTAATCAATGGTTGCGATGCATCCATTCCAAGATCAATGGATGTGGTTGATCAATAGACCACCCAAAGTGTGCCCTACTTGATCAACTAATATACCAAAGTACCTCAAATACAAATTTATTATGATATGCAACTACGGAATTTGTTATCCTGTTAACTCCATAATGCTATATTAAACTTTCCATGGAACATTACTGAGTAGATATAAAGGGCCCACCACCACCATCACCTTGCAATTAGAATCCATGTCAAAAAAATTCATTTGCTCCCACAAAATTAACCCTTGTCAAGGTCCCACACAACTATCTTCCAACCAATACAAAACAACAACATCAAACCACATGCTCTTAAGTATTGCCTTGACCACCACTTTAACTTGTTAAACCCCAAGTAAAATCAATGGTCAAGATGCTTTCAGTTTGAAATCAACATATTTAACAAACCTATAGATCATAAAGTTCTTGCCACTTTAATCCATCATTCCACAGATATCAGTAGGATTATGCCATGTGTCTTTGTAGATGCTACTTGATCACCTTTCTTAATGCACTCTAACTCCACTTGCTCAATGGTCCAAAACAACCTACCTTCAAAATCAATGATTGAGAGAGATCAGTGCCTCTACAACCTAAAATTGCTTGAACATCTTCAAATAAATTTAATGACTTAGGGATCCAATCAAAGCATGCCATATATTGAGATTTATTTTGGCAGTTGAATATATTTCCTTTGATTCATTAAGGATCAATCATGATCAATGGTATAAATTCATCACTTTTGAAATCAAAGGATGCAATAGATCTATAAACATCTATAAGTGCATACCTTTAGATTGGTCAATCCACCTTAATTGACATGATCATTCCATGTGGCCTTACTAAAACCACTCATTTCTAGTGCTTGATGCTACCTTACTTTGCTTAAGCTTTGTCCATAATTGACAATCTAGATAAACTTACCTCTAAGATCAATGGTCATGGAAAATCTGTAGATCACCAATGTGCAGATGATTTAATTTGTCAGTATATAGAAATTAATGAAATATTTCCACATAGCTATGGATCCCATAGGTAAAAAAGAACCCATTTTACTCTTTCGATCATACTTCCTAATACAAACCTTTTGGACGAATAGCCTAATAATAAATATACACATCATCATCTCTTGTAGAAGATTTCAAGTTGGGTGTACCTTGTTCCTATGATATGGACCCTATTAAAAATCTAAAAATGAATATTTTATGAGATTTATTTGGTCTACCAATTTACAAATATCAATAACCAGTCAATTGAAAGAAGGGAATAAATCAATTAAAGAATTTTGATCGCTAATAATATGTTAACAACAAAACATAATATAAAGGCACAAACAAAGGAAAAATTCTTTGGTCATACTTAATCTTCAACAAACTAGTCCACAATGATTATCAAAAGTTGTGGGTGATAATTGGACCATCAAAATTGCTTATTGTTTGATTAGTCAATCCACCATAATTGATTAGAATGTTCTAGGTGTCCATATATTCCTCCAAGCATCTCCCTTTAGCCATTGAGTGCTTAGAATAATCAATGTTGTGATGCATCTATTCCAAGATCAATGGATGCAGATGATTGGTAAACCACCCAAAGTGTGCCCTACTTTATCAACTGACCCACTGAAGTGCCTTAAATATAATTTGATTATGACATTAACCAAGAACCCTATGGTCCTGATTAACTCGATAATGCTATTAAACTTTCCATGGAACATTATTGAGTAGATATAAAGGGCCCACCATCACCTTGCCATTAGAATCCATGTGGCAAAATTTTCATTTACCCTCATAGAATTGGCATCTTATGGAGGCCCCACACAATTTTCTTCCAACCAATACAAAACAACCACATCAAACCACATGCTCTTAAGTATTCCCCTGACTACCACTTTCTTCTGTTAAACACTGAGCATGTCAATGGTTGAGATGATTTCATGCTCTAAAGTCAACATCTTTGGCAAATCTATAGATTGTCAAAGTGCTAACTACATTAATCCACTATTCCACAAATATCAACATAATTATGCCACATGTCTCTGTAGATGCTACTTGATCACCTTTCTCAATCACTTTAACTCCATTCGATCAACAATCTTGAACAACCTACCTTCAAAATCAACAACTGAGAGAGATCACCCAAAACCTAAAATTGCTTGAACATCTTCAAATAAATTTTCTAGCCTAGGGAGCCAATCAAAACATGCCACATATCAAGATTTATTTTGGCATTTGATTTTATTTCCTTTGATTCATTAAGGCTTGATCATGATTGATGGTCTAAATTCATTGTAGTTGAAATCAAATGATGTGACTAATCTATAAACTACTACAAGTGCATACCTTTTTTATATTGGTTGATCCACCACAATCAATAGGATCACACCATGTGGCCTTCCTACAACTCAATTCCATTCCTTGATGCTACCTTACTTTGTTTAAGCTTTGGCCATAATTGATGGTCTAGATCAACTTACCTCTACAACCAATGGTTGTGGAAAATCTATAGATTACTAAGGTCTGAATGATTGAATCTGATAGTATATAGAAACTAATGAAATATTGCCATGTAGCCATGTATCCCACACCCAAAAATTAACCCATTCTAGTCATTTAATCATACTTCCTAATGTAGACTTGTTGGACCACTAGCCCAATAGGAAATATACACATAACCATATATTGTAGAAGATTCTGAGTTGGATGTACCTTGTGCCTATGATATGGACCTTGTCACGACAAATCTAAAGATGAATACTTTACCAACCATAGCTAGTGTATCTTTTTACAAATATCAGTAACCAAATAATCGATAAAAAAGAATAAATAACTTAAAGAATTGTGATTGCTAATAACAAGTTAGCATTGAAACATAACATAAAGGCATGGACAAATGCAATTTCTTTGGCCATACCTAGGCTTTAACAAACCAATCCACCATGAATGGACAAGAAAGAACTTGACCATGGAAAAAAAGATGAAAATACACATGAGGGTAAGGATCAACCTTACAAACTACAACATGAATATTAACAAGGAAATACATAGAGCCTTCATAAAGTCATCTCAGATTGTTTTTCAATAGGATCCTTGTTACTTTTCAATGTAGAAATCTTAACAAATGTATGTGAAGAGGCACTAGGTCTGATTTTTATTTCCATTACAGTTGTTCTTGTTTCTATTAAGACACTTTGACTTGTAGATTTTGTACTTATTTATTTCCTATATCTTTCTTTGGTATCTGAGTCACTGAAGGACCCCTTTGAAGATGAAGCAATTTCAGATTCTTCATTTACAATTCATTTATTATTATCCTCTTTCCTTGGTACATGTGGAGGTAGTTCTTCATATGAATTATTTTTAGGCTAACATATATCATAACCTTTATACTTAGGTAGAAAAGGATGTGCCACTTGTGGTGCTTTAGGCCTTTTATCTATATCTTATTGAAGTACTTTACAATATGAAGGAAATTAGCTTTTGTTTTTACCCTCGTAGGCTCTTATGGTTTCATATATTTCTTATTTCCCACTTTGATATTCCTTAAACATTTTATAAAAATCATATATAAGATCTTGTTGCTCATCTGGAAGCTCTTTAAGTATTTTCACCTATCTATCCACTACAAAATGACTTAATTCTAGTATAAACTTATATGGATATCTAGGAATGGTATCTTCATCACCTTTATGAACATATTTAACACATTTATGCAACATCTAGATGCTATGACTTTGCAAATCTCTAGTTGTACTCTACCAAGTGAAACAAAAATTCTATCTGAAGAAGGAAAAATATGACACAAAACTAGTAATTTCTTCTATGTTGTTTAGAATGTGACTCAGATAAGTTATGAGTGATTCACACTCCAACACGACACATGAACCACCTCCTTGATAAGGGTGACCTCCTAGCCACTCCCACTCTCATGGAAAGAGCCAAACAAGTATATGTAGGACCAAGGGGCTATTTTGCTCTCATCTTGATGGAGTAGAATATTGCAGATGGCAGTTGGATTATTTGCTTGATGAGTGTTGGCGATTGTTTCTATGGAACAATGGTTGTGGTGATAATAGTATGACCCGAAAGGTCACTAGACCTAAGTCTCCTAAGCCTAGCACAAAGGTTGTTCTATTGATTTAGAGATGCTAAATTGTCTCATTTCTTCATCTCGAATGATTTGGTGTATCAACTCTTGTTGGTCTAAGATGTGTTGGCGATGTTCTGGTTTTTTAATGGTTTGTTCTATGCCTTGTTGATTGTGAATTGGATGCAAGAAGCTCTCCCCAATCTCGTCAAGGATGGATCTTATCCAATCTTCCTTGATGCCTAGACACATTGAATGCTTTGCAAGAGGGGGAAAGTTTATGTTGTTGACTATGTTGAATGTGTTGACTATCGACTTCATGATGGTATCAAGGGCTTCTCTTTGTCTAGATGTTTTGTTTTGTTTGTTTGATGCATTGACCTCATGATGAAATTGAGGGTTTGATCTCTTGTTTTCTTTCTATGTTTTCCTAATTGATTTTTTATTTTTGATGGATGCAAGCTATATGAGATGCAATACAACTTCTAGTTCTTTTTCCAAAATTTTGATGTGATCTAATTAACTATGATTTGAAAATGGATGCAATCTAAATGAAATTTTTAATGAAATCTAACTATGTTTTTGTTGTTTTGTGGAATGATTTTTGAATCTAATATAATGAATTAAAAATAGAATTAATCTATGAACAATGGAAATTAAATTTAATCTAGGAATGCAAGGAAAATCTAAACTAAGAAATTAAAAAATAAATCTAATCTAATCCAATAAAGAAATTCCTATCAAGAGAAAAGAAAACAAACTATTTACTTCCTCAAGAGAAGAGATTTGTTCTAATTACTATTGAAAACACAAAAAGAACCTAGAATAAATTGGGGGTCAATGCCTAGTGAGTCCTCACAAGTCCTTTGTGACAACCCTCTCTTCCTCTGCAATAATGGGGTCCTTCTCTTGGCAACAAGGATGAATACATGAGCAATTGGATTGAATTTAGCTTTCGAGATAAAAGAAATGGCAAATGGGAACAAGAATTTGAATGCTAAGAAGTGAATGGGATCGAGAAATTAAGCTATCCAAATAGACAAAAGGCACATGGAGTCCTACACGAGCATGAGAATTTTATGGAGACAATTATATGCAAAGCAAAGTAAGAGCAAATATGCAATATTGAATTTGCCTCCCCAAATGCATAGAGGAAGGGGGAATTTATAGGTTGAAGATCAACACCAAAGGTGGTGGTGATTGGGGAGTTAACAGATTTGATTGGGGAGTGATTTGACTTTGATTGAGAGTGAACATAGGTTGCAAAGAAGATCGCATAAAAAGAAATGGAGTTAACACATGACTGATTGGAAGATAACAAAAATTGATTGGGAGATGAGACTAGGTTGATTGAGAGTCATGAATTAGTCAGGGGGAGTTGGTAATTGGTTAAACATGAAGAATCCCACAATCAAGACTCAAATTGGAGCAAATTTGGGCTAGAATTGGAAGAAAACACATATGCCAAAAGATGATAGGGTTGCCACTTTCAAGAAGTGGGTCACCACTTTTACTAGGGAAGGTCACCCCTGATGATCCTACTTAAAATGCAGGGTCACCCTTGGATACCTTGAAGACACAAGTGGTGACCCACATGGGATGGTTTGCATAGGTGGTTTCAAGGTTGGAGAATGATCCAGAAGGGATGAAAATGGTTTCGAGACCTTGAAATAGAGCATAGAACTTCTATAAAGTGGGTCACCACTTTTACCAGGGAAGGTTACCCCTAGAGACCCTACTTCAGTGGTAGGGTTGCCCCTAGAGACCTAGAAGACACAAGTGGCAACCCAAAACAAAAGACTTGAACGGGCAAAATGAAGGCACAAAAAGCTTAAGAAGATTGATTAGATGGCTCTAGAAGCATGAAAGGATGAAAAAGACCCTAAGGAAAGTGATTTCCCCTTCTTGTGAAGTGAATTAGTATGGTTTTCAGAGCTAGAAAGTAACAGGATGACTTGTCGAACATGGGTTGGGTGATTAGGATGATAGTGTGTAGGACCTTAGAAGGATAGCTTAGGGATTGGAGAAGCACAAACAAATGAAAAATTAATGAAAATGTATCACCGAAAGGAAAGCTACTGAGAGGTTGTAAATATTTCATGCTTCCATGTACATGATTAGGACTATAGCTCATCCTCAGGCTCCCATGAAGGTCTATGCACCTTTTTCATGCTTACACCTTCAAACCCACCTGTAAAGGAAAAATGATACATCCCACAATTTCAATCAAAATATCACTTATCATTTTCAAAGAAACCCCTAAATGGGCATAATCTTCTTGATGAAATTGATGATTATATAAAAATTCTTCCATGTACATTTATTTTATTAAGTTGGATCAATAAGTATATCATCGAATAATTTACCACATACATACCCATAGACGTACAGTGTCCCATAATAATTGCGATGAGAAATCTCTTCATTTAAAAAAAATCAATGACATACTAGAAGAAGAATATTTAGCATTAAACATTCCCTCAAAATTATCTTCACATGCATGTAAGTCAAGACTCTTAACATTATTACCATGCATGTGTTCCTCATAATCCTCCTGTAATTCACATTATTTGATTGGCTATGTGCCATAAATGAATTTGTAAAAATATTTAAATTATAATTGGGAGTCACTAAATGATTACTCCCATTGTTGACACCCTCAACATGAATCATATTAGCCCCAATATAATCCTAAATTTTATGTGTAAGCCCAGTACAACATTGTGTATCATGACCAACAAATTTGATAATTACAATACACATGCTCATCATAGCCCTTAGGTGTTTATAGATGTATCTAATGGTCTAATGGGAGAAAGTGAAATCATGTTTGCATTAAGTAGATTTTAAGTGCATTATCCAAAGGATTATGCAACCTTGTAATTTTTTGAAATCATATGGCTTAAGAGTGAGAACATTTTAAATAGTAGCATTTTGATTAGCAATAGTTTTTTCTCTTGTTTATCACCACCCTTTTGGAAACTATTTGGCTTTTGAAACTCAGAAGGTAGGAAGAGGAAGATGAAGCATTTTAAGATCCATACTTAAGGGCATTTGCCTCTAATAAGTCTAATTTCATATTCATCAAATTTGCACATAAATCTATAAATGAAATATAATTATTGAGATACACACTTTGTTGAATTGTAGACAACAAATACTCAATAAATATTCTTTAAAGCTCATCATTCAAAAATTGATTATGCATTTTGGTACACAAGGACATAAATCTAATAACAAATTCACGTATAAGCTCATTTTTACCTTGATTACAATTAAATAAATATGATATGGCAAATTTTATTTTTACTTAGTGCTCATGTATGACAAGTTTAAGAAGCAAGGAAAACTGAAGACAAGGTGGCTAGGACCGTTCTACATTGAAGAAATTGTAGAATTTGGATATGTCAATGGTGCCAGACTCATGATCAGTATAGAATACAAAAGGTGTCGACAAGAGGTAATGTCAATGGTTCTAGGATGTGGTTCTTGAGTCTGGCACCATTGACATATCTAGTTGATATACCTCTGGCCCATAACACCATTGATATACCATTGGCACCATTGAAAATATTTCTTGAGTCCTCAACACTTGGGATGGTTCTAGGATGTGGGCCACTTGCCTAGAGCTAGTCTTATCCACTCTCCATAGACAAGACATCGGTTGTGCTAGAAACCTCAAGGTTAGTATCTCCAGGGTGCACCAAAATGGGAAACCCAGTCAAACAACATGCCTATTCTATCTAGGATGATTTCCTTTGCAACAAGCTTGGGTCCCTCTCTCTCTATATCTCTATATTTATCTCTATACATATCTTCCCCTCTTTATGTTCTCTATCTTTATCTCTTATTTCCATCTCTCTATTTCTCTCTCTTATCTCTCTTTGTCTCTCTTTATCTATCTCTCTTCCCCTATCTTTGTTGGTCTATTTCCCTCTCTCTCTCTTTATAATGAACTAACAAATATATGCAAATACAAAATATGTAATATATTTAATTTAAATATATGATTTTATAATATAATACAATATTAGAAATATATTTAGTAATTTACGTATAAATTAAATATATTTCGTAATAATTATAATATTATATATTTTATATATAAAGTAAATATAATTAAGTAATAAATATATATAAATATTAAATATATAATATGTTTTTATCTAAATATACAATTGTGTAATATAATATTATACTAAAAATATATAAACATGGTCCTTCATGATTGTTTATTTTCTTACCCACCTTGTAAAAATACCAGCTATATCTAACAACACATGAAATGCCTAATGCCATATCAAAGAAATGAAACACCATACATATTTTTTTAGCATGTTATGTGGTATTTTGACTTAATTCATGTTTTAAAGCTAAAAATATGTATATATTCATAATTTTATATGTTTTTTGTATGGATGTACCTAGAACATACCCAATCCCCCAAGTTTTTTCAAACTAGTTTATTGTACTCATGTACTTGTTCTCAATTCTAATTTGCCAACTTAGGGCTTGATTAATGCTCTCTCTTTAGAGATGTTTGTTATATCATATTGCTTGTTATTTTAACACTTACAATAAGTGTCAAAACAATTCTCTCACTATGGTAGTAGCTAAATCACCACCACTTCTATATAGCTTCTACTATTTAAACATATAATCAAGATATCTAAGGAAGAAGTAAAGGTAATGATAATTTTTAGATCGCCCACTAAATGAAAAACTAATCTAATGTATGAGACCCATCTTGTGAAGGCCCACATGCAGATCTTTTTTGTTCCATTGTCTCAAGTTGCAGCTTTGCCTTTTTTCACACTCTTAATGATTTAGGTCAATCCCATTTCACTTGCTGCTACTTCCGGAATTACTTTTACTTTCTCTTCCTCTAGCTACTAAGATGTTTCAATTCACCAAGTTGTCCTTTGTTTGTCTATGGATCGAATAGATAATTAAAATGGTTAACCTATTTTAACGAGCACCATCTATTCTTCCCCCTCCCCCTCTATAGGACAACCTACCAAACTTTTTGAACATGGTAATTGCAATAGGTGTACATGCAAATAGACACATAGATGTTTGAATAGTTTACCACCTAAAATTTAGCCAACCAGATCCTACCACCATATCTCCTTATTTGTTCCTTTTTAACCCAAGTTACAAGATCATTATAAGACAAAATCCTCGAAAGTAAACTAGCATGCCTATCTTTAGAAAAGTCTATGTGAAAGATGCCGCCTATTTCATTTAGATCATAGATCCACTCAAAAATAGGTGCCTTGAGAATGATATCTCTCAAAGTCTTTTACATAATTTTTTCTAAAGATAGGTATTGCTAATTTTAATAATTTTATAATTTTATTCATTTAATATTTTCTTTCAAATTTATTAATTTATTACTTTTATTTTGTAATTGTATTAATGTATAAATTTATTTATTTTATTAGTTTTATAATTTAATAAATTTAATTAATGTTTTTGCTCTTACTTTGAACACTTGATTCTTCTTTGTTAACAGCATATCAATTAATCATCCATGAAAGCATAATGCATAAACACAAGAGCAGATAAACATCAACACATTGAACACCAAGATTTTCACGTGGAAAACCCAGTTAAGGGAAAAACCACGGGGTGATTAACCCAAGGATTATTCTCTGTTAGAAGAATAAGAAAAATGAATGGCACATGCCAATTAGGGCTCACTGCCCGAGCACACTGCTCACAAAGAGGCACACTGCCTACAAGGAGACACACTATCTACAAAGTGATGAAAATCACAATCTTGAACTGGAGAATGACATCTCTACCATGTCCGGATCAGTTCCATTTAAGCCCAAAAACCCTTGCTCTGCCTTTCGCACTTCTCTTCGCTATGCCACACTCATCCACACAATCCACACTTTAAAATGAATTCTCAAACACTTATTTATACAAGACATCAACTTAGGAACAATCATCTAAGTCGGCAAACATCACAATAACATTCGCAAGGCGTGTAGAACATCCGGTCGGCCTGTTATAGGAAGAACACCAACAACTGGTAGCCATAACATCAAATCCAACTCTAACTTCAATGCGGACCACCAACAGGAACTAGATATGATCCAATGATCATCATAACCTTCCCTGGATCATCAAAAACATCCGCACTTCATCAATTTACCAGAATTCTTCTCTTCATCATCTGGTACTTCAAGAACACAGTCTATTGCCACTATCACAATGCAAAAGGTACTTCCTGACCTCAAAATCATACACAACTTGAGATGACACATCAAAAGGACATCCCAAACACTCCTTCCAATCCGTAGATTAGGATAATACAATTCCAAACCTCACCAAACCTTTCTGTGATCCTCTGTCACCTCTGAACACTTGCCGAAACCGGTTCCACACAGACAGCCACAACTTCTTCAGATCTTTATGCGGACCTCTAAAATCTTAGCTGAAGCATCTCAAGACTCATATCTACAAATCCTTTAATCCGCATCCTCTAGTTCTCAACCTATACAGTACATTTGCCTTCTTCTCATCACTGTTCTTCACTATTCCGGATGGAGACTGATTTCCTCAATAACAACAACACACAACTCATCCAAACCTTCTTACTAATGCAATATGAGTAAGTTGACATCAATGACAACACCGGTTCACCTCATACTTGCAACAATCTCCCCCTTTGTCATTGATGGCAACATATGATGTGAAAAACCATCAATACAAGAACTTCTCCTTTCTGTCACAGCTCCCCCTATCAACAACAACTTTTCACATGTCTTCTCTTCCTTTACTGCTCCCCCTTTGATCATCAACCACTTGTTTTTCACATGTCTTCTCTCCCCCTTTGACATCAATGGCAAAGGGCTCATACTTGCAATTCTAATACATCAGAATCATACCAGCTACTCCCCCTTAGTAGCAGCTCCCCATCATCAATCTGGATCACAAGATATGACTGTGATATCCACCGGACTGATGCACATCAGTGCATCCTAGTTCATCACCGGAGGGGCCATGACCCCTAACTTCTCCTGGAGATATTCGAAAGAGTCCTTGGGAAGAGGTTTAGTAAAGATATCTACAATTTGATCCTTGGAGGGAACATACTCCAATCTGACTTCTTCCTTGTTCACTTGTTCTCTCAAAAAGTGAAACTTGATAGATATGTGCTTAGTCTTAGAATGCAATACCGGATTCTTAGAAATATTAATTGCACTTGAATTATCACAGAAAATTGTGATAAGCTCCTCATATTCAACTTTAATGTCTCTTAGCATCTGCTTCATCCATAAGATTTGAGTGCAACTATCTGCTGCTGCAATGTATTCTGCTTCAGTTGTAGACAGAGATATTGCATCTTGTTTCTTGCTTAGCCAAGAAACCAATCTCTTCCCCAAAAAGAATGCTCCACCACTGGTGCTCTTCCGGTCGTCCATATCTCTTGCCCAATCTGCATCTGTGTATGCATGAAGAGGGAAATCCAGATCTCTAGAGTACCAGAGACCATACTCAACTGTTCCTTTCAAGTACCTAAAAATTCTTTTGATTGCCATAACATGAGATTCTCTAGGATCATCCTGGTATCTTGCCACAAGACCAACAGCCTGCATTATATCTGGTCTAGTCTGAGTGAGATACAACAATCCACCAATCATTGATCTATACTTTATCTGATCTGCCTTTGGAGAGTCATCATCTTTGCTCAACTTACATCCAGCTGCCATAGGAGTGTTCATTGGCTTTGAATCTTCCATACCAAATTTTCTCAACAATTCTTTCACATATTTGGTCTAAGAAATGAAGATCCCTTTCTTTGTTTGAGTAATTTGCAGACCCAAGAAGAAATTCATTTCACCAAGCATAGACATTTCAAACTCACTTTTCATCTAATTTGCAAAAGTTTTGCACATACTATCTCTTCCTCCAAAAATGATATCATCCACAAACACTTCAACAATCAAAATGTTTTCATGATCAATTTTGAAATATAAGTTACTGTCAGCAGTGCCTTTGTTGAATCCAATCTGCATAAGATGTTTATCCAACCTTTCATACCATGCTCTTGGGGCTTGCTTCAATCCATATAATGCTTTCTTCAACTTGCAGACCATATCATCATTATTAGACAATTGAAATCCATCCGGTTGTTCAATGTAAACTTCTTCTTCCAGATCACCATTTAGGAAAATCAAGTGTATGAACAAAATAGGGATTATCATATTATAAGCAAGTATATAATATCATATAATAAATCTTATATATATATATAGAAATTATATATCTATCTCATTATAATATATATTATAATATGTCATAGGTTTGTGATTAGAAGAGATTTATCTAAGAGAATATCATAAATCTAGATAATAATCAGATTTATTATTTATACCATATATAATATAAGTAGAAAATATATTTCAAATTCTTAGCTTCTTTAACATCTTTCTAATTAACAAATTCTAAATACAAAGTAAACATTTTTTTGATTTCTAACTTCAATGCGGACCGCCAACATGAACTAGATATGATCCAATGATCATCATAACCTTCCCTGAATCATCAAAAACATCCGCACTTCATCAGCTTACCAGAATTCTTCTCTTCATCATCCGGTACTTCAAGAACACAGTCTGTCGCCACTGTCACAATGCAAAAGGTACTTCCAGACCTCAAAATCATACACAAATCAAGATGACACATCACAAGGACATCCCAAACACTCCTTCCAATCCACAGATTAGGATAATACAATTCCAGACCTCACCGGACCTTTATGTGATCCTCTGTCACCTCTAAACACTTACCGGAACCGGTTCCACACAGACAGCCACAACTTCTTCAGATCTTTATGCAGACCTCTAAAATCTTAGTTGAAGCATCTCAAGACTCATATCTACAAACCCTTTAATCCGCATCCTCTGGTTCTCAACCTATACGGTACATTTGCCTTCTTCTCATCACTGTTCTTCACTGTTCCAGATGGAGACTGATTTCCTCAATAACAACAGCACACAACTCATCCAAACCTTCTTACTAATGCAATATGAGTAAGTTGACATCAATGACAACACTGGTTCACCTCATACTTGCAACATCTTGTAGTGTTAGACTCTTCTTTTATATGTTTTCGGTTCACAAAGTATGAATTTAGTATTAGAGAGAGCTTATTACAAATGAGTTTTTAGTTAAAGATATATAATCTATAAATATGGAAAATTGACCTACATTACTCCTTATTCCATAGATATGTATTGACATATTATTAAATCTACTAAGAAAGTAAATATGCTAGTTGTTTAACTTGATAATGGAATGACTCAAAGCTTTTTGGTTCTTAGCTTATAGATCAATGTTGCTTAGAAGAAAAACATCTCTTGAACATAATTGTATTTCATAATGATTCTTTTCTAGGCAGGGAGTGAGTCAATATTAATTGTATATTAAATTATTTTTGTTGGAAAAATTACGTATTAATATAGAACCTAGTAAGTGTGAATTGGAATTCATGTTATCCTTCTGAGCCAAATATTGAGTTACTAAGCTAGTTGAAACTTGTCATATATCTTTATGAATTTAGTTATAAATATTTCTTGACAATAAAAGAAGTAAAATTTTGTGTATATCAGAGTATAAGAATAAGTTATAATTCAGATTATAATCTCCTTTGTTACTTTGTGAGTATGTGAATATGAGTGAAAGTATACTATTAATTTATTTGAATTCATGTTATGCCTAACTTTATTGCAAGTTCAAGTCTTCGAACTACGAAGTCTCTGCACTACGCATACGTAGGCAAGGCCATCATGAGCCCCTGAGACATTAGGTTAGCCTCTTAGGGCCTTAGGCTAGTACATAGCTCTCTTTTATGTTTATCGATAATCTTTTTGGAACTAATGTTCACTTTTAGATGCTCAGATACAGGTCTGTTAACTGAGTAGATTACTAGAGAAAATAATATGTTTTTTTTACTATGATAAGAAAGACCATATGGTTCTTACTATAAATGTTTGTAAATGCATGAGAGATGTCTTGTTCCTGTTTAGAAAAGATCTCTTATCATTTGTAAATTGGGATGTATCTTCGTTTGTATCTCTTTATGTAACCTTTGTTTCTTGTAATCTTGATTTGTGAGTAGCACAATCAAGGAACCTTAGAGGACCTAGGTTTAGATCATTATGTTATGTCATGCATTCTATTGTTATTTTCTTTAAAAAAATTCCATTATTTTGACCTAGTTCAGTGTTGTCCTCTGGGGTTTCTTGGTGGGGCGTTACATCAAACATGTACATCTAGTAACCAAGCTCACGAATTGCAACCATAAACGGAAATATTGCATCACAATAATAAACATTTGGACTAAAAATAGAGTACAACAAGTGAAGCATGGCACCTAGTTCTTGCCGATATTGTAAGGAGGATCTGATGATTGGGTTTGTTTAAAGCAATGATGAATCATGGTATGGGAATGCTATACCGATATTAAAGTTATCGATAATAAAGCTATCAATAGCAATGAACCATAAGTTTGTTTTATAATAAGGTTATGTATTTATCGTCTTGTTATAGAATGCTAATGCGCAGTGTTCAATTAATTGTGGTATCTTTAAATTTCAAATACAATTTTGTACAGTGAAGAGCATGCTACTAAATTAATTGTGTTTTTTATTTGTACAATAATAAATATAGAGGTAAAATGCATAAAATATATGTGCAAAATGTACAATAGCTTTTGAAAAGGAAGTGATGTGATTTCTTTAAGCTCTAGATGTAATTTTGAACAATGAGAAGTATGTTAGACTAGGCAGATTATTTTTTAGCATATGAAAAATGTGGAACAAGAAGCATTATCAGGTACAATTTACAAGCCAAGGATCATAGAAAGATGAAAACAAGATGACAATAATGTGCATGATGAGATTTTTTTTTGCATGGATTTTTTAGTTGGTTTCAAGGGGTTGAATGAATAGAGTGAAGAATTGAAAAAATCAAATGTAAAATGTTAAGTGACTCTGATACGTTAATGGTATTTGAATAATCAAGATGTATTTGTCAATATACAAATGTACTATGTTGTTCTTGCCAATGTACAATGTATTTTAAGATTTCATACAAGCTATAACAACGCCCAAATAGATACATGTTTATTGTGTGTTTGTGAATACAATTGTTGTTATTTGCAGTTTATAAAATCAATTTACATCAACAATTTTATTATCTGTATACCAATTTAAGATGTACTTGTGAAGCATTGGTTCAATGGATATTGGAGTCAGCGCAAATATACAATGGAAAACGAGGTACTACAAATGGTCGCAAGCAGGTTTTAAATGAAGCCTTTGATTTTATGTTGGTGTAATATGTGTACTTAGATTATGGTGAATATGTGTATTTAGATTGATGTAATATGTGTACATAATATGTGTATTTAAATGTTGTGTTTTATTTTGTGTCGACATAATACGTGTTTATTGTGTATTTGTGAATACAATTCTTGTTATTTGTGATTTATAAAATTAGTTTGCATCAACAATTTTATTATCTATACATCAATTTAAGATGTACTCATGAAGCATTAGTTTGATAGATATTGGAGTTCTGTAGTATTGTTGATGCAAATATACAATGGAAAATGGTGTACTACCAATGGTTGCAAGAAATTTTTAAATGATCGTTTGACTTTTTGTTGAGGTAATATTTTTTAAATGAATTATTTTTTAGTCTTAGTTTAGTGAGTTTGTTAATACAAATCTTTTCATTTGCATTTTATAAAAACTTTTCATTTGTGTTTTATAAAATCAATTTGCATTAACAGTTTTATTATCTATATACTATATTTTGTATATAGTTATGCAATTGCAATTTAAGATGTATATGTCAAGTTTCAGTTGTATGAAAGTGTATTATAGAACATTGGATATACATCAATATTGTATTGCTGGTGCAAACACATAATGTTTTTGAAGATTCCATTTAAGCTATAACAAGGCCCAAACATTGTGTACTGGACACGAGCAAGTTTTAAAATCATGCATGAAATTATATGTGATTTTGATGAATTTGCCATTATAATTCTATTACTATTCTTGTTTATAAATTTTTTTTAGAACAATTTTCAACTAAAGATCTTTTTTGTCTATTTCCTGTTTGGTTGTAAAGGGACAACTCTAGATTTTGCAATGGATGTACAATATATTATTTGCAAATTGTCAAACAAATCAGTGTATTCAACAACCTAACATACATAATTTGAAAGCATTGAAGTGAAATTGACACTTCTATACATATAATATACTTGTGCAAAATGTAATTATATAACAAAAAATGAAGATTTGAATAGCCAAATTATTGAAGAGGAGGGGAACAAAGTGTTGCAAGTATGTGCCTAATCGGTGTTGTCATTGGTGTCAACTGTATCCTATTTTTTTATTTGTTTATAAGCTTTATATGTTGAGGATATTGAGAAAATTTGCTTCTCTGGAAGAAACAGTGAGTTGCAGTAGATTGTAGAGAAGACAGTGTGTTACTGACAAAAGAACAATGCAGAAGATTGCTCCACATTTCTTGTAAATTGAAGATCTTGGTCTGCAGATTGGAAGTTATTTAGAGGCATGTCTGAAGATGCTAAATCCTAAGTTTGAGCCTTCAGCATGAAGAATTGAGTGAGTTACATTCACCAGAGTAAAACTTGCTTTTTTTGATTATTCACTGGTGACAGGGAGAGTTTTTTGCTCCGCATTCCTCCGCATTGAAGTATTTTACTATGCAGTTCTAGAGGAAAGTTTGGGATCATGATAAATGCCTACAACTCCAATGGTTCATGATTTGGTGGTACGCAAGCTATCTTTCTTTTATGACAATTGAAGATAGTGAAGTTCATGTGCTCTAGTGTGAAGAATCTCATGGATAAAGTGGTTAGAGTTTGTGCAGTTGCTCCTGGCGATTACAACGTGCTTGAGGAGGCCTCTTGATCATGTTACTACCTTTGCATTGGTCTGCAAGGAGTATTTTGGATCGAAATTGAAGATTGTTCCTAGATAACGTAGTGTGTAACCAATCTTAGCTGATTTGATTAAATCCAGTGATTGCAGAGATCTATTGAAGATTGTAGAAGCATGTTGTGGCATGGAAGATTGTGTTTGAGACCCATCTAAGGCGTGGCATAATCCGCATACATCTTTACTACATTTCCTTAGCATAATTTTGTATTAGGTCAAGACCTATTTTGTAAATGTTTGTAATGCCGACCTTGGAGATTGTTCCAATGGTTGATGAATGTAATGCTGACCTTGATGTACATTCCAAGGTTGATGAATGATATATATACTTATAATTTGGTCATGGAAAAGAGGTCCAAGTGTGATGATGTGAAGTTAAGTGAAGAAGTGTAAAAAATAAAGCAGAGCAGAGGAAGAATATTGTGCTTCAATGAAACGGAATTCAAGCATGGAGTAGATGCTATCATATTAGTTCAAAACCTTTAGTAGTGAGCCACCCATTGGCAGTGAGCCTTTATCTTGGCAGTGAGCCCTATTGGTAGTGAGTCTTTGATTTTTGGTAGTGTTATAACTTATATATCTTGTGGACTAACATCCACCATAGTTTTTCCCTTAACAGGGTTTTCCACGTAAAAATCTGGTCTCTTGTGTATGATCTTGCAATTGTGTTTATGTTTCTGAGTGTATGCTTTCATAACAAATAATGGACAAGTGTTTAATGTTTTAAGGTGTAGATTTAGTTAAAGATTTGCGACAATTGATTCGGTCCCCCTCTCAGTTGTCTAGTTCATTTCAACAATTGGTATCAGAGCCAAGTTCCTCGGAAGAAAGCTTGACCGCTTGAGGCTGATCCAAGATGTCGTATAAGAAGGAAAGTTCATGGTTTGATGGAACGAACTACTCCATTTGGAAGATCCACATGAAAACCCATCTCCTCTGCTTGCGTTATAGTGTCTAGAAAATAACCAAAGATAAGTATGAAATACCAAATAATGGTCTGTAAACTGAAGATGAGATCAAACAATTTGAGTTGAACATAAAATCCAAAGATGCCTTGGTAAGCGCCTTATCCAACACCGAAGTAAGAAAGATCATGGAGCTAGAAACTGCTTGTGGAATGTGGGATAAGATGAAGAATCTATATGAAGGGGATGAATTTGTAAAGAGTACCAAGTTGCAGAGTTTGAAGGTAAAATATGAATGTTTGAAGATGAGTTAAGATGACAACATAACATCCTTCATGCAAAAGATCGATGAACTTGTGAGTAGCATTAGAAGTGTGGGAGGAAAAATTAAGGATATTGAAGTTGTGAATAAACTTCTTAGATCACTTCCTAAATCATATAGTCATAAGGTAGCCACAATTCAATAAATAATGATAGTGACAAAGATTACAAAAGAAGATAAAAATTGCTTTCAAGACTAGAACTTCAGAAAGAACCCCCAAATTTGACAAGTACAAGGTGGAACCAAATTATAAGATTGAAGAACTTAAATCCAAATTTGTTAACAGTATGCCCAGAGGTACTGGTAAGTTCAAAGGCAAACTACCTTTCAAATTTTTCAGTTGTGGTAAAGTTGGTCATTATGCTTCTAGATGCCCCACAAGAGTCCCGAAGCCAAGACTTGATAGACCTAGGACCCCAAAGAAATGTTATTATGTTGAAGATCTTGATGATGATGGAGTATCAGATGGTGAACCAAATAATGCTAGTACCCTTAGAAATTAATGCTTGTTTATTGCTATTAAAGATGAGCTTGTGTCTACTAATCCTACTAGTTGTGTGAAGGAAGAAAAACTAGTGGAAAGTGCCTTGGTTGCTCAGGTTGTTGAAGACAAAGATGAATGGGTTATTGATAGTGGATGCTCTCATCACATGACCGGTGACAAAAGTAAGTTCATAAATTTGGAAAGATATGATGGACTGGTTAGGTTTGGTGATGATATAGCTGGTAAGATTTGTGGAAAATGGTGCAGGAGCACCAAGGGGCTTGGAGTGAGCCCATATGTATATAACGCATTTTGGTGTGATGACCTTAGTGGTCAGAAAGTATGTTGGTCATAAAATATTTCTTTGATTTTCTTGTAGTTCGAGTGTGAAGCTGTCAACATGTCTTTCTATGTGATCGGTTGAGTTGAGATCAGTGGGCCCCATCGGTTGCATGTAAGCATTGTATGTATGTGTGAAGGAAAAGATATCGGTGTGAGATTGGGTATCGGTGAGCAAGGAGGAAGTTTGGCCGAAGAGTAAAGTCTGGCCAATGGATAAATTTGTTGTTATGCATTTCAGAGTGATATGAATTATCGGTGGATGAGGAGGAGGTGCTACCGACGGTCCAAGTCACACCGACGGTTCAATGTTCATCGGAGTAAGTTGTATTATATTGACAAACAAGGGAAAAGTTGTGCCGACAATGTGAAGTCTGAGTGATAGGAGAAGGCTTGACCGATAAAGATGACCATCAGAGTGAAATATGCAATCAACACTGTGAATTTGTGACTAGTCGATAGTTGATGTCTCGCCGATAGGTGAAGACCAAAACCGCAGACTATTGTATCAGGGTGACCGGAGGCATCGGAAGACCTGAAGAGCAGCCAGCCAATAGGCTAAGTCTTGCCGACGTTGAAGTCAAGCAAGCCGTGACGGTGAAGACAGGGTTAAGTGACTAATCAGTGAGAAACGTGAGATCAGTCTGGAGTGTGTCGATGGTGTTTGTCACACTAATGACAGTCAACGAAAGTAAACAACTAAGTTAAAGTGACGTTGGGCTCATCGGCAGGAAGTAAGCTATCGGGGGAACGAGATGTGAGGATGCCAATAGGCATTGTTTTACTGACGACTGCCAGCAAAAGCAAACCATCCAGTGATGCAAATGTGTTAGGCTGATGGAATGGCCAGGAACAACACTAATGTAAGAAACCCTAACTGTCTGATAACGGACAAGGGTAGAAACTATAAAAAGCCAGATTCATTTTGTGAAGGGGTTGGAAGCTTGGAATGCTACGAATGTAATAAACACTTTCATAGCAATAAAATCTTGGACTGGTTAATTAGCTTGTGAAATTCTGTAGTGTGTGCATATCTCGGTCTAAAACAAAGCAGTCAGTTTTCTTTCCTATTATTTTTGTTTTTGTTTGTACATAATGGCTCCAGTTTGATGTCCTCACATATCCTCTTTATAGTCATGGGGGGACATCAAGCAGAGTCTCATTTTTTTGTTTTTCCTTCTGTTGTAGTGAATGGGTTGCCAGAGAGAGGCAATGTGAACTTGTCCTAGGCGAGCTGTGCTATAGCCCGGCTAGGTATGCAAGTTGCAGTCTAAAAAGGCAGGGGTGAAAAACAGAGTAGGAGGAATTGAGCACCAAGCAATCAGAATCCTAGACCCAAAGAGGAGGGCTGATAACGGGCTCAAGAAGGCTATAAGCCTTGGGAATTGAGAATCTTGGAAGTAGTGAGGATAAAAAAGAATACCTCACACCAAGAAAACAGTGTCTGTATTGGGAACAACAGGCAAATAGGTCTTTCACCTCTATAATAGATTGCTTAGGTTGAATTAGGCATTTTGGGGTAGAAAATGTCTATGAGCACTTGAATTGGTAGGGAGACTTGGGGTATGACATAGGTCTTGAAGTGTTGTGTCAAGATAGGTTTTCTAAACCCATAGGCCTCCCTATCAGAAAAGGATCCATTTTTTTATGGCAAGCATAACACTGATGATGTCTTATATGTGAAGGGATTACAACACAATCTCTTAAGTGTTGGTCAGATGTCTGATAAAGGTTATGATCTCAGATACAAGGACAACGGATGCAAGATTTTGGAAAGCTCTAGAACAATGATTGCAACTGGTAAGAAGACAAGAGGTAACATTTATCACTTGAAAGGGACTAATGAATATTGTTTGTTGACTCAGAATGATGAAAGTTGGTTGTGGCATAGAAGGTTGTGTCATATCAATTTTGATAACATTGTGAAGATAAGTTCCTCTCAGGCTATAAGAGATTTGCCCAAGCTTGTGAAGCCTGCTGATACTTTGTGCAAAGAGTGCCAATTTGGAAAACAAACAAAATCAAGTTTCAAGAGTAAGGACCAATCTATTGATGGACTACTGAAATTAATACATACATATCTATGTGGACCTACCAGAATAAGAAGTCTACAAGGAGATAGGTATTTCATGTTATTGATTGATGATTATTCTAGGATGACTTGGGTTACCTTCTTGAAAGAAAACGCAGAAGCCCTAGAAAAGTTCAAAGCATTTAAGGCAATGGTTGAGAATGAGCCAGATTTGAAGATAAAATGCTTGAGGTCTGATAGAGGTGGATAATTTACATCAAATGAGTTTAACTTCTTCTGTGAGGAACAAGGGATAAAAAGACAATTATCTGCACCTAGGATTCCACAACAAAATGAGTAGTTGAAAGGAAAAACAGGATAGTTCAAAAGGTTGATAGAAAAATGATGAAGGAGGCTAACTTACCGGAAGTGTATTGGAGAGAGGCAATCCACACTACTATATATATCCTAAATAGAGTCCAAGTCAAAGGTAACAGTTCCAAGACTCCTTATGAATTATGGTATGGTAAAGTTCCTACTATAAAATATTTCAAAGTTTTTGGCAGCAAGTGTTATATCAGAAGAGATGAAGATCTAGGTAAGTTTGATGCAAGATGTGATGAAAGTATCTTCCATGGATACTCCACCAAGAGCAAGGCCTATCGGTGCTACAATAACAGGTTGAAGATCATTGAGAGTGCAAATGTCAAAGTTGATGAAAGCAAGGAAAAGGTGTCAAGTGGATATGAATCTGATGAACAAGATGTTCCTGCAAGCTAAGTAGTAGTGTGGCAAGAAGAAAACTCAGAGGAAGAAGAAGAACAAGCTACGGAAATCATTACTAAGACACCCAGGTATGTGAAGTTAAATCACTCTGAAGATCAAATCATAGGAGTTAAAAGTAAGGAAGTTCAAACCAGAAGAAGGGCTACTGATGAACATGTTCATTATTGTTTGATTTCTCAAGTGGAACCTAAAAATGTAAATGAAGCATGTAGTGATGAAAACTGGGTAAATGTCATGAAAGAAGAGTTGATGCAGATAGAAAAAAATTAGACTTGGGATCTTGTCCCTAGACCGGCAAACAAGAATGTGATTGGTACCAAATGGGTCTTCAGGAACAAGATGAATGAAAATGGTGAAGTGGTAAGAAACAAAGCAAGTTGTTATGCAAAGGATACTATCAAGTTGAAGGAATAGATTTTGAGGAAACATTTGCACCAGTGGCAAGGATTGAAGCAATAAGAATGTTTTTAGCATTTCCAGCCTACAAAGATTTCAAGGTATATCAAATGGATGTGAAGTCTGCATTCTTAAATGGAGAATTGGAAGAAGAAGTCTATATTGAACAACCGGAAGGATTCCAGTCATCAAATCAGAGTGACATGGTGCATAGACAGAAGAAAGCTTTGTATGGACTAAAACAAGCCCCTAGGGCCTAGTATCCAAGATTGGATAAATATATGATACAGTTAGGGTTCAGTAAGGGTACTACCAACATCAAGCTCTATTTCAAGATCAATGATGAACAAATCCTAATTGTTGCAGTCTTTGTTGATGACATTATCTTTGGAGGCAATGAAGGTATGTGCATGGTTTTTGCCAGGAAAATACAAAATAAATTCAAAATGCCAATGTTTGGTGAGATGAATTTCTTTTTAGTCTGCAAATTAATCAATCAGATAAAGGTATCTTCATTTCTCAGTCTAATTATGTGAAAGAGTTGTTAAAGAATTTTGGGATGGAGGACTCTAAACTGGTAAGCACTCTCATGGTAACTGGTTGTAAGTTGAGCAAAAATGATGACTCACCTATGGCAAATCAAAAAAGGTATAGATCTATGATTGGAGGATTACTTTATCTGACCCAAACTAGACCTGACATAATGCATGCAGTTTGTCTTGTGGCAAGATTTCAAGCAGAACCTAAAGAGTCTCATGTGATGGCAGTCAAGAGAATACTGAGATATTTGAAAGGGACAATGGATTATGGTTTGTGGTATCCAAAAAATAATGATTTCACTCTCAGTGCATACACTGATATAGATTGGGCTGGAGATGTGGATGACAAGAAAAGTACAAGTGGAGGTGCATTTTTCTTGTGAAAAAGGATGGTATCTTGGTTAAGCAAGAAACAAGACTCAATATCTCTGTCTACTGCAGAAGTAGAATACATTGCAACATCATGTAGTTGCATTCAAGTGTTATGGATGAAGCAGACATTAAAGGACATCAGAGTTGTGTATGAAGATCCAATTGCAATATTTTGTGACAATACAAGTGCCATAAACATATCAAAGAATCAATTAATGCAATCAAGGACAAAGCATATATCCATAAGATATCACTTTTTGAGAGAAAAAGTGATAGAGAATGAAGTCAAGTTGGAGTATGTATCTATAAAAGATCAGATTGTAGACATTTTCACCAAGCCTCTGCCTAAGGATACTTTTGAGTATCTCAGAGAAAAGTTAGGGGTTATTACCCCTCCTACTCTCAATTAAGATGCATAAGAGTGCATCAGTCTGGTGGTTCTTAGAGTTCTACCTACAGATCCGGATTGATGCAAGTATGGAGAAAGTTCAAAAGAGAGTTTGGTTTAGAGCAGCAGAATGCAAGTATGTGCCCTTTTCCATTGATGTCAAAGGGGGAGAGAAATCATGTGAAAAAATTAGAGAAGGAATGCAGATGTGTCAAGAGATAGGGGAGAATCTTGTCTTGATGACTGTTACAGTTTTTCACATCATATGTTGCCATCAATGACAAAGGGGGAGATTGTTGCAAGTTTGTGCCTAATGGGTGTTGTCATTGAGGTCAACATATCTTTGTTGTCATTGGTGTCAATTGTATCCTATTTTTTTATTTGTTTAGAAGCTTTATATGTTAAGGATATTGAAAAAATTTGCTACTCTGGAAGAAATAGTGAGTTGCAGTAGATTGTAGAGAAGATAGTGTGTTACTGACAAAAGAATAGTGCAGAAGATTGCTCTGCATTTCTTGTAAATTAAAGATCTTTGTCTATGGATTGGAAGTTATTTAGAGGCATGTCTGAAGATGCAAAATCTTGAATTTGAGCCTCCAGCATGAAGAATTGAATAAGTTAAATTGACCAAAGTAAAACCTGCTTTTTCTGATTATTCACTGGTGACAAGGAGAAAGTTTTTTGCTCCGCATTCCTTTGCATTGAAGTGTTTTATTTTGTGGTTCTAAAGGGAAATCTGGGATGATGATAAGTACCTACAACTCCAATGGTTTGTGATTTGGTGGTCCGTAAGCTATCTTTCTTTTATGACAGTTGAAGACAGTGAAGTTCATGTGCTTCGGTGTGAAGAATCTCATGGGTAAAGTGGTTAGAGTTTGTGCGGTTGCTCTTGGTGATTACAATGTGCTTGAGGAGGCCTCCTGATCATGTTACTACATTTTCATTGGTCCGCGAGGAGTATTTTGGATCGAAATTGAAGACTGTTCCCAGATAACGTAGTGTGTAACCAGTCTTACCTGGCTTGGTTAAATCCAGTGATTGCAGAGATCTATTGAAGATTGTAGAAGTGTGTTGTGGCATGGAAGATTGTGTTTGAGCCCCAGCTAAGGTGTGGCGTGATCCACATACATCTTTACTACATTTCCTTAGCGTAATTTTGTATTAGGTCAAGGCCTATTTTGTAAATGTTTGTAACGCCGACCTTGGAGATTGTTCCAACAGTTGATGAATGTAATGCCAAACTTGATGTACATTCCAAGGTTGATGAATGATATATATACTTGTAATTTGATCATGGAAAAGAGGTCCAAGTGTGATGATGCGAAGTTAAGTGAAGAAGTGTAAAAAGTAGAGTAGATCAGAGGAAGAATATTGCGCTTCAATGAAACTGAATTTAGGCATGGAGTAGATGCTATCATATCAGTTCAAAACCTTTGGCAGTGAGCCACCCTTTGGCAGTGAGCCTTTATCTAGGCAGTGAGCCCTATTAGTAGCGAGCCCTTGATTTTTGGTATTGTTATAACTTATATATCTTGTGGACTAACATCCACCGTGGTTTTTCCCTTAACAGGGTTTTCTACGTAAAAATGTGATGTCTCTTGTGTATGATCTTGTAATTGTGTTTATGTTTATGAGTTTATGCTTTCATAACAAATAGTGGACAAGTGTTTAATGATTTAAGGTGCAAATTTAGTTAAATATTTGGGAAAATTGATTCACCTCCCCTCTCAATTGTATGGTTCATTTCAACACAAAGTATTGTATAAATCATTAAAAGCAATATTAGTTGTGTGGATATATAAATTTTATACATCTAACAATATATCAATTAATTTTGAATAGTGTGATTATTTGTAAATAGACTTTAGTCTAACATCTAAGATCATAGAGTGTCAAAACCCAAAAATGCATTTTTGGGAAGGTTGTTGTTGGTGTTGAGATAAAACCCAATCAAGAGGAATTTGTTTGTTGCTGATTTTATTTCTGACTTGGTGCCTACAAAACGAGCATAAAAGATTGTTGTTAGCATGTTATCTATACAAAGTGTGCAATAAATTGGTGAAATGTGGTCTTTATAAAAGATAATAAAATATAGTGAAGTGCATAACAGATAGATCTTGTTACCTTGAAGAAAGATTTTCCATTGTTCTATATCAGTGTGAATTGCACTCTTGTACAAAGCCTGTGCAATAGGGAAAACACCCTCAATATTGACACAGGTAACATCAATACCAATCTTGAAAAACTGCTAGAATTCAACGATTCTTGTTCCAAGGAAAAAATAGTTGCTTAAAAATAGAATGATAATTTGTTTTATGAAAACAAAAAAAGTAGATGATGATCCAAATGTACAACTTAAAAAATTGCATGTTTTGGATTCGTCAAGTGCAAATTTGTAAAAAACAAACAACTTAGCAACTACTTTTATTTTAGAATAGTATTATTTAATCATAGGAATTTGTTCAAGAGCTGTATTGATTTTACCTGGATCAATATTGAGGGTGTTCTTTTGTATGCATGAAATTTTAGTTTAATATGTCATGAATCCTACTGAACCAAGGAAAAGAAGGTCAAGAAAACAATTAGTATTGATTTTAATTGGTACATTTTAGTTAAGTTTGTCCAAAACTGATCAATGTCAAGTGTTGGAGAGCAAGGAGGAAGTGATAATGCCAAATTAACAATAAATTGGAAAATAATGTCATAGAAGGTGAAGGAACTATGAAGTTGTTTTGAATGACACCATGTTAGATTAGTTGTAAATAGATATTCGAGGTTAACAATGTCTAATTAAAAATTTATCCTATCAAAAAGAGAGTTTAAGCTAAAAATCATCTATCGTATGCTATAATTTTGCATAGGTTTTGTTTTGCATGTTTAGCAAAATTACACAAATTGGAACATAGGTCATCTTTTTATCTACAATCATGTGTGTTTTACAAATTACAATTAATTATGATGACAAACAAAATTTTTGGTTACATGTATACCTGATTTGTGATTGAGCATGGGCACTGCAAACAAGATATCAAATGGCCAGAATGGAAAATGTATACAACCAACACAAAAAAGCATTCTAGACATTGCTAAACAATTAAATTAAGTTTGGTTATTTGTCTAGTATGTTCACATGATGGAAAAGCAATTAAGAGAGTAGTTGATGTGTGTCTTCAAGAAGAGCATGCCTACAGGCTGTGCATTTTTCTGGTAAGTTCATATGGAGCAACCAACATAATTAATTTATGTGGATGTGAAGGGATGGAAGAGAAACATATTTGGGCGAATGATTATGGTCAGTTAATGCATACAGTGCATTTATAACAAATCTTGATGCTTATATTATATATACAATATGAGTATTTTGTATAATAATACATACATATCAGATGCTTATATATTATATACAACTAGATATCACATATGTGTGTGCATACAAGCAACGCTAAACACTATAGTAGTGTTTAAGTATTCTCCCACAAAATAAAACTAGAAAATTAGAAATACGAGAATTGAGTTTGAGAAAGATATAAATGCTTTTTATGTGTTAAGAGTGAAGAATTTGAAATTAGAATAGAATACAATGATGTGAACTGAAAAATCAAGTGTCTCTGATGTTGTATGGAAATTGTGTAAACTTGCAAAGAGACTATAGCAGAATTTTCTATATCGTATTCTTGATAGACTTCTCAACTTCCATGACTTTGTGTATGCACTTGCAAAGTGACTATAACAAAATCCTCTATATTATATTCTTGATAAACCCCCACCTTCTATGATATTATTTTTCTATTTATTCTTAGTTTAGGATGAACACTTCCTCCTTACTGTCCAACACCTGTGATTAAATAGCCATAGTCAATGATTGAAATAAATGGGAAAACAAATGCTATTAATAAGTTAGAACACAACGAAGCTGAGTAGGACCGTGATATGCCCAGTGAATGCATAGAATGCATTCACAATAAATCAATACAAAATCAATCCATTGAATTCACTTGTTTCTATAAATGACAATAATTCATTGCTTCCATTTACATATTGGTGTGTTTGTGTGAGTGGCTGGGCGTCATTGCCTTTGAATACAATCTCTACATATTTTTGAGACCAATTGGAATTTAAACCATTTATTTCATTGTTCCACTTGCTATTCACAATGACCATTTGTTAAATATTATAATTCGCTCAAATTAATTCTTTTCTAGTGCCATAAACTTATTAGAATCTAAAATTATAGCATTCTGTTGGATGCAATTATTTTTGTGGCACAGCCAATCATTGTCTAAAGTGCAAGGCTAAAGTTCAAATGAACAAGGCTAAAGTGCAAATCATTTCTTTTATACACTAAACTAGAACACAATACATATGGTTTTTTATAGTTAACATGGAAAATGAACAATATCTTCAAGTACAAATGTTCTTTTCAAAAACTATGAGTGCATAACCAATGTATTTATTGCATGCAATTTCTTTGTGGAGTAACCAATCACTGTCTAGTATTTAAAGTTTGAAAGAACAAGTCCAAACTCCAAAAATCATTTCTATTATGATGGGATTTAAAAATATGATTTCCTTGTATGCGGGTTGGCTGCCACTGTAAACAAGTGTGAAAATTAATTATATGGATTAAGTTTTATCGAATTTCAAAGTGAATGGAAAGTGGCAATTGATGGCATTGGCAAAAAGGTATGAATATGCAGTTGAATTTATTAGTTTTGTAAGGTGTCATGTCAACAAGAAAACAACATGAAGGCTTGTAAATAGAAATTTTAAAATATAATAATTAACAATTTGCAGAAGGCAAGGCTAATAATTTGATTTTTACTAAAGCCAATTTAATTTCCTTTTGGTAACTTCGTTAACATGTTTAATTTATATTTATCATGTACGTTGTGTGTCTTTTGGTAACTTCGTTACATGTTTAATTTATCTTTACCATGTACATCGCTATTACATAGCCAATGTATATAGTGAATTCAGAGAATTTGTATTGCAAACAGACTATAGAAGGATCTTATGTACAATACTCAAGAATGTTGTCTTATTGTTTTGTAACATCCAAAATTCATTGATAAATTCTTCTAGATGCAATGGATTGTGCTATTTAGATAGAGTGGCAAAGAAACAACAAAGGAAGAGCACATGTGACAAATGACTAGTTGGTTTCCACAGTTAATGGAAATAAAAGAGGGTAGAAAGCTAAACCAGGGAATAGATGCATTTGCACCATTTACCTGCAAACTGTGGATGCATAATGTTAAGAGCTAGGAGTTCATTTGTAGCGAGAACTACATAATGCACTCTACAGAATCTATTGACTAAAAGTACTGAAAGAAACGAATTTTGGCTACAATGAAGATAGAAGATGCAATGACAAACTCTAATTCTCCACCATGCTTTTCTCCCTTAGTTCATGTTTAATCATGTGTTTACCTACTTAAAATGAGTTGCTCTATTTTATTGGACGTGCAGTTGGTAAGTAGCATCTTGTATTTAGAAAAGAAAACCAGGCATATGGAGGGTTGTTGTTTACACAAAATGGTACCTCTGATCCATCATAATATTTAACAAATGCTCTTTACTTCTATCTCCATGCTTCCCTAGAGGTGTGGGTGTGTGATTAGAAACAAAGAGAAAAAGATGACAATAAAATCAGGGTTTTCTAGTAAATGACTAAAGATATTGCTATATTACATATACATGTACCCATCAAAAAGTGCAAGAATAGAAACTATAAAGCAGTTCAACTCACTACAAGAGAGTTTGCTTGTAACTATACATCTATTACATTCATGAGTAAAGGAAGTTTCAATTTGCAATAGAACTAGATAGACAAGTATCTCTATGTCTCTATTTTTATGGATTTAGTTTCGATCTATTTTTGTGGATTTGGTTTCAATGACTTTCAGTTGGATTTGATGTGCATGTTGTTGTGTCTAAGATTAAATAATGTAGATGCAAAATTTTCTTGTGGGGTTTTTCTATAGTCACGGTTTTGGGTGAGTGCATTTGTATAAATTGGTGTCATGCCAACAAGCAAACAATTTTAATGGGTTGAGTTGGTTGTCATTTGGAACCTGTGTTGTGCCTTTAATAGTAATTTGGTAATTGTTGAAAAAATAATAAATAAAATAATAATACGTGGAAGGAAGGGCTAATAATTGCATTTTGTTGAAGTCAGTTTAATTAAATTCGGTTATTTGTTTAACATGTTTAGATAATGGAAAAATAATTAAGAAAGTAGTTGACATGTATCTTCCAGAGGAGTTGCCTATGAGTTTTGTGTTTTTGTGAGTGGTAGGCAAGTATTTATTTGAATCCTTAGTTAATATTCAATAACACTAGATAGAGAAGTATCTATGTGTCTTTGTTTTTGTGTGTTTTACTTCAATGGATTTTGGTTGTATCGTGACAGGAGTGTGCCAGGGCCACTGTCCCCAGACCCCACAAGGGGGTGCTGCCCCCTTGAACCCCACAAGAGGCGTTGCCCCTTGACCCTGCCGGTGGTTGCCGCCCTTAGGCCCCTGCTTCAACATTACAAAAAAAAAAAAAAAATTGGGGGATTGCGCCGACCAACTATGAAAATTTTTAAAGGAAAGATTCGCCACTGTAATTAATTTCTTTAGTAATTATTCACTAGGATTCACCATTGTAATTATATTTTTTACCAATTATTTATTAGGATTCACCAGGATTTTACAAAAATTTTAATAATTTACATAGAATTGCTAGGAAAATTAATATTTTTTCAAAAAAAGGAAAGACTCACTAGGAAAATTATAGCACTTAGCTAGGATTCGACAAGATTTTATAGGTTTTTTAGGGGGGTTTCCTTAAAGTTATCATTTCCCTCGAGTGAAATTACAAATTCAAGGGGATCCTATAAAATCCCCACAACTTCGACCAAATCAAAACACAACATGTGAACATTTGATCTAAGGTCTATCAACATGATCAACCCATAACAAACCATAGATAAATGGCCACCCAAATGGACAATGAAGTGTGTTGTTAATAGAACTTACAAGAAACTCAAGAGGTACAAAAATCACTCCACATAGTACATCAAGACAAAAGGGCCACGACATGTCAAGTGTCATCGGAAAGAACAAGCAAGGTCACTCAAACCCTAGAGAAAAATAGTCCACCCCAAGATGGCAAAACTCAAAGAATAGACGAAGCCTCACCCATAGACCTTGTAGCAACCTTGTCCAATGAATCAAGACCCTTGAGGCTAGGAGTGTTGAACAACATTTCTAAAAAAAGTTGAGGAAAAACCTAGGGCAAAGGGAAATCATTTAATAGACAATATCAAATTAAACCAAGGGGCAACACAAAATCTACCTCATCTAAAATCCCATTCTCATGACACACATAGTGAAACATTCATGCCTCTCTTTCCCTCATCATCCAACATGACAAGTCTCAATCAAATTGGTGGGATTCCTATGACGCAAAATCAACCACAAACACTCCCACCCAATCTTCAAAACATAAACATGACACCATCTAGTTATCCAACTTTTTCAAGATATCAACAATCTAGCATACCCCTTCAATAAGTGCAACAAGCTCCATCTAAAGGAATAATGTTTGGAGGAACAATACCCTCTGCACATAACCCCCTTTAAGAACATATCTCGAGTATTTAAAGGAGCCTCTTGACTACAACATTCATCAGGTCATACTATCACATCCTCTCCCTAAGATTTCAAAATTTAAAGGAGAGTGATCCCAACACTCATAGAAAGGCCTACATCATTGTAGTACGAGAAATCTTTCCTTGGGATGGGGTGGTAGCAAAGATTTTTCCAAAGAATTTGGAGGGTATCAGTCTGGATTGGTACTATCGAATTCCAGAAGCATTGATCCACTTAGGCAACTCATTGATCAATTTGTGGCTGCCTTTGACATAAACAAATTGGACAAGACAAGAATATGAGAATTTTTAATGATCAATCAAAAAAACAATGAGTCGGTCGCACATTTTATCACATGATGGAGGAAATTTCTCTATTCTTTAACAAGCACACCAAACATGGATCATAAGGAGCTTTGTAATCTCTTCTTACATTCTCTCAACACAATGACATACAAGGAGTTCAAAAACTCCCTTACAAATCATATGAAGAAGCGCTCGAAAGTGCCCTTAGATTTGACCAAGATACTATTGATAGTGGAAGAAGGGAGTATGATTTATTGGAAGGTTGATAAACCATGATAGAAATAACAAATCCTCAATGAAAAATCAAAACATAGATGGATCAATAAACACTTCACAATCTGTGAAGAACAATTGTGACTGCAATAGTCATACAAATTTGGGAAACAAAAATGCCAACAACTATCCCCAAAAGTCAACAAGCAGTTATACAACAATCATCATAAGCCTCAAGATTACAATCATGATAAATGCTACCCATTTCAAAAGAGAAGGGGGCATGATATCAAATCATGTCAGGAGTACTATTGCTTCATATCAAACCTCCCAAAACATCAATGACAAGCATTCATGGACACATTCTCACAAGATGAAATAAATAGTCCCAAAAGCCATCAAAATGCCTTTAATCAAAACACCTTAAGCCTTGTGGAATTAGATAAAGATCAAGAAATTTGTGTCACCCAAGGACTAGAGTGACCAGATGACACCTCCAACAATTCAATTTTTTCTGACATGTTAGAACTTCTCAAGAGTTCTCATATGCACAAGAATGCTCTCCCCAATGCCTTAGATCTAGGCCATCTAGTTCAAAACACTCCAAATGAAAAGTGTTCTTCAACATTTGATTTTGAAGAGTTACCCTTATAGAATGACATAGCTAAGCAGGGTGCTCTCCCCCTCCATTTGATAGTCCAAGTTCAGGACTATTCCATTAAACATGTAGTGATTGATGATGGGTCTACAATCAACATAGTCTCTTTCTCTCTTCTTCAAATAATGGGTTACGATGAAACTCAAATCACAGAAGAAACTTTCATCCTTAGAATTCATGATAACCCAAACCTTCAAACCATGGGTAAGGTCAATATTCATATCACATTGGGTCCCAAAACTCTCGCAACTGAATTTTATGTCATCAATGAAGAAACCACTTACAACATGATCCTAGGAAGGCCTTGGATCCACAGGATGAGGGTTGTTCCCTCTACATTATTTCAATAAATACACTTCTCACATATGGGACAAACCCACATCATCAAAAGAGACCCTGATCCTTTGAACAATCTTTATAGAGTTGAACAAGCCAAAAGGAAGGGAAAGACCATGGAAACCACCAATGACCCCAAAATCAACACTTTTGAAAAAGGAGAGACAACAAAACAAATTACAAATGTAGCCAAGACCTCAAAATGTATAGGAAAGGGGGAAACAAGAGAATTCCCCTTTGATCCCCACTCAACAAAGTGTTATGCTCTATTCAACTTAGCAACCATTTCTATCAAGCCAGATATGATCATCCATACAATCAAGATCACCACTAAGCAAAAAGAACCAAAACCCACACATAAACTAGGAGAGTCAACATCAACATCATTTTTCCCTCAAGAATTTAAAACAAAAATTGAAACTCAACAAGAACAAAAAATTATAAAGATAGGGGGCAAATCATCAAATAATGAAACATGTGAGTACACAAAACTCCTCACTGAACACAAAGACATTTTTACACCAGGTCTTCGAGTGTCCTTGCAAAGACTTTCAAGTGAAGTTTAGACCAAATTGAATAGGTCCATACATAGTTAAGGAAGATGTTAGAAATGACTCTACCTCTTGTTTAGTATGGAAGGAGAAGAGTTCAATATCTCAAAACATTGTAAAAACCTATAAAATCCAAAACAATAAAATAATTCATAAATTCATAAAAAGCATAAAAATCATAAAAAAATCAAAATATGCATTATTCATTCTGTTCCATCATACATTTTGTGAGTGGTGCGCTCTTGTTTGATTTTTGTCCTAGTAAGGAGTCTAGGGTTTCCTAGGTATAGGTTGACCCTTTGAGCCTTTGAGATCCCATAATAAAGCATGTTTATCAGTTATCACTATTCCCCTATTCACATTGTCTCAGTGGTTCTAATCAAAGTGTAGCTCTTAGCTCTACATTGATCCTAATCTTAACAATTCATGTTGTTAAGTCTAAACAAAGTCAGTCTTCAAACCTACAGTACTCAATAGAAGCTTGCAAGTAGACCTTCCCCATTTCTTCTTAGTAGAAGGGAAGTCTGACTGGATAGTGAAAACTTTTGGTGGTACTCAACCCCTTATCTCTCCTAGCCCAAAATGCCAAGAAGATCATAACTCTAAAAGAAGCAATTGTCACACCCTATTCTAAAACAAACATTCTTATCATCTTATTTCAAGTAGACATATATCTAGTCAGTGAAATTATTATGAAGAAAGTAATGTTGTGTTAGAATAGAAAATGCATTGATGTATATTATTATTATTATATGCAAAGAATAATTGTCTATGAAGTTATTATTATGCACATGGTTAAATGATGTAATGGAATAACTACTTTTGTGCGACTAAGGTGGATGCAAGAACAATGTTTTTTCTCCCTCCAAGATGAGGAGAGAGAGTATCCCCATGGAGAGGGTGCTAGATTGTGTGAATACAATGATCATTAAGCCATCTGGAAACACACACACTCACATTAGAGGTTATGCCAATTTTGGAATAAGTCTTATTCTTTATGTTGTTGGTTGCCTGGGTAATATTTTAATGTTGTCATCATTTCATACTTGTTTATTATTGTCATTGTCATGTCGATGTGAATGCCAAGTCAACATGAGTAATCGACCAATCAAGTCTAGTCTTGACGTAAGGTCTAAGTCAGCTTTGCAAGACTCCAATCATCGATATTATGCTCGTGAAAAGTATAATTAAGGCATTCAAAAATACATTAGTAACATCTATGAATTAGGTGTACTATAGTTTATATTTTAAATTATTTTAAAGATTAGTCACGGTTAAATTTAATGACTAGCTTGAAAGAAAAAAGTAAATTTTTAGTGGATAGATTCCCATCGAGCTCTCCCTAGATACTAGGAGGAGTGGGGAGTTGTAGTAGCTCCATACTTCCTTTTTTTTAGCACATAGAGGCCACAGATGGCTGAGGGAAAAGAGGATATATCAATGTATTATAGTTTTATTTAACTGACGGTAGTGGGAGAGGATTAAAAGGATTCTTTCTTGCATTAAGGACCATGAACTAAGTAGGGGATAAGAGGTGAAAAATCTCATGGATTCTGAACAGTTAGAAGCAAGAAGAGCATGACAGGAGAAGAATATCGGTTGGATTGGAAAGAAGTTGCAAGTATTGGAGGTATGTGAATAAACCTTCAGTATACTGTGAATATGTAAGCTTTATTCTATATGTAAAGAAACTAGAAGTGTTTGTTTTCTTTAATAATATTTATTTTGTGCGCCTTAAGAGGCTGCTAGTTTGCATGAAATAATAGTTAACTGTAGTAGTATTTCTTATCTACAAAACATGCCTTCGTCAGAGGTTTCTAATGAAGTTACACCTTGTAATAGTTTCCAAATAAGCTTAGGATTAGTGATAAATACTTTTAAAAGCCGTGAGAATCGTTCATTGCATATTATGATACATATTCTTGAACTTATGATAGTGTTCTCAGAATGCTTCTGAAGCTTTCTAGAGTCTTGAACAATTTAATATTAAGTCTTTGTTAAGTATAAATGTGTCATGTACGTAGAACAAACTCTTCATTCAAGAATTTTACCTATTGGATGAACTATAGATATTACTCTATATATTGTGTATAGTCTTGCAAAATGTACAATCTGTATAAGACTGATTGACTGTGTTGAAAAGATGAAAGACAGTCTTTCATTGTTTAAAACTGTTTAAGGTTATCCTTAACGTATATAACCTTGTGTAGAAGGTTGATTATTATGAAATGGCCGAGAACTAGGCGTTTGCTTATGGTTTTGTTTAAATCAACCATCCTATGTGTTCTTGTATAAAAACATTTGTTAGAGTGAAAAAAAGTATAAGAAACTTTTAAAGGTTGTAAGTTCGATGAATACAAACGTTATATAAGGTCAATGTTAAGTATTTCTTTCTGTGCTTTATCCATCGAAAAATGTTTATATTTGATCGCAAGTTTACATTTCCTTTGTGCCTTGAGAAGGTTGAAATAAGTGATGTTTTTATAATATCTATTATGAAGCCATAATAGTCCTATAATGAAAAGATATCATTGCTCATAATGTCTATAAAAGCTTATAACTTTGTGGAAGGTCAATGACCTTGTTTGAAGTCAATAGTTGTAAAGACATATGTATTCAAATAGATATGTAAAATAATTTATTCCTCCTATGCCTATAGAGGAAGGTTAAAATAGGAATTATCTTTTGATAGCATAGATAACTAAGAGTTATCGGGTACTACCTTTATCCTAGTTAAGAAGGGATTATTAATTATCTAATCTAGGCTAAGAATGTCCAATAGATTATCATGAAATACACTTACCTTGTTATTGCAATATTAGGGTTAATTTTTATTGTTAATGAAACTACCTTTCATTTGAAATTCTCTTTTCAAATACAAGTGGAAATTTATCAATGGATAGGAAAGTAAAGTTTATTGTTTTCTTTGACAAGTTATAAGTCGATTATAACCGTAGACTAAGGTAGATAGATCTTAGTGGCAAGAACATAGAGTTCTCTAGTCATCAAAATCAATGACTTAATGTAAAAGTATTGCATATCTTTACGATTCAATATCAAATTTATTTATAAGCACAGAAATGAGTTGACTAGCCATTGAGTAGTTGACAGCTCATCATAGACCTGAGATTGCAAGGATGCAAGAAGGGGCACAATGCATGCTTTTTAAGTCACCTATGCTCTTAGCTTATGCCTATCTTGTTGACTTATAGTAAATGGCTACATTTTATGTCATTTAGACTGATATGGAATAAGCAAGTCAAAGTATGATGATTTAAATTAATTAATATATATAAGAATGTTGTCTCCAAGTCGAGAAAAGAGTGTGTGAACATATGATTTATTATATGAAATTTTGGCCAAAGTAATACAAAAGTCACTACTTGCATTGTTGGTTCACTGTATACCAGATAGTTGAACAGTCAAAGTGGGTTATACATAGCTAGAGCTAGACTAGATTGTAAGCCCGATTGTTTTTAGCTAGGACATTGCACTAGTTCTAAGATGGCACATAGAATCAATTGATTCTCATTCTATATACCCTCGAGAGGGGAAGGGCTACTTCCAGAAGGAAGATGTGCAGGGGACTATCGGTTTGTGGTTAGACAAAAAACACCAGGGTGATGCTCCTCTCTCTTGTAATTGACTGCCGAAGACTTGTGAACAAGAAACATTACTTCATATGTAAATGAAATTGTTAAATGATGTAACTCGCAAGGAATGCGACCATCTAATATTGTACATGATAAAGTGTAAAATTTGTAAGTCGCATGTGAAGCGACCATTAACTAAAATTATATATTATACTTTGAAATTGCAAATGTACTATTATTGGATTTTGTTATTTTTAAAAAAAAGAAATGAGGATTTTACATTATTTGTATTTATTTTATTTAATCTTCCAATTGGGATGTTACAACAATCTAAAATATGAGTGAATAAAAAATGAGTGATAAAAAAATAAGAGTGAGAAAAGTGAGATTATAGGAAAGGAAAGCACCAAAGTAGCTGAATATCCAAAACATCAATAAATTTTCAAAGCATCCCATCAAAAAACACCAACAATATCAAAAAAATGAGAGATTCAAGTGAGATACTACAAAATACAAAAAAAAGAAAGATACAAAAAAGAGAGTCAAAAGAGAGAAGGTTATTGATTGTCTGTACTCTTGAGTGGGGATAAATCTAAACTCGAAGCTAAGAGGGTGACAATATATCAAAGAAAGTAAGGTACAAAGCACACATATGCACTAGCTAAGCAATACTAGGAGTCTAGCTATCTTTAGGGCCATCTTCTATTTTGGAGCCTTTCCTTTACCCTAGGTCTATCTTTTTAGCCATCCTTTGATCTAAGTCTAGCAAGCACTAATAAAATTTATTGTTTGTCTAAGTTGAAAGCTTGTCAAAGTGTTTTGTTTAGATAAGGATTAGTGTTCAACCTTTAGTGAAGCCCAAAATTTAGAAGCGTTCCATTTCTTTCTTGCTCCCACTTGAGTCCTTAATCCTATCTCAAGGTTCAGTAGGTACCAAGTCAACTTACAATCCCCTAAGTCAAAAATCCTACTTAAAAGTGGTCACATTGTTTGTTCCACCTGCATACATGATATCATAGAAAAAAATTAAAAGTAGTAAACATGTCATAACATCATGACATTCATAGCACTTAGAACATAATACTTTGCATCTCATTCATATCATAAAAAGAAAAGCAAAATTGCATCATCCATGTGTGATCATCATAGATATGCATTCTCTCAAGAAAAATAAAAGCTCTAGCCAACCATATGCACAAGAGGAAAAATGAAGTACAAGATGTCAAATAAAACTACACATAGATCTCAACAATAAGGTATCACATCAATAAGAGAAAACAATGTCTAAACACAAGTCACTCCTCCAACAGAGTCAAAAGAGAAAAATTGTGCACTCAAGCATGCAAGTCTTGCCATGCAAGGGGGCAAAGGTACAAATCTCTTCAATAAATGTAGGTATCTCAAAGACCTCAAGGAATGTCAAGTTAGACCTTCACAAAATCTTCAAAAGAACCATAAAAATTAAAAATATGAAAAAACCTAATAATTTGTAAAAATTCAAAAATCCCTAAAAAATTGAATATGTTCTTCAAAATATGCAATAAAAGGAGAACTTGTTCTTCTCTCTATCTTAGCATGTGTTTTATTTCCATAGTGCTCTTGCACCCACATTGTGTGCTTTCATCCTAACAGGTCACCTTGACAAAGAAAACAACTAGGCAAACTTGTGACGTGGCTCATGGTATGTCTGTTCATTTGTAATTTCATTGTTTATCATTCATATTTCAAATGTCGAACTGACACTAATTTTTGTAGGTACAATTGTGAGAAATCAACGACAAGGCCAATTTTGGGAATGGTACGTACCTTTCATGTAGACTATTGTCCTCGAGGGGGAAAATATGTAAGCACTAAAAATGTGCATGAGCTTGCATGAGGACCCTATGATGAGTTGTAATCCTAATCATGTACATGGAAGCATGTAATAAAATGCCCTCTCAGCAGTACTCTTCTTGGTGACATGTGGAGAGTTTTTTTTCAACTAATTCTTCTCTTCACCCTAGCTAACCTTCTAAGGTCCTACACACTTTCTTTCTAGTCACCTAACCCATCTTTGACAAACAACTCCTATCACTTTATAGCCTTGATGACATGACTAATCCACTTCACAAGAGGGGAAATCAATCTTCCCTACTATATTTCCCATTCATCCTCTCTTCCCCATCCATCCGACCCACTTTCCAATTGCCTACCAAACTTTTTAGGGCTTAAGAGACCAATATGATACCCTGATAAAAATGATCTAAAAGTATAACTTCAAGACACTTTCAAGAAAAATTAATGGTACCATTGCATAGAGCTTAAAAAATTATGCAATTTCAAAAAACATGGCACCCAAAAAGGAGTTTGTATGTGCCTGAACAAGCTCTCGGAAGTTCCCTATGTCATTCAAAAAATTATTTCTACGTCACCCCTGTCAGTTCAAGGTTGCATGGGCGACCCTACTGGTAAAAGGGGCAACCCATGGGTGACCTTGTCATGTTTTTGAGCATGTATTCTCCTCCATTTTGGGACCAAATTTGCTCCAAGTTGAACCCTAATTGCATGAGTTACCTTCCCTGACTTATCATCAACTTTTATGACTGATTCAAGACTCCAAATCGGTCCATTTTTATCTCACAAATCAATTCTACTCTTCTCTCAATGAATCTAATGCTAACTCCATTTCTTCTTCTATGAAATCTTATCAAGGCTTGTTCACTTCCTAATTAGCCCAATCCATTCTCCAATCAAGAGAGTTAACTCCCCAATCAATTTTTTATAACTCTTCAATCAAAGGAGTTAATTCTTCAATCAATTTCCCCCTATTGTGTGCCAATCCATCCTATAAACACCCCTCACCTCTCCATTATTTATCAAGTATAAGAATGTTCTTCCCTTCTTCACAAGTTTTTCAAGCTTTTTCATAGGCCTTTGGGCCTCTTAGTTTCTTTCTTCAGTCTTTTCAAAGCTTCAAATCTTTCATTGCATTAGCCTACATTGTTGCAAAGCTTCAAAGCTTTCCACAGGAGGAAAATTCATTATTGCAATCCATCTTTTACTTAGATTTTGCTCTCCAATTAGCATGCTTATGCTCACTGCAAGACTTAGGTGCCTTTTGTTTATTATTGTTATTTTGCTAAAGCCTTCAAAGGCTTCATATCATCATTATCCTCGCCAATTCTCAAGCCATAGTGCGCTTAGCTGATATTGAGCTCATTCAAAGCTTTCTAAAGTTCATTCTTTTGCTTCCCCTTCCCACTTGCCACCAAGAGGATGACCCCGTTGTTGTAGGAGGATGAAGAGGTTGCCATACATAGGGATTCCTAAGGGTAGTGAAGGCTCATGCATCTCCATATCATATTTTTCATATTTTAATAGTAATTAAATCACAAATATTGCTCTTAGAATAGTAATCTTGTCATTGTGATTTCCTTGATAGGTTCGTTTAAGTTGCTTAGTTTAACTTGTTTTAAGTAGATAAATTGTAATTTTAGATTAGTTTCATTTCATGTACTTTCTAATTCTTCGTTTATCCTAAAATCGATCTTGAAAATACAAAAACAAAATAATTGCATTAGGTAACTTCATTTTAGTTTGCTTACATCTTTCAATTCTTAGATTAATTCAATTCATTGTATTTCAAAAAGTTGGAGAAAAGAACAAAAAAGGTTGTTTGCATACATCATAGCTTGCATACATTTAAAAATGGACAAAATACCAAAAACATTAGAAAATATCAAAAATCAAAACAAGATCACACAAACCCTCAATTTCATCACAAGGTCAACATAAAGTCAACACAAGTCAAAACTCCTTGAGTTCATCACAAGGTCAATGAACTTGAGAAAACACCTAGAAAAACCTTAGTTCATATCACTAAGTCAAATAAACAACTCTTGGTCAACTCGAATTCACTCTCTATTCAAGCATTCAAATGTGCCTTGGAATTAGAGGTGAGTGGGTGTGGGTGAGGGTAGTCCTCGAGGATATTGAAGAGTTAAACCCAAGACCACAACTCACGCAAGAACAACAACACTTCATCAGGGTTATAGAACAAGAATGACAAATTCAACAACACATACAAGAATTCAAAGCCAGATTACAATGTATAAGAAGCATAAAGAAAGCAAAGCAAGATCCATCTAGGCATTGGAATCTTAGAAACCCAAATAGAAGACAAACAACAAGTGACCCTTCAACTCATATAGTCATCTCAATAATAATCACCATATAAAGAACAAGACAAATTCAAAATAACAATAGGCCCTAGATCAGGCTGGCTTCTCTTCACGAGGTCCTGCTCCCAAGCAAACAAGACAAACCATGGGTCTCACCCCCATTTGATTGGATTTTTCCACGAGAGTGAGAGTGACTTGGAGGTTTCTAGAAGCAAAGAGAGGGTCCATGTGCTGCGTTAGAGATTACTCATCCACACTTGTGCCTATGTCACATTTTGAAGAGTACAGTTCCATGATACTACCCTCAGTTGTTACTTGTACTATCACGTTGAATTTAATAACTAATAAATAATACTTGTAAGCAAAAGAAAAATAAAGGTATGCAATGGAAGACTGGATGCGTGGTTTTGTTTTATGTGTTCATGAGAGTTATTTTGCAAGATTTGTATTAATTGTGTGTATTTTCCATTTTGTGTGTTCAATTTATTGTTCGCAATGTCTACACTGAATCGTGAATCATGTATGTAGCAGGAAAGTTTGTTCGCAATCATAACTAGTTCTTATTTGCAAAACAAACATGGTTGTAGATAGAAGGTTCACTTAAGTTACTAGACACTTAGCATGCATGTGTCTTTTCCTAAAAAAACAACCTTTTTAAATGATACACAAATATAATATTTAACAAATGCTCTTTACCCCTACTACCATTTGATTTTCCAATGAGTTCTAATTGGCATGTACAAAGCAAATTTTCCTTTGCATCCTTCGAGACTTTGTATAGATGTCAATTATGGCACTTGCAATTACAACATAAAAAAATACACTTTTGATTATGTTTTGATGAAGCTTCATATCCTATTCCGAGGTCCCCATTTTTGTCCACCCTACTGCCATTCTGGCAACCACTGTACAATTAAAGAACCAATAAATTCACTTGCATATTTTCACCCTATGCACAGATTGGTTGGCGTTGTGAACATTAAGTGTGAAATTTATTTAGACACATAAAACATAGTGACAAGATCAACCTATGTATATACATGGGTGCTATGAATAATTTATTATTTGTTTTAGATGAGTAGCATCCATGTATATAATCCAAACAGTCATCAAGAGATGGTGGTCATTTTCCACTGTGGCTGATCATATTGAACTATTATATACAAATGCACTCATCTAAAACCTGACTATATCAATGTATTGCCACCCATGTATATACATTTATATATAAATAACATTGATATAAAATAGGATTTCTCAATAAAGCACACTCACATTTACATATAGTATCACATAAATCTAAAAAATTAGTCTCTTTGCAATAGGAATTCTTTGTTTTTAGATTCCAAAAATTTGTGGCACTAGAAAATAAATAATTTGAGAGAATTATAATATTTAACAAATGCTCTTTACCCCTACCACCATGGTTACCTAGAAGTCTGGTGGTATGGTTGTCAATATCGAGACAACTATATTATATACAAATGCACCCATATGGGAAAAAAAAACTTCTATTTTTGTGTTGTACAACATAAAATATTTTCCATACCCTTGGATAGGGTTTTCAAATCTTAAGACTGGCGTAACTTTTAGTTGAAGTTCTATGTAGCCTTTCAAGAATCTACATGTGCAAGCTAATTATCTTATGTCTAGGCAGTTTGCAACTATGGTTGTCAGTACCCAAACAATTTTATAGACAAATGCACCCATCTAAGACCATGCTATGTGTAAATAGTTATGGCTACTGATTTGTCCTCAATGTAATGAACATCATAGGTGATAATTTGTAAGTGTACAAATAAATGTTCAATATTTTAGTTGTGTTTTGTGGGAGAATAATTAAAACAGTGCTATAGCGTTTAGGGTGATTGTGTGCACACACATATATGATATCTATTTGTATGTAATATATAAACATATGTATGCAACACAATATATATATTATTATGTATCCCACTCCTCAAAAAAATGGGGGTTCAACACAAGGAGCAGTTCAGTAGGGCACATTCAGAAGCAAGCAAAGGGGAAAGGGATGTAGCAAACAAAGATAGCAACCTCCCAAATTTGCTCACAAGACCGGGAGAAGGAGACCTGTTGAAGAGCATTCGAGTAGAACTTACAGAGGAAAGCAAGGAGAGCAAATCCCTTGTGGAGACGGTACTAATTTTTAGATTTATCAGACCAAGACTCACCAGAAATCAGGTCAAATCATGGGTGGAGGAAATTTGGCAAGTACAGTGAATCCTTAAATTCCTCCCTAAAGGTTTCTTCATCACAGCCTTCGTCTCTCCTAAGGACAAGGACTTGATTCTTCAAGGAAGAATTTGGACAAGAAATAGATCATATCTGTATATGAGGAAATGGACCCCTAATTTTGATCCGACGACATGCACTCCCTATGATGAACCAAAGTGGATCTGCCTCTATAATCTATTGACAGAGTGTTGGACCGAGGGATGTTTAACCAAAATTGGGCCAACTATCAATATGGTGCTAGCAATAGATGAGGAATTATTTAACAATGACTCTTATCTTTTTGCCAGAATCCAGATAGTAGTAATACACAAGATACCAGCTGAAATTGTCCTACAAATTCAAGATCGCCAAAGAGTTCAAAGATAGATATCAAAGAGAAACATTTCTTTTGTCTTAGCTGCCACAATCGTAGGCATCTTCAAGATTCATGCCCTAAGGCCAAAATAGGCAATACAAAAGAGCCCACTCTTGAAGTGACCACGCTTCAACAAGAGGCACCAGTGGTTACGAAAGCTAGCGAATCCCAAAAACAAAAGGACATCCTAGTTAAGGAAGATTCGATGAAAATTGTTTCCTTGTTCCAAATCAGGATGATGTGCAAAATGCGGAAGGGTCGACCAACCCACCTATCTTATCCACTAATCTGATCTTGGAAACTACAAGTTCCCAAACCATCCTCTCCAAAATAGGTAAAACTTTGACAAGTCATATTTCAGCTCCAGGCACAAATAAGCAAAGGGAAACCAAAGGGCCTTCGGGAACATGCAACACAATAACTAACATGAAGATTTTGGACTTCATCTAGAGCGTCATCATGTGGGTGCCAAAGGCATCTTCGCTAACATCAAAATAACAAGCTAATAGATGGCCTTTGGCATCCTTGGACGCCAAAGGTGCTGACAGGATTTGGAATCCCGACCGGCCGCACTATCTTAGGCAAAGCATGTGAAGCACCTCAGTGTATCTTATGGAGATCATTTTAGAAAGACAGTCCGATTGCTCACTTTGGGATATGATGGTTGTAGTTAGGAACAGATCAACCATATCTTAAATCATTGAGTGTTGCACAAGTTAAGAGTGTGAAGTTCATAGTAGTTTTCAAAGTCCTTCCCAATTATACTACCAAGATCCGACGGTTAAGATGTCCGGAGGCTTACTAGTGAACTGGCTTCGAATCAAATTTTAGACAGAGGATAGATCACCTCAAAATGTGCTCTTGTATTCTTGATGATTTTAAATAGGGGTCGAAGCGAACATTTCCACCAAGGGTGCCATGGTGGGTCATAGTCATTTTGGTGTACAATGCAAGTGTGAAGATGGCAATTTGGACTAGCAGTTGAGATGACTCTTCAAAATGGAGGAGGCTAAACTGAAAAATGCCATCAAAGGCATTATGGGAATGCAAGCTACCCAGGGCTCTCATGTCCATGATGGGGTGCTCATTGAAAGGTTTTTCATCATTGTTGCCCAAGCTATAGGTGTTGTCCACAGGGCATCAAGGTTTATTAGGTTCCTCGCCAAGGATGAGATTCGGGATGCAATTCTGGTGGTTGGTTAGCACACCAATCCAAACCCCAGAAGTGGTTTGATTTATGGAGTTTTTGATGCTGAGGTGGTAAAGAAGAAAGGAAAGGTGGTAGAGGGCTTGAAGATTTTTAGAGAGGGGTTAGAGAAGTGCGAAATGGAATCTTTCACAAATTTTGTTAGTGTATACGAGGACCTCCTCTCAGCTAAATAGCTAGAGAGGTCTAATATTCTAGCTGATGGTATTAACACCATCTCTATGGCTATGTAATTTTCCTTTCTTAATGAATTTGGAGCTACCCCTTTTGGTAGCACTTACCTTAATATATATATATATATATATATATATATATATATATATATATATATATATATATATATATATATATATATATATATTCCTATGCCTATGTGTCCGCATACCCCTATTTCGATCTAAGATGCAGTCATTGTCCATATAGCTTTTGCGGTTCCCCATGGAGACCGATTATGAGATTCGAGTCAAACTTGCTATATATATATATATATATATATATATATATATATATATATATATATATATGCAAAAGCAATTAACAAAGTAATTGATAAGTGCCTTCAACAAGAGTGTGCCTACAAGTTATGTGGTTTTTCATTTGCCAATTTGGTATACATAGTGAACTTGAGTGGGACCAATAAGTATTACATTGGCTCAAGGTGGCACAACAACATGCACCACAAATACGACCAAAATCCATTGAAGCATAACCCAAAAACACAGACACACAGATACTTCTATATTTAGTTTTATTGAAAATTAAGTAATGATTCAAATAAATCCTTACTTGCCACTTAGACTGTGGCTGTGAATCAATACATTTCATAGCCAATGAAGACATGCATATGTAGCATCCAGCTCCAAAAAAGTGAAACCTAAATGAGCAAATATCATAAAGATAAATTAAACATGTTAACGAAGTCACCAAAAACCACAACACTCGTAGAAAACTCTTCAAAAACACGTGTCAACTACTCTCGTAATCGCTTTTCCATCATCTAAACATGCTAAACAAATAATCAAACTTAATTAAATTGACTTCAACAAAATGGAATTATTGGCTTGCCTTTCATGAGTATTAATTTTATTTTTATTTTTATTTGCAACCCTAAATGACCAATAAAGACACAGCACATGTGGCAAATGACCATCGCCATCACCAAATCAATCCACTAAATTTGTTTGCTTGTTGACATGACACTAATTAAAGAACCAATAAATTCACCTGCATATTGGTAACCTCTCACCAATGCCATCAATTACCTTTGAAATCTAATAAATTTTAATTTGTTAAATTAATTCTCACCATTATTGTTCATAGTGCCAACCAATCCATGCGTAGGAAATTATATTTTTTAAATCCCAACATAAAAAAAAAAAAAAAAAAATCGACTTTAGCTTTCTTCTTTTGAAATTTAAATACTCAACATTGATTAGTTGCTCCAGCAAAATAATTGCATCCAACCGATGCATTAGTTATCCTGCCTATTGGTTGCAACATAATATGTAAACAACAAATTAAATACGAGTTTAATAAATGTTTAACTCTTGGTGATGATGGTGGTTGGTGGATTGTGAATATTAGATTTCAAGTGCCACTTCTCTAGCAAATGACTCCTTGAAATCTACAATGCAATTTAACACATGATATTTTAAAATAGGATCCTAAAAACATTGATATTAAAATAGGATTGCTCAATAAAACACACTCACATTTACATATAGTATCACATAAATCTAAAACATTAGTCTCTTTGCAATGGGAATTCTCTGTTTTTAGATTCCAAAAATTTATGGCACTAGAAAAGAATTAATTTGAGAAAATTATAATATTTAACAAATGCTCTTTACCCCTACCACCATGGTTACCTAGAAGTTTGGCAGTATGGCTGCCAATACCAAGACAACTATATTATATACAAATGCACCCACCTAAAATCGTGGGTATAGAAAATCCCCAAAAAATTAGAGAAATCTCAGTATAAAAGAAATGATTTTGGACTTTAGCCTTGTTCTTTCGAACTTTAAATACTCCACACTGATTGTTTGTTCTGCAAAAATAATTGCATCTAACGGAATGCACTGTTTTTATCTATTCAAGTAAATTTATGGCACTAGAAAATAATTAATTAGAGAGAATTATAATATTTAACAAATGATATTTGCTCCTACCGCCATGGTTACCTAGATGTCTGCCACTATGGTTGCCAACACTCAAACAACTATATTATATACAAATGCACCCATCTAAAACCGTGGGGTATAGAAAATCCCCACAAAAAAAAATCTCCATCTACATTATTTATTTAATCATAGAAACAACATGCACCTCAAATCCAACTGAAAGCCATTGAAACCAAACCCACAAAAATAGAAACACAGAGATACTTCTCTATCTAACTCTATTGCAAACTAAGTAAGGATTCAAATAAATCCTTATCTCCTACTCATGGTTTTAGATGAGTGCATTTGTAGCTGTGAATCAATACAATGCCCAGCCAGCGAACACATGCATCTAGAGCAACCAACTCCAATACATCCATACAAAGCCTTAAGAAGTTTCCGCATCTCAAATGACTTTCTGTTGGTGTGAACAGGGTTATTACCTATCTGGTTTATCCTTGTGTGAATAATTCATATTATTTAACTATTTATTAGTTAAATAATATTCACGCATCACACATAATTCACATGTTAAGTTGACTTAAGGAGTCTACTAGATGTTTCTAGTTGTTGATAGTTGGCATCTTATCCTATAGTTGTCACATGTCATAGGATTAAGACATTTGTCACATGACTACAACATCCTACATCTCATCCTTGTCTTTATAAGTAAGGCATATCATGTACATTATAACAATCTTTGAACAATACTTACATTCATTGATAGAATAGAATCATTCTCTCATTTGATCTCTCTTGTGCTTTCGGGAAGTCCTAGATCTTGGGTGGCTCCAATCATAGTCAACTCTAACATGGTATTAGAGCACATCAATAAGCTTTAACATGCTATCAAAGCTCTATGAAGAATCACTTTATGTTAGTCATTTTTTTTAGAGATTTTGAATGCAAATTCATGATGGATCTTGATAGTTGAGTATGCTCTTCTCTTGCATCGCATGATGACCTAGAGAATCAGAAATACTTCATGGAAATACCATATTTTTTAGGGTTTCCTCTTTGTGGGCTTGTATTGCAGGTTCATTGTGGAGCGTGTTGATGTAAATATGAGCACACCATTGTGTTCAAGAGGTTTGAGATAATCAAGATTGCCTTTTATTTCATCCAGATCGAACATCATAGGCCAAATCTATGAGGCTTTGAAGTTGGTAGGTGCATGCAAGATCTAATAGGTACCTAATCTTGCAGACCAGTTTGGGCAAAATCAAACCCCACCATCACACTCAAGAGGCCCAAAAACCCCAAGATCGACTATCAATTCATCGAAATCAGACAAAGTTGCAGCAAAAGGCATTTTTTTTGCAAATCACTGCCATACGGAATCCACAGAGAATATTCCCTACGCAATGACATATTCTTGGAATCTTTGCACAGGTACCTACTTCAGTGAATCAAACATTTTTTCTTTATTCACGGGTAAAATATTTGTATGCTGGTTTATTAAATTTGAAGTATGTGGGTTTCTGTGGATATTTATTATTTTTGCAGAGTATTGTACCCTGTCAAAGGGTACGCCCTACAGAATCTACAGAAGACACTCAGACTACGCCACGTGGCCCCATCAGCCACCCTACCTCCTACCAACACTAGCAACAAGGGTTTTGTCAACTTCCAGTGGCAATTTCAAGTCGATAGGCTTTTAATATATGAGCATTCAAGTGCTCGCAATTGTCTCACGCTGTAAAAAATTTCACGCTGGGAAATTTTCTAAACTTGTTGGTTGTTCCTATCTGCATATTCCTTGAACCTCCCATGGTTAGTAAAACTGCCCACCCAACAACCACAGCCCAATGGGGCCTTAAACTACAAGGGATTTAGTTTTTAAGGTTGTCAAATAGCCTGTACATCACTCCAAACAACGCCGAGAAACATAGATCCTGCCCTCAAAACCACCTACAGGCACCCTCCGGCGGCTTCAAGCACCACATAGGTAGTTTTACAACATAAATAGGTAGTTTCTCTGTGACTAACAAGGTAGTTTTAGACTAAAGAATGGTGGTTTTGACAAAACATTGGCGGTTTCAGGAAGAAAATTGTGGTTTTGAAAAAACATTGGCAGTTTTAGGAACAAACAGGTGGTTTTTAACCTTTAAAAAGTGGTTTTCCGCCCCGGATTCGACGTTTTCACCTCATAGGTGGTTTTAAGATCCGACAGCATATTCTGGCCAAATGAAGGAATATTTCATTTTTGGCCTGTTGACGTCATCACTACGTCAGCAATGACGTCAATGCCAAGGGCCCCCTTTGGCCCCCTTCTAGCCCTAATTGGGTTATTTTTTTGGGAGCCATAACTTTTCCCAACAAAAGCGAAATTTGACAAATATTATATCGACGGAAAGATGATAGAGCACACTTCATAGTGGTGTTAGTATTTTTCTTAGATTTTGCCATTTGACAACATTTATTGCAGTTTGAAGACATATCTTCCTTTTTGGCTTCTAAACTCACAACTTTCAGCCACGATCTCTGATTTTCATGATTCTTGCAACATCGGAAAGGTATTCAAGAGCTCTTGAAACCCACCCATGCGCTTTTCTCATATTTAGCACCAGGTTCATTTTATTCAATTATTCATTTTTTTGGCTTTTAACTGATAACTTGGGTATTTTGAGACTTGAGGAAGTGAAACTTGTTTTAGAAGGATTTGTTTGCTATGATAAATCAGTGTGAATGATTGTAATCTCATTGGGATCTCTGTTTTAAGAGATTTTGATTGTTTTCCTAATTTTGGTCCCTTGTGGACAATTGCAAATTGCACTAAGTATAAAGTGCCACAATCATTCTTTTTTTGGGGGGTGATCTCATTGATTGAGTAAAATAGGGGTTGCACTTTTGTTCTTTTTTGTACTCTTGTATCATGGATCAAACCAAACTTCCTCTACTCACACCATATAACTATTATGAGTGGAAACTTATTCTAAAATGGAGATTCATTTAAGAAGTTTGAAAATTCATAGAGTAACAATGGGTACAGAAATTGAACCAACAATAGTTGTAGAAAATAGAAAGTGGTACAATAGATGTGATCAAGCCTATGAAACACTATGCTTGTCTATTTCTCTTGATCTCCTTTTTCATATTGAATCTTGTAAAACACCTAATGAAGTGTGGACTACCTTAGAGAATCTCTTTGGTAAGGAAGATACTATGAGAGGTTTCAAATTGGAGAATGAACTGATTGATTTGAATCCAACTGACTTTGCAAGCATCCAAGACTTCTTCACAAAGTTAAAATCACTTAGATTTCAGCTCAAACAATGTGGAATTGAGAAAGAGGACACTCAATTGATTCTTTCAATCCTTGTTAAGCTCTTGGTCTTGACTATTCAATTTTTGTTTCTACCTTTTATGCTACTATGGATGCTCTTGGGAAAGCTTTCAAAATGCCTTCACTTGATGAGTTTTACACATCACTCACAAGGGAGCAAGCTAAGCTAGTACACATGAGCACATTGAAGTCTCCTTGACCTCAAACTCTTCTTGCTAATCAAGGTACAAAGGATCAAAAGGCTTCACCTAGCAAAGGCAAGAAATAAAAAAATAAGGATTTCAAGAACAATGAGCAAGCAAAGGAATCAAATAATTCACCTAAATCCTCATCCTCTCCCAAGGAGAAATCATTTAAGGAGAGACCAAAGTGTGCATATCGCAAGAAACTAGGACATGGTGAGCATAAGTGTTATGAGAAGAAAATTGATGAGTTGACTCACATTATTCAAAAGCACAATGTCAACCTGCCATCATCCATGTCACCTAGTATATCCTCTTCTTCAACATGATCATCATCTACACAGATAGGGATGTTATGTCTAAAAAGAGGGTTTGTTGATTTGATTGATAGTTTAATTAGATCCTCCTTTCACTACATACATTCAAGGACATTAAATTGAGTTGAATCACAACTTTTTCAAAAGGACTCAACTACAGGTTTGGTGTCACTTGGAATGATAAGGAAATTTGGATTTTGTTGATTAATGTGTTAACTTTAGTATGATTAAGTTTAAAACCCTAATTATGTAAAATCGTAAACAAACGGATGAAACCTGACAAATGCTCACACAGAAAGATACTAAATGCATATTAGAGACATACCAGATTTCAGGTTTTAGCAGATGAAAAAGTCGCGGACAAAAGAGCAGATGCCCTTGTCCAATGTAGTGGCTTTTGTGAAGGCTTCCTAAGATTTTTTGCTACAGACTGCAACCATTTCAGAGATTCCCGATAGTGCAGAAATGAGGGACAAAAGAGTTGGCACCCTTGTCCTTTTAGGGTTTTTTTTGTTATTTTCTTTAGATCTAGATTATTCTTGCTCTTCTCTAACCTCCTGCAACTCCTCTCTGCAGAATTTGACACCTGTAACCTGCAATCACAAGAGAGGGGTTGGGGGTTGTGGTGTTTAGGAGCTTGCCTTGGTCAAGCCCTAGAATGGTATTCAAGCCTTCCAACACTGTATTTAGTTAGAGAGTGCATGTCCTTGTAGGATAGAGATAAAAGCAATGATATGATAAATGATTGAAACACAAAGTAAATGTCACCTTAGAGGTGAAGCTCTCATGGGGAGATGAAGATCTTTCATGCCATGAGGAGATGGACTGATGAAGACAAATCTACAACAAACATGAACAAACACAACATAATACTACTTTGCAACACAATGAAAGCCTTGAGTATCCTTAGCACAAGATCACAAGTTCACATTATCCATCTAGTTGTAAAATGAAGTCCTAAATATGTTTATATATGCATTCCCTCTTATCAGACAAAAAAAATATGCATTCCCACTAAACATTCATAATTCAAATTAAATAGTCTGACAAAGGGAAACCTTTTAACGGTCTCTTTCCAGTTATTTAAAATTAGGATGCCGACAAAATAGGGCAGGACAAGGGCGCGAACGCCCTTGTCCAGGCATCATCTTTTTGACACATTAAGTAAGACATCTTGTGACATTTTGTCCTAGGTCCCTTTCATAATCCCTCCATCACCTAATTAGTTAAATAAATCTTATTTATTTAGCTAATCCCATCCTAATCCTATTCCTAATCCATTTATACACTAGCCAATTAATTAAATAAATTATATTTATTTAATTAATTTTCCACCTTTCCTCTAATTTAAATAAATAAAATATTTATTTAAATTAGCCCTCTCCCATTTTCCAACTAATTTAAATAAAATATTTGAATTAGTTCTCACCTTCAACCTCATTCCAACACATGTTCAATACTACAACCATAATACAAATTTCATGTAATGCTCTTCACATGTCCAACTAATTTAAATAATTTTATTATTTAAATTAGGTCATCCCTATTCTTATTTGCACACTTGTCACATGACTACAACTCCTTGTGGAGTGGGAAACCCTATTCAATATCAACCATCCAGATCGTTCAAATTAACTTTCAATTTTAGCCATCAATTCAAATCACTCATCTCCTATAAATCAAGCCTCACCCAAGCCATTTGGGGGATCCATCTTCAAGCAATATCATGTTGTCAAAATGATTCTAGATCCTCTCTTCATTCATCTTCTATCTATTGTTATGTTGTAGATTTGAGCAATCAACATTCATCCAACAACCACAATCTTCGATATTTTGCATCCTATGCAAAATAGAGAAGGGAAATGGAGGAGAGACAAGCTTAGCATAGAGATTTAGATTTAGTTGCTTTATGCTTTGGATTTCTATGTTTATCTTGTACTCCATTGTTGAGTTAGGGTTTTATGATTGCTATTAGTAATTTAACCCTGATTTTCCCTAGCTTACAGTACCAAAATCATTAGACAGATAACCTTATATATGCCCCCACCTTAAGGTGGTTGATGTCGTGTACCGATATCAAGCATTTTAAGGTAGAGAGACAACATGCAAAGGAAACAAGAGCTTTCGTAAATCCCATGTCCCCGAGGCGACATGTGCTTATGATCATTGAATGTTCCCACAGACACATTGATTTGATATGCTAAGATAAGATAACAAGAGAGGTTAAAAATCTTACTCTAAGATAATAACCAAAGCAGTTCATTAAATCTATGCATGAAAATAGTCACATCAAGGACCAAGGCTATATTGCGGGTTTGGAACTGAGTTATTCTCACCTTGCTGTTAGGGGAGTGTTGCTGGTTCGTAGCTGATTGTTGTTCTTTGGTGTAAGTTTTGTTGTTCCTCTTGGCCTAGGGCCTGCTTCTTTATTTGTGTTGTTTTTATGCATGTCTGACTACTATACAATGGTTTGGGCCCTTTCAAAAACCCATCGGTTCTGAGCTCTAATTAAAAGCGATTACCCTTAATCAAAACAAATAGTTTACACACAAATAAAAAAACATATTCAATTAGTAACTTTTAGATGATAACAAATAGTTTACACACAAATAAAAAACATATTAAAAAAAATAAAAGTTATGCATAAACAAACCTATAAATTTACTTCAGTATATAGATAATCATTTGATTTTTTTTCTATAAAAAAATACCTTCATCCCAAAGATATGGTGAATGAAATGAATCTTGTAATTAATTAATGTAAATATTATAAGCAAGTATATAATATCATATAATAAATCTTATATATATAGAAGTTATATATCTGTCTCATTATATATATTATAATATGTCATAGATTTGTAATTAGAAGAGATTTATCTAAGAGAATATAATAAATCTAGATAATAATCAGATTTATTATTTATACCATATATAATATAACTAGAAAAATTATTTTAAATTCTTAGCTTCTTTAACATCTTTCTAATTAACAAATTCCAAATACAAAGTAAATATTTTTTTTTATTTTTTTGTTACGAGGACTCTCATCTCCACCTCACTGCAACTTTAGAATGCCTCTGGACATAATTATATACTATAATTCTATCATCATATTATATAATTGTGTAAATATTATATATAATATATGATAATTATATAATTCAATATAATAATTCTAATATATCATCCATGGAATGACATTAACCATGCAACTTGGTTTAAATTTCCATTAAATGTACTAACTTGAAAATGAGTGTGACTTATGATCCTGGTGCTATTGTTTGATAAAAAATAAAAATTATTTGAAACAAAAAGTATGCATTGTGATTAAAGTTTACAGTTTTGAAATATATTAGCATTCAAGAGAGAAGAACAAAATAACCTTGAAAATGATAAAGGGACACAACTTAATTTATGCAAGATAAACAAGAATAAGGTTTAAGACTAAAGTTTTATCAACTGATTGAAAATATAGCTATATTGGAAGACCCACATACCATGTTTATAAGAAAAAGCTATTCCTCTCTTATTCCTCTCCAAGTCTTTATATTATCAACTAGTAAAAGCACCTAAGGTGCTATTAAATGGCCGATAGCACAAATATTTATAGGCCTATCACTAAATAATATACATTTATATTTTTATTTAAATATCATTACGTGTAGTATTTGGTGGATAAGGCTACAAATACTATAACGATTTGTTTCATTATAAATCTCTATTAAGTGCTTTCTAGTAGGCAAAAACCTTTATGTGTGTAAAATGTGAATGAACTAACTTTGTGTGGAATGTGTCTACAAACAAACTTCAATGGTGCTCATTGTGAGTCTTTGTGTGTTTGAATAAATTTTGACTTTCATTGTGTGTGTGAACAAATGTCAACATTCATTGTGTGCATGTTTAAAAGTTAACTTTGGCATTCACTTCATGTGAAATGTGTAAGTGTGTAAGAGAGGAAGATAGACAAGTTGAAAAGGGATGTCTTTATAAGGGTGAGGGTATTATTTCTTCTCTTCAAATACACCAAAGAACATCCCATAAAGGTTTTTAGATGCTACCCCTTGAAGGGAATGTGGTGGGTGGTGACTCAAAGTAGGTACACGAGGGGTAAAATAGGGACTTTGATTATCAGTTGAAGACCTTGGAAGATGACTTCTATGAGCTGGAGCAATAGCTGAAGGCAACAATTCCTTATATTAAAAAGGTTTTTACTCGTATGGTGAAATGAAGACATGCAAAAGGTGGATGTGCCTTCTACAGAGTGCTAATTCTGTTCAAGCAACCATATGGCCTTGAAGCCTTGATGGTCTATGGTTCATCATTTTCTTTTTCTATCTTGAGTTGAAGTAGCTGGGAAAAAAAGAATTTACAATTAGAAAAGCTATTATACATGCTAACACAATCCATTTTACTTTGGGCAAAATGAGGGTTGGTTTTAGATGTCCATTTTTCATAGGAAGGCCTATCAAGTTAATTATTACAGTTCTTGTTATATTTCTTGATGCTTTCATGTTCATGGATATAACGAAAACCAGAAGTTGAGGGTTTTAAATCATAGAGCCTAGGAAGAATTTGTGCGATTTTGGAAATTAAAAAAATATAGTTTTTATTTATAACAAAAAGCAAATATAAATGGCATATCGCAAGCCTTAAAACAAGCACTTTACAAGACTCTTCTTTACCTGCAATATTGATAAAGCCTTGGAAAAGGTCTCTTCAACATCATCATAGAATGGCATGTATATTGGTTTTATACCCCAATATAGGGCAAATCTCTATTTTACCCTTTCTCTACTCCCATCAAACAAATAATCAGTAACTTTAGTCAAAGCCATGGATAGATTGCAAATCAAGAAATTGCATTGACTAAAGAATGCAACATAGATATTTAAAAACTGCCACCAATAAGCTCTGTATGCAAATCATTTCCAAAAACAATTTGATACCATAATTCTTACATAAAATCATGGTGAAAGGTAATGGACAAGATACATACTGATTTGTAAAGTCAAATATTGTGCCAAAAGGCTGATAATGTCTTAGTAAGGTAGCCATAAACCCAGTTCTAGTAAACACCACAATTGACGTGCCAAGTGTGTTTGACATCATCGTTGCATAGAAAGCAAACATCTCACTCATATGTCTATGGAAAATAGAGTTTCCTCTAGCAGGTCAGCATCATTTCACTCTCAAAAAAAGAATATGAGTTGGCCCTTCAGAGGCTATATACATTTGTAAACAAATATTGTCACTTATAAATATCTTTCACAAACCTTAAAAGCATGACCAAGGTTAGTACGAGGTGCTTCTTTTAATGTAGTTGCTTCAATGTGCAAAGCAACAGTGTGCATGCATCAGATTCACAACTTTCAAATAATATATGTAGAAAAGCACGGGATCATTTCATTTTAAATTTTTTGTTTTGAGAGTTTGAGAAAAGTAGCATTGAGATATGAAACTCATTCAAAATCCTATAACATTCCCAGCAAGAAAAGAAATCCAAAAATTCACTTTTGTCAAAAAAAAAAATTCGTGTTTCTCCCGAGAGCATGATAGCATGTGCACTTTCTCGTACAACAATAGCAATGTTTAAAACCTCTACTCAATTTGGTTGTGGGTGGTTTATCATACTTTCCAACATGTTTATAGCTACTATAACTAGCTTCCCCATGCTGCGACATATGTTAATTATTTCTTCCTACAAAGTCATAACATACATATCAAATCACCAATACATTCTAATTAATTATTAAATGAAAATCCTCTCATAAGTTCAATAACATAGCAATCATGATGTTTATCTGGTTTATTGAGAAAAAGTTTCAGTACTAATAAGAGATTCAGGAAAATCATATAGTTGCATTCATTGTTGGGAACTTGAATTGATTAAATTATGAAAACAAAGTGGTAAGGTTAGCAGGCAAAAATTCCAACAACAATAAGAGAAGGGAAATCTTATAGTTATATCTAACAAAATTGCAAAAAATGTGTTGTGCCATGCTCCTTTACTACAAAATTAATGACCAACAATATAATATACATACAAATCTCTCCACATGCAAATAAAGGAAAATTACTTGAATAGGGCGAGTTCATACTTTTAAAATGTTCCTCCTACACCATTTTAAGGATAGAGTTAAATCATAAAGTTAGCTTACCAAAGAAAATCATTGTTTCAAGGACATCTTGTTCTATGTGGGCAAATTGTATAGCAATCCTTGCCAAAAACTAAGATTGAGCATTCAACAGTCAAGAAACTTTACTTTCTCATTGATATAGAATACCTCATAAGTAAAGCTAGCCAAAGCAAAATTTTACTTTCCCTAGTCAACCACTTGCATTGAATGTCTTTTTATCATTATCAAAAAATTAAAACCATTGACTACAATAATGCAATGACTACAACAATCCATTAGGTAGAACACAACTTTACCACTTCTATTTGATCAATAATAAAGTCCATTAGGTAGAACACAACTTTACCACTTCTATTTGATCAATAATAAAGTGCACCATGAAGTTATTGCTCTTCATTTTACTCCAAAGTTTCACTCAATAAAGAGAAGTTCATTAGCTCGTATCTTTTTTGCCATTGTGGTTGCACAAGGTGAAAGTTATTAGCATATTACAATGCTGGTAGTTCCCCATCCATAAGCTTCATCATAATTTTTAAATTTTATAACTTTTACCTTTGACCAATATTAAAGATCACCATATTCCTCTTCAAGTAGATCATTATCTAAATTTTATAACTTTTACCTTTGACCAATATTAAAGATCCCCATATTCCTCTTCAAGTAGATCATTATCCTGACATAGACCTCAATACAACTGATGATGTACAGTCAAATTTATCAAATCAAGAAGTATTTACCTTCCCACTAAGATGAAGTAAATTAGACACACTGACAACAGGTTATAAACTTGTATTCGTCAAGGGTAAAACTTGTCATGAAAAGTCAAGGTAAACATGACAAAGATCTTAAGTGCTGAATGATATCCCTATGAAAAACACATCTTCACATTAATTGTAAAAAATGAATTCCAAGCACTCTATTTTATGGTGTAAACCTAATATGGAGATCCCACCTAAAGATAAACCAGCACTGCTAGCGGACACAACCATACCTATACAGTACAAAATAAAAATTAGAAATAAATACCATTCCTTCAGTCTTTGGCACTAAGCTAAAGGAAGCCTCCGATTCCTGATTTTTATTCTAAAACACAAAGTTGCTCAGTTCAGAAAGAACCTAGATCCATTATGAAAAAGCAGATAGGTAACAATCAAATGCATAATCTACCATTAAGATTAATAAAAAGAAAACAGAAAAATAATATTAAAAAAAAAGCGCTGCAGTGTAGGTGAACATTTGTAAGATTGTGAACCCAGTTCAAAACCCGGATAAGGCAATAAAAAGTAGCCAAAAACTTTAACTGAAACATTCCAAGGCTGTAACATAGCACTCTACTTAAATATCATCCACTTTAATGGTCAAACACTCAATATCAATTTTACACCTCATTTACAACAAAAAATTGGTAAATATTTGTCCTATTTTTATTGGTCCAAATTAACCTTTGATTGTTGAAGTGGATGATATTTAACAATAACCGTAACATAGTAATTACTGGTATGTTCTTGACTTGACTGAACTATATTAACAAATCTTAGAAAGTCCTCTATTGCATTTCTTTTTTTTTTCAGTGCAAGTGTGACAGAGCTTGAATACGGCAAATGTTTTATCTTCAAACGACAGGACACTGTAGTGGAAATTTTGTGTATGAGAATACTGCAAAATCTCATAATAGAGTGATGAATTCATGCATAAACAGTCAGGGTAGTAGAGGGTAGTAAGGTGCCCCTCATTTTGTTGCATCTTTGCCTGTACTGAGGCCATGTACTTGTCCATGACCATACAAAAGTTGTCTGTTTTTTTTCAAAAGGTGAAAGCATTCTGACACCACATGTATGCCCTGCGCAAGTTCTAATTAAAGTGTAATGGCAAATACAGTTTTTTATTTATAACAAAAAGCAAATATAGTTTTGTGCGATTTTGGAAATTAAAAAAATATAGTCTATTTTACCCTTTCTCTACACCCACCGAACAAAATAATTAGTAACTTTAGTCAAAGCCAGGGTTAGATTGCAAATCAAGAAATTGCATTGACTAAAGAATGCAACATAGATATTTAAAAACTGCCACCAATAAGCTCTGTATGCAAATCATTTGCAAAAACAATTTGATACCATAATGCTTAGAATAAAATCATGGTGAAAGGTAATGGACAAGATACATACTAATTTGTAAAGCCAAATATTATGCCAAAAGGCCGATAATGTCTTAGTAAGGTAGCCATAAACCCAGTTCTAGTAAACACCACAATTGACGTGCCAAGTGTGTTTGACATCATCGTTGCATGGAAAGCAAATATCTCACTCATATGTCTATGGAAAAAAGAGTTTCCTCTAGCAGGTGAGCATCATTTCACTCTAAAAAAAAGAATATGAGTTGGCCCTTCAGAGGCTATATACATTTGTAAACAAATATTGTCACTTATAAATATCTTTCACAAACCTTAAAAGCATGACCAAGGTTAGTAGGAGGTGCTTCTTTTAATGTAGTTGCTTCAATGTGTAATGCAACAGTGTGCATCAGATTCACAACTTTCATATGATATCTGTAGAAAAGCACGGGATCATTTGGCTTTAAATTTTTTGTTTTGAGAGTTTGACAAAAGTAGCATTGAGATATGAAACTCATTCAAAATCCTATAACATTCTCTGCAAGAAAAGAAATCCAAAAATTCACTTTTGTCAAAAAACAAAAAAAAAAAACTTTTCGTGTTTCTCCCGAGAGCATGATAGCATGTGCACTTTCTCGTACAACAATAGCAATGTCTAAAACCTCTACTCGATTTGGTGGTGGGTGGTTTATCATACTTTCCAACATGTTTGTAGCTACTATAACTGGCTTCCCCATGCTGCGACATATGTTAATTATTTCTTTCTACAAAGTCATAAGATACATATCAAATCACCAATACATTCTAATTAATTATTAAATGAAAATCCTCTCATAAGTTAAATAACATAGCAATCATGATGTTTATCTGGTTTATCGAGAAAATTTTTCAATATTAATAAGAGATTCAGGAAAATCATATAGTTGCATTCATTGTTGGAAACTTGCATTGATTAAATTATGAAAACAAAGTGGTAAGGTTAATACTAATAAGAGATTCAAGAAAATCATATAGTTGCATTCATTGTTGGAAACTTGAATTGATTAAATTATGAAAACAAAGTGGTAAGGTTAGCAGGCAAAAATTCCAACAACAATAAGAGAAGGGAAATCTTATTGTTATATCCAACAAAATTGCAAAAAATGTGTTGTGCCATGCCCCTTTACTACAAAATTAATGACCAACAGTATAATATACATACAAATCTCTCCACATGCAAATAAAGGAAAATTACTTGAATAGGGTGAGTTCATACTTTTAAAATGTTCCTCCTACTCCATTTTAATGATAGAGTTAAATCATAAAGTTAGCTTACCAAAGAAAATCACTGTTTCAAGGACATCTTGTTCTCTGTGGGGAAATTGTATAGCAGTCCTTGCCAAAAACTAAGATTGAGCATTCAACAGTCAAGAAACTTTACTTTCTCATTGACATAGAATACCTCATTAGTAAAGCTAGCCAAAGCAAAATTTTACTTTCCCTAGTCAACCACTTGCATTGAATGTCCTTTTATCGTTATCAAAAAATTAAAACCATTGACTACAATAATGCAATGACTACAACAATCCATTAGGTAGAACACAACTTTAGCACTTCTATTTGATCAATAATAAAGTGCACCATGAAGTTATTGCTCTTCATTTTACTCCAAAGTTTCACTCAATAAAGAGAAGTTCATTAGCTCGTATCTCTTTTGCCATTGTGGTTGAACGAGGTGAAAGCTATTAGCATATTACAATGCTGGTAGTTCCCCATCCATAAGCTTCATCATAATTTTTAAATTTTATAACTTTTACCTTTGACCAATATTAAAGATCACCATATTCCTCTTCAAGTAGATCATTATCCCGACATAGACCTCCATACAACTGATGATGTACAGTCAAATTTATCAAATCAAGAAGTATTTACCTTCCCACTAAGATGAAGTAAATCAGACACACTGACAACAGGTTATAAACTTGTATTCGTCAAGGGTAAAACTTGTCATGAAAAGTCAAGGTAAACATGACAAAGACAAAGATCTTAAGTGCTGAATGATATCCCTATGAAAAACACATCTTCACATTAATTGTAAAAAATGAATTCCAAGCACTCTATTTTATGGTGTAAACCTAATATGGAGATCCCACCTAAAGATAAACCAGCACTGCTAGCGGACACAACCATACCTATACAGTACAAAATAAAAATTAGAAATAAATACCATTCCTTCAGTCTTTGGCACTAAGCTAAAGGAAGTCTCCGATTCCTGATTTTTATTCTAAAACACAAAGTTGCTCAGTTCAGAAAGAACCTAGATCCATTATGAAAAAGCAGATAGGTAACAATCAAATGCATAATCTACCATTAAAGATTAATAAAAAGAAAACAGAAAAATAATATTAAAAAAAAAGCGCTGCAGTGTAGGTGAACATTTGTAAGATTGTGAACCCAGTTCGAAACCCAGATATGGCAATAAAAAGTAGCCAAAAACTTTAACTGAAACATTCCAAGGCTGTAACATAGCACTCTACTTAAATATCATCCACTTTAATGGTCAAACACTCAATAGCAATTTTACACCTCATTTACAACAAAAAATGGTAAATATTTGTCTTATTTTTATTGGTCCAAATTAACCTTTGATTGTTGAAGTGGATGATATTTAACAATAACCGTAACACAGTGATTACTGGTATGTTCTTGACTTGACTGAACTATATTAACAAATCTTAGAAAGTCCTCTATTGCATTTCTTTTTTTTTTCAGTGCAAGTGTGACAGAGCCTGAATACGGCAAATGTTTTATCTTCAAACGACAGGACACTGTAGTGGAAATTTTGTGTATGAGAATACTGCAAAATCTCATAATAGAGTGATGAATTCATGCATAAACAGTCAGGGTAGTAGAGGGTAGTAAGGTGCCCCTCATTTTGTTGCATCTTTGCCTGTACTGAGGCCATGTACTTGTCCATGACCATACAAAAGTTGTCTGTTTTTTTTCAAAAGACGCAAGCATTCTGACACCACATGGATGCCCTGCGCAAGTTCTAATTAAAGTGTAATGGCAGTTTAAAACTTTTTTTTTAAATTTAAAATTTATTTTGTGATAACTATTTGGACCACAAACTTATTTTTATTTTTAGACAACCAAAAAATAATGGGACTACCAAATTTTTACCAGTTACAAGATGTGTGCACATATAGAATGCCTATGGGTCAAAATATCAATATAATTAATCTTTTGATTTTCTCAACATCTATTTCAATATTTTAAAATGTTAATTATTAAAACTTTATTTTTTAAATATTGAATAAGATGGGTGAAACTCTAACTGCCTTATAACTTGCAATTAGTATACCTTGCTACACTGAACATCCCAAAAATAAATTTTGAAAATTTTAATATCCTACATTTTTTAAAGTTGTATATCCATTGTATAACTAATTTTTTCTAAATTTAAATTATATGTAAATAATTTTTTTTATTTTTGTGTTTTCATATACTTGTTTCCAACCTTTTTGAAAATGACATACAGTACCATCCCTATCTCCTGGTAACTATCATATATACATAGGCAAGTAATTCGAAGGACATAACACAAAATAATTGTTCCTCATATTTGTCTCTTTGTTGGACACAAATAAGAACTCTGTAAAAATTTAGTCTGCTTGTATAAACATAAATTCAATCATCTTTCCATTAATGGACTGATATAACAAATATGCCAAAATTGATTTTCACTTGTAACACACGGCCAGAGACAAACCCCATCTTATAGAGAAATTTGGATTTTTAAATTCGCAATGATGCTAGTAACACAATATTACAAACAATAGAATGGACCAATTCTTAAGATATGGTTGGTTAACTGGATTGAACAGGTGGTAATTATGATCTTGATTTTAAGCTAAGAAGGCCAGGGACTCAAATGCTAAGCCATACTTTATGGGGTGCATGAAGTCAAATATATGATGAGGGTCAGGGCTCACATGCTAACCCATACTTGTTATGAGGCCCAAGGAGAAAATTATATGGGAGGATTGTAGCCTGTCTGCTTGCTAGTCTATTACTATCTTAGTAAATTGTGGAGAAGTAAGCAAACCACCAAATCTATTTGATATTTACAATTTGTAGCCTTCTAAATCAGTAAAATACATGTTTCCCGGTAGTGCATACAGATTCCAGAAGATAGTGCTTACAATGGCTGCAAATGTGCCAATTGAATTTGTATTGCCTGCACAATTATAGATATGAAGAATGAGATTGTTGTCATAAACAGATCGAATGAGTATTATCAATAGGGAATTAATCCATTAGGCTGAGGATGAAAAAGGATCGATCATCATACCATGAAGAACTCCTGCATATTGTGGTGTTATATCCTGTTCATACAATAGAAGAAAAAAAAATGCATCCAACTATTTAGAATTGAATTTTCTCAATAAACAAAGCATGATAGCACCAATTATTAAATCTAATGAGCAAAAGATAAAATAAATTACATTGAAATGAGATGTTAATAAATAAAAAACTAATTGCAAACTTGTTGGAATATTATAGATTTCATGTATGGTTTAGATTGGATGCAAATTTAGAGGAAGAACTATCTTGGTGACTTAGAACCTTTTATTTTCCTTCATGTTAGCATGCCTTGATGTAAACCTTGGAATTCCATAAAGGCAATAAGTGATTCAGAACCATTGTTTTAACTCTTGGTATCTAAAACAGAGGCTCTGTTGAATAATGCAAGTGTAGAGGAATCCCGAGGAAACCTACATATTTATCCCCAACAAACCAACAACAAAAATTTGACAAAATATGAGATATGTGATTTTGGGTCTACAATTCAATACGTTGGGAAAAAAAACCAAAGTTGTGAAAAAATAATAATACTTTCCATAGGGAAATGCTTATTGGTGTAATAAAACCACAAGAAAGATCATCCCATTTCTGCTTTAAAGAACAATGTTATCTTCCCCCAAAAAATGTTTTGTACCAATAGATGCAGCATTTGGGGTTGTTTTTTAAGTGTCCCAGCTATTTTTTGTAGTGTCAAATGTAAGACCAAATGAAATTGATGTGAAAAAATCAGTAACCAATGAAAGCATAGCATTAAATAATAGAAATTTAATCTAATTGTAACGGGCTTTGAAAGAGGTTTATAATAATCATAATCAATTTACATGTTTGTAAAAACCACAACGCCATTGTTAACCACCATCGCTAGTGCGTACAGTTGTTGATATTGATATTGATATTAAGGGCTATGTTCTATTCAATGGTCATCCGAGTCCTGAAATGATATGAAATGACTTTGAAATGATTTTCTTCAATGTTTTGGGATATCTTATTTTTACAGAAATTTAAATAATAATAATTTCATTTTTACACTGACTACTCACATGATAAACCAATAAAAAAATAGATAAATAACATATACCAAATTATTGAATATTCTACAAAATAAATTTAATATTCTATGATGATTGACCAAATAAATAAAGAAAATTGTAACACAAGTATTTCTGCCTTGATAAGAACTAATAAAAATGAATCAAGTAACTTAAGCAATGAAAATGCCAAAAATATCTCCAATTTTCTAAAGGAAAAGCTTCCCAGACACATGATAAAAATGAAAAGGTTTACTTAAGAAAGATATAAACAATATAAATGAAACAACTTATCTAAAATGAAAAGGTACACTTAGATTGATATAAACAATATATACATGAAACAACTTACCTAAAAGGTTGAGCAGTGTCAACTAAGGGCTCTTTAGATTATAATGACAAATGGTTTGCAAACATTAAAAAAAACATATTCTAAGGGAATGAAAGTAGCCAGTAAGTGAAGCTGTAAATATGTTTGGTATATGAATAATCATTGATTTTTTTGCCCCGTCTTAAAACCAACTACAATGAATATGGCAAACCAATTTTGCAGTTTGCACATGACAAATAACCCTCTAGTTAGCTGTGTTTCTAATGCAAGCATAACAGACCATGATGCTAAAATTAAAAAAATAAGGGTACAAAATCAACTAGAATTTCAATTTCTTACAATTTATGCAAGCTAATGGACAATTTATGCAAGCTAATGGACAAAGACAATTAAACAAATGATAGAAAACAAAAAAACATCCCCCCAAAAAAAAAATTGCAAACAACTTTTCCTATAATAATTAAGCTTGGTTATTCACAGAGCAAAACTTTTTCTGCCAAAAATACAGACATCTTAATCTAAAGTTTAAGCAAAAGAAATTCAATTCTTAGCTTTAGACTATGTTAGATTTAGAGTTCTTGGTGAAATCCCAAATCAGCCAATGAAATTTTTATCAAGATCATGTGACATAAAATAGTAATTGCAACTGTTTCTAAGCTACTAGTACTGAAAAAGGCTCCGAAACTTTAAATATCTAGATTCAGTAAGTTCTTAATTCTACTGATACAGTGATGATGAACCGACCATATGACTACCATATGGTGGAAGTCCTGAATCAGATGGTCCGAAGTGAGCCCGTTGTAAAGTATCCATTTGCAGGAAAGGATACACAAAGTAGCTTTCAGCAGCAGGCACCTCTGTCATTTTTTCCTGATAATCAGGATCCAACCTCTGTCTATAAACACAATCCGTGTTTGAATCTCCAACCCTATTATGATAATCTAACTCAAGCAAACCAACATCATATTGCAGCAATTCCCTCTCAGATATAAGTGGATCAGGACCATATCCAGCTAAAGCAGCTTGAGCAATGCAATCACGACGTACCATATGACTAGCAGCTTCCTCCCTGTAATGTAGCAGTTCCCTTTCCCTTTCCCTTTCCAGCAACATTTTCTTCTTCCTTATTTCCTCTCTAAGTAGCTCCTCCCTGAATAGTTTTTCCTGTAGAGGTAACAGAAAATATATAACCATACTAACTCCAAAACTCCCACCTTAAATAACATAAATGGAAACTCTGTAATGCTCTATATCTCAAAGAATATGACCTCTCTCTTTATACCCAGGTGGATTGGCAAGGCCTAGTTTACTCTTAAGCTTGGCACTGAATTCAAAACCTAGGGGTGGAAAAGCTGAACAATATAAAGGGTAATGGAAAGAAATCTCCTTCTGAAAATTGGAAAGAAGTTTCCTTGCAGACCCTCCCAAGGGATGTCTCATGTATCAAATTGGCCTCTAGGTTTACCATGTCCTAAAAACCAACTGTTACCACATAGATATATACGTACACATGGAGTAAATCCTATCACTGATAAAAAAAGAATTATGTAAAAATTGGATCATGCCAATAAGTAGACATTACTATTCATGCTAACCTCTAGGTACAATTCCCCTCCCCTTACACCACTGCTTCGCAATGCTTTCCCTCCATCACCACCCATATGGCCATACTTCGGTGGTAAAGAAGCTCTCACACATTGTAGATCCCTAAGAAGATGAAGATCAACTAGAGCTTGTGGTTTAACGTGGGGAATGTCAACTGGAGCACTGTCATCAACTCTTACAGCATGGAACAGCTGCGAAAGCTTTTGTACCTACAAATCAAAAAAAAATTAGATCTTGAAAAAATCATTCAAATATTCTAGCCTGATTGAAAATTAGTATGAAATACAGGTATTTACCTGCCAAGCATTAAGCTCAAATTTAAACCTGTTCTTGTCGTCATAGTTATCTTTGATTGCTTTCTTGAATGTATCCTCAGGCAGAGGTAAACACTCCTTATGAATACGAAAGCGTACCTACATAGCCAGGAACAAGATGTCACAATAACAAATATAGTAAGAACAATGGTCAGTTGTTCAAGGTATGCTTGTAAAAATAAGGGTATTGGTAGGAGGGGTCCAAAAAAAATGTGGGCGTAAATTTCAAACATGATAAAGAATATTTTAATATTTATTATGAGTGACCTTTTTGCTGTTTATATGTTTGACAAGTATTGTTTACAAAGCTGAAAAAGAAGTATATACTGGTGGTAGTTCCTAGAGCATAATGTTCATGGTAATAGATATACCGAATGGCAAAACAAAAAAAACAACGCTAATAAAATATTGGCAAGTCCAAAAGTTGTAGTATAAGAAGCAGAATGCCAACAGGTGATGCAAACCAAACCATATCTATTACAAATAAGCATTATGTTATTTTTTTTGGGTCAGTATCTCAAATTCTATGCAATCGTTCTGTGTTAACTTTTGAAATTCTGTTTAATATATTTTATTTTATGGTTTATATTATCTATTCATTCATTAATTTCTTATTTATTATTAATTTTTTATTTATTAGTATTTTTATAGTAATTTTTTTTGTTATTATGGATAAAGGTGGGTTTTTGAAAGGGCCCAAACCATTTTACATCACTTAAAAAGACATAGCAGTGAAACCTAGAAATTATATGAAGAACCACAACATGAATCAAATAGCCCAAAGACTATAAACTTCCATCAACATCCTCAGAAAAACAAAAATCATTAAAAGATAAAGAAAACAATAAGAAACCTACCATATCATGGTAGCTTGAAACCAAATCACTCCAAAGAGCTCTGAACACAGTCACTAAACTTAACCATAGAGTAAAAGACAGCAAATTTCATGACAGAGCATTTCCTTTTTTGAGACTCTCAACCATGGGCTGCTTCTTTCTTTTATCCTTACAAATGGAGAGTGGAATACTGCTATGAATATCTATTTTTTTCTTACATGTTGTTTTGAGTGACCTATCAATATGCCAAGATGGCAATCTATTACATAAGATACTTTGATACTGGTGTGGTCTGACTATTGTATACTTTGGGCTTGCCTGTTTTATTCTTTACTCATATGCCCACATTTTAACTCTTGTTTTCTGCAGTGTTAGGCTAGTGAATTCGACATTTTAATTCGTAGTGAAGCTTGGAAAAATACTGTTAATGATCTAGTGATCAAACTAGGAGCACTATATGTTTGAATTCTGAAATAACTCCTAGCTGCCATCTTACAGTCCTAACCTTGATCATAGAGTTCTCATTGAGATTTACTGTATCCCTGAAATAACTCCTAGTTGACATCTTACAGTCCTAGCCTTGACCTGAGGGATCTGATTGAGATTGACTGTATCCCTTTTCTGAAACAGACAAGCACTTAAATAGATTTAGTGAATTGAATTGATTGAATGAATACTCTTACAGTCAATAGCCAAATTGGCATTATTGTATTAGAAGCTGATTTCTTTTTGCTTGGTAAATCTTTACTGAGGTTCTGTGGGGTATGCTTGAACCACATTCTTCAGTTTTTTTTGAACTTGAGTCAAAATTCAAATGCACACCATAATCAATACGGTACAACCTCGCCACTTGTTTATTGAAGTTATGGGTCATCTTATTGTGATGGGGGATTTAAACTTGGGCCACATTTTTTAAGTGTCCTCCATTATCAGAAGACCACAGCCCTTTGGGCAAATACTAGGTGAAATAACAATTTTGTAACTATCGTTTTGTATGTAGTTTCCAATTTTCCTGGAGGCTTGTATTTTGATAAACTTTTAAGTTTCAGAGAGCATACCCATTTCCAAGTCTAATGCAACTTTCATTGTGTTTATAATTTTTAAGACAGAACATCATGCACAAACACAAAACGACATCATAAGTTACTGACAGATACAACTTCACTTCTCATACCAAAATCCAAAATGATGCTGATAGACACATTGATCATATTTTCCCATACCGGGACATACATACCAAACACCTGAAAATCATATTGTGGCAAAGAAACTAACAAACACATCCAATGCTAAAGAGTGAAAATAAAATAAAATAGCTTACCTGTGCTGGAAAAGCCATTTTACCCACTCCAAAAGCATGAGGCTCCAAGTTTAGACCTCCAGCAGACGAAGCCTTGTATACTCCATACATCATTTTCAGATCAAAATCAAACAAGAATAACTTCATTCCTGGTTTAACCTTTTCTACAAGTTCTATCTTGTTTGCTGGCAAGCCAAAGACTTGGTAGCTGAAACAACTCTGCTTGGTCTTAGAGCTACACATGAAAATCAGCCCTGCAAGCTTTTCTTTTTCTTTTCTTTGATGGAATTCATTTTTCTTCTTGTTTCGATCGACATTCGAATTACCTACACTTTTTTTACATTCTCCAGAACTCTTTCTTCCTCCTGCCATGTTGTTCGCAAGCTGATAGCTATAATACATGAACTAGGTGATCGTTAAAACTTCCTTTATTATAATCTATATACCTTACTTCCCATTAGGCAACGCCTCCAAAAGTTGAGGCTCCAAGTTAGGAAAGATTTTTTTTTCCGGAGGTAGAATTCCAAGATTACACGTTAGGTGTATTAAGAGTATTTCTTGAAAAAAAAAAAAAATTAAAGATATATTTTTTCTTCTTTAAAAGAAGAGAAGAACTTCAAATTTTTCAAATGACATTTCTTTTAAATTTTTTAAAGATTTGTTTTTTCTTTAAAAGAAGAGAAGAAATGTCATTTGAAAGACTTGAAGTTCCTCTCTTCTTTTAACCAAAAAAATATATTTTTAAAATTTAAAAAAAAAGTCTTTTAGTACACCCAACATGTAATCTTGGAACTCTACTTCTCAAAAAAAAAATTCTTATATAATCTTTAGCTAGATATATATTATATACAAGGTTTAAATTTGATGGCTGTATAGCTGTATTTAAGTGTTTTTGTCCTAAAATACAACTAAAATTTTAGGAAGATTTATCACATGAAAGAAGAGATTTTGAACAAACTGTCAAAATTCATATAAGATTTTTCTCATATATATTTATTTTGTATGAATTATTTGAAATAAGGTATCTCTTAGTATTTGAAGGGCAACTTTGAATGAATAACTGTCACAAAAAAATTGCTTGATAGGTAGGGTCAACTGTCAAATTTAGGCCCTGATCATACATAACAAACCTTCAAAACTCTATAAAATTTGATTACATTTTACGATAAAAATGTTTACAAATAGCATACAATCATTAAATTTAGGTCTTGAGAAGAAATTGAGTAAATAGATATATTTATTTAGAAAATATTTTTATTCATAAATAAAAAATAGAAAAGTTTTAAGAGAAATGAAAAACTTTAAATGGTAGCAAATAAATAATATATGTGACAAGGGAATTTATAATCTTCTTTTACGTAAATCTAAGTTAATTAAATAAATGTAATGATTAAGTGTACAATTAATTTAAATTTAATTAAGGAGTTGGGATATGATAAATTGAAAAATGATTTTTAGAAATTAAATGTAAATGGATAGGGTACTTAGCTTTGGTAACAATGATAAAGAATTAATGTTGATGTGGCACATAATTCAATTGTATATGTACCCAATTTAATGCTCTTTGACTAATGAATGCATTTGTATCAAAACATACTCAGAATTTGTTATAGATGAACCATGAACCCCTCAAGATTGAATTTGAGTCTTGCAGAATTTGTAACTTTCAAGATCGGCCTAACAAAATGTATATTTATGTAAAATTGCTTCACTTTGATATCTTGTATCTAAATTCTTGTAAGGATAAATGATTTTTTTAAAATACCTTTGGGGAGCTTGTCAAGTCACAAGGGTTATGTTCACCTAAGTCAACCCTTGTTTTTGATCGGATTTACAATTATAAATGAATAATCGAAGACAACATTCTCAAGCATGCAAATACCCTATATGATTCTAATATAGATTTTGATTCTTTTGTCCCTTTACAAATTGAAGTGTGTACTAATGATTTCTCCTTGAACAAACATATGAATTAATTGTAAATTGAATGTCTTTAAATACAAGCACACAAAAGGAGGTCACACGAACATGTGTCAAGTCGACCCATAACAATTAGTAGGAAAGGGGAGAATTTGGGAATTTAAATTTGGAGTCAATGTTGAGCACCTCAATATTGATCTCAAGTGCCTTGGAAATGACCCTTGGTGTCAAATGGAAAAACTTCAGGTAGGGAGTGAATGTATGGGGAAAGATGTGACCATATGTGCAATAAATGATGTGTACCTGACACATATATGGGAATAAGTGCAAATGGGAAGAGGATAGGGTATAATAAATGGGGAATGTATGGACATGTGTGGAATAAGGTATGTATAATGATCAGACCATGAGCTAAACTTGATACAAGAATATATGCCACATGTTAATATATTATTGCATTAGAAATATTCCACCAAGGTGGGCACAAAACTAAATGAGAAATGGAATGGGTATGTAAATTTCACCATTACATTTTTCTCTCACTTTGATGTGCATGTGAATCCTAACATGAGTGTGCATTTCAAAGAATATAATCATTCTTGGCCATGCGTGAAAAGTAATTTTTTATTTTAGATAGAAAAGGACATCCAATATGTAAAATAATGGACTATTTTTTGAAATATTCTTATCTTCTTGTCCCTGACATGAGTACTCCATCCTAGAACCTACAAAATAGAGAAAAGACATGCAATGAGTAGTTTCTGCCATATAAGTGAAATAGGCACAAAGAACAATTAATTTTTGATGTCTTTAAAACTAAGAAGTAGAGAGATAGAGAAAAGAGTCATAAATTCCACTTATACTTAAAGTGATGAAAAATACTCCACTAGATTGCTATAGTTTGATATTGCACATTCAATACATGGCCATGTTACTCCACTTGATTGTGGATAACATGATCTTCTTAGTTGTAGTAATGTGATGTGGCATGTCTAGTACCACCATGGCATGCAAGGGTGAAAGTTTTTAATAATATATAGTAGTCAACAAAAAATAGGTTACAATATCAGCCTATATAGCTAAACATAGTTTGTCAGACCAAACCATTAAACAAGAGTACTAAAGAAAAACATAATATCACCTAGATTAAAATATTACAAAACATATTAGTGTCTAGGGTGATCTTATAGTTTACAAAAGTTACTACGACATTATTAATAGGGATGTCCCATGCCTTAATACATGCTTACCAAAAACAACATTTCATGAGCCATTTTTACATATACTCAAGATCTTCCTTGATTTCCACAACATCAAAAATTTGAAAGTAAAGGAACAACAACAATAGCCTAGACTGACTGTGGAGCCTGTTGAAACCTATCAACAAAAAGATTGACATCTTTGAGTGGCTGTGGGACCAATTGGAAACTAACACAAATATTGCCAAGCATATCTATAATGAGAACAATTTTATCAACATCATAAGAAGGTTGAACACCCTTTAGATCTTCATATTCATTGTCACTTCTTTCTTCGTCTCGCTAGCCACTATTTCTAATTATGTCAAGCCACCATTCAACATGTGTAATATCTATTTTATATAAGATTACTTTACCATGGTCCAACAACAAGAGAATTTGCTTTTGGAAATCTTCAATGTAAGAGTAACTTATAAAATTATGGAAGAGAAGGTGAACTCACTACAAGAGTCCACAAGGACATTCTCTTACCTTGGAACACTTCATTATTGCTAGCTCTCTAAAGGCACCATAATTTTTTTGTAGAAAGATTGAGCCACAACTAATTAAGTTCTTTGTCAAAATATTTTACAAAGCCAAACAAAATTTCACACCATGCACTACCATTTTTATTATTCCACACATCCTTGCTACCCAAAAACATAAACCAAACATCACTAGCAAACTTGCATTCAAATGAAAGATGAACAATAGACACTTCACAGTTGTAGAGAGGACAAACATCTAGACCGACTCTTGCATATTTAAGAACAATACAATACCAACAACATTTTTTCTCAAAATCTAGAGCCACCTAAAGTATGACCTTTTAGGTTCCAACCAATTAGACCAAATATGACCTAGAATGGAAGACCAATCTTTATTGGACAGGGAAAAATTCCACAACAAGTTAAGTGTATCAATAAACCCATGAGTATCATCAACATTTTGTAAATATCTCCAGTTTTTCCTAAAAACAAGGGAGTACCATTCTTCCATTTAATATTGCATAAGATTTTAATATTTAATTTAAGTTGCACAAGAAAATTAACTGCATATAGAGCCTTTTTTTCAAAATATAAGGAGTCTTTTTCTAAGAGTCAAGAATATGGAGTTTATCCTATATATCAACCCAAAAAATTATGTTACCACCATTAAAGATATCTTTAGCATCCTAACCCTTAGCCAAACAACTTCTAGTTAGGGCTAAAGGCATGTTATTCACTGCAAGGTTCCAACAAATGGACCTATAGCTAACAAAAGTACACTAATTTATAGAAAAAGCTTCATGACCAACAAATAAGTGCTTTACATACTCCTAAGCTCTAAACATACTACAAAATACTAAAGATCCCTTAGACCTAAAAAATAAATTACCAAACATAATGTCATGAGTGTGTATACCTTTCCACTACTTATTATTTTTAGGAGTGGCCAAATTGATACTATTTCTAATTAAAAATTTCTAGAGTTCTAAACCTTCAAGGGATTTTAACATCCACTTTTTAGTAAGGGAAATACACTATATTTTAAGATCTTGTAGTCCCAAACCACCTAATTTCTTGGTTCAACAACAACAATTCCACTTGACAACTTGTCTCTTTTTGCAACCCTTCCCATTTGACCACAAAAAGCCCTTGACTAGTTTTAGAATTTTTTCAATGTGTGCACTTCCAAATAACCACATAGGGGAATAATAGATGTTAAAGGAGGAAAGGACTTTTTGGCACACAGAGGCTCTGCTAGCAAGAGAAAGCAAGTGGCTCTGCCACTTAGTATTCCTATCTTCAATCTTTTGGAATACCCATTCCTTATTTCTTTGAGAGAGGGCTCAATTATGAATACTATACCTAGATATTTCATAGTTTTATTAGGTTCGCCCCACTCCAAGCCTATTTTTAGAAACTAGTTAGGATGCTACATATTCCAACTCAAATTTATTAGAGGAGATTTTAGATCTAGTAACTAAGAAGTACACATCTAGCCTCTTCATTAAATTTTCAAAATTATCTTTTTTAAGAACTAGAAATAGGGAAATATCATCAACAAACTATATATGTTTAGCAATTCATAGCTCTTTGGAAGAACAAGACCCTTAATAGGGGGACAAAATTAATTAGCTCCAATTATATACTAAGGAGCTTCTAAGGAAATAAAAAAGAGGGAGGGGGCAAGTAGACAACCTTATCTGATAGACCTTGTCCTATTGGCTTAATGATTTGAGATTTATGTTTGATCAACAACATAGATACATAGTCCTGTTAGATCAATGGTTGTGGGTCATAGGTGGACCATAAAAATACTTACTATTTGATTGATCAATCCATCACAATTTAATATAATGTTCCAAGTATCCTTCATCTATTGCTCCAAGCATCTCCCTTTCACCATTAGGTGCTCATAGTAATCAATGGTTGCGATGCATCCATTCCAAGATCAATGGATGTGGTTGATCAATAGACCACCCAAAGTGTGCCCTACTTGATCAACTAATATACCAAAGTACCTCAAATACAAATTTATTATGATATGCAACTACGGAATTTGTTATCCTGTTAACTCCATAATGCTATATTAAACTTTCCATGGAACATTACTGAGTAGATATAAAGGGCCCACCACCACCATCACCTTGCAATTAGAATCCATGTCAAAAAAATTCATTTGCTCCCACAAAATTAACCCTTGTCAAGGTCCCACACAACTATCTTCCAACCAATACAAAACAACAACATCAAACCACATGCTCTTAAGTATTGCCTTGACCACCACTTTAACTTGTTAAACCCCAAGTAAAATCAATGGTCAAGATGCTTTCAGTTTGAAATCAACATATTTAACAAACCTATAGATCATAAAGTTCTTGCCACTTTAATCCATCATTCCACAGATATCAGTAGGATTATGCCATGTGTCTTTGTAGATGCTACTTGATCACCTTTCTTAATGCACTCTAACTCCACTTGCTCAATGGTCCAAAACAACCTACCTTCAAAATCAATGATTGAGAGAGATCAGTGCCTCTACAACCTAAAATTGCTTGAACATCTTCAAATAAATTTAATGACTTAGGGATCCAATCAAAGCATGCCATATATTGAGATTTATTTTGGCAGTTGAATATATTTCCTTTGATTCATTAAGGATCAATCATGATCAATGGTATAAATTCATCACTTTTGAAATCAAAGGATGCAATAGATCTATAAACATCTATAAGTGCATACCTTTAGATTGGTCAATCCACCTTAATTGACATGATCATTCCATGTGGCCTTACTAAAACCACTCATTTCTAGTGCTTGATGCTACCTTACTTTGCTTAAGCTTTGTCCATAATTGACAATCTAGATAAACTTACCTCTAAGATCAATGGTCATGGAAAATCTGTAGATCACCAATGTGCAGATGATTTAATTTGTCAGTATATAGAAATTAATGAAATATTTCCACATAGCTATGGATCCCATAGGTAAAAAAGAACCCATTTTACTCTTTCGATCATACTTCCTAATACAAACCTTTTGGACGAATAGCCTAATAATAAATATACACATCATCATCTCTTGTAGAAGATTTCAAGTTGGGTGTACCTTGTTCCTATGATATGGACCCTATTAAAAATCTAAAAATGAATATTTTATGAGATTTATTTGGTCTACCAATTTACAAATATCAATAACCAGTCAATTGAAAGAAGGGAATAAATCAATTAAAGAATTTTGATCGCTAATAATATGTTAACAACAAAACATAATATAAAGGCACAAACAAAGGAAAAATTCTTTGGTCATACTTAATCTTCAACAAACTAGTCCACAATGATTATCAAAAGTTGTGGGTGATAATTGGACCATCAAAATTGCTTATTGTTTGATTAGTCAATCCACCATAATTGATTAGAATGTTCTAGGTGTCCATATATTCCTCCAAGCATCTCCCTTTAGCCATTGAGTGCTTAGAATAATCAATGTTGTGATGCATCTATTCCAAGATCAATGGATGCAGATGATTGGTAAACCACCCAAAGTGTGCCCTACTTTATCAACTGACCCACTGAAGTGCCTTAAATATAATTTGATTATGACATTAACCAAGAACCCTATGGTCCTGATTAACTCGATAATGCTATTAAACTTTCCATGGAACATTATTGAGTAGATATAAAGGGCCCACCATCACCTTGCCATTAGAATCCATGTGGCAAAATTTTCATTTACCCTCATAGAATTGGCATCTTATGGAGGCCCCACACAATTTTCTTCCAACCAATACAAAACAACCACATCAAACCACATGCTCTTAAGTATTCCCCTGACTACCACTTTCTTCTGTTAAACACTGAGCATGTCAATGGTTGAGATGATTTCATGCTCTAAAGTCAACATCTTTGGCAAATCTATAGATTGTCAAAGTGCTAACTACATTAATCCACTATTCCACAAATATCAACATAATTATGCCACATGTCTCTGTAGATGCTACTTGATCACCTTTCTCAATCACTTTAACTCCATTCGATCAACAATCTTGAACAACCTACCTTCAAAATCAACAACTGAGAGAGATCACCCAAAACCTAAAATTGCTTGAACATCTTCAAATAAATTTTCTAGCCTAGGGAGCCAATCAAAACATGCCACATATCAAGATTTATTTTGGCATTTGATTTTATTTCCTTTGATTCATTAAGGCTTGATCATGATTGATGGTCTAAATTCATTGTAGTTGAAATCAAATGATGTGACTAATCTATAAACTACTACAAGTGCATACCTTTTTTATATTGGTTGATCCACCACAATCAATAGGATCACACCATGTGGCCTTCCTACAACTCAATTCCATTCCTTGATGCTACCTTACTTTGTTTAAGCTTTGGCCATAATTGATGGTCTAGATCAACTTACCTCTACAACCAATGGTTGTGGAAAATCTATAGATTACTAAGGTCTGAATGATTGAATCTGATAGTATATAGAAACTAATGAAATATTGCCATGTAGCCATGTATCCCACACCCAAAAATTAACCCATTCTAGTCATTTAATCATACTTCCTAATGTAGACTTGTTGGACCACTAGCCCAATAGGAAATATACACATAACCATATATTGTAGAAGATTCTGAGTTGGATGTACCTTGTGCCTATGATATGGACCTTGTCACGACAAATCTAAAGATGAATACTTTACCAACCATAGCTAGTGTATCTTTTTACAAATATCAGTAACCAAATAATCGATAAAAAAGAATAAATAACTTAAAGAATTGTGATTGCTAATAACAAGTTAGCATTGAAACATAACATAAAGGCATGGACAAATGCAATTTCTTTGGCCATACCTAGGCTTTAACAAACCAATCCACCATGAATGGACAAGAAAGAACTTGACCATGGAAAAAAAGATGAAAATACACATGAGGGTAAGGATCAACCTTACAAACTACAACATGAATATTAACAAGGAAATACATAGAGCCTTCATAAAGTCATCTCAGATTGTTTTTCAATAGGATCCTTGTTACTTTTCAATGTAGAAATCTTAACAAATGTATGTGAAGAGGCACTAGGTCTGATTTTTATTTCCATTACAGTTGTTCTTGTTTCTATTAAGACACTTTGACTTGTAGATTTTGTACTTATTTATTTCCTATATCTTTCTTTGGTATCTGAGTCACTGAAGGACCCCTTTGAAGATGAAGCAATTTCAGATTCTTCATTTACAATTCATTTATTATTATCCTCTTTCCTTGGTACATGTGGAGGTAGTTCTTCATATGAATTATTTTTAGGCTAACATATATCATAACCTTTATACTTAGGTAGAAAAGGATGTGCCACTTGTGGTGCTTTAGGCCTTTTATCTATATCTTATTGAAGTACTTTACAATATGAAGGAAATTAGCTTTTGTTTTTACCCTCGTAGGCTCTTATGGTTTCATATATTTCTTATTTCCCACTTTGATATTCCTTAAACATTTTATAAAAATCATATATAAGATCTTGTTGCTCATCTGGAAGCTCTTTAAGTATTTTCACCTATCTATCCACTACAAAATGACTTAATTCTAGTATAAACTTATATGGATATCTAGGAATGGTATCTTCATCACCTTTATGAACATATTTAACACATTTATGCAACATCTAGATGCTATGACTTTGCAAATCTCTAGTTGTACTCTACCAAGTGAAACAAAAATTCTATCTGAAGAAGGAAAAATATGACACAAAACTAGTAATTTCTTCTATGTTGTTTAGAATGTGACTCAGATAAGTTATGAGTGATTCACACTCCAACACGACACATGAACCACCTCCTTGATAAGGGTGACCTCCTAGCCACTCCCACTCTCATGGAAAGAGCCAAACAAGTATATGTAGGACCAAGGGGCTATTTTGCTCTCATCTTGATGGAGTAGAATATTGCAGATGGCAGTTGGATTATTTGCTTGATGAGTGTTGGCGATTGTTTCTATGGAACAATGGTTGTGGTGATAATAGTATGACCCGAAAGGTCACTAGACCTAAGTCTCCTAAGCCTAGCACAAAGGTTGTTCTATTGATTTAGAGATGCTAAATTGTCTCATTTCTTCATCTCGAATGATTTGGTGTATCAACTCTTGTTGGTCTAAGATGTGTTGGCGATGTTCTGGTTTTTTAATGGTTTGTTCTATGCCTTGTTGATTGTGAATTGGATGCAAGAAGCTCTCCCCAATCTCGTCAAGGATGGATCTTATCCAATCTTCCTTGATGCCTAGACACATTGAATGCTTTGCAAGAGGGGGAAAGTTTATGTTGTTGACTATGTTGAATGTGTTGACTATCGACTTCATGATGGTATCAAGGGCTTCTCTTTGTCTAGATGTTTTGTTTTGTTTGTTTGATGCATTGACCTCATGATGAAATTGAGGGTTTGATCTCTTGTTTTCTTTCTATGTTTTCCTAATTGATTTTTTATTTTTGATGGATGCAAGCTATATGAGATGCAATACAACTTCTAGTTCTTTTTCCAAAATTTTGATGTGATCTAATTAACTATGATTTGAAAATGGATGCAATCTAAATGAAATTTTTAATGAAATCTAACTATGTTTTTGTTGTTTTGTGGAATGATTTTTGAATCTAATATAATGAATTAAAAATAGAATTAATCTATGAACAATGGAAATTAAATTTAATCTAGGAATGCAAGGAAAATCTAAACTAAGAAATTAAAAAATAAATCTAATCTAATCCAATAAAGAAATTCCTATCAAGAGAAAAGAAAACAAACTATTTACTTCCTCAAGAGAAGAGATTTGTTCTAATTACTATTGAAAACACAAAAAGAACCTAGAATAAATTGGGGGTCAATGCCTAGTGAGTCCTCACAAGTCCTTTGTGACAACCCTCTCTTCCTCTGCAATAATGGGGTCCTTCTCTTGGCAACAAGGATGAATACATGAGCAATTGGATTGAATTTAGCTTTCGAGATAAAAGAAATGGCAAATGGGAACAAGAATTTGAATGCTAAGAAGTGAATGGGATCGAGAAATTAAGCTATCCAAATAGACAAAAGGCACATGGAGTCCTACACGAGCATGAGAATTTTATGGAGACAATTATATGCAAAGCAAAGTAAGAGCAAATATGCAATATTGAATTTGCCTCCCCAAATGCATAGAGGAAGGGGGAATTTATAGGTTGAAGATCAACACCAAAGGTGGTGGTGATTGGGGAGTTAACAGATTTGATTGGGGAGTGATTTGACTTTGATTGAGAGTGAACATAGGTTGCAAAGAAGATCGCATAAAAAGAAATGGAGTTAACACATGACTGATTGGAAGATAACAAAAATTGATTGGGAGATGAGACTAGGTTGATTGAGAGTCATGAATTAGTCAGGGGGAGTTGGTAATTGGTTAAACATGAAGAATCCCACAATCAAGACTCAAATTGGAGCAAATTTGGGCTAGAATTGGAAGAAAACACATATGCCAAAAGATGATAGGGTTGCCACTTTCAAGAAGTGGGTCACCACTTTTACTAGGGAAGGTCACCCCTGATGATCCTACTTAAAATGCAGGGTCACCCTTGGATACCTTGAAGACACAAGTGGTGACCCACATGGGATGGTTTGCATAGGTGGTTTCAAGGTTGGAGAATGATCCAGAAGGGATGAAAATGGTTTCGAGACCTTGAAATAGAGCATAGAACTTCTATAAAGTGGGTCACCACTTTTACCAGGGAAGGTTACCCCTAGAGACCCTACTTCAGTGGTAGGGTTGCCCCTAGAGACCTAGAAGACACAAGTGGCAACCCAAAACAAAAGACTTGAACGGGCAAAATGAAGGCACAAAAAGCTTAAGAAGATTGATTAGATGGCTCTAGAAGCATGAAAGGATGAAAAAGACCCTAAGGAAAGTGATTTCCCCTTCTTGTGAAGTGAATTAGTATGGTTTTCAGAGCTAGAAAGTAACAGGATGACTTGTCGAACATGGGTTGGGTGATTAGGATGATAGTGTGTAGGACCTTAGAAGGATAGCTTAGGGATTGGAGAAGCACAAACAAATGAAAAATTAATGAAAATGTATCACCGAAAGGAAAGCTACTGAGAGGTTGTAAATATTTCATGCTTCCATGTACATGATTAGGACTATAGCTCATCCTCAGGCTCCCATGAAGGTCTATGCACCTTTTTCATGCTTACACCTTCAAACCCACCTGTAAAGGAAAAATGATACATCCCACAATTTCAATCAAAATATCACTTATCATTTTCAAAGAAACCCCTAAATGGGCATAATCTTCTTGATGAAATTGATGATTATATAAAAATTCTTCCATGTACATTTATTTTATTAAGTTGGATCAATAAGTATATCATCGAATAATTTACCACATACATACCCATAGACGTACAGTGTCCCATAATAATTGCGATGAGAAATCTCTTCATTTAAAAAAAATCAATGACATACTAGAAGAAGAATATTTAGCATTAAACATTCCCTCAAAATTATCTTCACATGCATGTAAGTCAAGACTCTTAACATTATTACCATGCATGTGTTCCTCATAATCCTCCTGTAATTCACATTATTTGATTGGCTATGTGCCATAAATGAATTTGTAAAAATATTTAAATTATAATTGGGAGTCACTAAATGATTACTCCCATTGTTGACACCCTCAACATGAATCATATTAGCCCCAATATAATCCTAAATTTTATGTGTAAGCCCAGTACAACATTGTGTATCATGACCAACAAATTTGATAATTACAATACACATGCTCATCATAGCCCTTAGGTGTTTATAGATGTATCTAATGGTCTAATGGGAGAAAGTGAAATCATGTTTGCATTAAGTAGATTTTAAGTGCATTATCCAAAGGATTATGCAACCTTGTAATTTTTTGAAATCATATGGCTTAAGAGTGAGAACATTTTAAATAGTAGCATTTTGATTAGCAATAGTTTTTTCTCTTGTTTATCACCACCCTTTTGGAAACTATTTGGCTTTTGAAACTCAGAAGGTAGGAAGAGGAAGATGAAGCATTTTAAGATCCATACTTAAGGGCATTTGCCTCTAATAAGTCTAATTTCATATTCATCAAATTTGCACATAAATCTATAAATGAAATATAATTATTGAGATACACACTTTGTTGAATTGTAGACAACAAATACTCAATAAATATTCTTTAAAGCTCATCATTCAAAAATTGATTATGCATTTTGGTACACAAGGACATAAATCTAATAACAAATTCACGTATAAGCTCATTTTTACCTTGATTACAATTAAATAAATATGATATGGCAAATTTTATTTTTACTTAGTGCTCATGTATGACAAGTTTAAGAAGCAAGGAAAACTGAAGACAAGGTGGCTAGGACCGTTCTACATTGAAGAAATTGTAGAATTTGGATATGTCAATGGTGCCAGACTCATGATCAGTATAGAATACAAAAGGTGTCGACAAGAGGTAATGTCAATGGTTCTAGGATGTGGTTCTTGAGTCTGGCACCATTGACATATCTAGTTGATATACCTCTGGCCCATAACACCATTGATATACCATTGGCACCATTGAAAATATTTCTTGAGTCCTCAACACTTGGGATGGTTCTAGGATGTGGGCCACTTGCCTAGAGCTAGTCTTATCCACTCTCCATAGACAAGACATCGGTTGTGCTAGAAACCTCAAGGTTAGTATCTCCAGGGTGCACCAAAATGGGAAACCCAGTCAAACAACATGCCTATTCTATCTAGGATGATTTCCTTTGCAACAAGCTTGGGTCCCTCTCTCTCTATATCTCTATATTTATCTCTATACATATCTTCCCCTCTTTATGTTCTCTATCTTTATCTCTTATTTCCATCTCTCTATTTCTCTCTCTTATCTCTCTTTGTCTCTCTTTATCTATCTCTCTTCCCCTATCTTTGTTGGTCTATTTCCCTCTCTCTCTCTTTATAATGAACTAACAAATATATGCAAATACAAAATATGTAATATATTTAATTTAAATATATGATTTTATAATATAATACAATATTAGAAATATATTTAGTAATTTACGTATAAATTAAATATATTTCGTAATAATTATAATATTATATATTTTATATATAAAGTAAATATAATTAAGTAATAAATATATATAAATATTAAATATATAATATGTTTTTATCTAAATATACAATTGTGTAATATAATATTATACTAAAAATATATAAACATGGTCCTTCATGATTGTTTATTTTCTTACCCACCTTGTAAAAATACCAGCTATATCTAACAACACATGAAATGCCTAATGCCATATCAAAGAAATGAAACACCATACATATTTTTTTAGCATGTTATGTGGTATTTTGACTTAATTGATGTTTTAAAGCTAAAAATATGTATATATTCATAATTTTATATGTTTTTTGTATGGATGTACCTAGAACATACCCAATCCCCCAAGTTTTTTCAAACTAGTTTATTGTACTCATGTACTTGTTCTCAATTCTAATTTGCCAACTTAGGGCTTGATTAATGCTCTCTCTTTAGAGATGTTTGTTATATCATATTGCTTGTTATTTTAACACTTACAATAAGTGTCAAAACAATTCTCTCACTATGGTAGTAGCTAAATCACCACCACTTCTATATAGCTTCTACTATTTAAACATATAATCAAGATATCTAAGGAAGAAGTAAAGGTAATGATAATTTTTAGATCGCCCACTAAATGAAAAACTAATCTAATGTATGAGACCCATCTTGTGAAGGCCCACATGCAGATCTTTTTTGTTCCATTGTCTCAAGTTGCAGCTTTGCCTTTTTTCACACTCTTAATGATTTAGGTCAATCCCATTTCACTTGCTGCTACTTCCGGAATTACTTTTACTTTCTCTTCCTCTAGCTACTAAGATGTTTCAATTCACCAAGTTGTCCTTTGTTTGTCTATGGATCGAATAGATAATTAAAATGGTTAACCTATTTTAACGAGCACCATCTATTCTTCCCCCTCCCCCTCTATAGGACAACCTACCAAACTTTTTGAACATGGTAATTGCAATAGGTGTACATGCAAATAGACACATAGATGTTTGAATAGTTTACCACCTAAAATTTAGCCAACCAGATCCTACCACCATATCTCCTTATTTGTTCCTTTTTAACCCAAGTTACAAGATCATTATAAGACAAAATCCTCGAAAGTAAACTAGCATTCCTATCTTTAGAAAAGTCTATGTGAAAGATGCCGCCTATTTCATTTAGATCATAGATCCACTCAAAAATAGGTGCCTTGAGAATGATATCTCTCAAAGTCTTTTACATAATTTTTTCTAAAGATAGGTATTGCTAATTTTAATAATTTTATAATTTTATTCATTTAATATTTTCTTTCAAATTTATTAATTTATTACTTTTATTTTGTAATTGTATTAATGTATAAATTTATTTATTTTATTAGTTTTATAATTTAATAAATTTAATTAATGTTTTTGCTCTTACTTTGAACACTTGATTCTTCTTTGTTAACAGCATATCAATTAATCATCCATGAAAGCATAATGCATAAACACAAGAGCAGATAAACATCAACACATTGAACACCAAGATTTTCACGTGGAAAACCCAGTTAAGGGAAAAACCACGGGGTGATTAACCCAAGGATTATTCTCTGTTAGAAGAATAAGAAAAATGAATGGCACATGCCAATTAGGGCTCACTGCCCGAGCACACTGCTCACAAAGAGGCACACTGCCTACAAGGAGACACACTATCTACAAAGTGATGAAAATCACAATCTTGAACTGGAGAATGACATCTCTACCATGTCCGGATCAGTTCCATTTAAGCCCAAAAACCCTTGCTCTGCCTTTCGCACTTCTCTTCGCTATGCCACACTCATCCACACAATCCACACTTTAAAATGAATTCTCAAACACTTATTTATACAAGACATCAACTTAGGAACAATCATCTAAGTCGGCAAACATCACAATAACATTCGCAAGGCGTGTAGAACATCCGGTCGGCCTGTTATAGGAAGAACACCAACAACTGGTAGCCATAACATCAAATCCAACTCTAACTTCAATGCGGACCACCAACAGGAACTAGATATGATCCAATGATCATCATAACCTTCCCTGGATCATCAAAAACATCCGCACTTCATCAATTTACCAGAATTCTTCTCTTCATCATCTGGTACTTCAAGAACACAGTCTATTGCCACTATCACAATGCAAAAGGTACTTCCTGACCTCAAAATCATACACAACTCGAGATGACACATCAAAAGGACATCCCAAACACTCCTTCCAATCCGTAGATTAGGATAATACAATTCCAAACCTCACCAAACCTTTCTGTGATCCTCTGTCACCTCTGAACACTTGCCGAAACCGGTTCCACACAGACAGCCACAACTTCTTCAGATCTTTATGCGGACCTCTAAAATCTTAGCTGAAGCATCTCAAGACTCATATCTACAAATCCTTTAATCCGCATCCTCTAGTTCTCAACCTATACAGTACATTTGCCTTCTTCTCATCACTGTTCTTCACTATTCCGGATGGAGACTGATTTCCTCAATAACAACAACACACAACTCATCCAAACCTTCTTACTAATGCAATATGAGTAAGTTGACATCAATGACAACACCGGTTCACCTCATACTTGCAACAATCTCCCCCTTTGTCATTGATGGCAACATATGATGTGAAAAACCATCAATACAAGAACTTCTCCTTTCTGTCACAGCTCCCCCTATCAACAACAACTTTTCACATGTCTTCTCTTCCTTTACTGCTCCCCCTTTGATCATCAACCACTTGTTTTTCACATGTCTTCTCTCCCCCTTTGACATCAATGGCAAAGGGCTCATACTTGCAATTCTAATACATCAGAATCATACCAGCTACTCCCCCTTAGTAGCAGCTCCCCATCATCAATCTGGATCACAAGATATGACTGTGATATCCACCGGACTGATGCACATCAGTGCATCCTAGTTCATCACCGGAGGGGCCATGACCCCTAACTTCTCCCGGAGATATTCGAAAGAGTCCTTGGGAAGAGGTTTAGTAAAGATATCTACAATTTGATCCTTGGAGGGAACATACTCCAATCTGACTTCTTCCTTGTTCACTTGTTCTCTCAAAAAGTGAAACTTGATAGATATGTGCTTAGTCTTAGAATGCAATACCGGATTCTTAGAAATATTAATTGCACTTGAATTATCACAGAAAATTGTGATAAGCTCCTCATATTCAACTTTAATGTCTCTTAGCATCTGCTTCATCCATAAGATTTGAGTGCAACTATCTGCTGCTGCAATGTATTCTGCTTCAGTTGTAGACAGAGATATTGCATCTTGTTTCTTGCTTAGCCAAGAAACCAATCTCTTCCCCAAAAAGAATGCTCCACCACTGGTGCTCTTCCGGTCGTCCATATCTCTTGCCCAATCTGCATCTGTGTATGCATGAAGAGGGAAATCCAGATCTCTAGAGTACCAGAGACCATACTCAACTGTTCCTTTCAAGTACCTAAAAATTCTTTTGATTGCCATAACATGAGATTCTCTAGGATCATCCTGGTATCTTGCCACAAGACCAACAGCCTGCATTATATCTGGTCTAGTCTGAGTGAGATACAACAATCCACCAATCATTGATCTATACTTTATCTGATCTGCCTTTGGAGAGTCATCATCTTTGCTCAACTTACATCCAGCTGCCATAGGAGTGTTCATTGGCTTTGAATCTTCCATACCAAATTTTCTCAACAATTCTTTCACATATTTGGTCTAAGAAATGAAGATCCCTTTCTTTGTTTGAGTAATTTGCAGACCCAAGAAGAAATTCATTTCACCAAGCATAGACATTTCAAACTCACTTTTCATCTAATTTGCAAAAGTTTTGCACATACTATCTCTTCCTCCAAAAATGATATCATCCACAAACACTTCAACAATCAAAATGTTTTCATGATCAATTTTGAAATATAAGTTACTGTCAGCAGTGCCTTTGTTGAATCCAATCTGCATAAGATGTTTATCCAACCTTTCATACCATGCTCTTGGGGCTTGCTTCAATCCATATAATGCTTTCTTCAACTTGCAGACCATATCATCATTATTAGACAATTGAAATCCATCCGGTTGTTCAATGTAAACTTCTTCTTCCAGATCACCATTTAGGAAAATCAAGTGTATGAACAAAATAGGGATTATCATATTATAAGCAAGTATATAATATCATATAATAAATCTTATATATATATATAGAAATTATATATCTATCTCATTATAATATATATTATAATATGTCATAGGTTTGTGATTAGAAGAGATTTATCTAAGAGAATATCATAAATCTAGATAATAATCAGATTTATTATTTATACCATATATAATATAAGTAGAAAATATATTTCAAATTCTTAGCTTCTTTAACATCTTTCTAATTAACAAATTCTAAATACAAAGTAAACATTTTTTTGATTTCTAACTTCAATGCGGACCGCCAACATGAACTAGATATGATCCAATGATCATCATAACCTTCCCTGAATCATCAAAAACATCCGCACTTCATCAGCTTACCAGAATTCTTCTCTTCATCATCCGGTACTTCAAGAACACAGTCTGTCGCCACTGTCACAATGCAAAAGGTACTTCCAGACCTCAAAATCATACACAAATCAAGATGACACATCACAAGGACATCCCAAACACTCCTTCCAATCCACAGATTAGGATAATACAATTCCAGACCTCACCGGACCTTTATGTGATCCTCTGTCACCTCTAAACACTTACCGGAACCGGTTCCACACAGACAGCCACAACTTCTTCAGATCTTTATGCAGACCTCTAAAATCTTAGTTGAAGCATCTCAAGACTCATATCTACAAACCCTTTAATCCGCATCCTCTGGTTCTCAACCTATACGGTACATTTGCCTTCTTCTCATCACTGTTCTTCACTGTTCCAGATGGAGACTGATTTCCTCAATAACAACAGCACACAACTCATCCAAACCTTCTTACTAATGCAATATGAGTAAGTTGACATCAATGACAACACTGGTTCACCTCATACTTGCAACATCTTGTAGTGTTAGACTCTTCTTTTATATGTTTTCGGTTCACAAAGTATGAATTTAGTATTAGAGAGAGCTTATTACAAATGAGTTTTTAGTTAAAGATATATAATCTATAAATATGGAAAATTGACCTACATTACTCCTTATTCCATAGATATGTATTGACATATTATTAAATCTACTAAGAAAGTAAATATGCTAGTTGTTTAACTTGATAATGGAATGACTCAAAGCTTTTTGGTTCTTAGCTTATAGATCAATGTTGCTTAGAAGAAAAACATCTCTTGAACATAATTGTATTTCATAATGATTCTTTTCTAGGCAGGGAGTGAGTCAATATTAATTGTATATTAAATTATTTTTGTTGGAAAAATTACGTATTAATATAGAACCTAGTAAGTGTGAATTGGAATTCATGTTATCCTTCTGAGCCAAATATTGAGTTACTAAGCTAGTTGAAACTTGTCATATATCTTTATGAATTTAGTTATAAATATTTCTTGACAATAAAAGAAGTAAAATTTTGTGTATATCAGAGTATAAGAATAAGTTATAATTCAGATTATAATCTCCTTTGTTACTTTGTGAGTATGTGAATATGAGTGAAAGTATACTATTAATTTATTTGAATTCATGTTATGCCTAACTTTATTGCAAGTTCAAGTCTTCGAACTACGAAGTCTCTGCACTACGCATACGTAGGCAAGGCCATCATGAGCCCCTGAGACATTAGGTTAGCCTCTTAGGGCCTTAGGCTAGTACATAGCTCTCTTTTATGTTTATCGATAATCTTTTTGGAACTAATGTTCACTTTTAGATGCTCAGATACAGGTCTGTTAACTGAGTAGATTACTAGAGAAAATAATATGTTTTTTTTACTATGATAAGAAAGACCATATGGTTCTTACTATAAATGTTTGTAAATGCATGAGAGATGTCTTGTTCCTGTTTAGAAAAGATCTCTTATCATTTGTAAATTGGGATGTATCTTCGTTTGTATCTCTTTATGTAACCTTTGTTTCTTGTAATCTTGATTTGTGAGTAGCACAATCAAGGAACCTTAGAGGACCTAGGTTTAGATCATTATGTTATGTCATGCATTCTATTGTTATTTTCTTTAAAAAAATTCCATTATTTTGACCTAGTTCAGTGTTGTCCTCTGGGGTTTCTTGGTGGGGCGTTACATCAAACATGTACATCTAGTAACCAAGCTCACGAATTGCAACCATAAACGGAAATATTGCATCACAATAATAAACATTTGGACTAAAAATAGAGTACAACAAGTGAAGCATGGCACCTAGTTCTTGCCGATATTGTAAGGAGGATCTGATGATTGGGTTTGTTTAAAGCAATGATGAATCATGGTATGGGAATGCTATACCGATATTAAAGTTATCGATAATAAAGCTATCAATAGCAATGAACCATAAGTTTGTTTTATAATAAGGTTATGTATTTATCGTCTTGTTATAGAATGCTAATGCGCAGTGTTCAATTAATTGTGGTATCTTTAAATTTCAAATACAATTTTGTACAGTGAAGAGCATGCTACTAAATTAATTGTGTTTTTTATTTGTACAATAATAAATATAGAGGTAAAATGCATAAAATATATGTGCAAAATGTACAATAGCTTTTGAAAAGGAAGTGATGTGATTTCTTTAAGCTCTAGATGTAATTTTGAACAATGAGAAGTATGTTAGACTAGGCAGATTATTTTTTAGCATATGAAAAATGTGGAACAAGAAGCATTATCAGGTACAATTTACAAGCCAAGGATCATAGAAAGATGAAAACAAGATGACAATAATGTGCATGATGAGATTTTTTTTTGCATGGATTTTTTAGTTGGTTTCAAGGGGTTGAATGAATAGAGTGAAGAATTGAAAAAATCAAATGTAAAATGTTAAGTGACTCTGATACGTTAATGGTATTTGAATAATCAAGATGTATTTGTCAATATACAAATGTACTATGTTGTTCTTGCCAATGTACAATGTATTTTAAGATTTCATACAAGCTATAACAACGCCCAAATAGATACATGTTTATTGTGTGTTTGTGAATACAATTGTTGTTATTTGCAGTTTATAAAATCAATTTACATCAACAATTTTATTATCTGTATACCAATTTAAGATGTACTTGTGAAGCATTGGTTCAATGGATATTGGAGTCAGCGCAAATATACAATGGAAAACGAGGTACTACAAATGGTCGCAAGCAGGTTTTAAATGAAGCCTTTGATTTTATGTTGGTGTAATATGTGTACTTAGATTATGGTGAATATGTGTATTTAGATTGATGTAATATGTGTACATAATATGTGTATTTAAATGTTGTGTTTTATTTTGTGTCGACATAATACGTGTTTATTGTGTATTTGTGAATACAATTCTTGTTATTTGTGATTTATAAAATTAGTTTGCATCAACAATTTTATTATCTATACATCAATTTAAGATGTACTCATGAAGCATTAGTTTGATAGATATTGGAGTTCTGTAGTATTGTTGATGCAAATATACAATGGAAAATGGTGTACTACCAATGGTTGCAAGAAATTTTTAAATGATCGTTTGACTTTTTGTTGAGGTAATATTTTTTAAATGAATTATTTTTTAGTCTTAGTTTAGTGAGTTTGTTAATACAAATCTTTTCATTTGCATTTTATAAAAACTTTTCATTTGTGTTTTATAAAATCAATTTGCATTAACAGTTTTATTATCTATATACTATATTTTGTATATAGTTATGCAATTGCAATTTAAGATGTATATGTCAAGTTTCAGTTGTATGAAAGTGTATTATAGAACATTGGATATACATCAATATTGTATTGCTGGTGCAAACACATAATGTTTTTGAAGATTCCATTTAAGCTATAACAAGGCCCAAACATTGTGTACTGGACACGAGCAAGTTTTAAAATCATGCATGAAATTATATGTGATTTTGATGAATTTGCCATTATAATTCTATTACTATTCTTGTTTATAAATTTTTTTTAGAACAATTTTCAACTAAAGATCTTTTTTGTCTATTTCCTGTTTGGTTGTAAAGGGACAACTCTAGATTTTGCAATGGATGTACAATATATTATTTGCAAATTGTCAAACAAATCAGTGTATTCAACAACCTAACATACATAATTTGAAAGCATTGAAGTGAAATTGACACTTCTATACATATAATATACTTGTGCAAAATGTAATTATATAACAAAAAATGAAGATTTGAATAGCCAAATTATTGAAGAGGAGGGGAACAAAGTGTTGCAAGTATGTGCCTAATCGGTGTTGTCATTGGTGTCAACTGTATCCTATTTTTTTATTTGTTTATAAGCTTTATATGTTGAGGATATTGAGAAAATTTGCTTCTCTGGAAGAAACAGTGAGTTGCAGTAGATTGTAGAGAAGACAGTGTGTTACTGACAAAAGAACAATGCAGAAGATTGCTCCACATTTCTTGTAAATTGAAGATCTTGGTCTGCAGATTGGAAGTTATTTAGAGGCATGTCTGAAGATGCTAAATCCTAAGTTTGAGCCTTCAGCATGAAGAATTGAGTGAGTTACATTCACCAGAGTAAAACTTGCTTTTTTTGATTATTCACTGGTGACAGGGAGAGTTTTTTGCTCCGCATTCCTCCGCATTGAAGTATTTTACTATGCAGTTCTAGAGGAAAGTTTGGGATCATGATAAATGCCTACAACTCCAATGGTTCATGATTTGGTGGTACGCAAGCTATCTTTCTTTTATGACAATTGAAGATAGTGAAGTTCATGTGCTCTAGTGTGAAGAATCTCATGGATAAAGTGGTTAGAGTTTGTGCAGTTGCTCCTGGCGATTACAACGTGCTTGAGGAGGCCTCTTGATCATGTTACTACCTTTGCATTGGTCTGCAAGGAGTATTTTGGATCGAAATTGAAGATTGTTCCTAGATAACGTAGTGTGTAACCAATCTTAGCTGATTTGATTAAATCCAGTGATTGCAGAGATCTATTGAAGATTGTAGAAGCATGTTGTGGCATGGAAGATTGTGTTTGAGACCCATCTAAGGCGTGGCATAATCCGCATACATCTTTACTACATTTCCTTAGCATAATTTTGTATTAGGTCAAGACCTATTTTGTAAATGTTTGTAATGCCGACCTTGGAGATTGTTCCAATGGTTGATGAATGTAATGCTGACCTTGATGTACATTCCAAGGTTGATGAATGATATATATACTTATAATTTGGTCATGGAAAAGAGGTCCAAGTGTGATGATGTGAAGTTAAGTGAAGAAGTGTAAAAAATAAAGCAGAGCAGAGGAAGAATATTGTGCTTCAATGAAACGGAATTCAAGCATGGAGTAGATGCTATCATATTAGTTCAAAACCTTTAGTAGTGAGCCACCCATTGGCAGTGAGCCTTTATCTTGGCAGTGAGCCCTATTGGTAGTGAGTCTTTGATTTTTGGTAGTGTTATAACTTATATATCTTGTGGACTAACATCCACCATAGTTTTTCCCTTAACAGGGTTTTCCACGTAAAAATCTGGTCTCTTGTGTATGATCTTGCAATTGTGTTTATGTTTCTGAGTGTATGCTTTCATAACAAATAATGGACAAGTGTTTAATGTTTTAAGGTGTAGATTTAGTTAAAGATTTGCGACAATTGATTCGGTCCCCCTCTCAGTTGTCTAGTTCATTTCAACAATTGGTATCAGAGCCAAGTTCCTCGGAAGAAAGCTTGACCGCTTGAGGCTGATCCAAGATGTCGTATAAGAAGGAAAGTTCATGGTTTGATGGAACGAACTACTCCATTTGGAAGATCCACATGAAAACCCATCTCCTCTGCTTGCGTTATAGTGTCTAGAAAATAACCAAAGATAAGTATGAAATACCAAAGAATGGTCTGTAAACTGAAGATGAGATCAAACAATTTGAGTTGAACATAAAATCCAAAGATGCCTTGGTAAGCGCCTTATCCAACACCGAAGTAAGAAAGATCATGGAGCTAGAAACTGCTTGTGGAATGTGGGATAAGATGAAGAATCTATATGAAGGGGATGAATTTGTAAAGAGTACCAAGTTGCAGAGTTTGAAGGTAAAATATGAATGTTTGAAGATGAGTTAAGATGACAACATAACATCCTTCATGCAAAAGATCGATGAACTTGTGAGTAGCATTAGAAGTGTGGGAGGAAAAATTAAGGATATTGAAGTTGTGAATAAACTTCTTAGATCACTTCCTAAATCATATAGTCATAAGGTAGCCACAATTCAATAAATAATGATAGTGACAAAGATTACAAAAGAAGATAAAAATTGCTTTCAAGACTAGAACTTCAGAAAGAACCCCCAAATTTGACAAGTACAAGGTGGAACCAAATTATAAGATTGAAGAACTTAAATCCAAATTTGTTAACAGTATGCCCAGAGGTACTGGTAAGTTCAAAGGCAAACTACCTTTCAAATTTTTCAGTTGTGGTAAAGTTGGTCATTATGCTTCTAGATGCCCCACAAGAGTCCCGAAGCCAAGACTTGATAGACCTAGGACCCCAAAGAAATGTTATTATGTTGAAGATCTTGATGATGATGGAGTATCAGATGGTGAACCAAATAATGCTAGTACCCTTAGAAATTAATGCTTGTTTATTGCTATTAAAGATGAGCTTGTGTCTACTAATCCTACTAGTTGTGTGAAGGAAGAAAAACTAGTGGAAAGTGCCTTGGTTGCTCAGGTTGTTGAAGACAAAGATGAATGGGTTATTGATAGTGGATGCTCTCATCACATGACCGGTGACAAAAGTAAGTTCATAAATTTGGAAAGATATGATGGACTGGTTAGGTTTGGTGATGATATAGCTGGTAAGATTTGTGGAAAATGGTGCAGGAGCACCAAGGGGCTTGGAGTGAGCCCATATGTATATAACGCATTTTGGTGTGATGACCTTAGTGGTCAGAAAGTATGTTGGTCATAAAATATTTCTTTGATTTTCTTGTAGTTCGAGTGTGAAGCTGTCAACATGTCTTTCTATGTGATCGGTTGAGTTGAGATCAGTGGGCCCCATCGGTTGCATGTAAGCATTGTATGTATGTGTGAAGGAAAAGATATCGGTGTGAGATTGGGTATCGGTGAGCAAGGAGGAAGTTTGGCCGAAGAGTAAAGTCTGGCCAATGGATAAATTTGTTGTTATGCATTTCAGAGTGATATGAATTATCGGTGGATGAGGAGGAGGTGCTACCGACGGTCCAAGTCACACCGACGGTTCAATGTTCATCGGAGTAAGTTGTATTATATTGACAAACAAGGGAAAAGTTGTGCCGACAATGTGAAGTCTGAGTGATAGGAGAAGGCTTGACCGATAAAGATGACCATCAGAGTGAAATATGCAATCAACACTGTGAATTTGTGACTAGTCGATAGTTGATGTCTCGCCGATAGGTGAAGACCAAAACCGCAGACTATTGTATCAGGGTGACCGGAGGCATCGGAAGACCTGAAGAGCAGCCAGCCAATAGGCTAAGTCTTGCCGACGTTGAAGTCAAGCAAGCCGTGACGGTGAAGACAGGGTTAAGTGACTAATCAGTGAGAAACGTGAGATCAGTCTGGAGTGTGTCGATGGTGTTTGTCACACTAATGACAGTCAACGAAAGTAAACAACTAAGTTAAAGTGACGTTGGGCTCATCGGCAGGAAGTAAGCTATCGGGGGAACGAGATGTGAGGATGCCAATAGGCATTGTTTTACTGACGACTGCCAGCAAAAGCAAACCATCCAGTGATGCAAATGTGTTAGGCTGATGGAATGGCCAGGAACAACACTAATGTAAGAAACCCTAACTGTCTGATAACGGACAAGGGTAGAAACTATAAAAAGCCAGATTCATTTTGTGAAGGGGTTGGAAGCTTGGAATGCTACGAATGTAATAAACACTTTCATAGCAATAAAATCTTGGACTGGTTAATTAGCTTGTGAAATTCTGTAGTGTGTGCATATCTCGGTCTAAAACAAAGCAGTCAGTTTTCTTTCCTATTATTTTTGTTTTTGTTTGTACATAATGGCTCCAGTTTGATGTCCTCACATATCCTCTTTATAGTCATGGGGGGACATCAAGCAGAGTCTCATTTTTTTGTTTTTCCTTCTGTTGTAGTGAATGGGTTGCCAGAGAGAGGCAATGTGAACTTGTCCTAGGCGAGCTGTGCTATAGCCCGGCTAGGTATGCAAGTTGCAGTCTAAAAAGGCAGGGGTGAAAAACAGAGTAGGAGGAATTGAGCACCAAGCAATCAGAATCCTAGACCCAAAGAGGAGGGCTGATAACGGGCTCAAGAAGGCTATAAGCCTTGGGAATTGAGAATCTTGGAAGTAGTGAGGATAAAAAAGAATACCTCACACCAAGAAAACAGTGTCTGTATTGGGAACAACAGGCAAATAGGTCTTTCACCTCTATAATAGATTGCTTAGGTTGAATTAGGCATTTTGGGGTAGAAAATGTCTATGAGCACTTGAATTGGTAGGGAGACTTGGGGTATGACATAGGTCTTGAAGTGTTGTGTCAAGATAGGTTTTCTAAACCCATAGGCCTCCCTATCAGAAAAGGATCCATTTTTTTATGGCAAGCATAACACTGATGATGTCTTATATGTGAAGGGATTACAACACAATCTCTTAAGTGTTGGTCAGATGTCTGATAAAGGTTATGATCTCAGATACAAGGACAACGGATGCAAGATTTTGGAAAGCTCTAGAACAATGATTGCAACTGGTAAGAAGACAAGAGGTAACATTTATCACTTGAAAGGGACTAATGAATATTGTTTGTTGACTCAGAATGATGAAAGTTGGTTGTGGCATAGAAGGTTGTGTCATATCAATTTTGATAACATTGTGAAGATAAGTTCCTCTCAGGCTATAAGAGATTTGCCCAAGCTTGTGAAGCCTGCTGATACTTTGTGCAAAGAGTGCCAATTTGGAAAACAAACAAAATCAAGTTTCAAGAGTAAGGACCAATCTATTGATGGACTACTGAAATTAATACATACATATCTATGTGGACCTACCAGAATAAGAAGTCTACAAGGAGATAGGTATTTCATGTTATTGATTGATGATTATTCTAGGATGACTTGGGTTACCTTCTTGAAAGAAAACGCAGAAGCCCTAGAAAAGTTCAAAGCATTTAAGGCAATGGTTGAGAATGAGCCAGATTTGAAGATAAAATGCTTGAGGTCTGATAGAGGTGGATAATTTACATCAAATGAGTTTAACTTCTTCTGTGAGGAACAAGGGATAAAAAGACAATTATCTGCACCTAGGATTCCACAACAAAATGAGTAGTTGAAAGGAAAAACAGGATAGTTCAAAAGGTTGATAGAAAAATGATGAAGGAGGCTAACTTACCGGAAGTGTATTGGAGAGAGGCAATCCACACTACTATATATATCCTAAATAGAGTCCAAGTCAAAGGTAACAGTTCCAAGACTCCTTATGAATTATGGTATGGTAAAGTTCCTACTATAAAATATTTCAAAGTTTTTGGCAGCAAGTGTTATATCAGAAGAGATGAAGATCTAGGTAAGTTTGATGCAAGATGTGATGAAAGTATCTTCCATGGATACTCCACCAAGAGCAAGGCCTATCGGTGCTACAATAACAGGTTGAAGATCATTGAGAGTGCAAATGTCAAAGTTGATGAAAGCAAGGAAAAGGTGTCAAGTGGATATGAATCTGATGAACAAGATGTTCCTGCAAGCTAAGTAGTAGTGTGGCAAGAAGAAAACTCAGAGGAAGAAGAAGAACAAGCTACGGAAATCATTACTAAGACACCCAGGTATGTGAAGTTAAATCACTCTGAAGATCAAATCATAGGAGTTAAAAGTAAGGAAGTTCAAACCAGAAGAAGGGCTACTGATGAACATGTTCATTATTGTTTGATTTCTCAAGTGGAACCTAAAAATGTAAATGAAGCATGTAGTGATGAAAACTGGGTAAATGTCATGAAAGAAGAGTTGATGCAGATAGAAAAAAATTAGACTTGGGATCTTGTCCCTAGACCGGCAAACAAGAATGTGATTGGTACCAAATGGGTCTTCAGGAACAAGATGAATGAAAATGGTGAAGTGGTAAGAAACAAAGCAAGTTGTTATGCAAAGGATACTATCAAGTTGAAGGAATAGATTTTGAGGAAACATTTGCACCAGTGGCAAGGATTGAAGCAATAAGAATGTTTTTAGCATTTCCAGCCTACAAAGATTTCAAGGTATATCAAATGGATGTGAAGTCTGCATTCTTAAATGGAGAATTGGAAGAAGAAGTCTATATTGAACAACCGGAAGGATTCCAGTCATCAAATCAGAGTGACATGGTGCGTAGACAGAAGAAAGCTTTGTATGGACTAAAACAAGCCCCTAGGGCCTAGTATCCAAGATTGGATAAATATATGATACAGTTAGGGTTCAGTAAGGGTACTACCAACATCAAGCTCTATTTCAAGATCAATGATGAACAAATCCTAATTGTTGCAGTCTTTGTTGATGACATTATCTTTGGAGGCAATGAAGGTATGTGCATGGTTTTTGCCAGGAAAATACAAAATAAATTCAAAATGCCAATGTTTGGTGAGATGAATTTCTTTTTAGTCTGCAAATTAATCAATCAGATAAAGGTATCTTCATTTCTCAGTCTAATTATGTGAAAGAGTTGTTAAAGAATTTTGGGATGGAGGACTCTAAACTGGTAAGCACTCTCATGGTAACTGGTTGTAAGTTGAGCAAAAATGATGACTCACCTATGGCAAATCAAAAAAGGTATAGATCTATGATTGGAGGATTACTTTATCTGACCCAAACTAGACCTGACATAATGCATGCAGTTTGTCTTGTGGCAAGATTTCAAGCAGAACCTAAAGAGTCTCATGTGATGGCAGTCAAGAGAATACTGAGATATTTGAAAGGGACAATGGATTATGGTTTGTGGTATCCAAAAAATAATGATTTCACTCTCAGTGCATACACTGATATAGATTGGGCTGGAGATGTGGATGACAAGAAAAGTACAAGTGGAGGTGCATTTTTCTTGTGAAAAAGGATGGTATCTTGGTTAAGCAAGAAACAAGACTCAATATCTCTGTCTACTGCAGAAGTAGAATACATTGCAACATCATGTAGTTGCATTCAAGTGTTATGGATGAAGCAGACATTAAAGGACATCAGAGTTGTGTATGAAGATCCAATTGCAATATTTTGTGACAATACAAGTGCCATAAACATATCAAAGAATCAATTAATGCAATCAAGGACAAAGCATATATCCATAAGATATCACTTTTTGAGAGAAAAAGTGATAGAGAATGAAGTCAAGTTGGAGTATGTATCTATAAAAGATCAGATTGTAGACATTTTCACCAAGCCTCTGCCTAAGGATACTTTTGAGTATCTCAGAGAAAAGTTAGGGGTTATTACCCCTCCTACTCTCAATTAAGATGCATAAGAGTGCATCAGTCTGGTGGTTCTTAGAGTTCTACCTACAGATCCGGATTGATGCAAGTATGGAGAAAGTTCAAAAGAGAGTTTGGTTTAGAGCAGCAGAATGCAAGTATGTGCCCTTTTCCATTGATGTCAAAGGGGGAGAGAAATCATGTGAAAAAATTAGAGAAGGAATGCAGATGTGTCAAGAGATAGGGGAGAATCTTGTCTTGATGACTGTTACAGTTTTTCACATCATATGTTGCCATCAATGACAAAGGGGGAGATTGTTGCAAGTTTGTGCCTAATGGGTGTTGTCATTGAGGTCAACATATCTTTGTTGTCATTGGTGTCAATTGTATCCTATTTTTTTATTTGTTTAGAAGCTTTATATGTTAAGGATATTGAAAAAATTTGCTACTCTGGAAGAAATAGTGAGTTGCAGTAGATTGTAGAGAAGATAGTGTGTTACTGACAAAAGAATAGTGCAGAAGATTGCTCTGCATTTCTTGTAAATTAAAGATCTTTGTCTATGGATTGGAAGTTATTTAGAGGCATGTCTGAAGATGCAAAATCTTGAATTTGAGCCTCCAGCATGAAGAATTGAATAAGTTAAATTGACCAAAGTAAAACCTGCTTTTTCTGATTATTCACTGGTGACAAGGAGAAAGTTTTTTGCTCCGCATTCCTTTGCATTGAAGTGTTTTATTTTGTGGTTCTAAAGGGAAATCTGGGATGATGATAAGTACCTACAACTCCAATGGTTTGTGATTTGGTGGTCCGTAAGCTATCTTTCTTTTATGACAGTTGAAGACAGTGAAGTTCATGTGCTTCGGTGTGAAGAATCTCATGGGTAAAGTGGTTAGAGTTTGTGCGGTTGCTCTTGGTGATTACAATGTGCTTGAGGAGGCCTCCTGATCATGTTACTACATTTTCATTGGTCCGCGAGGAGTATTTTGGATCGAAATTGAAGACTGTTCCCAGATAACGTAGTGTGTAACCAGTCTTACCTGGCTTGGTTAAATCCAGTGATTGCAGAGATCTATTGAAGATTGTAGAAGTGTGTTGTGGCATGGAAGATTGTGTTTGAGCCCCAGCTAAGGTGTGGCGTGATCCACATACATCTTTACTACATTTCCTTAGCGTAATTTTGTATTAGGTCAAGGCCTATTTTGTAAATGTTTGTAACGCCGACCTTGGAGATTGTTCCAACAGTTGATGAATGTAATGCCAAACTTGATGTACATTCCAAGGTTGATGAATGATATATATACTTGTAATTTGATCATGGAAAAGAGGTCCAAGTGTGATGATGCGAAGTTAAGTGAAGAAGTGTAAAAAGTAGAGTAGATCAGAGGAAGAATATTGCGCTTCAATGAAACTGAATTTAGGCATGGAGTAGATGCTATCATATCAGTTCAAAACCTTTGGCAGTGAGCCACCCTTTGGCAGTGAGCCTTTATCTAGGCAGTGAGCCCTATTAGTAGCGAGCCCTTGATTTTTGGTATTGTTATAACTTATATATCTTGTGGACTAACATCCACCGTGGTTTTTCCCTTAACAGGGTTTTCTACGTAAAAATGTGATGTCTCTTGTGTATGATCTTGTAATTGTGTTTATGTTTATGAGTTTATGCTTTCATAACAAATAGTGGACAAGTGTTTAATGATTTAAGGTGCAAATTTAGTTAAATATTTGGGAAAATTGATTCACCTCCCCTCTCAATTGTATGGTTCATTTCAACACAAAGTATTGTATAAATCATTAAAAGCAATATTAGTTGTGTGGATATATAAATTTTATACATCTAACAATATATCAATTAATTTTGAATAGTGTGATTATTTGTAAATAGACTTTAGTCTAACATCTAAGATCATAGAGTGTCAAAACCCAAAAATGCATTTTTGGGAAGGTTGTTGTTGGTGTTGAGATAAAACCCAATCAAGAGGAATTTGTTTGTTGCTGATTTTATTTCTGACTTGGTGCCTACAAAACGAGCATAAAAGATTGTTGTTAGCATGTTATCTATACAAAGTGTGCAATAAATTGGTGAAATGTGGTCTTTATAAAAGATAATAAAATATAGTGAAGTGCATAACAGATAGATCTTGTTACCTTGAAGAAAGATTTTCCATTGTTCTATATCAGTGTGAATTGCACTCTTGTACAAAGCCTGTGCAATAGGGAAAACACCCTCAATATTGACACAGGTAACATCAATACCAATCTTGAAAAACTGCTAGAATTCAACGATTCTTGTTCCAAGGAAAAAATAGTTGCTTAAAAATAGAATGATAATTTGTTTTATGAAAACAAAAAAAGTAGATGATGATCCAAATGTACAACTTAAAAAATTGCATGTTTTGGATTCGTCAAGTGCAAATTTGTAAAAAACAAACAACTTAGCAACTACTTTTATTTTAGAATAGTATTATTTAATCATAGGAATTTGTTCAAGAGCTGTATTGATTTTACCTGGATCAATATTGAGGGTGTTCTTTTGTATGCATGAAATTTTAGTTTAATATGTCATGAATCCTACTGAACCAAGGAAAAGAAGGTCAAGAAAACAATTAGTATTGATTTTAATTGGTACATTTTAGTTAAGTTTGTCCAAAACTGATCAATGTCAAGTGTTGGAGAGCAAGGAGGAAGTGATAATGCCAAATTAACAATAAATTGGAAAATAATGTCATAGAAGGTGAAGGAACTATGAAGTTGTTTTGAATGACACCATGTTAGATTAGTTGTAAATAGATATTCGAGGTTAACAATGTCTAATTAAAAATTTATCCTATCAAAAAGAGAGTTTAAGCTAAAAATCATCTATCGTATGCTATAATTTTGCATAGGTTTTGTTTTGCATGTTTAGCAAAATTACACAAATTGGAACATAGGTCATCTTTTTATCTACAATCATGTGTGTTTTACAAATTACAATTAATTATGATGACAAACAAAATTTTTGGTTACATGTATACCTGATTTGTGATTGAGCATGGGCACTGCAAACAAGATATCAAATGGCCAGAATGGAAAATGTATACAACCAACACAAAAAAGCATTCTAGACATTGCTAAACAATTAAATTAAGTTTGGTTATTTGTCTAGTATGTTCACATGATGGAAAAGCAATTAAGAGAGTAGTTGATGTGTGTCTTCAAGAAGAGCATGCCTACAGGCTGTGCATTTTTCTGGTAAGTTCATATGGAGCAACCAACATAATTAATTTATGTGGATGTGAAGGGATGGAAGAGAAACATATTTGGGCGAATGATTATGGTCAGTTAATGCATACAGTGCATTTATAACAAATCTTGATGCTTATATTATATATACAATATGAGTATTTTGTATAATAATACATACATATCAGATGCTTATATATTATATACAACTAGATATCACATATGTGTGTGCATACAAGCAACGCTAAACACTATAGTAGTGTTTAAGTATTCTCCCACAAAATAAAACTAGAAAATTAGAAATACGAGAATTGAGTTTGAGAAAGATATAAATGCTTTTTATGTGTTAAGAGTGAAGAATTTGAAATTAGAATAGAATACAATGATGTGAACTGAAAAATCAAGTGTCTCTGATGTTGTATGGAAATTGTGTAAACTTGCAAAGAGACTATAGCAGAATTTTCTATATCGTATTCTTGATAGACTTCTCAACTTCCATGACTTTGTGTATGCACTTGCAAAGTGACTATAACAAAATCCTCTATATTATATTCTTGATAAACCCCCACCTTCTATGATATTATTTTTCTATTTATTCTTAGTTTAGGATGAACACTTCCTCCTTACTGTCCAACACCTGTGATTAAATAGCCATAGTCAATGATTGAAATAAATGGGAAAACAAATGCTATTAATAAGTTAGAACACAACGAAGCTGAGTAGGACCGTGATATGCCCAGTGAATGCATAGAATGCATTCACAATAAATCAATACAAAATCAATCCATTGAATTCACTTGTTTCTATAAATGACAATAATTCATTGCTTCCATTTACATATTGGTGTGTTTGTGTGAGTGGCTGGGCGTCATTGCCTTTGAATACAATCTCTACATATTTTTGAGACCAATTGGAATTTAAACCATTTATTTCATTGTTCCACTTGCTATTCACAATGACCATTTGTTAAATATTATAATTCGCTCAAATTAATTCTTTTCTAGTGCCATAAACTTATTAGAATCTAAAATTATAGCATTCTGTTGGATGCAATTATTTTTGTGGCACAGCCAATCATTGTCTAAAGTGCAAGGCTAAAGTTCAAATGAACAAGGCTAAAGTGCAAATCATTTCTTTTATACACTAAACTAGAACACAATACATATGGTTTTTTATAGTTAACATGGAAAATGAACAATATCTTCAAGTACAAATGTTCTTTTCAAAAACTATGAGTGCATAACCAATGTATTTATTGCATGCAATTTCTTTGTGGAGTAACCAATCACTGTCTAGTATTTAAAGTTTGAAAGAACAAGTCCAAACTCCAAAAATCATTTCTATTATGATGGGATTTAAAAATATGATTTCCTTGTATGCGGGTTGGCTGCCACTGTAAACAAGTGTGAAAATTAATTATATGGATTAAGTTTTATCGAATTTCAAAGTGAATGGAAAGTGGCAATTGATGGCATTGGCAAAAAGGTATGAATATGCAGTTGAATTTATTAGTTTTGTAAGGTGTCATGTCAACAAGAAAACAACATGAAGGCTTGTAAATAGAAATTTTAAAATATAATAATTAACAATTTGCAGAAGGCAAGGCTAATAATTTGATTTTTACTAAAGCCAATTTAATTTCCTTTTGGTAACTTCGTTAACATGTTTAATTTATATTTATCATGTACGTTGTGTGTCTTTTGGTAACTTCGTTACATGTTTAATTTATCTTTACCATGTACATCGCTATTACATAGCCAATGTATATAGTGAATTCAGAGAATTTGTATTGCAAACAGACTATAGAAGGATCTTATGTACAATACTCAAGAATGTTGTCTTATTGTTTTGTAACATCCAAAATTCATTGATAAATTCTTCTAGATGCAATGGATTGTGCTATTTAGATAGAGTGGCAAAGAAACAACAAAGGAAGAGCACATGTGACAAATGACTAGTTGGTTTCCACAGTTAATGGAAATAAAAGAGGGTAGAAAGCTAAACCAGGGAATAGATGCATTTGCACCATTTACCTGCAAACTGTGGATGCATAATGTTAAGAGCTAGGAGTTCATTTGTAGCGAGAACTACATAATGCACTCTACAGAATCTATTGACTAAAAGTACTGAAAGAAACGAATTTTGGCTACAATGAAGATAGAAGATGCAATGACAAACTCTAATTCTCCACCATGCTTTTCTCCCTTAGTTCATGTTTAATCATGTGTTTACCTACTTAAAATGAGTTGCTCTATTTTATTGGACGTGCAGTTGGTAAGTAGCATCTTGTATTTAGAAAAGAAAACCAGGCATATGGAGGGTTGTTGTTTACACAAAATGGTACCTCTGATCCATCATAATATTTAACAAATGCTCTTTACTTCTATCTCCATGCTTCCCTAGAGGTGTGGGTGTGTGATTAGAAACAAAGAGAAAAAGATGACAATAAAATCAGGGTTTTCTAGTAAATGACTAAAGATATTGCTATATTACATATACATGTACCCATCAAAAAGTGCAAGAATAGAAACTATAAAGCAGTTCAACTCACTACAAGAGAGTTTGCTTGTAACTATACATCTATTACATTCATGAGTAAAGGAAGTTTCAATTTGCAATAGAACTAGATAGACAAGTATCTCTATGTCTCTATTTTTATGGATTTAGTTTCGATCTATTTTTGTGGATTTGGTTTCAATGACTTTCAGTTGGATTTGATGTGCATGTTGTTGTGTCTAAGATTAAATAATGTAGATGCAAAATTTTCTTGTGGGGTTTTTCTATAGTCACGGTTTTGGGTGAGTGCATTTGTATAAATTGGTGTCATGCCAACAAGCAAACAATTTTAATGGGTTGAGTTGGTTGTCATTTGGAACCTGTGTTGTGCCTTTAATAGTAATTTGGTAATTGTTGAAAAAATAATAAATAAAATAATAATACGTGGAAGGAAGGGCTAATAATTGCATTTTGTTGAAGTCAGTTTAATTAAATTCGGTTATTTGTTTAACATGTTTAGATAATGGAAAAATAATTAAGAAAGTAGTTGACATGTATCTTCCAGAGGAGTTGCCTATGAGTTTTGTGTTTTTGTGAGTGGTAGGCAAGTATTTATTTGAATCCTTAGTTAATATTCAATAACACTAGATAGAGAAGTATCTATGTGTCTTTGTTTTTGTGTGTTTTACTTCAATGGATTTTGGTTGTATCGTGACAGGAGTGTGCCAGGGCCACTGTCCCCAGACCCCACAAGGGGGTGCTGCCCCCTTGAACCCCACAAGAGGCGTTGCCCCTTGACCCTGCCGGTGGTTGCCGCCCTTAGGCCCCTGCTTCAACATTACAAAAAAAAAAAAAAAATTGGGGGATTGCGCCGACCAACTATGAAAATTTTTAAAGGAAAGATTCGCCACTGTAATTAATTTCTTTAGTAATTATTCACTAGGATTCACCATTGTAATTATATTTTTTACCAATTATTTATTAGGATTCACCAGGATTTTACAAAAATTTTAATAATTTACATAGAATTGCTAGGAAAATTAATATTTTTTCAAAAAAAGGAAAGACTCACTAGGAAAATTATAGCACTTAGCTAGGATTCGACAAGATTTTATAGGTTTTTTAGGGGGGTTTCCTTAAAGTTATCATTTCCCTCGAGTGAAATTACAAATTCAAGGGGATCCTATAAAATCCCCACAACTTCGACCAAATCAAAACACAACATGTGAACATTTGATCTAAGGTCTATCAACATGATCAACCCATAACAAACCATAGATAAATGGCCACCCAAATGGACAATGAAGTGTGTTGTTAATAGAACTTACAAGAAACTCAAGAGGTACAAAAATCACTCCACATAGTACATCAAGACAAAAGGGCCACGACATGTCAAGTGTCATCGGAAAGAACAAGCAAGGTCACTCAAACCCTAGAGAAAAATAGTCCACCCCAAGATGGCAAAACTCAAAGAATAGACGAAGCCTCACCCATAGACCTTGTAGCAACCTTGTCCAATGAATCAAGACCCTTGAGGCTAGGAGTGTTGAACAACATTTCTAAAAAAAGTTGAGGAAAAACCTAGGGCAAAGGGAAATCATTTAATAGACAATATCAAATTAAACCAAGGGGCAACACAAAATCTACCTCATCTAAAATCCCATTCTCATGACACACATAGTGAAACATTCATGCCTCTCTTTCCCTCATCATCCAACATGACAAGTCTCAATCAAATTGGTGGGATTCCTATGACGCAAAATCAACCACAAACACTCCCACCCAATCTTCAAAACATAAACATGACACCATCTAGTTATCCAACTTTTTCAAGATATCAACAATCTAGCATACCCCTTCAATAAGTGCAACAAGCTCCATCTAAAGGAATAATGTTTGGAGGAACAATACCCTCTGCACATAACCCCCTTTAAGAACATATCTCGAGTATTTAAAGGAGCCTCTTGACTACAACATTCATCAGGTCATACTATCACATCCTCTCCCTAAGATTTCAAAATTTAAAGGAGAAGTGATCCCAACACTCATAGAAAGGCCTACATCATTGTAGTACGAGAAATCTTTCCTTGGGATGGGGTGGTAGCAAAGATTTTTCCAAAGAATTTGGAGGGTATCAGTCTGGATTGGTACTATCGAATTCCAGAAGCATTGATCCACTTAGGCAACTCATTGATCAATTTGTGGCTGCCTTTGACATAAACAAATTGGACAAGACAAGAATATGAGAATTTTTAATGATCAATCAAAAAAACAATGAGTCGGTCGCACATTTTATCACATGATGGAGGAAATTTCTCTATTCTTTAACAAGCACACCAAACATGGATCATAAGGAGCTTTGTAATCTCTTCTTACATTCTCTCAACACAATGACATACAAGGAGTTCAAAAACTCCCTTACAAATCATATGAAGAAGCGCTCGAAAGTGCCCTTAGATTTGACCAAGATACTATTGATAGTGGAAGAAGGGAGTATGATTTATTGGAAGGTTGATAAACCATGATAGAAATAACAAATCCTCAATGAAAAATCAAAACATAGATGGATCAATAAACACTTCACAATCTGTGAAGAACAATTGTGACTGCAATAGTCATACAAATTTGGGAAACAAAAATGCCAACAACTATCCCCAAAAGTCAACAAGCAGTTATACAACAATCATCATAAGCCTCAAGATTACAATCATGATAAATGCTACCCATTTCAAAAGAGAAGGGGGCATGATATCAAATCATGTCAGGAGTACTATTGCTTCATATCAAACCTCCCAAAACATCAATGACAAGCATTCATGGACACATTCTCACAAGATGAAATAAATAGTCCCAAAAGCCATCAAAATGCCTTTAATCAAAACACCTTAAGCCTTGTGGAATTAGATAAAGATCAAGAAATTTGTGTCACCCAAGGACTAGAGTGACCAGATGACACCTCCAACAATTCAATTTTTTCTGACATGTTAGAACTTCTCAAGAGTTCTCATATGCACAAGAATGCTCTCCCCAATGCCTTAGATCTAGGCCATCTAGTTCAAAACACTCCAAATGAAAAGTGTTCTTCAACATTTGATTTTGAAGAGTTACCCTTATAGAATGACATAGCTAAGCAGGGTGCTCTCCCCCTCCATTTGATAGTCCAAGTTCAGGACTATTCCATTAAACATGTAGTGATTGATGATGGGTCTACAATCAACATAGTCTCTTTCTCTCTTCTTCAAATAATGGGTTACGATGAAACTCAAATCACAGAAGAAACTTTCATCCTTAGAATTCATGATAACCCAAACCTTCAAACCATGGGTAAGGTCAATATTCATATCACATTGGGTCCCAAAACTCTCGCAACTGAATTTTATGTCATCAATGAAGAAACCACTTACAACATGATCCTAGGAAGGCCTTGGATCCACAGGATGAGGGTTGTTCCCTCTACATTATTTCAATAAATACACTTCTCACATATGGGACAAACCCACATCATCAAAAGAGACCCTGATCCTTTGAACAATCTTTATAGAGTTGAACAAGCCAAAAGGAAGGGAAAGACCATGGAAACCACCAATGACCCCAAAATCAACACTTTTGAAAAAGGAGAGACAACAAAACAAATTACAAATGTAGCCAAGACCTCAAAATGTATAGGAAAGGGGGAAACAAGAGAATTCCCCTTTGATCCCCACTCAACAAAGTGTTATGCTCTATTCAACTTAGCAACCATTTCTATCAAGCCAGATATGATCATCCATACAATCAAGATCACCACTAAGCAAAAAGAACCAAAACCCACACATAAACTAGGAGAGTCAACATCAACATCATTTTTCCCTCAAGAATTTAAAACAAAAATTGAAACTCAACAAGAACAAAAAATTATAAAGATAGGGGGCAAATCATCAAATAATGAAACATGTGAGTACACAAAACTCCTCACTGAACACAAAGACATTTTTACACCAGGTCTTCGAGTGTCCTTGCAAAGACTTTCAAGTGAAGTTTAGACCAAATTGAATAGGTCCATACATAGTTAAGGAAGATGTTAGAAATGACTCTACCTCTTGTTTAGTATGGAAGGAGAAGAGTTCAATATCTCAAAACATTGTAAAAACCTATAAAATCCAAAACAATAAAATAATTCATAAATTCATAAAAAGCATAAAAATCATAAAAAAATCAAAATATGCATTATTCATTCTGTTCCATCATACATTTTGTGAGTGGTGCGCTCTTGTTTGATTTTTGTCCTAGTAAGGAGTCTAGGGTTTCCTAGGTATAGGTTGACCCTTTGAGCCTTTGAGATCCCATAATAAAGCATGTTTATCAGTTATCACTATTCCCCTATTCACATTGTCTCAGTGGTTCTAATCAAAGTGTAGCTCTTAGCTCTACATTGATCCTAATCTTAACAATTCATGTTGTTAAGTCTAAACAAAGTCAGTCTTCAAACCTACAGTACTCAATAGAAGCTTGCAAGTAGACCTTCCCCATTTCTTCTTAGTAGAAGGGAAGTCTGACTGGATAGTGAAAACTTTTGGTGGTACTCAACCCCTTATCTCTCCTAGCCCAAAATGCCAAGAAGATCATAACTCTAAAAGAAGCAATTGTCACACCCTATTCTAAAACAAACATTCTTATCATCTTATTTCAAGTAGACATATATCTAGTCAGTGAAATTATTATGAAGAAAGTAATGTTGTGTTAGAATAGAAAATGCATTGATGTATATTATTATTATTATATGCAAAGAATAATTGTCTATGAAGTTATTATTATGCACATGGTTAAATGATGTAATGGAATAACTACTTTTGTGCGACTAAGGTGGATGCAAGAACAATGTTTTTTCTCCCTCCAAGATGAGGAGAGAGAGTATCCCCATGGAGAGGGTGCTAGATTGTGTGAATACAATGATCATTAAGCCATCTGGAAACACACACACTCACATTAGAGGTTATGCCAATTTTGGAATAAGTCTTATTCTTTATGTTGTTGGTTGCCTGGGTAATATTTTAATGTTGTCATCATTTCATACTTGTTTATTATTGTCATTGTCATGTCGATGTGAATGCCAAGTCAACATGAGTAATCGACCAATCAAGTCTAGTCTTGACGTAAGGTCTAAGTCAGCTTTGCAAGACTCCAATCATCGATATTATGCTTGTGAAAAGTATAATTAAGGCATTCAAAAATACATTAGTAACATCTATGAATTAGGTGTACTATAGTTTATATTTTAAATTATTTTAAAGATTAGTCACGGTTAAATTTAATGACTAGCTTGAAAGAAAAAAGTAAATTTTTAGTGGATAGATTCCCATCGAGCTCTCCCTAGATACTAGGAGGAGTGGGGAGTTGTAGTAGCTCCATACTTCCTTTTTTTTAGCACATAGAGGCCACAGATGGCTGAGGGAAAAGAGGATATATCAATGTATTATAGTTTTATTTAACTGACGGTAGTGGGAGAGGATTAAAAGGATTCTTTCTTGCATTAAGGACCATGAACTAAGTAGGGGATAAGAGGTGAAAAATCTCATGGATTCTGAACAGTTAGAAGCAAGAAGAGCATGACAGGAGAAGAATATCGGTTGGATTGGAAAGAAGTTGCAAGTATTGGAGGTATGTGAATAAACCTTCAGTATACTGTGAATATGTAAGCTTTATTCTATATGTAAAGAAACTAGAAGTGTTTGTTTTCTTTAATAATATTTATTTTGTGCGCCTTAAGAGGCTGCTAGTTTGCATGAAATAATAGTTAACTGTAGTAGTATTTCTTATCTACAAAACATGCCTTCGTCAGAGGTTTCTAATGAAGTTACACCTTGTAATAGTTTCCAAATAAGCTTAGGATTAGTGATAAATACTTTTAAAAGCCGTGAGAATCGTTCATTGCATATTATGATACATATTCTTGAACTTATGATAGTGTTCTCAGAATGCTTCTGAAGCTTTCTAGAGTCTTGAACAATTTAATATTAAGTCTTTGTTAAGTATAAATGTGTCATGTACGTAGAACAAACTCTTCATTCAAGAATTTTACCTATTGGATGAACTATAGATATTACTCTATATATTGTGTATAGTCTTGCAAAATGTACAATCTGTATAAGACTGATTGACTGTGTTGAAAAGATGAAAGACAGTCTTTCATTGTTTAAAACTGTTTAAGGTTATCCTTAACGTATATAACCTTGTGTAGAAGGTTGATTATTATGAAATGGCCGAGAACTAGGCGTTTGCTTATGGTTTTGTTTAAATCAACCATCCTATGTGTTCTTGTATAAAAACATTTGTTAGAGTGAAAAAAAGTATAAGAAACTTTTAAAGGTTGTAAGTTCGATGAATACAAACGTTATATAAGGTCAATGTTAAGTATTTCTTTCTGTGCTTTATCCATCGAAAAATGTTTATATTTGATCGCAAGTTTACATTTCCTTTGTGCCTTGAGAAGGTTGAAATAAGTGATGTTTTTATAATATCTATTATGAAGCCATAATAGTCCTATAATGAAAAGATATCATTGCTCATAATGTCTATAAAAGCTTATAACTTTGTGGAAGGTCAATGACCTTGTTTGAAGTCAATAGTTGTAAAGACATATGTATTCAAATAGATATGTAAAATAATTTATTCCTCCTATGCCTATAGAGGAAGGTTAAAATAGGAATTATCTTTTGATAGCATAGATAACTAAGAGTTATCGGGTACTACCTTTATCCTAGTTAAGAAGGGATTATTAATTATCTAATCTAGGCTAAGAATGTCCAATAGATTATCATGAAATACACTTACCTTGTTATTGCAATATTAGGGTTAATTTTTATTGTTAATGAAACTACCTTTCATTTGAAATTCTCTTTTCAAATACAAGTGGAAATTTATCAATGGATAGGAAAGTAAAGTTTATTGTTTTCTTTGACAAGTTATAAGTCGATTATAACCGTAGACTAAGGTAGATAGATCTTAGTGGCAAGAACATAGAGTTCTCTAGTCATCAAAATCAATGACTTAATGTAAAAGTATTGCATATCTTTACGATTCAATATCAAATTTATTTATAAGCACAGAAATGAGTTGACTAGCCATTGAGTAGTTGACAGCTCATCATAGACCTGAGATTGCAAGGATGCAAGAAGGGGCACAATGCATGCTTTTTAAGTCACCTATGCTCTTAGCTTATGCCTATCTTGTTGACTTATAGTAAATGGCTACATTTTATGTCATTTAGACTGATATGGAATAAGCAAGTCAAAGTATGATGATTTAAATTAATTAATATATATAAGAATGTTGTCTCCAAGTCGAGAAAAGAGTGTGTGAACATATGATTTATTATATGAAATTTTGGCCAAAGTAATACAAAAGTCACTACTTGCATTGTTGGTTCACTGTATACCAGATAGTTGAACAGTCAAAGTGGGTTATACATAGCTAGAGCTAGACTAGATTGTAAGCCCGATTGTTTTTAGCTAGGACATTGCACTAGTTCTAAGATGGCACATAGAATCAATTGATTCTCATTCTATATACCCTCGAGAGGGGAAGGGCTACTTCCAGAAGGAAGATGTGCAGGGGACTATCGGTTTGTGGTTAGACAAAAAACACCAGGGTGATGCTCCTCTCTCTTGTAATTGACTGCCGAAGACTTGTGAACAAGAAACATTACTTCATATGTAAATGAAATTGTTAAATGATGTAACTCGCAAGGAATGCGACCATCTAATATTGTACATGATAAAGTGTAAAATTTGTAAGTCGCATGTGAAGCGACCATTAACTAAAATTATATATTATACTTTGAAATTGCAAATGTACTATTATTGGATTTTGTTATTTTTAAAAAAAAGAAATGAGGATTTTACATTATTTGTATTTATTTTATTTAATCTTCCAATTGGGATGTTACAACAATCTAAAATATGAGTGAATAAAAAATGAGTGATAAAAAAATAAGAGTGAGAAAAGTGAGATTATAGGAAAGGAAAGCACCAAAGTAGCTGAATATCCAAAACATCAATAAATTTTCAAAGCATCCCATCAAAAAACACCAACAATATCAAAAAAATGAGAGATTCAAGTGAGATACTACAAAATACAAAAAAAAGAAAGATACAAAAAAGAGAGTCAAAAGAGAGAAGGTTATTGATTGTCTGTACTCTTGAGTGGGGATAAATCTAAACTCGAAGCTAAGAGGGTGACAATATATCAAAGAAAGTAAGGTACAAAGCACACATATGCACTAGCTAAGCAATACTAGGAGTCTAGCTATCTTTAGGGCCATCTTCTATTTTGGAGCCTTTCCTTTACCCTAGGTCTATCTTTTTAGCCATCCTTTGATCTAAGTCTAGCAAGCACTAATAAAATTTATTGTTTGTCTAAGTTGAAAGCTTGTCAAAGTGTTTTGTTTAGATAAGGATTAGTGTTCAACCTTTAGTGAAGCCCAAAATTTAGAAGCGTTCCATTTCTTTCTTGCTCCCACTTGAGTCCTTAATCCTATCTCAAGGTTCAGTAGGTACCAAGTCAACTTACAATCCCCTAAGTCAAAAATCCTACTTAAAAGTGGTCACATTGTTTGTTCCACCTGCATACATGATATCATAGAAAAAAATTAAAAGTAGTAAACATGTCATAACATCATGACATTCATAGCACTTAGAACATAATACTTTGCATCTCATTCATATCATAAAAAGAAAAGCAAAATTGCATCATCCATGTGTGATCATCATAGATATGCATTCTCTCAAGAAAAATAAAAGCTCTAGCCAACCATATGCACAAGAGGAAAAATGAAGTACAAGATGTCAAATAAAACTACACATAGATCTCAACAATAAGGTATCACATCAATAAGAGAAAACAATGTCTAAACACAAGTCACTCCTCCAACAGAGTCAAAAGAGAAAAATTGTGCACTCAAGCATGCAAGTCTTGCCATGCAAGGGGGCAAAGGTACAAATCTCTTCAATAAATGTAGGTATCTCAAAGACCTCAAGGAATGTCAAGTTAGACCTTCACAAAATCTTCAAAAGAACCATAAAAATTAAAAATATGAAAAAACCTAATAATTTGTAAAAATTCAAAAATCCCTAAAAAATTGAATATGTTCTTCAAAATATGCAATAAAAGGAGAACTTGTTCTTCTCTCTATCTTAGCATGTGTTTTATTTCCATAGTGCTCTTGCACCCACATTGTGTGCTTTCATCCTAACAGGTCACCTTGACAAAGAAAACAACTAGGCAAACTTGTGACGTGGCTCATGGTATGTCTGTTCATTTGTAATTTCATTGTTTATCATTCATATTTCAAATGTCGAACTGACACTAATTTTTGTAGGTACAATTGTGAGAAATCAACGACAAGGCCAATTTTGGGAATGGTACGTACCTTTCATGTAGACTATTGTCCTCGAGGGGGAAAATATGTAAGCACTAAAAATGTGCATGAGCTTGCATGAGGACCCTATGATGAGTTGTAATCCTAATCATGTACATGGAAGCATGTAATAAAATGCCCTCTCAGCAGTACTCTTCTTGGTGACATGTGGAGAGTTTTTTTTCAACTAATTCTTCTCTTCACCCTAGCTAACCTTCTAAGGTCCTACACACTTTCTTTCTAGTCACCTAACCCATCTTTGACAAACAACTCCTATCACTTTATAGCCTTGATGACATGACTAATCCACTTCACAAGAGGGGAAATCAATCTTCCCTACTATATTTCCCATTCATCCTCTCTTCCCCATCCATCCGACCCACTTTCCAATTGCCTACCAAACTTTTTAGGGCTTAAGAGACCAATATGATACCCTGATAAAAATGATCTAAAAGTATAACTTCAAGACACTTTCAAGAAAAATTAATGGTACCATTGCATAGAGCTTAAAAAATTATGCAATTTCAAAAAACATGGCACCCAAAAAGGAGTTTGTATGTGCCTGAACAAGCTCTCGGAAGTTCCCTATGTCATTCAAAAAATTATTTCTACGTCACCCCTGTCAGTTCAAGGTTGCATGGGCGACCCTACTGGTAAAAGGGGCAACCCATGGGTGACCTTGTCATGTTTTTGAGCATGTATTCTCCTCCATTTTGGGACCAAATTTGCTCCAAGTTGAACCCTAATTGCATGAGTTACCTTCCCTGACTTATCATCAACTTTTATGACTGATTCAAGACTCCAAATCGGTCCATTTTTATCTCACAAATCAATTCTACTCTTCTCTCAATGAATCTAATGCTAACTCCATTTCTTCTTCTATGAAATCTTATCAAGGCTTGTTCACTTCCTAATTAGCCCAATCCATTCTCCAATCAAGAGAGTTAACTCCCCAATCAATTTTTTATAACTCTTCAATCAAAGGAGTTAATTCTTCAATCAATTTCCCCCTATTGTGTGCCAATCCATCCTATAAACACCCCTCACCTCTCCATTATTTATCAAGTATAAGAATGTTCTTCCCTTCTTCACAAGTTTTTCAAGCTTTTTCATAGGCCTTTGGGCCTCTTAGTTTCTTTCTTCAGTCTTTTCAAAGCTTCAAATCTTTCATTGCATTAGCCTACATTGTTGCAAAGCTTCAAAGCTTTCCACAGGAGGAAAATTCATTATTGCAATCCATCTTTTACTTAGATTTTGCTCTCCAATTAGCATGCTTATGCTCACTGCAAGACTTAGGTGCCTTTTGTTTATTATTGTTATTTTGCTAAAGCCTTCAAAGGCTTCATATCATCATTATCCTCGCCAATTCTCAAGCCATAGTGCGCTTAGCTGATATTGAGCTCATTCAAAGCTTTCTAAAGTTCATTCTTTTGCTTCCCCTTCCCACTTGCCACCAAGAGGATGACCCCGTTGTTGTAGGAGGATGAAGAGGTTGCCATACATAGGGATTCCTAAGGGTAGTGAAGGCTCATGCATCTCCATATCATATTTTTCATATTTTAATAGTAATTAAATCACAAATATTGCTCTTAGAATAGTAATCTTGTCATTGTGATTTCCTTGATAGGTTCGTTTAAGTTGCTTAGTTTAACTTGTTTTAAGTAGATAAATTGTAATTTTAGATTAGTTTCATTTCATGTACTTTCTAATTCTTCGTTTATCCTAAAATCGATCTTGAAAATACAAAAACAAAATAATTGCATTAGGTAACTTCATTTTAGTTTGCTTACATCTTTCAATTCTTAGATTAATTCAATTCATTGTATTTCAAAAAGTTGGAGAAAAGAACAAAAAAGGTTGTTTGCATACATCATAGCTTGCATACATTTAAAAATGGACAAAATACCAAAAACATTAGAAAATATCAAAAATCAAAACAAGATCACACAAACCCTCAATTTCATCACAAGGTCAACATAAAGTCAACACAAGTCAAAACTCCTTGAGTTCATCACAAGGTCAATGAACTTGAGAAAACACCTAGAAAAACCTTAGTTCATATCACTAAGTCAAATAAACAACTCTTGGTCAACTCGAATTCACTCTCTATTCAAGCATTCAAATGTGCCTTGGAATTAGAGGTGAGTGGGTGTGGGTGAGGGTAGTCCTCGAGGATATTGAAGAGTTAAACCCAAGACCACAACTCACGCAAGAACAACAACACTTCATCAGGGTTATAGAACAAGAATGACAAATTCAACAACACATACAAGAATTCAAAGCCAGATTACAATGTATAAGAAGCATAAAGAAAGCAAAGCAAGATCCATCTAGGCATTGGAATCTTAGAAACCCAAATAGAAGACAAACAACAAGTGACCCTTCAACTCATATAGTCATCTCAATAATAATCACCATATAAAGAACAAGACAAATTCAAAATAACAATAGGCCCTAGATCAGGCTGGCTTCTCTTCACGAGGTCCTGCTCCCAAGCAAACAAGACAAACCATGGGTCTCACCCCCATTTGATTGGATTTTTCCACGAGAGTGAGAGTGACTTGGAGGTTTCTAGAAGCAAAGAGAGGGTCCATGTGCTGCGTTAGAGATTACTCATCCACACTTGTGCCTATGTCACATTTTGAAGAGTACAGTTCCATGATACTACCCTCAGTTGTTACTTGTACTATCACGTTGAATTTAATAACTAATAAATAATACTTGTAAGCAAAAGAAAAATAAAGGTATGCAATGGAAGACTGGATGCGTGGTTTTGTTTTATGTGTTCATGAGAGTTATTTTGCAAGATTTGTATTAATTGTGTGTATTTTCCATTTTGTGTGTTCAATTTATTGTTCGCAATGTCTACACTGAATCGTGAATCATGTATGTAGCAGGAAAGTTTGTTCGCAATCATAACTAGTTCTTATTTGCAAAACAAACATGGTTGTAGATAGAAGGTTCACTTAAGTTACTAGACACTTAGCATGCATGTGTCTTTTCCTAAAAAAACAACCTTTTTAAATGATACACAAATATAATATTTAACAAATGCTCTTTACCCCTACTACCATTTGATTTTCCAATGAGTTCTAATTGGCATGTACAAAGCAAATTTTCCTTTGCATCCTTCGAGACTTTGTATAGATGTCAATTATGGCACTTGCAATTACAACATAAAAAAATACACTTTTGATTATGTTTTGATGAAGCTTCATATCCTATTCCGAGGTCCCCATTTTTGTCCACCCTACTGCCATTCTGGCAACCACTGTACAATTAAAGAACCAATAAATTCACTTGCATATTTTCACCCTATGCACAGATTGGTTGGCGTTGTGAACATTAAGTGTGAAATTTATTTAGACACATAAAACATAGTGACAAGATCAACCTATGTATATACATGGGTGCTATGAATAATTTATTATTTGTTTTAGATGAGTAGCATCCATGTATATAATCCAAACAGTCATCAAGAGATGGTGGTCATTTTCCACTGTGGCTGATCATATTGAACTATTATATACAAATGCACTCATCTAAAACCTGACTATATCAATGTATTGCCACCCATGTATATACATTTATATATAAATAACATTGATATAAAATAGGATTTCTCAATAAAGCACACTCACATTTACATATAGTATCACATAAATCTAAAAAATTAGTCTCTTTGCAATAGGAATTCTTTGTTTTTAGATTCCAAAAATTTGTGGCACTAGAAAATAAATAATTTGAGAGAATTATAATATTTAACAAATGCTCTTTACCCCTACCACCATGGTTACCTAGAAGTCTGGTGGTATGGTTGTCAATATCGAGACAACTATATTATATACAAATGCACCCATATGGGAAAAAAAAACTTCTATTTTTGTGTTGTACAACATAAAATATTTTCCATACCCTTGGATAGGGTTTTCAAATCTTAAGACTGGCGTAACTTTTAGTTGAAGTTCTATGTAGCCTTTCAAGAATCTACATGTGCAAGCTAATTATCTTATGTCTAGGCAGTTTGCAACTATGGTTGTCAGTACCCAAACAATTTTATAGACAAATGCACCCATCTAAGACCATGCTATGTGTAAATAGTTATGGCTACTGATTTGTCCTCAATGTAATGAACATCATAGGTGATAATTTGTAAGTGTACAAATAAATGTTCAATATTTTAGTTGTGTTTTGTGGGAGAATAATTAAAACAGTGCTATAGCGTTTAGGGTGATTGTGTGCACACACATATATGATATCTATTTGTATGTAATATATAAACATATGTATGCAACACAATATATATATTATTATGTATCCCACTCCTCAAAAAAATGGGGGTTCAACACAAGGAGCAGTTCAGTAGGGCACATTCAGAAGCAAGCAAAGGGGAAAGGGATGTAGCAAACAAAGATAGCAACCTCCCAAATTTGCTCACAAGACCGGGAGAAGGAGACCTGTTGAAGAGCATTCGAGTAGAACTTACAGAGGAAAGCAAGGAGAGCAAATCCCTTGTGGAGACGGTACTAATTTTTAGATTTATCAGACCAAGACTCACCAGAAATCAGGTCAAATCATGGGTGGAGGAAATTTGGCAAGTACAGTGAATCCTTAAATTCCTCCCTAAAGGTTTCTTCATCACAGCCTTCGTCTCTCCTAAGGACAAGGACTTGATTCTTCAAGGAAGAATTTGGACAAGAAATAGATCATATCTGTATATGAGGAAATGGACCCCTAATTTTGATCCGACGACATGCACTCCCTATGATGAACCAAAGTGGATCTGCCTCTATAATCTATTGACAGAGTGTTGGACCGAGGGATGTTTAACCAAAATTGGGCCAACTATCAATATGGTGCTAGCAATAGATGAGGAATTATTTAACAATGACTCTTATCTTTTTGCCAGAATCCAGATAGTAGTAATACACAAGATACCAGCTGAAATTGTCCTACAAATTCAAGATCGCCAAAGAGTTCAAAGATAGATATCAAAGAGAAACATTTCTTTTGTCTTAGCTGCCACAATCGTAGGCATCTTCAAGATTCATGCCCTAAGGCCAAAATAGGCAATACAAAAGAGCCCACTCTTGAAGTGACCACGCTTCAACAAGAGGCACCAGTGGTTACGAAAGCTAGCGAATCCCAAAAACAAAAGGACATCCTAGTTAAGGAAGATTCGATGAAAATTGTTTCCTTGTTCCAAATCAGGATGATGTGCAAAATGCGGAAGGGTCGACCAACCCACCTATCTTATCCACTAATCTGATCTTGGAAACTACAAGTTCCCAAACCATCCTCTCCAAAATAGGTAAAACTTTGACAAGTCATATTTCAGCTCCAGGCACAAATAAGCAAAGGGAAACCAAAGGGCCTTCGGGAACATGCAACACAATAACTAACATGAAGATTTTGGACTTCATCTAGAGCGTCATCATGTGGGTGCCAAAGGCATCTTCGCTAACATCAAAATAACAAGCTAATAGATGGCCTTTGGCATCCTTGGACGCCAAAGGTGCTGACAGGATTTGGAATCCCGACCGGCCGCACTATCTTAGGCAAAGCATGTGAAGCACCTCAGTGTATCTTATGGAGATCATTTTAGAAAGACAGTCCGATTGCTCACTTTGGGATATGATGGTTGTAGTTAGGAACAGATCAACCATATCTTAAATCATTGAGTGTTGCACAAGTTAAGAGTGTGAAGTTCATAGTAGTTTTCAAAGTCCTTCCCAATTATACTACCAAGATCCGACGGTTAAGATGTCCGGAGGCTTACTAGTGAACTGGCTTCGAATCAAATTTTAGACAGAGGATAGATCACCTCAAAATGTGCTCTTGTATTCTTGATGATTTTAAATAGGGGTCGAAGCGAACATTTCCACCAAGGGTGCCATGGTGGGTCATAGTCATTTTGGTGTACAATGCAAGTGTGAAGATGGCAATTTGGACTAGCAGTTGAGATGACTCTTCAAAATGGAGGAGGCTAAACTGAAAAATGCCATCAAAGGCATTATGGGAATGCAAGCTACCCAGGGCTCTCATGTCCATGATGGGGTGCTCATTGAAAGGTTTTTCATCATTGTTGCCCAAGCTATAGGTGTTGTCCACAGGGCATCAAGGTTTATTAGGTTCCTCGCCAAGGATGAGATTCGGGATGCAATTCTGGTGGTTGGTTAGCACACCAATCCAAACCCCAGAAGTGGTTTGATTTATGGAGTTTTTGATGCTGAGGTGGTAAAGAAGAAAGGAAAGGTGGTAGAGGGCTTGAAGATTTTTAGAGAGGGGTTAGAGAAGTGCGAAATGGAATCTTTCACAAATTTTGTTAGTGTATACGAGGACCTCCTCTCAGCTAAATAGCTAGAGAGGTCTAATATTCTAGCTGATGGTATTAACACCATCTCTATGGCTATGTAATTTTCCTTTCTTAATGAATTTGGAGCTACCCCTTTTGGTAGCACTTACCTTAATATATATATATATATATATATATATATATATATATATATATATATATATATATATATATATATTCCTATGCCTATGTGTCCGCATACCCCTATTTCGATCTAAGATGCAGTCATTGTCCATATAGCTTTTGCGGTTCCCCATGGAGACCGATTATGAGATTCGAGTCAAACTTGCTATATATATATATATATATATATATATATATATATATATATATATATATATATATATATGCAAAAGCAATTAACAAAGTAATTGATAAGTGCCTTCAACAAGAGTGTGCCTACAAGTTATGTGGTTTTTCATTTGCCAATTTGGTATACATAGTGAACTTGAGTGGGACCAATAAGTATTACATTGGCTCAAGGTGGCACAACAACATGCACCACAAATACGACCAAAATCCATTGAAGCATAACCCAAAAACACAGACACACAGATACTTCTATATTTAGTTTTATTGAAAATTAAGTAATGATTCAAATAAATCCTTACTTGCCACTTAGACTGTGGCTGTGAATCAATACATTTCATAGCCAATGAAGACATGCATATGTAGCATCCAGCTCCAAAAAAGTGAAACCTAAATGAGCAAATATCATAAAGATAAATTAAACATGTTAACGAAGTCACCAAAAACCACAACACTCGTAGAAAACTCTTCAAAAACACGTGTCAACTACTCTCGTAATCGCTTTTCCATCATCTAAACATGCTAAACAAATAATCAAACTTAATTAAATTGACTTCAACAAAATGGAATTATTGGCTTGCCTTTCATGAGTATTAATTTTATTTTTATTTTTATTTGCAACCCTAAATGACCAATAAAGACACAGCACATGTGGCAAATGACCATCGCCATCACCAAATCAATCCACTAAATTTGTTTGCTTGTTGACATGACACTAATTAAAGAACCAATAAATTCACCTGCATATTGGTAACCTCTCACCAATGCCATCAATTACCTTTGAAATCTAATAAATTTTAATTTGTTAAATTAATTCTCACCATTATTGTTCATAGTGCCAACCAATCCATGCGTAGGAAATTATATTTTTTAAATCCCAACATAAAAAAAAAAAAAAAAAAAAATCGACTTTAGCTTTCTTCTTTTGAAATTTAAATACTCAACATTGATTAGTTGCTCCAGCAAAATAATTGCATCCAACCGATGCATTAGTTATCCTGCCTATTGGTTGCAACATAATATGTAAACAACAAATTAAATACGAGTTTAATAAATGTTTAACTCTTGGTGATGATGGTGGTTGGTGGATTGTGAATATTAGATTTCAAGTGCCACTTCTCTAGCAAATGACTCCTTGAAATCTACAATGCAATTTAACACATGATATTTTAAAATAGGATCCTAAAAACATTGATATTAAAATAGGATTGCTCAATAAAACACACTCACATTTACATATAGTATCACATAAATCTAAAACATTAGTCTCTTTGCAATGGGAATTCTCTGTTTTTAGATTCCAAAAATTTATGGCACTAGAAAAGAATTAATTTGAGAAAATTATAATATTTAACAAATGCTCTTTACCCCTACCACCATGGTTACCTAGAAGTTTGGCAGTATGGCTGCCAATACCAAGACAACTATATTATATACAAATGCACCCACCTAAAATCGTGGGTATAGAAAATCCCCAAAAAATTAGAGAAATCTCAGTATAAAAGAAATGATTTTGGACTTTAGCCTTGTTCTTTCGAACTTTAAATACTCCACACTGATTGTTTGTTCTGCAAAAATAATTGCATCTAACGGAATGCACTGTTTTTATCTATTCAAGTAAATTTATGGCACTAGAAAATAATTAATTAGAGAGAATTATAATATTTAACAAATGATATTTGCTCCTACCGCCATGGTTACCTAGATGTCTGCCACTATGGTTGCCAACACTCAAACAACTATATTATATACAAATGCACCCATCTAAAACCGTGGGGTATAGAAAATCCCCACAAAAAAAAATCTCCATCTACATTATTTATTTAATCATAGAAACAACATGCACCTCAAATCCAACTGAAAGCCATTGAAACCAAACCCACAAAAATAGAAACACAGAGATACTTCTCTATCTAACTCTATTGCAAACTAAGTAAGGATTCAAATAAATCCTTATCTCCTACTCATGGTTTTAGATGAGTGCATTTGTAGCTGTGAATCAATACAATGCCCAGCCAGCGAACACATGCATCTAGAGCAACCAACTCCAATACATCCATACAAAGCCTTAAGAAGTTTCCGCATCTCAAATGACTTTCTGTTGGTGTGAACAGGGTTATTACCTATCTGGTTTATCCTTGTGTGAATAATTCATATTATTTAACTATTTATTAGTTAAATAATATTCACGCATCACACATAATTCACATGTTAAGTTGACTTAAGGAGTCTACTAGATGTTTCTAGTTGTTGATAGTTGGCATCTTATCCTATAGTTGTCACATGTCATAGGATTAAGACATTTGTCACATGACTACAACATCCTACATCTCATCCTTGTCTTTATAAGTAAGGCATATCATGTACATTATAACAATCTTTGAACAATACTTACATTCATTGATAGAATAGAATCATTCTCTCATTTGATCTCTCTTGTGCTTTCGGGAAGTCCTAGATCTTGGGTGGCTCCAATCATAGTCAACTCTAACATGGTATTAGAGCACATCAATAAGCTTTAACATGCTATCAAAGCTCTATGAAGAATCACTTTATGTTAGTCATTTTTTTTAGAGATTTTGAATGCAAATTCATGATGGATCTTGATAGTTGAGTATGCTCTTCTCTTGCATCGCATGATGACCTAGAGAATCAGAAATACTTCATGGAAATACCATATTTTTTAGGGTTTCCTCTTTGTGGGCTTGTATTGCAGGTTCATTGTGGAGCGTGTTGATGTAAATATGAGCACACCATTGTGTTCAAGAGGTTTGAGATAATCAAGATTGCCTTTTATTTCATCCAGATCGAACATCATAGGCCAAATCTATGAGGCTTTGAAGTTGGTAGGTGCATGCAAGATCTAATAGGTACCTAATCTTGCAGACCAGTTTGGGCAAAATCAAACCCCACCATCACACTCAAGAGGCCCAAAAACCCCAAGATCGACTATCAATTCATCGAAATCAGACAAAGTTGCAGCAAAAGGCATTTTTTTTGCAAATCACTGCCATACGGAATCCACAGAGAATATTCCCTACGCAATGACATATTCTTGGAATCTTTGCACAGGTACCTACTTCAGTGAATCAAACATTTTTTCTTTATTCACGGGTAAAATATTTGTATGCTGGTTTATTAAATTTGAAGTATGTGGGTTTCTGTGGATATTTATTATTTTTGCAGAGTATTGTACCCTGTCAAAGGGTACGCCCTACAGAATCTACAGAAGACACTCAGACTACGCCACGTGGCCCCATCAGCCACCCTACCTCCTACCAACACTAGCAACAAGGGTTTTGTCAACTTCCAGTGGCAATTTCAAGTCGATAGGCTTTTAATATATGAGCATTCAAGTGCTCGCAATTGTCTCACGCTGTAAAAAATTTCACGCTGGGAAATTTTCTAAACTTGTTGGTTGTTCCTATCTGCATATTCCTTGAACCTCCCATGGTTAGTAAAACTGCCCACCCAACAACCACAGCCCAATGGGGCCTTAAACTACAAGGGATTTAGTTTTTAAGGTTGTCAAATAGCCTGTACATCACTCCAAACAACGCCGAGAAACATAGATCCTGCCCTCAAAACCACCTACAGGCACCCTCCGGCGGCTTCAAGCACCACATAGGTAGTTTTACAACATAAATAGGTAGTTTCTCTGTGACTAACAAGGTAGTTTTAGACTAAAGAATGGTGGTTTTGACAAAACATTGGCGGTTTCAGGAAGAAAATTGTGGTTTTGAAAAAACATTGGCAGTTTTAGGAACAAACAGGTGGTTTTTAACCTTTAAAAAGTGGTTTTCCGCCCCGGATTCGACGTTTTCACCTCATAGGTGGTTTTAAGATCCGACAGCATATTCTGGCCAAATGAAGGAATATTTCATTTTTGGCCTGTTGACGTCATCACTACGTCAGCAATGACGTCAATGCCAAGGGCCCCCTTTGGCCCCCTTCTAGCCCTAATTGGGTTATTTTTTTGGGAGCCATAACTTTTCCCAACAAAAGCGAAATTTGACAAATATTATATCGACGGAAAGATGATAGAGCACACTTCATAGTGGTGTTAGTATTTTTCTTAGATTTTGCCATTTGACAACATTTATTGCAGTTTGAAGACATATCTTCCTTTTTGGCTTCTAAACTCACAACTTTCAGCCACGATCTCTGATTTTCATGATTCTTGCAACATCGGAAAGGTATTCAAGAGCTCTTGAAACCCACCCATGCGCTTTTCTCATATTTAGCACCAGGTTCATTTTATTCAATTATTCATTTTTTTGGCTTTTAACTGATAACTTGGGTATTTTGAGACTTGAGGAAGTGAAACTTGTTTTAGAAGGATTTGTTTGCTATGATAAATCAGTGTGAATGATTGTAATCTCACTGGGATCTCTGTTTTAAGAGATTTTGATTGTTTTCCTAATTTTGGTCCCTTGTGGACAATTGCAAATTGCACTAAGTATAAAGTGCCACAATCATTCTTTTTTTGGGGGGTGATCTCATTGATTGAGTAAAATAGGGGTTGCACTTTTGTTCTTTTTTGTACTCTTGTATCATGGATCAAACCAAACTTCCTCTACTCACACCATATAACTATTATGAGTGGAAACTTATTCTAAAATGGAGATTCATTTAAGAAGTTTGAAAATTCATAGAGTAACAATGGGTACAGAAATTGAACCAACAATAGTTGTAGAAAATAGAAAGTGGTACAATAGATGTGATCAAGCCTATGAAACACTATGCTTGTCTATTTCTCTTGATCTCCTTTTTCATATTGAATCTTGTAAAACACCTAATGAAGTGTGGACTACCTTAGAGAATCTCTTTGGTAAGGAAGATACTATGAGAGGTTTCAAATTGGAGAATGAACTGATTGATTTGAATCCAACTGACTTTGCAAGCATCCAAGACTTCTTCACAAAGTTAAAATCACTTAGATTTCAGCTCAAACAATGTGGAATTGAGAAAGAGGACACTCAATTGATTCTTTCAATCCTTGTTAAGCTCTTGGTCTTGACTATTCAATTTTTGTTTCTACCTTTTATGCTACTATGGATGCTCTTGGGAAAGCTTTCAAAATGCCTTCACTTGATGAGTTTTACACATCACTCACAAGGGAGCAAGCTAAGCTAGTACACATGAGCACATTGAAGTCTCCTTGACCTCAAACTCTTCTTGCTAATCAAGGTACAAAGGATCAAAAGGCTTCACCTAGCAAAGGCAAGAAATAAAAAAATAAGGATTTCAAGAACAATGAGCAAGCAAAGGAATCAAATAATTCACCTAAATCCTCATCCTCTCCCAAGGAGAAATCATTTAAGGAGAGACCAAAGTGTGCATATCGCAAGAAACTAGGACATGGTGAGCATAAGTGTTATGAGAAGAAAATTGATGAGTTGACTCACATTATTCAAAAGCACAATGTCAACCTGCCATCATCCATGTCACCTAGTATATCCTCTTCTTCAACATGATCATCATCTACACAGATAGGGATGTTATGTCTAAAAAGAGGGTTTGTTGATTTGATTGATAGTTTAATTAGATCCTCCTTTCACTACATACATTCAAGGACATTAAATTGAGTTGAATCACAACTTTTTCAAAAGGACTCAACTACAGGTTTGGTGTCACTTGGAATGATAAGGAAATTTGGATTTTGTTGATTAATGTGTTAACTTTAGTATGATTAAGTTTAAAACCCTAATTATGTAAAATCGTAAACAAACGGATGAAACCTGACAAATGCTCACACAGAAAGATACTAAATGCATATTAGAGACATACCAGATTTCAGGTTTTAGCAGATGAAAAAGTCGCGGACAAAAGAGCAGATGCCCTTGTCCAATGTAGTGGCTTTTGTGAAGGCTTCCTAAGATTTTTTGCTACAGACTGCAACCATTTCAGAGATTCCCGATAGTGCAGAAATGAGGGACAAAAGAGTTGGCACCCTTGTCCTTTTAGGGTTTTTTTTGTTATTTTCTTTAGATCTAGATTATTCTTGCTCTTCTCTAACCTCCTGCAACTCCTCTCTGCAGAATTTGACACCTGTAACCTGCAATCACAAGAGAGGGGTTGGGGGTTGTGGTGTTTAGGAGCTTGCCTTGGTCAAGCCCTAGAATGGTATTCAAGCCTTCCAACACTGTATTTAGTTAGAGAGTGCATGTCCTTGTAGGATAGAGATAAAAGCAATGATATGATAAATGATTGAAACACAAAGTAAATGTCACCTTAGAGGTGAAGCTCTCATGGGGAGATGAAGATCTTTCATGCCATGAGGAGATGGACTGATGAAGACAAATCTACAACAAACATGAACAAACACAACATAATACTACTTTGCAACACAATGAAAGCCTTGAGTATCCTTAGCACAAGATCACAAGTTCACATTATCCATCTAGTTGTAAAATGAAGTCCTAAATATGTTTATATATGCATTCCCTCTTATCAGACAAAAAAAATATGCATTCCCACTAAACATTCATAATTCAAATTAAATAGTCTGACAAAGGGAAACCTTTTAACGGTCTCTTTCCAGTTATTTAAAATTAGGATGCCGACAAAATAGGGCAGGACAAGGGCGCGAACGCCCTTGTCCAGGCATCATCTTTTTGACACATTAAGTAAGACATCTTGTGACATTTTGTCCTAGGTCCCTTTCATAATCCCTCCATCACCTAATTAGTTAAATAAATCTTATTTATTTAGCTAATCCCATCCTAATCCTATTCCTAATCCATTTATACACTAGCCAATTAATTAAATAAATTATATTTATTTAATTAATTTTCCACCTTTCCTCTAATTTAAATAAATAAAATATTTATTTAAATTAGCCCTCTCCCATTTTCCAACTAATTTAAATAAAATATTTGAATTAGTTCTCACCTTCAACCTCATTCCAACACATGTTCAATACTACAACCATAATACAAATTTCATGTAATGCTCTTCACATGTCCAACTAATTTAAATAATTTTATTATTTAAATTAGGTCATCCCTATTCTTATTTGCACACTTGTCACATGACTACAACTCCTTGTGGAGTGGGAAACCCTATTCAATATCAACCATCCAGATCGTTCAAATTAACTTTCAATTTTAGCCATCAATTCAAATCACTCATCTCCTATAAATCAAGCCTCACCCAAGCCATTTGGGGGATCCATCTTCAAGCAATATCATGTTGTCAAAATGATTCTAGATCCTCTCTTCATTCATCTTCTATCTATTGTTATGTTGTAGATTTGAGCAATCAACATTCATCCAACAACCACAATCTTCGATATTTTGCATCCTATGCAAAATAGAGAAGGGAAATGGAGGAGAGACAAGCTTAGCATAGAGATTTAGATTTAGTTGCTTTATGCTTTGGATTTCTATGTTTATCTTGTACTCCATTGTTGAGTTAGGGTTTTATGATTGCTATTAGTAATTTAACCCTGATTTTCCCTAGCTTACAGTACCAAAATCATTAGACAGATAACCTTATATATGCCCCCACCTTAAGGTGGTTGATGTCGTGTACCGATATCAAGCATTTTAAGGTAGAGAGACAACATGCAAAGGAAACAAGAGCTTTCGTAAATCCCATGTCCCCGAGGCGACATGTGCTTATGATCATTGAATGTTCCCACAGACACATTGATTTGATATGCTAAGATAAGATAACAAGAGAGGTTAAAAATCTTACTCTAAGATAATAACCAAAGCAGTTCATTAAATCTATGCATGAAAATAGTCACATCAAGGACCAAGGCTATATTGCGGGTTTGGAACTGAGTATAACCATTGGGCTATACTACAGATACCTCATAACTGAGTGTAGCAACAAGGTGAGATACCAATCAAAGTGTACAAGAGTAGATTGAGTGGATTGTAAAATGTTAGTCACAAGAAATGCCACAAGATGATACATTACATGGAGTGATTCTACTAGTCAAGCGTCAAATGTGTGTGTGTGTGTGTCAACCCCATCATCATGTATGGACTAGGTCCATTTTTTTCTTCCTCGCTGAAGGGACACATGCTCTGTATCAATATTTATTTGTTTTCGTCACCCGCCATTTAGGTAGAATCACTAGAAGAAGGTAAAAAATAAAATGAGAGAGGAGAACAAGTGCCTTAGGAACACCATATAGGAGGATGCCCCCAAAACACCCGCCACAACGCTATGCCCTTAAGGCACAACACACAATAATAAAATAAAGGAGAGGAACAATAGAAGAATGGTCACAACAGGGGTGGTCTCCTAATATCCTTGACCTTACAAGAGAATCAAGGGTCATCCAAGGAGGCCTAAACAACACATAACACATCATTGGGGAATACACCGCATGTATATAAATATATAATTTTTGTATTTTATCTAAGAAGAGTCTGAACTTGTGAGCATCCTAGAAAGGTGCTCCATCAAGTTTTGTACAAAGTTTGAGTGGTTTGTACCTGATTGATTCATATTTCCAAGATGGTCATGCGGTACTTGTTTCTCCAATCCCTGTATATTTGAAATCTTTTGTTGCTTGTGAGGAGGGGAATCACTATTATTTCCCACTGATGATAGATGCCTTGTTCTTTTATGATATTTTTCTTTCTTATTTTGATGAATAAACCTATCACAATGGAATAACACTTTCTACCATGGCAACCTTTTCTTGTGCTATAATATCTTGTCGTGGTTGTTCAATTTGTAACTTTGGTGCATCTTGGTTAACTCCCAATCCTTGAAGGGATAATGGTGAAGGAACCTTAGCATACATTCCCTTTCCCCATGGACGAGGTGAATTTGTAATTTCTCCTTATCCACTTCTATCATACCAAGTATTTCATCATAATCAAGATAATCATCTTCTAGTTCTATTGTATTTTGTTTGACCATATTGTTCTCGTTATGTCTAGGAAATGGATTAGTGAAGATCTGTAAATTCTAATTTGGAGGGGCAATAGTAATATTTCCATTGCCATTCACACCAATTACCTGTATTACATTTGAGTCGATGAGGTCTTGAATTTCATGTTTAATACGCATACATTGTTCAGTACCATGCCCTTGTTGTCGATGATAATGACAAAAAGCATTAGCATCAAAGTGAGGTCCTTGCATTCTATTACTATCCAACAGTTTGATGGGAGGAAGCTTCAAGAGATTATTGTTTTTTGAGATCCATTATTAGCCAATATATTGATGCAGAAAGGGCATGCACACTTCTTAATGGACCAACAGATCTTATATCAAGTAACCTACTAGTTATATAACATGCTACATTTAGATTGTCAAACCAGGGAATCATATTCTTCTTGGATGATGCCTATACTATGTGTACAGTTGAGGATTCCCGAGTTTTATTCTAGAGGTTGTGTAGGGGAAATAAATAAAGTAAATACAATACTCTAAGTAAAAAGGAATAATGGAAAATAACTAAGCTTATCTAACATAGTAATAATCAAATGATTCTTTGTAACTTCTATGTAAGAGAAACTATCAATTGGTTCAGTTGGTGATCACCTTGATTCAATGGACTCAATAACATAAATTACCAAAGTTAAACTACTTCACATTACTTACAACAACATACATCAATCACACATTTATATAAACGTACAATTTATAACTAAACATATGAACAGGGTGGAGAAACAAAATACCTCAAGTGGCCGGCTTGAGTGACTATGATCCCACAAGATCTAGCTAAATCTCTAATAAATCTTTGCATTCATTAACAGAACTAAAAACACATATTCCTTTATTGAATGTAAAGTTAACAATGATACAACAAAATCTGATATTATATCTCTATTCAATCTATATGAAGAAAAATCTAATCTCATCCAATCTAGCTAATCGAGATCAACATTGTCTATATAAACAAAAGCTACTAAAAAATAAATGCCACTACTATCCATTATCCCACATCGTAGGAAAAGGACTTTATTACAAATTAACTAGAAATAGGAAACTAACTAACATGATGGCAGCATAGATAATACAATCATACTGCAACTCCATCTCTTCATTATTTAGGAAGAATAATCAATGACTTAGAAACAGAACAGAGAACATGTTCTAGATTCCTTCATCATTTAGGATTGCATCATTCGTTGAAGGATAACCGTTATGGAGTCATGGATGACTCATCCCAGTCAATTTAGGATTTTCTTCCTTTGGCTACAGGTACCTATATCATCTTCTGTAGACATTAGCATCTCCTTTGGTTGTGGGTTGTTCAGTGTTTTTCATGATATGAAGCCACACTCTTGTTGCATGAGGAGTTAGTGCACCACATAATATTTATGCATCACTATTACTAAAATCAACATAAAATACTAACATATTACATGACCAATCAATCATCCACACATCATTAATTAACAACATATTATATATCATCTTCATGCTTCAGTGTCTTTGGGATAAACATAGACATAATTAATACATATACGAGTCTGGAAATGTCTTTGGGAAATAGGTAATTAAAGCAATAAAAATAAGATAAATCATGGTCTCATCACACCCCTGAACTAATCATGTTGTTGGTCCTCCAGCAACCAAGGTCTCAGATTGCATTGGAGGGCTATCTCCTTGTAGTCTATTGGCTCCTCTACCCCTCTATCCTGTTTGAGGTAAAAGCCCATCTGATGTGCCAACCGATCCCACCTGGCTTGTTATGCACCTTGATTAGTCCTCTACCCCATCCAATATGGAATAGTATAAAGCAGCAGAGGAGGATGAAAGACCAATGGTAACCATGTTATCCCATGTTTCTTGGCTGACCTTATATATCTCTGTGCTCTGTGGATTGCTACTGACGAGTTAAAAATTGAGTGCGGCTCCTTTCTCTGTAGTGTTGGTGTCAATTCCTTCCATCTACCTTGTGAGAAACCCATAGTTTCCTTACTAATCTTATCTACCAATTCTCTGAATTTCTGATAGTTCATGGCTCTCCATTCTAATAGTTTGGTTTCTACCTCTGTATGCTCATTTAAATTAATCCATTCCTCCACTATCTTTCGAGGATTTGGAGATTCTGCCCTCAATTTGAGAGGAAGTGACTTCTCTCTCTCATTATATAGCTGCATTAACTCTCCCCTCCTATGATCATTTTGAATAAATGAGGCTAAGGCCTTCAATTGCACATCCCTGATTAGAACTAGGGGATTCTAATGAATTTCATAAGGAATGACAAGTTCATGTAGGTAGAATTCACATAGTTGGTATTGTATTTCAGGTGTGTTTTTTCGGTAAGTTAGGAATAATGCAGGTGTAAGTAAGGAGGCAGGGGCATCACTATATAGTTGGCTAAATTGGAAGCTCAGGTACTGTTCTTATAAATAGAGGGCATACACCCTAGCAGGTGGCCTACATCTTATCAATTGAACAATCATGTCTACCATTCTATCTACTTTAAACTTCAACCTCTTTATTTTTGTATTTTTGATCTCAATTTCTTTATTTTGTTTCTCCTTCAATTCACCTTGTTCCTTTATTAATTTTTCTATTTCATTCCACAATTGTAAGGTGACCAAGAATAAGGCAACTAGAGCAAGTTCTACAAACTGCTCTTTTGACTGCACAAGCTCTTGGTTTCTTCTATATATCTCAACGATGGCCAATTGGGCCAATTGTTCAAGTCCCGATCCCTATTTCTAGAAAACATGTAACTATTCCTCTAACTTTCTAACCCTATCATTCAATCTAGTTTCTTTCTATTGATAATCCTTCAGTTTCTCCTCCAACTCTGTTATTTTTTGCATTGCCAACTGTAACTCATCTTTCTCACCCTCTACTGTGTCTTTAGATTCTAACAATAACTCTTCTTCTTGAGGTTCATCTCGAGGGATTGAGAAATCTAGTTCTTCAGTATCAGAGGGAGGCTTATGATTTTTTCTAGTTGTCCATATATCCTCTTCCTTAAACTCTACATCAGACTCCTGAACAAGTGTATAACCCAAATTTTTATGTCCTCTCTCAACAAACATGTGCTCTCTCTCGGAGTTGGTATCAAGATCAACTACATTTCTCTTTTCAGGTTCCCCTGAAAGTTCTTTTTCTTTTAGGCAACCAGAACACCTACATGATTGAGCAAGTGTTCCTTGTTTATTCTTAACTCTAGAAGAAGATGATTTCCTTTTCTTGGTGGCTTTTGAAACAGAAGGGGTTTCATGTGGATTTTTAGATGTTGGGGTTTCACATGTAGTTTCAGATGCTATGGGCAATGAGCTAGAAGCTTCAGACCACAATTTTCATTTTATCTTTTTCTTTTTGTGGCTTTTGGTCTGAGAGGATACATGTTCTGTCACTGGGGTTGAAAAAGGTGAGACTACAGGTATAGGGGAACTAGCAGGTTGTTCAATGGGTTCAGCAGAGCTTGGACCTGGCTTCTCCTCAATAGATGCATGGCTACAAGCAGGAGAATATTCTGGGTGAGAAGAGGTTACTGGCGCTTCCTCTTCTTCCCCTATTTGTAAATTTTCTACATGTGCCTCTTCTTCTACCTCTAGTTCAACTCTCACCAGCCCCTCATTAACATGATTAACTTCCCTAAATCTTTCCCAATAAAATTCAAGGTAATAGATAGACAAACTTCTTTTTACTAACAGAACAATCAAACCATGATGAGATAATGAGGACTGGCAACTTTTCCTCCTATATTCAACTAACATTTGTTTTAACAAATTAAACAAAAAAATCAGGACATTCACTATCCTTCCATGACACATATGGATAAGTAGTTTAAAATGTACAGTATAAAGTAAAGATTGCCTTCCATCACATGTAAGGTATTTAATAATCCAGCAAGCTACTGAGGCCCAAAACTAAAGTAAATAAAGTCATTTGGTACCTTAAGATGTTGACTCTAACCTTTCTCTCGGTCGTATGAACTCAGCCCTTGTAGAAATGGTGTATGCTCTAACAGGAAATTCATCTTGAGCTTCTTGAAGCCCTGTAACTTTAGCTATAGCAGCTACAGTCACGTCAACCCTTAAACCTTTCATTGTAGCTTCCTCATTATGGAATGTCTTTGTAAACTATTGAGTAATGTCTTAATTACACTCTGTTATCCTGAGAAAATATTGCAACCATCCTGCTTGTTGAAAACTGACAAAGACTCCATGTCAGCCAATAGTGTTGAGTGAACAGTAGGTTCCCTTCTAATGGGGTCGCCACTCATTATGGTATCTCAATAAAACACTCAATCTCTTGTTTCAATTTGTTGTTCTGAATCCTCTCAATTCTCTATTTGATACCCAATGCTACTTACTAGAACTTTATCACCAGTTGCTTCTGTTGTTTGCTTGATTTGTTTAGCTTGAATGTTATGCAGAGGATGGTAATAATTATGGAGTAAAGGGTTGGAAGTTTGATTTGAAGTTTGAATGTACGTAAAATAATTCAAAATCCCCCCAACTAAAATTTTATTTGTCCTCAAATGAGAAGACGGGCAATGGTACGGAGGAATGGGTTTAAAGCATGTTGAATTGATATAATATGGAAAATTAATTATGTGTGAATAAAGAAAGTTACGAAATAAGTAGAAATAAATGTTAATTAAAGAAATGAGTGAGATGAATACCATTGATTTGATGCCTAAATTGGAATTGTTGCATGTAAACATGATTACATGGAAAATTAAGTTGATGTCCTCAACGAACGAGCCAAAGCAAATCACAATGATGTGATAGTGACAAAGTGTGCTAACGCAATGCAATAGATGTGTGACATGTAGCAGTGAAGTATTATCTGACTAAAATATGGTGACATGTGTATGACACGAGAAAAGGTGCTACAAGTAGCGTTGGCTGAATGCACACAATCAGAACGTGAAATGAACAGGTCCCATGTGCATTTACTATAGGTGCAGCTTTTACAGGTCCCAAGTGAATGAAAAACCCTTGGCTACGAGTGCAGCAAATACAGGTCCCATGGAACAATAGATTACCTTTGGCTACAGATCCCTTCGATGAAGTGTTTTAATGCCAAAGGAAAGTTCTAGTGTAGAATGGTACTGAAATGATGGAGCCTGAACTTCCGATTGGAAGATCGCTTTGTTTTATTGATATTGCTATGTGATGTGTGTGGGCTGTGTGTTTTTATTTATGTACAAAGTGTGTAGAACTCAAACTTGCTTATGGAACTTCAATCAAGTTATCAGCTGATACTTGGCTGGAATTCTCACCAGAGGTAGAAGACTGTGGAACTTCATTCAATATGGTAGCTAGAATTGGTTGTGGAACATTGTGTTTAGATGCTACCTAGATGAAGAATTCATCTAAGGAAATAGTCTGGGGGACTTCATTATCCATATCTAACTATTGGATAAATGCAGCTTTAATTAAAGGCTTCTTATACAATTTCAATCTATGGCCATTAACCATCAGTGAAAATCTAACTTGGTCAATTATAGTTAAGTGGACTGCATCATTTGGAAAAAAATTATTTGATCTCATAAGGGCCTAACCATCTTGTCTGCAATTTGTCCTTATGATCCTTATAACTGGAGTCATAGACAAGTGCCCAATCACCAACCTGAAAGTCCTTGGTTTTGATATATTGATCATGCCATTTGATTCTCTGGTTTTGAACTAATTTAGTGTGATGAAGTGCTTCCATCCTTAACTCCTCCAAGGCATTAAGCTAATGCAGTCATTCCTTTTGAGCAATTGACAGGTCCATACCAAGTTGGACAACTGTTCTCAGTGTTTTATATTCTAACTCAATAGGAAGGACAACCTTCTTTCTATAAACTAACTCATAAGGCATGTACCATGTTGTTGTCTTCCATGTAGTTCTATATGCCCAAATTACTTCAGAGAGTCTTACTGCCCATTATTTATTATGCATTGCAACTATCTTTGTCAATATTGCTTCAAGCTCCCTTTTGGTCACCTCAACTTGACCATTTGACAATGGTTGATATGGAGTGGAATTTTTATGCCTGATTTCATACTCCTGAACAAGGCTGGAAATTAGTGTAGATGTAAACTGTGGCCCTTGATTTGTGACTATTTCCCTTGGGACCCCATACCTTGTAAATATTTCTTCATAAAGGAATGCAACAACTTTACTAGCTTTGGTTACTGTCAAGGCTTTCACTTCCACCCACTTTGTAAGATAATCAGTGCAAACGAGTATATATTCCTTGTGGTTAGAAGGTGGAGCTATGGGTCCAATAAAATCAATGCCCCATTTGTCAACTGGTGTGACCACCAGTTGTGGTTATAAAGGCATTTCATCACTTCTTGTAAGTCTGCCCATCCTTTGACAGCGGTCACATTTTCTTGTATAGAGAGCTGTATCTTTATGCAATGTTGGCCAATAATATCCAGTATTCATAATTTTAACTATTGTCCTCTTGGTTGCAAAGTGTCCACCATAAGGTTCATCATGGCAAGCTCTGAGAATGTCATACAATTCATCTTCCCTAATGCACCTTCTCATTATATGATCAGGTCCTATATAGAAAAGATAACTAGATACCCATGAATAGGAAAGTTTCGCTCCACAAGGTGGTGCCTCTCTAGGTGAGAAGTGTGAAGGTGTTTTCCCTGTGACTAGATAATTTACTATATCTACATACCAAGGAGTTTGTACAATCAGTGCAAATAAGTGTTCATCGAGAAAAAGAATCATCAATTATTGGATCCTCATTACAAGTAGGGAGCCTGAAGAGAAAATCAGCAACAACATTGGCCTTCCCTAGCTTGTCTACAATGGTGATATCAAATTCCTGAAGAACCAGCAACCATCTAACGAATCTGCCACTTACCACTGGTTTATTCATAACATATCTTATTGTTGCATTGTCAGTGTGAATGAAAACAGGATACCCAATGATATAATACCTAAAATTATTAATTTCTAGACAACAACTAACATTTCTTTCTCAATAACAATATAGTTAAGTTCAGCACCTTAAAGATTCTTGTTGATGTAATAAATTGCATATTCGACATTCCCTTCTTTTTGTCCTAACACAACTCCGACTGCAAAATCAAAAGCATCTATATGTATATGGAAATGTATTGCCCAATTAGGTCCTCTGAGTACAGGTGTCCTTGTTAATGCCACTTTGAGATGGTCAAAGGATATCTGACAATCAAATGTCCAATTAAATTCTGCATCTTTAGAGATTAAGACAAATAAAGGAGCAACAATCTTACTGAAATCCTTTATAAATCTTCTATAATACCCTGCATGACCTAGAAAACTTCTAACATCTTGCTATTTTTGAGGAACAGGTAAAGTTGAAATGATTTCAATTTTGTGTGGATCCACTTGAATCCTTGCCTTGGACACAAAATGACCAAGCACTACTCCTTGCATCATCATGAAACATTTTTCATGACTAAGGGACAGATTATGATCCTAACATCTCTATAATACTTTTCCAAGGTTCTTCAAGGCCTCCTCATAAGACTCTCCATAAGTGGTAAAATTATCCATGTAAACTTCCATAGAGTCATGAGCAAGTTCAACAAAGATGCTTAAAATAACTCTCTGAAATGTGGCAGGTGCATTGCAGAGTCCAAATGGAAGGATAGAATAGGCATATGTCCCCCATGGGCATGTGAATGTGGTCTTATCCTGGTCTTCAGGGGCTATCTCGATCTGGTTATACCCACTGAATCCATCAAGAAAAGAGAAATACTTTTTACCAGCCAAGGAGTCTAGGACCTATTGATGATTGTTTTTACACATTCATAACAAAAGTTAAAATTCACAAAAATGAACCTAACTGTCTTGAAAGATATGAAGAAATCAATTAAGATTACTTAATCCCAAGTTTCTGTATGGTCAGGTCTTGACCTTGTGGATAATTCAGTAGGTTAATGTGAAGTTGTAATATGCAAGGGGCCTTACTTGATTTAAGGTGTTTTATGACTCACTGGACTCGAATTATGCAAAATATCACAAATATCAATATTTTCATCCTTCCTTTGCATAAATTTGTTACTGTATCACAAAGCTCTATATGATTTATATTAACACAAGCTTTCCTTTTCAAATATTATGAAAACTATCAAATATCAACGTAGTTGTTCATGTTTCCTTCAAATATCAGACAAACTCCTTTAAATTTTTGCGTTTAAGCTAAGTATTTCAAATGGTTTGGGAAAAGTTAGAGAAATCTAAATTAAACTTCATTCTGCTACAGGATCTAAACGCTTTGTTATTCAAGTTGTAAGTAGTACAGCAAACTTGATTAAATCCACAGACTAAACCTTTAAATGTAAGCCCTGAGTATTTTCACGAACATACATTAAAGATTGCAAGCTTTTGGAGAGATAATATTTCAAATACAAAGAAGAGCCAAAAGACACTCTAAATATAGACGCAGAATTCCAGATTCATTTATATTCAAAACACATAGTCATATATGATTTACAATGTATGAATGAGTCCTTGCTTCATTAATCAACTTACAGAAAACTTACAAAATGTCTTACAGATACAGTAAGGAAGCTAGAAGTTCCACGCATTCCTTATTGCAGACACAGGCGACCTCCTTCTATTCTAAACTAAACTGTTCTTCTTCTCAAAATGCCAAGACTAATTACAACTTTTAGCTCTGTTCTACCAAAAAATCGCTATGTGTGTCCCTGTGTAAGTCATTACAAAGTAAAGGGGCTCAATATATAGATTGGATTATCCCCAATACGACCACAAAACCCTAGTCAATCAATGGTCTATATCCCAAGTGCAGCAGCAACGGTGGAAAACAAATCCCGCCAAAAATCTTTGAGCAACATACCCATACTAAGTGTAAGGATGCCCTTTGGAAACCCTAACAGCCACCAAAATATCTTCTGTTGCTCTTTTAATAATGTTTCTTTCTACCTACATTTTTCTTCTCATTGAAAGCCTTTACTCCTCTTGCTTCTTTTGTGATCCGATCCACCCTTTGTGATGTCATCGCCATTAAAGCTCCACCTTCCATATATCTGCAAACCTGCCAACAGATACAAAAATGGATTATAAAAAATTCACGTAGCTTTTGCCAATTTATACCTCGTCAGAATGTTAGATTGGCATTAATTACAGTGCCATTAATTTGGCCTTCAGTTGTAGTATTCATGCATTTTTAAACTTCCCTTTTTTTTGCCGTTAGTTTATTTATGCATACATACCCTTTTCCCTTGTATGTTTTCCTATATGTTTTGTTTGCATGTCTTCTTTGTATCTTTAAACATACAAGCACCTAATGCAAGAAATCAAACTCAAATTCCCTCTCTTTTTCTACTTTTCCGTACATCCTTGTATCTTTTTCTTTGTCTATCACTCTTTGTATATTTTCTTGTATGAGCGCATATACAACAACCTTATGCAAACCCTCTCTTACCTTTTTCCTCCAGCGATGCCTTTATTTCTTTTGTATATCAGGCTTTGTATAGGGGCTTGTATCCTTTGCCATCAAAGTAACTCACTTAGTCGAGGCGCTCCAAAAAACTCACTCCGACCACACATATCCGCTGAACGCTCTTCATTGGAGTAACTCACTTAGTCGGGGCGATCCAAAAAACTCACTTTGACCACACATATCTGCCCGACACTCTTCATCGGAGCAACTCACTTAGTCGGGGTGATCCAAAAAACTCACTCCAACCACACATATCTGCCCGACACCCTTCATCGGAGTAACTCACTTAGTCGCGGTGATCTAAAAATTTTGCTCCGACAAGCTTACTCACGCCAATGAGTGGTGGAGCCCACATTACTTCCCCTTGTATCTCCATGATACAACAATACTTGTATCAAAACTATACAAGCCTAGATACATACAAATATTTTTCTGTATTTAATTCTCTTTTCGCATCCACGTTGTATCTTTAACTTGCATCTTTCGCTTTGTATATTAGCTTGTATATCAGAGATATACATTGTAATTATACAAAATTGATGTGCAAATGGTGGGGTCCACATTACTTTCCCCCTTTGTATCTATGCGATGCATACAACACTTGTATCAAACCCTTAGATACAAAGCCCAAGATACATACAAACTCTTTTGTATGTCCTTTCGGACTTTAACCTTTATAAACCATAGTTTACTTACCTTTCGGCTCCACGGCATGCATAAAGTGCAATGTATATCGACCTTGTATGTTTTCCTTTCGCTCAAACATACAAACCCCGATATACATTAGTCCTGATGCATCCATTATACCGAATTTAAATCTCTCCTGAGTTCCGCCTTGTATGTATACCGCAATGTATAACCCAAAACATACATACAAGGCGGAAACATACAACAATTACTCTTTACTTTATAATCATTTCAGTTCCACGACATGTATAACCCTTTGTATATCCCGTTGTATGTTTCGCTTTCGCTAAACATACAAACATAAAATACATTCAATAGACTCGACCAAATATACTTTTAAACTCTGAGCCCTGTCAGGTCCACCTTGTATGTACCAAAATAAAACGTTAGCGAAATGTATACAAGTAAACAATGCATAAAAACCCAATGACTTCCTTTGTGACTTATGCAACGACCCAATATACAAAGGACTTTGTATACGAGCGACTTTGTATGTAAGTGACCCTGTATATGCAACCCGATATACAAACAGATTTGTATATGCAATCATAGAGACAGCCCGATATACAAAGGACTTTGTATATGCAACTTACAAACCCTCACATTGTACATTTTACCAAAAACATACATATCTTGCAAAATATTGTGAATTTTAACATAGTTCAAAAAGCAACCCTCACTCATTTTTGACAAGGAATCCACCCATATTCTGCTCTGGTACTCAATGTTATTTTTTCTTTGTTTTCAACAAGGTTTGTAACTTTCACCCTCTTTTTCCCTTTTGCCACCCAACAAACCCACACACAAAAGCAAAAGCAAAGCCATAGCAAAGGTCCTCATTTTTTTAAGGAGTAAAATGGGGCGTGTTGTGAGCATCACAATAGGACCTGGTCAATGAAAGGAAGAGGGAAATGATCTTTCCTAGTGGTAGTGTTTAATTCTCTGTAGTCTACACAAACTCTCCACTTACCTCCTTTCTTTGGCACTATTACCAATGGAGACACTCATTGGCTATCTGATATTAGGTATATGAATCCTGCATCCAGTAATTTCTGCAATTCATTCTTCACTATATCTCTTACTGCAGGGTTCATCCTTCTTTGAGGCTACCCAACTAGTCTGCATCCTTCATTAATGTATATCTTATCCATGCAAAGATTAGGGTCAATTCCCTTCATATCATTATACTCCCATGCAAATGTTGTCTTATGAGTTTGTAGCATTTTAATTAGTTCAATCTTCTGGACAAATGTCAATTCACTGTTGATGTTAAGTGTTCTACCTGGTGTAATGTCAACTACTGTTGCCATAGGCATCACAGAGGCAATATCTAACCTTGATAAGTTAAGACTACAACTATGAGGTAGCAACTGATGAAACATTCTACTAGAGGAAGCATAAACTGGAGTATTGATTGTAGGCATAACATTGTGAAGAGGGAAGGCCATACATATTAGACATGGGGCTTGTTGTATATATGTTCCATAGTTGTTTTCTATGACATTGGAAAACACTCCATCTTCATCCTAAATAGCCAATAGTGAGTCTCTTTCAATTGTCATTAATGTCTAAAGTGAATATTGGTTTGGATCCCCTAGGTCTAGCCAAATAGATTGATTTGTATCAACAAAAGGTCGAGCAGGTGGATAAAGAACCAACTTCTTTGTTACATTCCCATTGGAAATTATCATATTTTCTATCTGACATCCTATGAAGGCATATGTTGTTTCCAACCAGGGTCTCCATAGGATGAGTGGATATCCTCCTAGGCTAGCCTTGGGCTGTAAGACCATAAAGTCTGTAGTGTATTCCCATGAATCCAATGTGATAACAAGATCTTCAATAACCTCTTCTGGGTTGACTGTGGACTTATTTGCGAACTGGATTACCGTGAGAGAAGGCCTGAGGTTATCTAGCTGAGGGTTACTCATTGTTTCTTTTGTCATTACATTGATGGTTGCACTTAGGTCAATCAAGGTGTTTTTGATAAGGTTACCATTGATGTTTACATCAACCACAGGGCTTCTAGGATTTGTATATTTTGGAACAACTAAGTTACCTAACATGATATCATCAAGTTGTCCTATAACATGGATTGTCTAAGGATCTTTTCTCTTCCTTCTTGGTTTCTTAAGGCATAAATCCCTTATGGCTTTGGTATAAATGGGCACATCCTTGATGGCTTGGATGAGGGGAATTTTAACACAGACATCTTTTCGTTGCCCCATGAAATCAAAATTAGGTTTAGATGGAATTGGTGGAGGGTGCATTTTCAATCTCTCTGGAAATAGAGGGTTTCTGGTAATGGTTTCTTCTTGCAAAGAGATTTTCTCATAAGGCTTTTGCTGGTTATGCAGATAGTTGTCAGTGATGGAGGGTGGTTCCTCATTAGGAAGTTTTGTGATGAGCGGTGATGATGGTCCAACAAGCATCTTTCCTAAGCGTAGGTGCACATCACTAACTTCAACCATATAGGTTGGGTATTAGATGCCCTCATTAGTATAAGCCTGTTGAACATGCTTGTTGTTAGGGTTAGGTGCAGGTTGTGTTGGCAATTGAGTAGCTCTAGGCTGGGCAGGAGTAGGTGAGGTTGTATTTGGCATAAGGGCAGGTTGCTGCGGCAGGGTTTGCTATGGTTGCGGGTAGTTCATATTTGGATTTTGCCAAGTTTGGTTCCCTCGTCACTGTTGTGGCCATGGGTTTTGATTGGCTTGCCATTGTGGATTATAATTTGATGCTTGGGATGGTTGTTGTGTCCATACCCCTACTGCTAGGTCCAACTAGGTGGCATGGTTTCCCATTGATGTTATGGCCAGTTATACCAAGGTACATTGTTCCAATTATGAGGATTTGAGATAGGTGGTGCAAATGACATGGAGTTGGTCAAGGGGTCCTAAGGCATACCTTGTCTTTGTTGTCATGCCCTTCATTGTGCAATGTAGAACACTTGACCCTCTTCATCTTCAATGGCTCTGAAATCTTCTTTCTCATTCTTACCCTCAGAAATACTAGCAAGCCCCTTGCATCGACAATTGGTCTTCGTTTGTTGACAATGAGGATAGTACTCACTCAAAGTTGCCTCTGATGCCTCTTATTTCTTCTTTATATGCAGAGTGTCCAGCTGTGTTGCAAAATGGCTTATGATATCCTCTTCCATGTTGGACAGTAGATTGCTGAGCTCTATTCTGGAGACTCTAATGGATGATTTACTTGAAGTCAAGGTTCTAAAACCACCATTTTTCTTTAGAGTAGAGCGTGAATAGTTTCTGCAGATTTGAGAAATTTTATCAAATCCTAGTTGAGAGATATGTCCTGCTCCAATTAGATTGAGTGCATCCATACATTCTTCACTCACACCTCTTAGGAAGACTAGCTTGAGTGACTCTAGAGAAAGCCTATTCTACCTTGACTTCTGCAAAATTGAAATATCTCTACATAATCTTCCAGAAGCTCATCTTCTTTCTGTGACATCCTAAAGATGTCACCCCCTTTCATGTCTCTACCATGATAATAGTCCTGATATTTTTGAAAAAAACTTCTCCTACATGGTGGCCCAAGTAATTACAGAATTCTCACCCAAACCCATAAACCATCTTAATGCAGCATCCTTGAGGGTGGCTAGGAAGAGCTTGAGCCTATATGCATCTGTAGTGTAATCATAACTCCTACAAAGTACATCAAACTCAAAGAGAAATGTATCAGGGTCTTCAGTGATTAGCCCATGAAAGTTTGGTAGAGCTAAAGGAGGGATATTTTTCAAGGTGTTAGCTCTCCCCTGGTTTGTAATAGGAAAGGCAAAGGTGACTAGTTTAGCTAGGTTTTCTACTTCTTCATCTGCCATGATATCTTGGTTCCAATCTGCAATATCTTCAAAATCCTCAGTGTTCTCTGGACTAAGGGATGATTCAAATTGTTCCTCTTCTTCTTCTGTTGAACTAGTTGGAAGAAACATCCCTCTATGGTCTCTTGGCCGCCGCATAAAATAATGTATGAGATAATGGCTTTGTTCCTGCACCATGTTAGTGAATATTTTGGAGATAGATTGAATATCTAAGTGATCTTAAATGTTGAAAAGGAAATTATTATGTCCTAATAAAGCAAATACAAGCATAAATCAACAAGAACTCAAAAACTCTAAAGCTTAGCACCATCCCCAGCAACGGCGCCAAAAATGTCGAGCTCCATTATTAACCAATATATTGATGCAGAAAGGGCATGCACACTACTCAATAAACCAACAAATCCTATATCAAGAAACCTACTGGTTATATAACATGCCACATTTAGATTGTCAAACCAGGGAATCGTATTATTCTTGGATGATGCATGTACTGTGTGTACAGTTGAGGATTCCTAAGTTTTATTCTAGAGGTTGTGCAGGGGAACTAAATAAAGTAAATGCAATACTCTAAGCAAACATGAATAATGGAAAATAACTGAGCTTATCTAACACAACAGTAATCAAATGATTCTTTGTAACTTCTATGTAAGTGAGCAACTATTAATTGGTTCAGTTGGTGATCACCTTGACTCTATGGACTCAATAACAGAAATTACCAAAGTTAAACTACTTCACATTTCTTACAACAACATACATCAATCACACATTTATATAAACATGCAATTTATAACTGAACATATGAACAGGGTGGAGAAACACAGTACCTCAAGTGGTCGACTTGAGTGACTATGATCCCACAAGATCTAGCTAAATCTTTACCGAATCTTTGCAATCATTAACAGAACTCATAACACATATTCCTTTATTGAATGCAAAGGTAACAACAATACAACAAAATTTGATACTATATCTCTGTTCAATTTGTATGAAGCAAAATCTAATCTCATTCAATCTAGCTAACCGATATCAGCATTGTCTATATAAATAAAAGCTACTAAACAATAAATGTCACTGCTGTCCATTATCCCACATCGTAGGAAAAGGACTTTATTACAGAGTAACTAGAAATAGGAAAATAACTAACATGATGGCAGAATAGATAATATAGTCCTATTACAACTCTATCTCTTCATTATCCAAGAAGAATAATCAATGACTTAGAAATAGAACAAAGAACGCGTTCTAGATTCCTTCATCATTTAGGATTGAATCATTTGTTGAAGGATAACCATTATGGAGTCATGGATGTCTCATCCCAGTCAATTCGGGATCTTCTTCCTTTGGCTGCAGGTACCTGTATCATCTTCTGTAGACATCAGCATCTCCTTTGGTTGTGGGTTGTCCAATGTTCTTCATGATATGAAGCCACACTCTTGTTGCATGAGGAGTTAGTGCACCACATAATATTTATGCATCACTATTACTAAAATCAACATAAAATACTAACATATTACATGACCAATCAGTCATCCACACATCATTAATTAACAACATATTATTTATCATCTTCATGCTTCAGTGTCTTTGGGATAAACATAGACATAATTAATACATATACAACTCTGGAAATGTCTTTGGGAAATAGGTAATTAAAGCAATAAAAACAAGATAAATCATGGTCTCATCATTTCTCACTACTTGATTCATGATAGAATGTAGAGAGTTAGATATTGGAGTAAACTGTCTTTGTTGTTGTCAAAACTGAAATGGTGCCCTCTTTGGATTAGTGATAGCGGACACTTGCAAAAAATTGTTTGAATTCTACCCATTTACCTTAATGAAATTCTTGTTGTTCCTCTTAAAATTGTTTTGAGATGTTTTGGTTTAAGCTTGATCACCTTGAGACGATGAGTTTTGGTTCTCATACTGACTAGATGAAAGCTAATAATCACGAAGAGTTGTGCCTAAATGTTGAAAAGAGTTGTATTTCATCAAGAGGATCTTATCACGGATGTTAGGTTGTAGATTTGTAATAAACTTCTGAACATCCTCATTGTTCATCTGGTATTGAATTTGTGCATAAAGGGCTTGATATCAACTGATAAACTTAGTTAACTTCTCTTTCAAACCTTGCTTGCAATGAACTAGATCAATCAATGAGACTCGAGGTCCAATGTTTGCTTGAAAATGTTGTAAGAATTGATCAACTAGCTGAGAGAAAGGGTGTATTGAATTCGGAGGTAATGAGAAAAACCATTCCAAAGATGTATCTTTGAGAGATCATGGGAAGAGTTTTTCTAGCAAGTCCTCTTCAAAGAAGAAATCACTACACATAGCCGTGAATGCTACCACATGAGTATTAGGATCACCTTTTCCACCATATTTTTCAAAGCGAGGAGTCTCAAACTTATCAGGCATAGGAGTTCTAAGGATTGCAAAAGATAAAGGGCTTCAAGCATGGTAAGTTGGTATATTTAGTTGAGAAGAATTTGTCAAGTTAGTCACCTTCTGTTGTAAGGAAGTCATGCTTTGCGAGAGTTGATTTAGGAGGGCATCATTAGGAGATGTTGTTTCAAAATTAGAGGTTATGGTCATGAAATTTTGAGGTGATTGGCTATGAGTGGTAACAAAAATTGGTTGAGAGTAATTGTGAGTGGAAGGTGGTTGGGAATAATTGTAAGTGAAGGGTGGTTGAGAATAAGTGGAATGGAGAGGTGGTTGAGAGTGATTATTCATGTAAGAAGTCACCCTAGGTGCTAGGTTTTCATAATTGAATCCCATAGCCTTGCAATTCTGAGAATTAATGCCATTAGATACTCCAATACTAGCGGTAGCATTACTACAAGTAGATGCATTAGTAGTGAGAATTGAAGATGTAAAAGTAAACATTCCAGTAGTCGGTATAGGTGTCGATACTTGTGTATGAGTTGGTGATGACATATTAATAGTATTTGCACATTCAATCACTGTCATAATGTTGTTATACACTATATGGGCTAGTCCAAGTAGTGTATTAACACCATCTTGTCCTTTTAATAACTTTCTTAGATTATGAATAACAGGTACAACGTGTTCAGCTATCCTTTCTTTTTCCACAAATGCTTGAAAATCAGCTAGTTCCTTATCAAGTTTGTTTATTTTCTCATTAGGTACCTATGTTATCACATCAATAGGATCCTCAAAATCATGAAATGTTTGTTCTTCCATTGTAGTTGTAGAAGGTATGATATCTTGCAAAGTTTGTATTTCTCCTTTTGTAAAGAAGGTATTCAATGGATTTTCTGATGTAGGAACACCGTTGCTATCGGGAGCACTAGAACCCATTAATCTAATACTTTTCATTAAAAAGATATTTCTATTAGGGCAGTGGGTTATAAGACTAATGCAAAACCATACAACACTCAATGCACAAACTAATAGAACAAAACAAAGGAGCAAGATATGCTTGTTGAAATACACAATGTGTAATTTAACAAATATCCCAATTTTCAATCTAAAACATCAAATGATGCCCAATTTTCAAATGATAGATGAATATATGTTTTAAAATGAATGCAACATATGAAATGAATGATATTAATGACAAATGCAATGAAACAAAGCAAAACTATGCTTGTTTATGCACCTAAAATGCTTAATTTTTATACTTTTTTCAATGTAAAATGCAAATGTAAATGCAAAAACACACTATGATGAAACACTACAGTAAAAAATAAGCTTTGAATGAGTGTGAAAATGAGTAATAAAATCTAAAACAAGATTTTAATTACAAACCCTAGCTTTTGGAATTACTAGGTTATATGAAAAATGTAAAATTTCAAGCAAAACCTTAGCAAATGAGAGATGCAAATGTAAGGTGAATGATAATTAAAGTATGAAATGCTGCAATTTATCTCAGATCTGATGTATCAAACTTTTTAATGATTTAAATGAGATGCAATGAAATAGTGCAAATTATGCCTAAATGCAAGCCAAAATGCCTATTTTTTTGAATTTTTCAATTTTTGTGGAAGATTTTCAAATGTATGAAGAAGAAAATGATATATATGAATGCAAATCTAATGTACAACATTCAACAAGGTGCAAAATTCAATTAAAACATGGGTTCACCAAAATATTATATAGAAAAAGAGGGTTTGTTGATTTGATTGATAGTTTAATTAGATCCTTCTTTCACTATACATTCAAGGACATTAAACCGACTTGAATCACAACTTTTGCAAGACGACTTAGCTATAGGTTTGGTGTCACTTGGAATGATAAGGAAATTTAGAATTTGTTGATTAATGTGTTAACTTTAATCCGATTAAGCTTAAAACCCTAATTATGCAAAATCGTAAACAAACGGACAAAACCTAACAAATGCTCACACAGGAAGACACTAAATGCATATTAGAGACATACCAAATTTTAGGTTTTGGAAGGTAGAAAAGTCAGGGACAAAAGAGTGGGTGCCCTTGTCCAATGCAGTGCTTTTTCTGAGGGCTTTCTGATATTTTCTACTACAGACTGTAACCACTTCAGAGATTCCTGACAGTGTAGAAATGAGGGACAAAAGAGAGGGCACCCTTTTCCTTTTAGGGTTCTTTTCTATCATTTTCTTCATATCTAGATTCTTCCTACTCTGCTCTAACCTCTTGCAACTCCTCTCTATAGAATTTGACACATGTAATCTACAATCACAAGAGAGGGGTTGGGGGTTGTGGTGTTTAGGAGCTTGCCTCGGTCAAGCCCTGGAATGGCATTCAAGCCTTCCAACACCGTCATTAGATAGAGAGTGTGTGTCCTTGTAGGACAAAGGCAAAATCAATAATATGATAAATAATTGAAACACAAAGTAAATGTCACCTCGGAGTTGAAGCTCTCATGGGGAAATGAAGATCTTTCATGCCATGAGGAGATGGATTAATGAAAACAAATCTGCAACAAACATGAACAAACACAACACAATACTACTCTGTAACACAATGAAAGCCTTGAGTATCCCTATCACAAGATCACAAGTTCACATTATCCATCTAGTTGTAAATGAAGACCTAAACATATTTATATATGCATTCCTGCTAAACATTCGTAATTCAAATTGAATAGGCCGACAAAGGGAAACCTTTTAACGGTCTCTTTGCGGTTATTTAAAATTGGGACCCCAACAAAATAGGGTAGGACAAGGGCGTGGGTGCCCTTTTCCAGGCACCTATTTTAGGGCTAGATTAAGCTTAAATATAACCCCTAAGTCCCATTTGTCATGGGTTTTGAGGGATTTTGCTTCGGGATTCATTTCTAAGATGCATGATTAAAATTAAGGGACCCAGGAGCTAAACTTAGGAGGTAAAAGTCCTAGGGGGACATTTTATGACATAACAAGGGACCACAAGCATTGTTAATGTGGTAAACAAGGGAAAATGACAAGCACTCTTTGCTTCTACAAGTCTTCAATCAGAGAGATGGCTTCTTGATTCTGGAGCTTCTCATCATATGGCATCTTCACAAGGGATGTTCTCTTCATTTGAGTCATATACTTTGCCACCTATTTTGATGGGTAACAATACATGCATGCATAAGATTGGTAAAGAAAATATTGATATTGGTGAAGGTACTTTCAATAATGTATTGTGTGTACCTTCCTTGTCAACCAATCTCCTTTCCATCTAAGAGATTACTCATTGTGGTGCAAGGAAGACAATTGAGTTCACTCTTGATTCAATGATCATACGAGACTTGGAGAGTAGAGATATCATTGCTGTTGGGATGGATGGTCATGCATCTCTCTTGTATACATTCTCCCATTTTGCTTCCTCTGATGATGTAGATCCATTGATTGATATTCACACTAATGCATAAAGTGTGAATCGTGTTTTCGAGGAGAAGTTTGGTCACTTGAACCTTGGTGTTCTTTCAACCACTTTGGTTCATGAGACTAGTGCTAAGCTTCCATCTCCTCCACCTCCTGCTTCTTCAGAGATCAACATCGACATGGTTGCTTCTACTTCAGTTGAGAAGGATTATACAGGTCTTTCAGACACATCTTTATGGGATACTTTCTTAGTAGGTATATCAGACTTGTTTTGTGAGTCTCATATTACAGATTTGGTGGACACACTTGAGGGGATATCTCTCCTCTTTGATGACAGTTACAACATTATCCCATCTACTTCATCTTTGGAGGTTGCTCTTCATGAGTCTACCCAGGATTTTGGATTGGTCACACCTCATTGCATAGTACCATTCTTTGATCCTGACATGTTGACATTTGAGTAGTTTTCTGAGACATCCATCATAAGACTTATTCCCTTGTATCTCTTCTTGGAGATAGAGCTTCTTCTACTTCAGCCTTTGGATTGGTTTCTTCCTAAGGGGAGAAATTTTGTTTGCAGGTACATGATACTTTTCAGCGTTCATCTTTAGGCATTCACCATCAAAACATGAGCTACTTCATTGTTGGGGGGACATATAGTCTCACTCTTGCTCTCCTATGGGGGGTTATTTGATTATATATGTGATAAAAGTAGTCTTTGGGGGGATCATGTTGAGTCCTCCTACTATCACTTCTTTTAATTTCATTGTTTTATGCATTCTCACTTTTGGAGAGGATTTTTGTCCCATGAGGTTTTCTCATTTTCTCCACTTTAGAATTGTTTGTACATGGGTACCTAACATGGCCTAGTAGTCGGGACCCATCATCCATCATTGCATCTTTATTTTAGTCAACCACTCCCTAAGTTGTACTTAAGGGGGGTGTTGATGTGAACATAGTTATTACATATCCGATTTACACTTGTGTGAATAATTCATATTATTTAACTATTTATTAGTTAAATAATATTCACACATGACACATAATTCACATGTTAAGTTGACTTAGTGAGTCTACTAGATGTTTCTAGTTGTTGATAGTTGGTATCTTATCCTATAGTTGTCACATGTCATAGGATTAAGACACTTGTCACATAACTACAACATCCTACATCTTATCCTTGTCTTTATAAGCAAGGCATATCATGTACATTGTAACAATCTTTAAACAATCTTTTGCATTCATTGATAGAATAGAATTATTCTCTCATTTGATCTCTCTTCTGCTTTCATGAAGTCCTAGATCCTGGGAGGCTCCAATCATATCCAACTCTAACACTTTCAAACACCAAACACCAAACAAAAGAAGATGCCCATAGCATCTGTTATATGTGAAAAGAAGATAAGGTTGAAGTATGGTTAAGGTAGATTCAATCAAACTCTCCTTTCACAATAACATCCAAAGACAACAATTGATCCGAGTCACTGTAGATGGAGAGGACTCAGCTACAGGTTGATGTCACTTAGGAATGATATGGAAAGATAGATTAGATTTCTAGATATGTCAAACCCTAGTTCAATTAAGCCTTAAAACCCTAATTATATGATTCCAGATACAAACGAACAAGATGTTGGGACTGAAATTCCCAAGATGCTTTTTGGCAAATATTAATTTTTAATCATCCAAAGATTTTAGTGTGAGAGCATATAGAGAAAGATCCACAATTGTTTTCAAGAATAAATTAACAATTGAGCTGATAGAAATATTTGGATTTGATCTGTCCTGATTCCCAAAGACTTAATATAACATGGTTGAAGTGTTCATTAAAAATAAACCGTAAACAAGGAATGCATTAAAGGATTCTAGCATGGTTGTGTGCTAGATTGTTGAAGTGCAGAGAGTTGCATGTTTGAGGAGGAGATTGATCTGAGCAGTCGCTAAGTAAAAAGCAGATCGAAACAGTGAAAATCCGCATGGGTTGGAAAGACATACAAATTGTGTGTATATTGCTTTTGCATGAAGGATATACAATCTGTGAATATATCACTTTTGCATGTTTTGTGTAGCTTGCATTTGTCTATCGCAGATACAAAGAAGAGAGAAAGTTAAGATTCCCAGTCGGCATACAAGAAAATCAAGGATCGATCAAATGCATATTTGAAAGTGCATGTTATGAATATACAAGGTTAAGTATATCGAATATACAATTCCTGTATATACTACAAATGTATGTTGGATACAGTTTTTGTGTATCCCGCAAATGAATGTTGTGAGTATCCCGTAGATGTACATCGGGGTTTGTATGTTACAAAAGTATATCGGGTTATACAATTTATGAGTATATGTCTTTTGTGTGTCGAAGACAGTTTGTGTGTTACTGCAGTTGCATGAGTGAGACAGTCTCTGTGTATCCGTCAGTTGTATTTCGCAGTTGTATGTTATGAAGATACAATGAAATTATACATTGCCAAATAATGCAAAAGGTGACGGGTCGAGGTGGTAGCTGGAATGCATGTTCGAAGGGTTTCGGTCTGCGGATACAAGAGTTGACAGGCAGTAGTAGGTAAGGGCACCAGGTGCAGCAGGTAAATGTTTGTATGTACACTGCCGAATGTATCTCACGATAGATACAAGTGCTACAGTGATCGGGGTGAAGGTATTTTGATAAGCTGATGGTATTGTGTGTTGCCGATAGGCGAGAGAAGGGAAAATATATACAATGAAATTTGTATGCATATTAAATAATGCATAGACATACATTTGCAATTGTATGTTAGGCAGAGCACAACATACAACGCAATACATACAACTCAATATACATAGCGCGGAACTGAAAGATTATCGAATGTGGTGAAACTATTGTATGTGTCACGTATTGTATGTTTCGGGTTAATATACATATCGTAGATTTGAAAAGGTATTAAATAAAGTTAACTTCTTGTATGTATTACGCCTTGTATGTGTATGCTTTCAGAGACATACATTTTAAATATACATACATTACCGAGATACAATGCCCACATACAAGCCGGAACCAAAATAATTATGAAATAATGATAAGTCTTTGTATATTTCGCATTTGTATGTATCGATACATACATTGTGGGACATACAACGCAGAATTCGGCGAACATTAAAAAATGATATAAACTATGCATCACTACTCAATGTATATCGGAAATATACATTGCATTTTATGCAAACCAGATTTTAAATGTTTATGAAATACGGTAAAACCGTTGTATGTTTTCGGCTTATATGTATCAAACATACATTGCTCGATACATACAAGCACCGAAATTCAAATAAGATCAAATTTTGGTTAATGCAATGTATCTTTACCTAATGTATATCCGATATACATTGCGGAATCAAAAGAGAGTAAGATGCGGTTTATGAAACGGTTGGAGTCCGAAGGGGATATACGAGGGACTTTGTATGTATCTTTGCGAGAGATACAAGCCAACATACAAGTGATACATATCGGCGATAGATATAAAAGGCGATATGCATAACACGGACCCCAAAAGTTTATTAAAAATGAAACATCTGTTGTATGTTTGTGATTTGTAGCTATCCGACATACATTGCCGATATACAATGTATAACATACAAATGGCGGAACCGAAAGGGTTATTCAAAAGAATTGAGCACTTGTATATTCAATGCTTTGTATGTAGCAAACATACATTCTTCGGGATACAAGTTGTAGATACAAAAGAATGTACAAGAACCGGACGCGAAAGAAAAGTTAAATGTTAAAAACTCTTTGTATGTTATAACGATTGTATATTACAATGAACATATCGAATATACAAAGAAACAGAAAGCGAAAAGGCGGGAAGTTTTTTCAACCCGACTGCGAGGTCACGCCGACGAAGGAAACCCTAAAAACAACATTAAAATCCAAAATATCAAAATATTTTTCTGACAGATAAAATATTTGTTTTTGCAGGATGTACACAGCGGCGATTAAGTTGTGCAAACACCCGCGAGAGGATCTTAAGCAACTAATAAATTGTCGATGAGGGAAGTAATCAATTGAGTAAATATATACGAATAAATCTATTTTAATCAATTGATCCGAGACTAATGGATGTTTTATCTGGTCTTTTTAGGAATAATGAAGAAACCCTCGAAGGATATGGGGCAAAACTGCAGTTAAAGACTTTTTCGACCCTGAAATGGTTATCCATTTGATGATTAGTAGCCAGTATTAAATTTCATAAATTTGTTTTATTAGAACTAATATTGTTGTTCGGTTATCAACCGTCACAACCATTGTAACTAGTCTGAAGCCTGTGTGCCTCTCTTTATAAGAGATGACCAAAAGCAAAGAAAATATATTAGATCATAGGAAGAGACTACATAATAGAAAAGGATATACTATAGATTAGATTTGAACGGCAATGCTAGTTCATTTTTAATATATTCTATTTCTGGTAGATCATGTGCAAGGATTCTCTGATGAAGTCAAATCTGTAAGTATGAAGCAGTGACTACAAAATTTTGGTATCAATTATCTGTTAAATTTGTTCAATTATATGACTATCTCCTTTCAAAGTTTTCTTTGTTATTCAATTTGAATTATCAAGTATAGCTTCAAGTTGTCTATGCACATTTGTCGTTATAGTGTGATAAGATTAATTGGTTTCTGTTTTCAAAATTAAGTCCTTTGAATTTATCACAGTAACTCAGAAAACATTGTCATGGATCTGTAAGAAGAGTCATATAGTTAGGGTTTGTATTCTGTCTCTAGTTTTTGATAAATCTGTTACAATTGTAGTATCATTCTGATAGGTTCCTTCAAGCAAGGATTAAATCCTTTCATATGAATGCAGGTAATATTTTGTCAATTGGATATATGTAAGTATGGAATACTAACTATTTCCTTGCAGGGTTGTACAAGTTACATACCTATCTTTTCGTGCCAGATAGTTCGAGTTTTTACCAAACAAACAGTCATTAATTTCATGATTGCACTGACTCTATATTCAATAAGGCATTGGTCTATTTCTTTCATTTTCACTTATACAAATTCACTTCAGATTTACTTAGTCAGATTGCATTATTGTTTTAGCATTCCAATTTAGATCATTTAGAATTAATTTGTTGTCTTTTCATTTGTTTTATAATTTATGCCATTATCAATAGTTAGATTAATTCTGATTAAAGTAGTGATCATCTCTTTATCTGCTTTATTAATTAGAGGTTTACCCGCCTAGGTCTGGCAGACCCTGAAGTGAAGGGGGTTTAGCCATATCTACCCCATGTCAGTTAGCCAAAAATGTCAAGAGAGCCTGGCAACCTCTTAGGGTTAACGACCTGCGTTTTTGAGACCTAACACAAGATACGACAAATGATCACACAAGAAGACACTAAATGCATATTAGAAACATACTAGGATTCATATTTCCAAAGGCAGAAACATCGGGAACACTGGGGCGGGTGCCCTAGTCCAATAGGCAACTTTTTTTTGTAGATCTGGAAAAGTGAGGTGATTAGGACTGTACCCTGCTTTAGAGTTTTCGAAGATGTCAGTCTAGAGGACTACGGGGCAGGCACCCTAGTCTAGTAGGTTACGTTTTCTACAATTTATTCTCAAATTCTGAATCTCTCTCTAGTGTCTCTTACCCCAAATTGAAATCTTAAGCGATGAACTACCACTATCACTATCACTCCGTGCTTTCAATCTCGCTTCCTTATTCCCAGTCCTGTCAATTGATGCTAATGTAGTCTACCTAGCAGAGAGAGTGCTAGGTGCGGAAGAGTCACTGAACAAATGTAATGTGATCGGTTGTAGAGTTGCGTAATACTCTCCACTCATCATCCTCAAAGCCACTTTCTTTAGAACCTTTCTCCCATCATTCATCCTATACTCGTTGAGAATACAGATTTGAAACATCTGTATATTGATGGTGAGCATCCATGCCATCGAAACCCACTTTAAAATCATTAAAACACCACTAAAACATTAGTTTCTCTGATACTCACTTCTCTAACTGTAAATGCCCCCATCAAAATCCCTCAGTGTCCTCATCCAATAGCTAGGCGAGCCAGGTCAGTTTTCAGCTTGCCCTCTGAGTTACTCCATGACGCCCGTGGAAGCACAAACTCCAGTTGAGGGAGAAATTGGTTGCAGAAAGTTGAAGAATTTCTTTATGACGCTGTCCACTTAGAGGAGGACACCTCCCAGCAGCAAAACCAGAAACAGTTTGACGTGGACCAATGAGGAGGCAGCGTGGACGGACTCGATGTGTTCAATCGTCTTGCCTTCTCCTGCTGGACTTTATGCCAGGTTGCTCTGCTTCTATGAGGGAATGTCTTTGGTGTAATAATTGTTGATTTTTTGTTTGTGTTTTAAAACTAATTACAATGGATATAAAAAATCAATTTTGCAGTTTGCATGAAAAAATGTCCTCTAGTAGCCGTGTTTCTAACACAAGCATGACAGACCATGATTCTAAAATTAAAAAATAAGGGTATTGAATGAATGAAGGGTTTTAATAACGTCCACGAGGCCAAACAGCTTATGGGACCACCAAAAACCAAAACAGGCTGTAAAGAGAACCAGAACATGCAGGAAAACCAAGAGCCACAAAAGGCAGACCACCCACACAGTCCCTAACTGAGCTCCCTTTCTTTTTGGATCTTAAACCTTCTGTTATGAATCTTGGTCAAATAGACTGCAAGTTTAGTTTAGTTTAGTTAACCTCTCTTCTTCAAACAAGTTGGTGTACAAAATCAACTAGAATTTCAATTTCTTACAATTTATGCAAGCTAATGGACAAAGACAATTAAACAAATGATAGAAAACAAAAAATAATCAAAAAAAATTGCAAACAACTTTTTCTATAATAATTAAACTTGGTTATTCACATAGCAAAACTTTTTCTGCCAAAAATGCAGACATCTGAATCTAAATTTTAAACAAAAGAAATTCAATTCTCAGATTTAGACTGTTAGATTTAGAGTTTCTGGTGAAATCTCAAATCAGCCAATGAAATTTTTATCAAAATCACGTGACATAAAATAGTAATTGCAACTGTTTATAAGCTACTAGTACTGAAAAAGGCTCTGAAACACTAAATATCTAGATTCAACAAGTTCTTAATTCTATTGATACAGTGATGATGAACCGACCATATGACTACCATATGATGGAAATCCTCAATCAGATGGTCCTAAGTGACCCCGTTGTAAAGTACCCCTTTGCAGGAAAGGATACACATGGTAGCTTTCAGCGGTAGGCACCTCTTGTCATTTCTTTTTTTGATAATCAGGATCCAACCTCTATCTATAAACATAATCCGTGTTTGAATCTCCAACCCTATTATGATAATCTAACTCAACAAAACCAAAAGCAGCGGGCAGTTGTTCCTCAGAAAATTTGTTCTGGTATGCAGTAGCACAAGGGTATGAAGTTTGTGAGCCCAAATGTGGATTCAGGGATGTAAGAGTAGCCATATCTCTTCTAGCACCATAATACAGCAATTCCCTCTCAGATATAATTGGATCAGGACCATATCCAGCTAAAGCAGCCTGAGGAATGTAATCACCACATACCATATGACTAGCAGCTTCTTCCCTGTAATAAAGCCGTCCCCTTTCCCTTTCCAGCATCAATTTCTGCCTCCTTAATTCCTCTCTAAGAAACTCCCTGAATAGTTTTTCCTGTAGGGTAACAAAAATTATATAATCATACTAACTCCAAAACTCCCACCTTAAATAACTTAAATGAAAACTCTGCTATGCTCTATATCTTAAAGCATTTTGAAAAGAATATGACCTCTCTCTTTATACCCAGGTGGATTGGCAAGGTCTAGTTTACTATTAAGCTTGTCCCTGAGGTCAAAACCAAGGGATGGAGAAGTTGGACAATATGGAGGGTAAATGGATAGAAATCTCCTTGTGAAAATTGGAAAGAAGTTTCCTTGCAAGCTCTCCCAAGGGATGTTTTGTGTACCAAATTGGTCTCTAGGTTTATTCTGTCTTAAAAACCAACTATTACCATTATATTGGAAAATAAGGTTTACATTTTGTAATTAAGTCATCTTAATGACTTAGTGATGTTAGTAATTAAAATGTTCAGTTAGAGTCACGTTAGTTGCCAGGTAATTTAGGTAATTATGTTTTGAAAAGACTTAAAAGCCATATCCTAAATAACTTAAAATTATTATTATCATTTTATATTATTGGTTAATATTATGATTTAAATCTTTCAACAACATTATGATTTAAATCTTTCTAACATTCTGCTCTTCCATTTTTCAATATGTGATCAAAGCAGTTTTCAATCCAAACTGCAATTTGTGTGGTGTACAGCTCAAGTGGAGACTACAAAGAGAAGGTGTTTTTTCCAGCCAAGAATTGTAAAAGGTGGTTTTAATTTGTTTGCTGGAGTCAGTATGATGGCATCAAAGAAATGATAGAAGTTTATTCCATAGTCTTTGTACTCTCTGACAAGCGGTGGTTGATAGGTTAATTATTACATTCCTTTGTGAACCAAACCAAGAAGTTGGTGTTGGCAAAATGGTAGAAGGTCCAAAATCACTGTCAATAATTTTGGAAATTTAGTCAACAGATTATTCATATGACTCCACTCAAAATTCAATTTTGTCAATGAGGCTTCCAAAAGGAATGCAATGTAGTTGTCCTTTCTATAAACAATGCCAAAACGCTACCTCATCCAAATTTGAACTCAGCGCAGTAAAATAAAATGGTGGAGAAATATTATTTGTTGAAATGTATCTCATATTACAATGTATAAAAAGGTTTGTTTGCCAAATTTAATTCATAATCATACCTCACCATACAGCTGTAAGCTCTAAATTTTGTTTTTTTAATTTTGTAGTTCTCAGCATTGTGGCAGCGCTGAGATTTCTGATGCCATGTATAGGAATATTTAGGCAGATAAGTGGCACAAATCACCATAAATGGGCCACACATAGTTGGGAGGAATTTCTTTTTTCTTATTGCAGATAAAGTTGTATTCATCCCAGAGAATAATAATAAATTGGTCTATGAGATTATGAGTTACTCACCCACACGATTTTGTTTATTCAATACAAGGAGACTGATAATTTCACACATTAGCTCTCCGCTTTGCGCATTAACTGAATTCAAAGTTCAAAGTTATTTTATATGACATGTATGATGCAAATATTTTTTAGAGGATAAATTCGGACTCGTCACAAGCGAAGGTATTCATCTCAGAAATCTATTTTCAGTAAAAGCTGGCTACCGAGAAAATCGATGCATTGACCTATACGCAAATAACTGTTAGCATTAGGGTTCGAATACTATACAAACTTACTTTCAAATTCTGTGTATAAAATTGATGTGGTCTGTGAAAGAAGGCATAATTTTTTATTGAGGTGTTGAAATTTGTTCTGGAGATCATAACTTTAAAACCCACAAAGGCCAAGTCATTCTATGCTTGTATTTTTGGGACCATCAATGTTACATCTGACAGCCAGAGATTCTAATGCAATATCAGGCAGATAAACTGTAACAAGAGATCAGAGGAATTTTTCCATCTCGAGCTGGCTAGAGGAATTTTTCCATCTGGAGCTAGCTTCTCCCTTCGAGATGGTAAATTGTTTGAGAAGCATCACCACATTTGTTTGATACTTTGAGTATGGAAGTCTGCACTTTGAAGATAGGAAGGGTTTTAGTGTAGATGAAACTCAGCATGGATGGTTGCTCAAGTAGTTTGGGAGTTTGTGGATCTTGGGAATTATACTCTTATGAAGGTCAAGAAACAACTTGATGGAGCACTGTGGGTGTAGGTCAACATGGATGGTTGTTTAATAATTTGAGAGATCTGTGATTCAAAAGTTTAGGGAGGTGGAATCCAAGAAACTGAGAGTTCAGCTTGGAAGCTACACCTTTACAAGGGTTATGAGACAAATAGATATATGCATACACATGGAGGATCCTGTCACTAATAAAAAAATTATGTAAACATTAGAGCATGCCAATAATTAGACATTACTATTCATGCTAACCTCTGGGTACAATTCCCCTCCCCTTACACTTCTTCTTTGCAATGCTTTCCCTCCATCGCCACCCATAAGGCCATACTTCGGTGGTAAAAAAGCTCTCACATATCGTAGATCCCTAATAAGATGAAGATCAACTAGAGCTTGTGGTTTAACGTGGGGAATGTCAACTGGAGCACTGGCATCAACTCTTACAGCATGGAACAGCTGCGAAAGCTTTTGTACCTACAAATCAAAAAAAATTTAGATCTTGAAAAAATCATTCAAATATTCTAGCCTGATTGAAAATTAGTATGAAGTACAGGTATTTACCTGCCAAGCATTAAGCTCAAACTTAAACCTTTTCTTGTCCTCATAGTTATCTTTGATTGCTTTCTTGAATGCATCCTCAGGCAGAGGTAAACACTCCTTATGAATACGAAAGCGTACCTGCACAGCCAGGAACAGGATGTCACAATAACAAAAATAGTAAGAACAGTGGTCAGTTGTTCAGGGTATGCTTGTAAAAATAGGGGGTATTGGTAGGAGGGGTCCAAAAGAAAATGTGGTGGTAAATTTCTGACATACTAGAGAATTTTTTAATATTTATTATGAGTGACCTTTTTGCTGTTTATATGCTTGACAAGTAGGGGAGAGGACCAAATTGTTGAGCATGATAGTATTTGTGGATTTAAGGCCTAATATTTTTAAAAGTTTAGTACTAGTAGTTGTGACTTTAAGGTTGTTAGTGTTGACTACAAGTACTTATAATTGAATGAAATGTGCTATATAGATCTAAAAAGCAACCAATCATGTGATGCCACATCAGCACACCAACAAAACATGACTTAATGCACAACTATTGGTCCATCCATTTTTTGGGGTCTTTTTGAACACCTCAACAAAAAGCATGCTGATGTGGCATCATATTTGATGATTTGGACCTGAAACCTTAGTTTAAGCAGGGGCCTTGCCAAGTAAGCTGCTGTAAAATTTTTGGAGTGATTCGAAATTGTCACGTATGATTTTGAGAGGCGTGAAGTTAGGGTGCTCAACTACTGGATCCTCTCCCCTATTGTTTATGAAGGCTGAAAAACTAATCTGTACTGGTAGTCACTAGAGCATAATGTTCATGGTAACAGAATAGATATACGGAAGGGCAAAACCAAGAAAGCAATTGAAATAAAATATTGGCCAAGTTCAAAAGTTGTAGGTATAAGAAGCAGAATGCCAACAGGTAATCCAAACCAAACCAAATCTATCACAAATTAACATTATGTTATTTTTTTGGCCAGTTTTGGCATCTAGTCCAGTAATCAAATCTGATTTCCTGCAGTTTATGGTACTTGGTCTTCCTTGCACCTGTTGTACTTTCTGGTATTTGGTAAATATCTCAATTCTATGCAATCGTTCTTTGTTAACGTTTGGAAATCTGTTTAGTGTATTTTATTTTATGGTTTGCATTACCTATTCATTCGTTAATTTCTTGTTTATTAGCATCTTTATAGTATCTTCATATTGCTATGGATATCTATTTTTTTCTTATATGGTGTTTTGAGTGAGCTATCAGTATGCCATGATGGCAATCTATTACATAATATTTTGATACTAGTGTGGTCTGACTATTGAATACTTTTGGGCTCGCATGTTTTATTCTTTACTCGTATGCCCACATTTAACTCTGATTTTCTGCAATGTTAAGCTAGTGAATTTGACATTTTATCTCGTAGTGAAGCTTGGAAAAATACTGTTAATGATCTAGTGATCAATTTAGGAGCACTACATGTTTGAATTCTGTAATAACTCCTAGCTGCCTTCTTACAGTCCTAGCCTTGACTGAAGGGCTCTCATTGAGATACAGTTTACTGTATCCCTGAAATAACTCCGAGCTGACATCTTTCAGTCCTAGCCTTGACCTGAGGGATCTGATTGAGATTGACTGTATCCCTCTTCAGAAACAGACAAGCACTTAAATAGACTTAGTGAATTGAATTGATTGAATGAATGCCCTAAAAGTTAATAGCCAAATTGGCATTATTGGATTAGATGCTGATTTCTTTCTGCTTAGTAAATCTTTACAAAGGTTCTGTGGGGCATGCTTGAACCACATTCTTCAGTTTTTTGAACTTGAGTCAAAATTCAAATGTACACCATAATCAGTACGGTACAACCTCGCCACTTGTTTGTTGGAGTTATGGGCCATCTTATTGTGGTGGGGGATTTAAACTTGGGCCACATTTTTGAAGTATCCTCCATTATCATAAGACCACAACCCTTTGGACAAATACTAGCTGAAATAACAATTTTGTAACTGTCATTTTGTATGTTGTTCTCAATTTTCCCGGAGGCTTGTATTTTGATAAACTTTTTAGTTTCAGAGACCATACCCATTTCCAAGTCTCATGCAACTTTCATAGTGTTTATAATTTGCAAAACAGAACATCATGCACAAAAGCAAAATGACATCGTAAGTTATTGAGAGACGCAACTTCACTTGTCATACCAAAATCTAAAAATGGTGCTAGTAGACACATTGGTCATATTTTCACATATGGGAATATGCATATCATGTTGGTATGTGAAGTCAGTTATATTCCAGCAGTGACGAGCAGTCAACAATGAGTATTAGGTAGTGCCTCGACGTAGTGTCTTGAAGGCCAAGGAAATATGCAACCGAAGGTTGAATGGAAGGGGGTCACAGGGGGCTTCCTAACCCCTGAGCTGGATTTTTTTTTGGGGGGGGGGCCATATGAAACGTGTTCACCATGCAGAAAATCTTTCTTGGGAAAGGATTTGTTTTTTTCATGGTTATTTAAGTTAGTTGAGCTTGAATGCCAAGGCATGAGAAAATGTTTTTGTAACAGTGATTTTTCTTGTGAGAATAAAATTGAGAGATCTTTACTCGTGATTTTTTCCTTAGAACATTACCAGATTTTCCACGTAAATCTGTGTTGTCTATTTTATGTGAATTATTTCTATTTCACTGCTTATTTCAATTCTGCACTGCTTATTTTTCTAACATACCAAACATCTGAAAATCATTTTGTGGCAATCCAATAGTTTCAAAGAAACTGACAAACACATCCAATGCTAAAGAAGTGAAAATAAAAAAAATAGCTTACCTGTGCTGGAAAAGCCATTTTACCCACTCCAAAAGCATGAGGCTCCAAGTTTAGACCTCCAGCAGACGAAGCCTTGTATATTCCATACATCATTTTCAGATCAAAATCAAACAAGAATAACTTCATTCCTGGTTTCACCTTTTCTACAACTTCTTTCTTGTTTGCTGGCAAGCCAAAGACTTGGTAGCTGAAACAACTCTGCTTGGTCTTAGAGCTACACATGAAAATCAGCCCTGCAAGCTTTTCTTCTTCTTTTCTTTGATGGAATTCATTTTTCTTCTTGTTTTGATCGACATTCGAATCACCTACACTCTTATTACATTCCCCATAGCTCTTTCTTCCTCTTGCCATGTTGTTCACAAGCTGAAAGACATAATACATGAACTAGGTTGTTGCAGTTAAAACTTCCTTTATGTTCATCTATATATCTTTTCTCCCATTAGGCAATGCCTCCAAAAATTAAGTCGGCTAAAGATTATACGAGGTAAGATTTTTTTAGGTTGCAGAATTCCAGGAGTACATGTTGGGTGTACGAAAAGCATTTCTTTTTAAAAAATTTAAAGATTTGTTTTTTCCGTTTGCAAGAAGAGAGGAATTTCAACAATGGTATAAATTTGACGGTCGACCTTGTCTCTAAGCAATTTTTTTTACAACGGATATGTATTTAAATTTGCCTTTCAAATCTGTATAAATATAGGTTTATCCAAAATCTCATTGTATTTTATAAAAAAGTTTAAATATAACTTAGTCATCAAATTTAGGTGTTGAGAAGAAACTCATTACTCATAAATTTAAAAAGAAAAGTTTGAGATATATATGTATGCTATTAAAGGTATGGTGGAGTTGTTAAGTCATTGAATGTTGGCTTGCCCACCAAGGTTCAAACCTTCGTTGAGCTATTGAGTTTACTATTTGTTGAGCTCCCCACTTAAATCTAAGTTAATTAAATACAAGTAAATAATTAAGCATACAACTTAAATCTAAGTTACTAAGTTAATTAAATACAAATAAATAATTAAGCATACAATTAATTTGACTTAAATCTAAGTTAATTAAATACAAGTAAATAATTAAGCATACAACTTAAATCTAAGTTACTAAGTTAATTAAATACAAATAAATAATTAAGCATACAATTAATTTGACTTAAATCTAAGTTAATTAAATACAAGTAAATAATTAAGCATACAACTTAAATCTAAGTTACTAAGTTAATTAAATACAAATAAATAATTAAGCATACAATTAATTTGACTTAAATCTAAGTTAATTAAATATAGGTAAATAATATTGTTCGTTGAGCTCCCCACTTAAATCTAAGTTAATTAAATCTTAAATCTAAGTTACTAAGTTAATTAAATACAAATAAATAATTAAGCATACAATTAATTTGGATTTAATTAAGGAGTTGGGATATAATAAATTGAAAGGCTATTTTAGCTCCCCACTTAAATCTAAGTTAATGGAGTTGTTAAATCTAAGTTAATTAAATACAAGTAAATAATTAAGCATACAATTAATTTGGATTTAATTAAGGAGTTGGGATATGATAAATTGAAAGGCTATTTTAACTCCCCACTTAAATCTAAGTTAAAGTTAATTAAATACAAGTAAATAATTAAGCATACAATTAATTTGGATCTAATTAAGGAGTTGTTAAATCTAAGTTAGTTAAATACAAGTAAATAATTAAGCATACAATTAATTTAGATTTAATTAAGGAGTTGGTATATGATAAATTGAAAGGCTATTTTAGCTCCCCACTTAAATCTAAGTTAAAGTTAATTAAATACAAGTAAATAATTAAGCATACAATTAATTTGGATTTAATTAAGGAGTTGGGATATGATAAATTGAAAGGCTATTTTTAGAAATTAAATGTAAATAGATAGGGTACTTAGTTATAGGAACAACAATGAAGAATTAATGTTGATGTTCTACATAATTCAATTATACAACTACAAATATTTAATGTTCTTTGACTTCATGTCAAAACAAACCCACAATTTGTTATGGATTGACCCTAAGCCCTTGCATAATTGATCTGTGATGTGGGATTGACCTATAACTTGTGAGGTCAACTTGATGGAATGTAGATTTCTAAAAAGAGCTTCACTTTGCTATCTAGTATCTAAATGCTCGTAAGGACAAATTATTTTTTAAAATACCTTTGGGGAGGTTGCCGAATTGCAATGATTATGTTCACCTAGGTTAACCATTGTTTTGGATCATATTTACGATTCTGAATGAATAATCTAAGACAACATTCTCAAGCATGTAGATAGCCTATATGATTTTGATGTGGATTTTGATTCTTTTGTCCATTTAGAAATTGAAATGTGCAAGGTATACTTTAAGAAATGACCTCTTGAAAATTCTATAGAATCCTCGATGAATCCATTATAAGAAGCATAATATCCTAGGCGATTTTCTTTCATATTGGAAATCAAATTTTAGAGTGAATGGGAATTTATTTTCCTTGTACATTTTTTTTACAATTTAATGACTAATTTTTTGTATTAATATATGACTTTTATAGTGATTGAATGTTTAGATTTCTTATTATTAAATGAATTATAAACAAAGATATTGAAATGGGATGAGTATAGAAAATAAAAGATAGGGCCCCTAATAAAATGAAGAGATTAGGGTCCCAATTGTTATATACAATAGTGTGATACGTGTCTATCCTAAAGAATTAAAGTTTTTAATGCAAGGTGATTTTATTTTGGGATCAAGGAAAATCTATCAAATATGGGTGAATTGGACACTTCTTAAGAACCAAAAAATAGCCAAATTTAGGGGAGTGAAATGGGATGAGTATAGAAAATAAAAGATAGGGCCCCTAATAAAATGAAGAGATTAGGGTCCCAATTGTTATATACAATAGTGTGATATGTGTCTATCCTAAAGAATTAAAGTTTTTAATGCAAGGTGATTTTATTTTGGGATCAAGGAAAATCTATCAAATATGGGTGAATTGGACACTTCTTAAGAACCAAAAAATAGCCAAATTTAGGGGAGAGAAATGGGAAAAATAGCCAAATCGCAATATATAGCCACTAAAAAATTCCTTGGAAATGTACATACTAATAATTTCTCCTTGAAAACACATATGAATTAATGTACATTCATTGTTTTTAAATACAATCACATAACAAGAGGTCACACAAATGTGTCAAGTCAATCCATAATGACTAGTAGAAAAAGGGGAAATTTGGGAATTCAAATTTTAAATATCTAAATTCAGAGTCAATGTCGAGCACCTTGGGATTGATCTCAAGTGGCTTGGGAATGACCCTTGGTGTCAAATGTCATAGCATAGGAAGTAAATGTATGGGGATAGATGTGAACATAGATACAACAAATGATGTGTAGGTGACATATATATGGGAATAAGTGCAAATGGGAAGAGGATAGGGTATAATAAATGAGGAATGTATAGAAATATGTGGAACATGGCATTATAAGGATTGGGCCATGAGACAAACTTGACACGAGTATGCCAGTTGTCAATATGTTATTGCATTAGAAATAATCCACCAAGGTGGACCTAAAACTAAATGAGAAATGGCATAGGCATGCAAATTTCACCATTACATTTCGCTCCTACTTTGATGTGCATGTGAATCCTAACATGAATGTACATTTCAAAGAATATGATTATTCTTAGCCATGCATGAAAAGTAATTTTTTATTTTAAAATAAAAATGATATCCAATCTATGTAAATTAATGGACCATTCTTTGAAATCTTCTTGTCTTCTTGTCCTTGGCATAAGCACTCCATAGGAACCTACAAAATAGAGAAAAGATATGCAATGAGTAGCTTCTATCATATAAGTCTTGAATAGGCACAAATTTAACAATAAATTTTTATGTCTTCCAAAAATGACAAGTAGAGAGAGAAGGGTTATAAATTCCAATTGTACTAAAAGTGATACGAAAAATACTCCACGCAATTACAACATGATATGGCACATTCAATATAGCCATGTGACTCCAGGGTAAGTGAGTTATTATTATTGTGATTATTGTTTTATTATGAGAATATTTGACTTATAGTTGTACTCGTTTATTGACATATGTTGTTAGTGAGTTAGTTTATGAGTTTAGTTTAAAGAGATGACTAATGATTAAATGTGATTTGATTATTGTTGCATTTTAATATCATGGTTGGATCATATTGAGTTGATTTGGTTATAGCGTGATGACCGGCTGCCATGTATGCCTTGTTTGATTTCATTTCTATTGGTTAGATTATGTAGCTTTTATTGGTGTAATTAAATATTTAATTACACTTTATTAAGTTGACTTAGGGCTAATTTTAGTCTTAGGTTATTCTTAAGTCATATTAGGGTTTTCTAACTTGCAAATATAAAAGCAAGTTCTCACATGTAATTTATTAATCCAAATTCATTAATTGCATCCAATATTGTGCAAATTAATCTTTTTTGTTTTTTTCTCTTGTAGAAGGTTAATCCTAAGTTTTGCAGGTGATCCTGGTGGCTTGAGTCAATCAGTAACTCTCAAGCTCCAGATCTACAAGCCCCTTCTCATATTTAGAGAAAAATTCAAGCAAGAGCCATTTATTGGGTGTGACTCTGTATAAAACAAAGTATTCCATTGGATTCAAAGCAGTCGAGATAGTTAGATTAGCCTTTTATTTGGCTTGATTTGAGCTTTGTAGGCCAGATCTACAAGGGTTTCAGCGAGTGTTTTTTTTAGATCCAAAGGAAAGCTAATTTTTAGAGCATTTTTGGAAAAAATTAGACCCTACCATTGTGCTCAGAATGCCCAAAAACCTTACGATCGACTATGAAATCGTCAAAATCAGCCTTAGAATCATCTGGGGAAAAAAAAATTGTCAGGGAAGTCGTACGGCCTCCCTAGCACAGTACGAGGTGACTGTAATTTTTTTCTTTTTCTACATTGTAAAAAAATTCAAAAAAAATTATTGGAAAAAAATTATATTGAAAAAAGGCAGTTTTAAAATTAAAAAATGGGCCTTACAAAAAAGAAAATTTAAGCGCTTCTGCACTGGTTGCATGGGGTAGTACCACGTACCCTACACGACCCTGCCATGTGCAAGGCAGTGTCCCTTCCCCCGCCTCCCTTTAAAAAGGGGTGGCGGGAGCCCTTGAGCCCCGCGCCACCCACATGGGGTGGTGACGGGTGCCCCCACCCCCAAAAAAAAAATTTACCATTTTTTTTAAATTAAAAAAAAATCATTTTTTAATATTTTTTTTTCAAAAAATAAACATGCAAATAATTTTTTTTATGTGTTTTAAAAAAAAACATATGCAATCATTACAACATGTACCTACATGTTGCATTGAAATGTGTACCCAACTTTTGGTATTTTTTAGCAATGGCTCTATATTTGGCGGTTCCCCCACAGTTAGCAGGTCTTCTAATTTGTCTGGAGGCTCCTCTAGTTTCACAGAGGGCTAATTTTATCTGGTGGATCACTATTCTGGCAGTTACTCCAAAGTTAGCGGCAGTTCCTCTAAATTTGGCGAAGAAGTTCTTTTGCCCTGCCCAACCCCTCTCAATTGGGCTTTTCATTTTTGCACTCCATCTACCAGAGGACATATCTCGGTCATATGGTGGTATTTTTCAGTGCAATGTTTTTTGAAATTGGGTAGAATCTCTTGATCTTCGTAGTGGTGCAAATGGTTTTCAGTTTGGGCTTCTATTGTTTTCCATATTTTTGTTTTCTCAATGCTATTGCTATGCAGTTCTCATTTGGGAACTTTGATGGGCCATATCTTAGGCGTACGGACTCCTTTTTGGGTCTCGCTTTTTTTAAAGTGTATGATTTTCCGTGTACTTTGTCGTGGTGCTATCAATTTCCTGTCATTCTATAGTAGAATTATATTTTCAACATGTGGTGTTTTTGGACATTGTACACTCCTGTTGTAAGCACTAGCTAAGTTGTAAACACACTGAAAATTGTCAGAAAATCAGTTATAAGCACTAACTAAGTTGTAAACACTGAAACTTGTCAAAAAATTAATGTTATATGCCATATCTTGTTTGACACATTTTGATTGACATCGATTCATAGCTCAGATTGAGAGCCTATGGTTAATGATCCTAAATCTTGCATTAGATTCTCATTGGGTCACATATCAGTTTGATGGCCATTCATTATGGTCAATGTTCCTGAATCTTCATGGTACTTGTTCCTATGGATTAGTTTTAGTCACATATCAGCATCGGCGGTTGCAACTTCTTCATCTACTTTATGGAGTTTGTTCACACTTCTCGGGGGGTCACTAGACCTTCTCTCTTCTTCCTCTCTTATGGGGGGCATTCATGATTGTACTTTTGTGATGTATTCAATTCTTGGGGGGTCTTAGTGTTAGTCCTTCCATCACATGTTTATGTACTTGTTGTATTTTATCTCTTTTGGAGAGGAGTTTTCTCCCACTGGGTTTTTCTCCTTTTCTCCACTTTATAAGATATTATTATTGTACATGGGTACCTAACATGACCTTGTAGCTGGGACCCATTCTTGCATTAGTTGCATGTTTTTCATTTCTCTCTAAGTTGTACTTAAGGGGTGGTTGGTGTAATTAAATATTTAATTACACTTTATTAAGTTGACTTAGGGCTAATTTTAGTCTTAGGTTATTATTAAGTCATATTAGGGTTTTCTAACTTGCAAATATAAAAGCAAGTTCTCACATGTAATTCATTAATCCAAATTCATTAATTGCATCTAATATTGTACAAATTAATGTTCTTTGTTTTTTTTCTCTTGTAGAAGGTTAATCCTAGGTTTTGCAAGTGATCCTGGTCACTTGAGTCAATCAGTAACTCGCACAACTTTGTCTTTTATATTATGCAGATACACTTTATGTTTACATTGAGTGTGTAGGCACAGGTTCAATTGGGATTTTTCTTGTTACTCTTGGCTTTAAGAGAAGATACAACACCTAGACCAAGGGATCAAGTCAATCCAGGTAAAATGACAACTCTATGACTAAACCAAAGACAAGAAAAAGCCAACGAGACAACAAAAAGCCAATGAGACAAGACCAAACCCCGTCTTCTACACTTCGAGTGAGTGTTATCCTAATGAGGATCTTCAAAATAATAAAGATCATTAACAAACATTGCTACAAAGACAAAACTAGGTCCAACTAGCACAATGCATAAGCCCAATTTATTATCACTAACTCCTATTGTGTTGGTTTCATACAAATTTATAGCTATAGACCCTAGATATGTAGATATTTGACACATTCACAGATGTATAAGCAAAGGATTCAAGATTCAACATGTGTAGGGATGATTTGTTGTACCTTAACAAGCAATGTGAATAAATAACTTATAAAAACAACTTATCTCCATTCTAATTAGACAAAGGGATGATGAATTTGCAAGAATTTAAGCTTATCCTCTACATCTTTTAGTTCCATGAAGACAAACAGACCTCAAACAGCTTATACCTTATTTAGAAATTTATCATTTGTAAGTTAAGGTATTGGATTAGATGTAATTAATTGAGATCGATGCCTAATTTTGTAGAAACAAAGTCAGCCTAGAACAAATGACTACAACCACAATGCAACTCTAATTGTTAGAATTCATGAATGCAGATTATAACCCAGAATCAATTGAAAGAGTTAGAAACAAATACATGTAAATGCAAAAGCAATAGAAATAGAATAATAGTGATACCAAGAGAAAACTGATGTGAAATGCTCGAGTGGAAAAATAGCATCAACAGAGTACTATCTCTAATATCTGAATGAATCAAAATACAAGCTAGGTAGTGATTTTATATAGAAAAGGGAGAGGGTAGAGGTGGAAACACCAACCAATAGGAAGCGACCATCTGTCGGTCTAAAGATAGCAAAGTATCTTCCCAAGATAGCTAATGGGAGCTCCCTTGTAGGATGGTGACACCTCATAACCCTCTCACTTAATTAAACCCACCTTATGAACCTAAGCAAGATTAATAAAAGGTGTAGGAAAAACCTTATAATAAGGAACAAAAAACCTACACTAACACCCCCTTAAGCATAGCTTAGGTGGGTGAAAAATATGGGTCCCAGCAAATCAATACTGATGAGATACCCATGTACATAGAATTCCCCCCAAAGAGAAGTAGCCCCCCCACAAAAGAGAGTACGCCCCCCAGAATAGAGAGAGAAAGAAAGAAGTAGCTAAGAAGTCCCCCAAAAAGGGAAACCTCCACACCCCAAGCAAATCTCGCAATTGAATGAATTTTCTCTCAGTGAAGGGTTTGGTGAAGATGTCAGCATTCTGATTGGTGCAGGGCACCTAAGAGCCCTAAGAGTATTTTGAGGTTGTTCAACATTTTGAGGTTTTTGTTTAGTGTGTGTTGTAATAAAGATTTCTAGCCATGGTTGTAAGGTCCACTCTATATGGTCAAGAGATTTGGGGTAATCTTATAAACCTCAAATCCTTCTTAGTCCATTTGGACCCTAGTTGTGTCACTTAGGCCTAGTAGGTCTAATGAATGATTTTTGATTCTATTTGGTAGTTTTACTGTTTTGATATGTTTTAGAGAGTATGGTAGTTGTTTGGACTCCATTGGACAAGCTAAACCGATCGGAATCCTTGTGTTTATGCAAACTACCATAGTTGTCCAAATGTGTCATGTAATTGGTCGATCCCAACCCACTTTTGATGGTTACAACTATTTTTGCAAGTTGCATACCGACTTGGATGGGTTGATATTGCTGACATCTTACTCCAATATGGGGGAGAGGATTCTGTACGGAGTTTGGGGCACAAAAACCAACCAAACTGACTGTTGTTCCCTGAATTTTTGTTATTGTATGGCCTATACGGATTGGCCAAGCGGATCGATGTGGTTTTTCTAAAACTAGTTTGAGTTTGGATTCCAATGCACCAAGTTTGAGGTCTTAAAGTGATTCGAGTAGGGAGATATTGCATTTTTAGTTCAAACTGATCTAAAACCCTCATTTCTAGGGTTTGTCATACAAATTTAGCCCTAGAATGCATTCTAACCGGTGGAACTTCATGCCACTCGGTGAAATGCAGGCTAGGGATCTACATTGCATGATTCCAAAAGCATTTGGTTGGGAAAGACTATCCTCGATTTTTGGAGTGATGCCCTAGGTCAAATATCTCTATGTATTTGACCAAAAATGTGCAATTTAGTGTTGTAAATGACAAAACCTGATAGGTGGAGGAAATGGATGGTGGTTTCTAAGATGTTGGCATGTGGTAGAAGTGATCCAAGTTCCTGTCCCAGTTTTGTGACCCCAAATTAGACCACTTGCTTTGTAACCTAGACCTAAATTCATCAATTAGGCCTAGAGACCTAGTGGGTGTTTTGAGTTGCTAGAGTAGAGTTGGAACTGGAGGCTTGGAGGTTTGCTAGAGCCCCCTAAAGGGTATTCAAATCCACCATTTGTTTGCCTGGTCATTTAGGGTTTTGTCAAGTTGTGTAGTGAAAATTGGTTTAGGAGGGCTAGTAGCCTCACTAGGCCAAGTAAGGGTTGGAGAGTTGTGAGAAGTTGGGGATCAAAACAACTGTGGAAAAGGTGTTTGTGGACTTGTCTCAAGGTGTGGAAGGAGTCTTGAGGATTGAACAATAGCCTGGTTTACAAATCCTTCATATGCCCTTGGATGTGACTTTGGTTGGATTGAAGTAGTGAAGTGGGTGAGTGGGTAGAGAAGAGTTAAACTTTGTTGCTTCCACTGTGCCCCTCTGCATCAGGTGGTATCAGAGCCATCAAAGAGATGGGAGATAGAGAAGAAGAGGAGGAAGTTCCTCAAAGGGTGACTAATGCTGAATTGGCAAAGATAGTTAGAGAGCAAGTAGCCAAGAACAAAAGGATGGAAGCTGAGATAGAGAAGTTGAAGAAGGATAAGGATAAGAAGAAGAAACTAGAGGTCATCTTAGATTCAGATGAAGAGGATCAAGATGAAGAAAAAGAAGTGCCAATGGAAGAGCCACAAGGAGGCATGTCAGAAAGACAATTCCTAGATACACTTGGAAAGTTGAGTAGGAAGGACAGTAAGGTGGACTTACCTATGTTTCCTGGCAAGATGAACCCAGAGGAGTGCCTTGATTGGATAGAGGCAATGGAGAACTATTTTGAATGTGAGGAAGTGGCAGAAAATCAGAAGGTGAGGATTGCCAAATCTAGAATGAAAGGGCCAGCCTTGACTTGGTGGAATTTCATTCAAAATGAGAGGATAGAGGATGATAGGAACCCTATCACTACATGGAGGAAGATGGTGCTTGAAATCAAGAAGCAATTTGTTCCTGAAGACTATGAAGTCAACTTGCACAAAAAGTTGCAAAACTTGAGATAGAAGGACATGGATGTGAGCACATATACCGAGGAGTTTCACAAGATGTCTTTGAAAGCCAAAATACCTGAGAATGAAAAGCAAAAGCTTGCAAGGTATCTAAATGGCCTTAAGTTCTCCATTCAAGATGAATTAAGTCTCTTTAACCCTGAGACAATGCATAAATGTTTTCAAATGGCATTGAGGATTGAGGACAAACAAAGAAGGAAAGGTGATTCAAACAGTAGGGGTAGAGGAAATCTAAATTTCAGAGGCAGAGGCAGATTTCAGAACAGAGAAAACTTTTCTAGACCCTAAAATGGCAGATCACAAGAAGGTAGTCAAGTGGCGGCTGACAGAGACAGTGCTGATAAGGGCCAGTTTAGAGGGAGAGGTAATGGTAGAGGAAGAAGTGGAGGCAGGGGTCCCAATGTGTTCACAGGAAGGTGCTTTTCCTGCAATCAAATAGGACATCAGTCCTTTAGATGCCCGGAGAAGATGGGAAACAATTCTGCAAATCAGAAAGACAGAAGGGTACAGCTCCTTCAAGAGGATGACTATCAAAGCACCACTTCTTATCAAACTACCTCTTCCAAGCCTGCAGCACCAGAGAGTGGAGAATGCATCGTGTTCAACCGGTCTCTCATCATGCCTGCCACCAAGGAGCAACCCCAAAGGAACAATCTGTTTAGAACCACTTGCAAGGTGAAAGGGAAAGTCTGCAAGGTAATTGTTGACTCAGGTTCTTCTGAGAATTTAGCTTCTAATGAAATGGTGAATAAGTTAGGATTGCAAAGGATACCTCATCCTAACCCCTATAGGGTCTTTTGGTTAACCAAGGACCAACAAATTGTGGTGAAAGAACAATGTTGGGTTGAATTTAAGATAGGTGAATATTGTGATAGGATTCTTTGTGAGATAGTAGACATGGATGCATGCCACCTTCTTCTTGGAAGGCCTTGGCAACATGATACAAGTGCCCACCATGATGGTAAGCAAAATGTGATTCATTTGTCTAAAAATGGTGAAAATTTCACAATGACACCATTGATTGATGACTGCAAGGAAAAGATCATTTCTAGTTCAGTTATGTTGGTAGGTGAAAATGAGTTTTTGGCTAACCTCAAGGAGGAGAAGGTGCCTTGTTTTACAGTGGTCATCAAGCCCAAGGATGCAAATCCTAAGAAGATCAAAGAGCACCAGCCTCTTAGGAGGATTGGACCAAAAGAGGTGGAGGAACTATTGGAGAAGTTTCATGATGTGATAGCCGATGAAAGTAAGGATGCCCTTCCACCAAAGAGGGAGATTAGTCATTGCATTGATCTCATCCCTGGATCCACCCTACCAAACCAAGCAGCCTACAAGCTGACCCCAGAGCAAAATGCAGAAGTGGTAAGACAAATCCAAGACTTGTTGGATAGAGGGCTTATAAGGAGGAGTATTAACCCATGTGTAGTACCTGCAGTACTTGCACCAAAGAAGGAAGGCACATGGGGACTATGCACTGATTCCAAGACCATCAACAAGATTACTACCAGGTATAGATTTCCAATGCCTAGGATAGAAGATTTAATGGATTGCTTGGCTAGGGCTAAATATTTTACCAAGATGGATTTGAAAAGTGGTTATCACCAAATCAGGATAAGGGAGGGGGATGAGTGGAAAACAGCCTTCAAAACCAATGAAGGGCTATTTGAATGGGTTGTGATGCCTTTTGGCTTGTCAAATGCACCAAGCACCTTCATGAGGTTGATGAATGAGGTGCTAAAACCTTTCCTTAATAAGTTCATTGTGGTATATTTGGATGATATATTGGTTTTTGGTTACAGTAAGGAAGATCACATAAGACATATCCATCAAGTGCTTAGGAGGCTTCAAGAGGAGAAGTTGAGAATTAACCTTGACAAATGTGTCTTCCTACAAGAAGAATTGACATTCTTGGGGTTTGTCATCTCTAAGGGCAGCCTCAAGATGGATCCAAGCAAGGTGGAAGCCATTCTTAATTGGCCCACACCTACTACAGCCTCTGAGGTAAGGAGTTTCCATGGTTTATGCAGTTTTTATAGGAAGTTCATTAGAGGATTTAGTGCCATTTGTGCTCCACTTGTTGACACTATAAAAGGGGGCAAGAAGTGTGTATTTGTGTGGACAAATGAGGCCAATCAAGCCTTTGAACTGTTAAAGAAGAAAATATCAGAACAACCGGTACTTGTGCTGCCTGATTTTGATAAGACCTTTGTTGTTGAGTGTGATGCAAGTAAGAGGGCTGTTGGGGGAGTCCTAAGTCAATATGGGAGGCATGTAGCCTTCTTTAGTGAGAATTTAAATGAAGCAAAACAAAACTATTCTACCTATGATCTAGAATTATATGCAATGGTCCAATCATTGAGGAAGTGGAGACACTATTTATTACCCAAGGAGTTTTTTTTTTTACTGATAACCATGCTTTGAGCTTCTTGAACAGGCAGGAAAAGTTAAACCACAGGCATATCAAGTGGATGGAGTACATCCAAGCATATACTTTCTCAATTAAGCACAAGAAGGGAGTGGCCAATAAGGTAGCCGATGCCTTAAGTAGGAGGAATCTTATTGTTCAGACCATTTAGTTGGAAAGTATAGGTATACATGCCATTAAAGATCAGTGTGCAGAAGATGAAGACTTCAAGGAACCTTACCAAGCTTGCAAAGCCATGACAGGCCGGTATAACACTAATTTTTGTGATTTTCTGATACAAGATGGATTTCTTTTCAAAGGCAGCCTATTGTGTACTCCAAGAGGGTCTGTTAGAGAGAATATCATTCAGGAGAAGCATTGTGGCAGCATGGTAGGCCACTTTGGCATTGATAAGACCCTAGACCTGGTTAGAAGATACTACTATTGGCCAAAATTGCCAACTGATGTAAGAAAGTTTGTAGAAACTTGTCAAATTTGCTAAAGAGCCAAGGGACATACATCAAATGCAGGTCTATACACTCCACTACCTATCCCTTCAAAGCCTTGAGATTCCATAAGCATGGATTTTGTACTTGGTTTGCCTAGGACCAAGAATGGACATGATAGCATCTTTGTGGTTGTTGATAGGTTCTCAAAAATGGCTCATTTCATCCCATGTAAAACCACACATGATGCCTCACATATAGCTGGTCTTTTCTTCAAAGAAATAGTCAGATTACATGGTTTGCCTTTGTCCATAATCTCTGATAGAGACCCCAAGTTTATAGGACACTTCTGGAGGACACTTTGGAAAAGATTAGGTGCAAACTTGTCATTATCATCAGCCTATCATCCTCAGTCTAATGGTCAGACTGAGGTGATTAACAGGTCACTTGGCAACCTCCTAAGGTGCCTAACTAAGGAGCAGGGTGCTAGTTGGGATTCAGTTTTGGCTCAGGCAGAATACTCCTACAATGACACTGTGAATAGGAGTACCGGCATGTCACCTTTTCAAATTGTTTATGGTACTCATCCAAGGGGTATTTTGGAACTTAGAGAGGTCAGAGGACTGGAGAAGAGCAGTGCATTGGCTGAAGATTTTGTCCAAGTGATGAGAGATATCGATGAGCAAGTAAAAGAGAAGTTACAATCTACCTCTGCAAAGTACAAACAGTCTGCTGACAGAAAGAGAAGGGATCTTCAGTTTAAGGAAGGGGATTTGGTCATGGTACATCTGAAAAAGGAGAGGCTCCCTGCAGGTAAATACACCAAGTTGATTATGAAGAAGATTGGGCCTTGTGAAGCACTAAGGAAATGTGGAGAAAATGCCTACAAAGTCAGACTACCCAATGGTGTTGCTTTGTCACCCATCTTCAATGTATTAGACCTCTATCCCTATAAGGGATCTGATCCTCAGAGAGCTGTTGTAGAGGAACAAACTGATCAGACATTTTAGGACCTGATTCCTTCATCTCCTAATCAGATTGAATGCATTTTGGATCACAGGATTGCTAAACAAGCTAGGAGGCACACCTATTATGAGTATTTGGTGAAGTGGCTCAATAGGCCTCAGGAAGATGCAACTTGGATGAGCAGAGAAGCCATTAAGAAGGCAGGATTCCCATTTGACAACATTCCCAACTCAAGAGACTTGAGTTCTATTTGACAGGGGGAGTATGGTGCAGGGCACCTAAGAGCCCTAAGAGTATTTTGAGGTTTTTGTTCAGTGTGTGTTGTAATAAGGCTTTCTAGCCATGGTTGTAAGGTCCACTCTATATGGTCAAGAGATTTGGGGTAATCTTATAAACCTCAAATCCTTCTTAGTCCATTTGGACCCTAGTTGTGTCACTTAGGCCTAGTAGGTCTAATGAATGATTTTTGAGTCTATTTGGTAGTTTTATTGTTTTGATATGTTTGAGAGTATGGTAGTTGTTTGGACTCCATTGGACAAGCTAAACCAATCGGAATCCTTGTGTTTATGCAAACTACCATAGTTGTCCAAATGTGTCATGTAATTGGTCGGTCCCAACCCACTTTTGATGGTTGCAACTATTTTTGCAAGTTGCATACTGACTTGGATGGGTTGATATTGTTGACATCTTACTCCAGTATGGGGGAGAGGACTTTGTACGGAGTTTTGGGCACAAAAACCAACCAAACTGACTGTTGTTCCTTGAATTTCTGTTATTGTACAGCCTGTATGGATTGGCCAAGTGGATCGATGTGGTTTTCCTGAAACTAGTTTGAGTTTGGATTCCAATGCACCAAGTTTGAGGTCTTAAAGTGATTCGAGTAGGGAGATATTGCATTTTTAGTTCAGACTGATCTAAAACCCTCATTTCTAGGGTTTGTCATACAAATTCAGCCCTAGAATGCATTCTAACCGGTGAAACTTCATGCCACTCGGTGAAATGCAGGCTAGGGATGTACATTACATGATTCCAAAAGCATTTGGTTGGGAAAGACTGTCCTCAATTTTTGGAGTGATGCCCTAGGTCAAATATCTCTATGTATTTGACCAAAAATGTGCAATTTAGTGTTGTAAATGACAAAACCTGATAGGTGGAGGAAATGGATGGTGGTTTCTGAGATGTTGGCATGTGGTAGAAGTGATCCAAGTTCCTGTCCCAGTTTTGTGACCCCAAATTAGACCGCTTGCTTTGTAACCTAGACCTAAATTGATCAATTAGGCCTAGAGACCTAGTGGGTGTTTTGAGTTGCTGGAGTAGAGTTGGAACTGAAGGCTTGGAGGTTTGTTAGAGTCCCCTAAAGGGTATTCAAATCCACCATTTGTTTGCCTAGTCATTTAGGGTTTTGTCAAGTTGTGTAGTGAAAACTGGTTTAGGAGGGCTAGTAGCCTCACTAGGCCAAGTAAGGGTTGGAGAGTTGTGAGAAGTTGGGGATCAAACCAACTGTGGAAAACGTGTTTGTGGACATGTCTCAAGGTGTGGAAGGAGTCTTGAGGATTGAACAATAGCCTGGTTTACAAATCCTTCATATGCCCTTGGATGTGACTTTGGTTGGATTGAAGTAGTGAAGTGGGTGAGTGGGTAGAGAAGAGTTAAACTTTGTTGCTTCCACTGTGCCCCTCTGCATCACTGATCTGATGTTGGATAGCACCTGAGATCAATGATTTGATCATGAATCAACTCCTGAATATAGTGCATATGGACTTAATGTGTTTGGTCCGTTGATGATGGACCTGATTGTGAGAGATTTGTATCACACTCTGGTTGTAAAAAAGATGATTGTTTGCTTCCAAAAGGGAATACCAAACTCAATGAGAATGTGCTAAAGCCAAATGGCCTAAGTACCAGCATTAACTACTCCTCGATACTTAGCCTCTATAGATGAAAGAGCAATAGAATATTGCTTCATGCTTGACCAAGAAATCATACTAGAACCAAGAGAGAAGCAATACCCTAAAGTAGACTTGCAATCCTAAGAATCTCCCGCCTAATCTGAATCTGTATAACCCACCAAGTCAAAATCCACGCCCAATGCATAGTGAATCCCATAACTATAAGTGTCATGTACATAGTGAAGAATCTGCTTAGCTACCTTCCAGTACAGCTCATGCGGCTCCTGCATGAACCTGGAGACCATGCCCACAACATATGATAGATCAGGCTTCATGTGAGTCAATTATATGAGACTCCCCACCAGTTGGCGATACAAGGTAGCATCCACCAATGGTGAAGAACAATGAGCCTCAAGTTTGACCCCTGATAGAAATGGAGTTGGTGCAGGCTTACAATCAACCATGTGAAACCTAGAGAGCATATCAAGTGCATACTTGGGTTGAGAAAGAAAGACACCAGTCGAAGACTGAGTGATCTCAATTCCCAAGAACTAGTGCAGAAGGGCCAAGTCTGACATCAGAAAATAGTCATGAAGGGCAATTTTCACTGCTTGGATGGTGGATGAGGAACTCCATGTAATAAAAAAGTCATCAACATAGAGGACAAGGAACATGAGAGTATCATTCTATTGTAGAATATACACATTCAAATCAGAATGGCATTGAGTGAACCCAACTGGTAGAAGGAAAGAGTCCATCTTGACATACCAAGGTTGAGGGGCCTGTTTAAGGCCATAGAGAGACTTCTGAAGATGGAAAACAAGTGAAGGATTCTGAATGAACCCTTGTGGTTGCTCCATGTATATCTCCTCATGAAGGTCACCATGAAGAAAAGCACTCTTCACATCCATCTAATGAACTTCGCAATAATAGGCTGTAGTAATGGCAAGGACAAGTCGGATTGAATTCATCTTGGCAATCAATGCAAAAGTCTTAGAGTAGTCAGTCCCAAGAACCTGAGAGAATCCTTTTGCAACCAGTGAGCCTTATGTTTATAAATTGATCCATCTGTAGAAAATTTTGTTCGATAGATCCACTTGCATCGAACAAGTTATCTTCCCTTAAGAAGAGGAACTAAATCCCAAGTGTGGTTCCTCTCCAAGGAACTAAACTCTTCCTGCATAGCAGCATCCCACTCGAGAGCACCAGAAGCTTCCCTGAAAGACTGTGGATCAGAAGCTGAAGCAAAGAAGAGATGTGGAGCTTTCTCAAGTTGTGACCTTGTTCTTCTCGTATCTGAAGTATCACCAACCCAATCACCTACTGACTCCAAAGTCTGACGAGCCCAAAGAGGCCCAATAGTAGGAGAACCTGGAGGAGAATCATTAGCCTTTGAATGGTGACTCGAAGAGGAGGAAGAAAAGACCTCAGCATCATCTTCGCCATCTAAAGTAGAGGAAGAAGACTCCTCATGTGGAGTAGGAGGATTAAGATCCTCGGAAGAACTATCACCATGTCATCATGTCTCCAAAGTGATAGAAGAAGGAGAAGTGTTGGAAGATGAGATAGAAATATCCTCCTCAAACCAAACCCTCCTCTTAACAAATAGCTTATGTGTAGTAGGATGAAGAATCTTGTAGCTTTTGACACCATTTGGGTACCCAACAAATATGCAAGGCTTGATATGCGGATCTAAAGCCTTGTATTTCTTTGCCAGAATGTGGGCCCATGCAAGAGATCCAAACACTTGAAAGTGCTTCACGATGGGCTTCTGACTGGTCCAAGCTTGAAAACGAGTGACCCCCTTCACATCTCGATGAGGAACCTGATTTTGGATATAGCACGCACAGTTGATGACCTCCGCCCAATACTGAGGTCTCATCGACCTGGAATGAATCATACAAGTAGCCATCTCTTTCAAGAACCTATTCTTTTGGTCCGTGACACCATTATGTTGTGGACTGTAGGGAACTGTGTGCTGAAGATCAATGCCCTCTGAGGCACAAAACTACTCAAACCTCTGGTTGACATACTCCCATTGTCTGTACGCGGAATTTCGATGGCCTTCTCAGACTATTTCTCTACAAAAGCTTTGAAGTCCTGAAAAGACTCAAAGACCTTAGACTTTTGTTTGAGAAAATATACCCATGTGTATCTAGAAAGATCATCAATGAATGTCAGAAAGATCATCAATGAATGTCAAGACATATCGAGCCCTGCTAAAAGAAGGATGTGGCAATGGACCCATGAGGTCACTATGTACTAACTCCAAAAGTTGTGCGGCCCTCCATGCTTTGCCTTTATCAAATTTTTCTTCAGGATGCTTACCAAGAATACAACCCTATCAAACTCCATCAGAAAATTGAATAGAAGGAAACCCATAAACCATGTCCTATTGACTTAAGCTGATGCAAGTAACAGTAGTTCAAGTGGCCAAACTGCTGATGCCACAAACTGCTCACATCATCTGAGTGAGTGAGCAAAGCAAGTGAAGGAGAATTAGGAACAAAGTGAGAAAAGTTATATAGTTTAGACCAATGATCAACCTTCCCCACATCAATTGTAGACCCATTGTGCATCTCACTGATAACGACTATGTCTGGAGTGAACTCAACCTGCTTGCTAGAGCCAGTGTGAGTGATCTGATAAACAAATAGGAGATTAGTTGATAATGAGAGCACACAAAGAACATCATGGAATGTTCCATTCCCCACATCAACAGATCCTCTCCCTTGTACCTCTATAGGAGTATCATCACCCAATAGAATAGATGGCAAAGAACATGAATCCAAGGAGGCAAAACTACCTTGTGATGAAGCCATGTGGTGCAAAGTACCCGAGTCAATGATCCAAGAATTTGGCCATGAAGCAACATCAACTAGAGCCTTGCCCTTTCCTTTCCCCTTACTTTTGTCTATGTCCTTTGAAGATTCTTGAGATGAACATTGTTTGACAGAATCATGCACCTTGATGTTGTTCTTTTCTAGAAGATGAGTAAGGTGATCAATATGCTTCTTTAGACACTTATGCTCATCATGACCAAGTTTCTTACAATAGGAACGCTGAGTTTCTCCTTATTAGGCTTGTCGCCTTTTGAAGAAGAGGCACTATAAGTTATTTTTGGAGCAGCTTGTTTCTATTCTTTCTTCTTTTCTCCTTGGTTCTTTTGTTTCTTATCTTGCTTGCCAAACCCTTTCTGATCTTTAGTGCCCTGATTTGCAATCAAGGCATGAGATTTAGAGGGCTTAATTGTGCCCATTTGAACCAATTTATCTTGCTCTTTAGTGAGTTCATTAGCAAAGTCATCTAAAGAAGGCATCGTATATGTGGTTTATAAGGCACTTTTAGTGGCATAGAATGTAGAAACAAACACAGAGTAGTTAGGACCAAGTTTGGAAACAATGCTAAGAATCAATTGACTATCTTTCTTCTCTATCCCACACTGCTTTAATTGTAATCTTAAGGCCTTTAATTTTCTGAAGAAATCCTGAATTGTATCAAAATTACATGGATTTAACCCTATTAGCTCATTATCCAGTAGATGTCCTCTTATTTCACCTTATGTACCAAAGAGATTTGCCAAGGTGGTCCATACATCATTTGATGTTGTTGCAGACTCAATATGAAAAAGCAAATCCAGAGATACAAACATACACAGGGTTCCAAAGGCTTCATCCAATTTGTTAAACCATTTAGGCTTATTTGTATCTATAGTAGGTTCAATTTCAAGACCCATAGTTACTCTAAATAACCCTAACTTCTTAAGATAGATTGTCATTTTTTACTTCCATTCACAGTAGTTGTAGGGTGTGAGTATAGGTACTGTTAATTGATCCATTTTAGTGCAAAAAGAAAGATTGTGTTGTTGTTGTTGTTGTGTAGGAAGGAAAGCTTAAAAGCAATGGAAGAAAGAACACACTCCCCCTTTTTCACTAGATCAAGAATCACCCTAAAAAATTACAAGTTTGGTACTTTATAGTTCAGTGCATTTACAATGCTTTTACCAGATTACAACAGTCACTAGGCCATCAAATGGCCAAAAAATGACTTTTGATCCAAAATGGACCTATTACAAAATCTAAGAAAAAGAATTGTATTGTTGTGAAGTCCTCTTCAAGACCTTTTTGATGCCTATTCGATCTTGAAAATCGGAGCTATTGGGCACAAGTTATGGCATTTTGAAGCAAAAAACAACACCTGGCTTCAACCTGCAAAAACTAGTGTAAAATAATAAAATATCTAATCCAAACCTCTGCCAATGAAAAACTTAGACTTCCATCTTTCCAACGGTATCTCATTTGCAAAATTTTGCCTCCAAAATTATGCAAAAAGGAAAAAAAGGCCCTATTTGGCCAAGTAGGAGGGCCCTTGTGGCCCTCTGGTGGCTCTCGGGCGGCCCATGGGTGGCATCACTGGTGTTGATTGCTGCAGGGGGTGGTGCGTCATAAGTGGGAGTTCTGAGTGCAGGTGGTGGTCAAGGGGATCACTGATAGTCTACACTAGAGCTGCTAGCGGCTTCCACAGTGGTCATGGCGGTCTGTGTGGGGCATCGTTGGTTCCAAAGGGGGCAGAGCCCTTGCCAAAGGGGGGTCAAGCCCTATGAATAGGGCCGAAGCCCTCACAATACACATCAAGCACTTAAAGCAATTTAAAATAGCGCAAGCACTAAACACTTTAAAAGCACTAAAATTTTTACAAATTTTTTTAATAAATTTTACCTCATTCTACGTGTAGGGGGGTCGTAAGACCCTTCTGTGGAAAAAATTGCCTTAGAAGCTCCTAGCACCAAAATGGGGGAAAATATATATCAAAATTCGTTTGAATGACCTTCCAGACACAATAACAAGGTCCATTTGGCCTGAAAAGGCTCCATTTGAAAGCTGACTTCCAAAACCAAGCTTAAAACCCTTGTTTGCAGGTACGTCAAATGATCTCCAAAAATGGATGAAATGAAAGCCGATCTTAACTTTCTCGAGCCTCCTGGATGTGATGGAACAGTCATAAATGCTACCAAAATACTCGAAGATGCTGAAATCACCCAAATCTCATAGAAACATATATGCAAAACAAAGATTATTGGATCTTCATAAATCCTTTTTGATTCTCCATATCGTTTAAAAATGTAAGAGAAGAGCATACGAGATTTTACAAGATCTCTTAAAAGAATCTAATCTTTCAAAACATGCTCTGATACCGTGTTAAAATTCATGAATGTAGATTATAACCTAAAATCAATTGAAAGAGTTAGAAACAAATAACTATAAATGCAAAAGCAATAGAAACATCATAACAATGATACCAAGAGAAAACTGACGTGAAATGCTCGAATGACAAAATAATTGTTGGAGTATGCAAGACACTGAGAGGGGGGTGAATTAGTGTCTTATACAACAGATATGTATTTAGCAACACCTAATTAACTTTTACCAACTGTGAACTTCAACCTTGAATGGTGAAAGCAAGACATTCATTTAAGAACCAGGATGAACTATCAAACCAACTTGTGAGCATGAAAAGACAGAACAACTGTTTGTGAACTATGAGGAATCATTTGAACAATTTATCAAGACAAACAATAGAGGCATATTGTTACTTCATTGGACTGAGATAAGCATATTATGCATTTGTATTTTTTTACTATGAGCATCATATAACAATTAAATTATGAAATAATGAAAAAAAACTCATGAGAAGAACAAGTAACCATAACACAGAGATTGTCCTAAGTGGAAAACCCTCCAGGGCATAAAACCACTCAAAAAAAATGCCTCGCTGGCTACACAAAATGCCTCACTGGCAAAGGTCATTTTTGTCTCACTGACTTGACCTTTCAATACATGTTTCAATCATGAAGAAAAACAAATATAGGGGGACACTCTGTTTCACTGAATCCCAATACAACAACTCTCTGATCTAACATCATTGATAAATGCATTCAGTCATCTATCCTTAACATTACATCAGGTGTATACACAACCACACACAAATCCTATTTTTAAAGCCCTTTTTATACATTTCATAATTTGTAATAACATTTTCTTCTGTATGTGCAAGAATAACCAATTCAGGAAGTTTTCTTAACTGTCAGAACAGTTAGGTCGAATGACCTTATGAGTTCATTTAAACACCAAAGTCAAAAGTGTTTTGTTAAAACCCTAACCAGGGTCATAAACCCAAATCTCTGTCATGATATCATATGAAAATATTGTCGACTGAAAGAACATCTGGAGACAGATATAACTGTTTTTGAAATACTTTTGAAACACCATAAACTATATTCTTTGACAAAGGAATTTCTTTCAGTTTGAAACCCTAACTGTCAATGTTATGAGTAATAACAAACAACGTGTATCATAAACCTCTTATGAGAGAAACGACGGAGAAAAGAGCACATATAACTGTCACAACAAAGCATACTCGACTAGAAACACAAACTCTATACCAGAAAATCAATACCCATAACAATGAAGAGGATTGACACCCATAAATGTCACATTTGCTTGTTTCAGCAAGATAAAACTGAATGAAAGGTAATAATGTCACCTAGTGTCAGCCAAAAGAAGACGAAGACAAAAAGTTTATCGTCGCATGAGCCAGCACTTTCGCTTCCAGAAGATTCTACCAAGCTTGCTGTTCGTTTCATATGTTTTCATGATGAAATCTGAATTGGTCAAACCCTAGCTCGAGAGGAGCTCAAAACCAAACTTTTTACCTTGCATAATGAAAACATAATCCAAACTTTTTCCTGATATCATCATGAACGTGTGCTTCCGATGTGCCCTAGAATGGGCCGGTAATAATGAGTGGCTCCTTCGAGCCTATTACCTACCTCATGTCATCGAAACCTGTTTAGCATGTTACTACCTTTAAAACAAGCCGATATTATGCCTTTTGAATTATTTCAAACTTTAAAACACCATTGCACAAGTCCCTTCCTTGAACCCCATTCACATGGAAAATGTAGAGTGAAGACCTTTTAACTTTACTTGGAGAACAAAGATAACTCAAATCAAAATGTCTAGCTCTTCAAACAAATTATAATTTACTAGTAACGTGTCCACCAAATATAACATATGTCAACAGCATATTAACATTAAGTATGAGATAAATGCCTTTGCCACTGAACAACATTAATCATGCTAGGAGAGCATGTCACCATTATACCAAACACACAGAGCATCAACTGAATTGAATCATGGACCATCACAGACCATATGTAGATCAACCACTAATGATGTATCAACAACACCATTACAGAACTGAGCATGGGTAAGCATATATAATACAATGTCAACATCAAGATGTGTCTTGCATCAAGGTGCCAAACATGATAGATCCCACCGTATATGCCAAACAATAGAATGATAGCATTCTGAGATCAAAGCCAAATGAAACCAAGATGAACACAACAAGAACAAGACTAGGAGTATATGCATCATGGTATATGCATCATGTGTATGCCAACTATATGCTCACGTATGATCAAGTGACATGTCATAGAATTGAAACAAGATGCCAACTTTATGCTCATGTAGATGCCAACTGATCATGGAAGATGCGAAATAAAACTGATATCATAGAGAAATCAATCAACCCAGTTAACTGTGCCAAATGCATGTCAAACTGAAACTGTGTCAAAAATGCCAACTAAACATGATCATCAAGAATGTCAAACATGATGTGCCAAACTGTATCTCATCAAGAATTTCAAACATGATGTGCCAAACTGTATCTCATCAAGAATTTCAAACATGATGTGCCAAACTGTATCAAATATGATCAAGTTGTGGATTGTCATCAGGGACAAACAACTAAGGGTGAAGTCAACAATAACATCAGCAGATAACTATCTCCAATATCTGAATCAATCGAAATACAAGTTAGGTAGTGAGTTTATATAAAAAAGGGAGAGAGTAGAGGTGGCAACACCAACCAATAGGAAGCGACCATCTATCGGTCTAAAGATAGCAAAGTATCTTCCCAAGATAGCTAATGGGAGCTCCCTTGTAGGATGGTGACACCTCATAACCCATTCACTTAATTAAACCCACTTTATGAACCTAAGAAAGATTAATAAAAGGTGTAGGAAAAACCTTATAATAAGGAATAAAAAACCTACACTAACACCAATTTGGATGAGCCTAATTGACTTGGCTTCTACCGTGTAGAAGCTTTAGACCCTCAAATGCCTTCTAGTTTTTGACAATATAATCATTCTTAGTTATCCTCTCCCAATTTGCAAACCCCACCTACCAGGTTAGAAAGATTTCCTATTATAAACAACTTATAATAGAAAATTTCACTGCATTCTGTGAATAATAAACTAACTAATCTTTGATATAAGTGTAGGAAATGCGCACCTAGAAACTTGCCAGGTTCCCTAAAGCATACAAGAGAAACTGGAGATAGATTGCATAGCAGAAATAAGGATACTTCTTATATTGATTTACCAAGCAAACATTACAATTCTAATTTTAGAAAAGTATACTAAAAATAAAACCCTATTCCATTATTCATAGTATTACATGGATCTTTGCACTTCAAATCCCAGAAGTTAACTACATACAAACCCAAAATTGGCCTGGAAACTCCAACATTAGCCTAATGCACTACTCAAAATTCTCAAACTAACCTCTTTTAAGACCCAGAATTTACAAATTTAAAGAAGAGATGAAAGACTTGGATTGGACACAACAATGATTACACTTGGCACGAGCTAAGCCTCTGATTTGTAACTCCACATGGACATAAAGAATATGCCACAACATCCTTTAAACTTCTTCTTTTTTTTCCCTCCTAAAAACTGAAATATTATTTTGCCAAATTTTCATATTCCATTGACTTGCAAGTGAAAACTCATTAAACATGAGCAATTTTAGCCCCTAGAACTCCTCATTCCCCTATAGCCAATTGAGACATTTCGTCAAGCAGTATGCTTGCAACCATTATGTTTCATTTTACTTGCAAATATTCCCCTCACCAAGTTGCTCTATAGATTTTGCAAATATGAATACATTCATAGGTCAAAATCATTTTGTAGAATACCTTTACTCTAGAACCATGTTAAATCCCACTCTGCATGCACCCCAACATCAGATGCAATTTGTCAAATAGTTCTCATACACTCTCTTTGGTTCGAGTTCTCCTCGTCTTCTCTGCTCTATTGTTTTTCGTGCAAATGCTTATTAACTTTCAGCTTGCAGTCACCTCTTCTTCATGGCTAAAATTTGCAAAATTTAACTACACAGTAATGCCTGATCCATTGGGCTTCCCTTCAACTAACACACTGCTATTTGGTGAACTTCACATTCATTCATATCTATTTTTGTTTCTGCACATTCTATTTGTCATGGTATCCCTTCTTGCATAAACACTCTAATTTTATTAACCTATAACATGTAGTGAGGTGTCTCTGCTATGCTAAAGTGGAGATAAAACAAGGAATTCATTTCTGGCACCAAGGTCTATTTAATCTTCATAAACAAGGAATTCATTATCTTTCACCAAACTTCATTCTACTGTAGCTACACACTGTTGCTAAGAAATGGTGCCCTTTTTATTCAATAATATGTAAAATTTTATTGTGTAATAAACAATCCATTGGGCACCTCCCTACATTGCTAAGATGGAAAATAACAAAGCTTAATCCCTACGCCTCCTTTTATAACTTTTGGTTTCTTGATGTAAACATAATAAAAATGATAAGGAGGCTGCTGTAAATTTAATTGGACAACAACAGTCAATGCGACGGCCATTTTCATTGAGCTGGCAGATGAGAGAAAGTAGTATTTCAATGCCTCCCTTCTTTATTTCTTCAAGCTTTATTAATGTGAGACTTTCATTCATAGCCGGCCAGGCACTCCTCCCTTCGTGTAATAAGCAACAATGTACGATGCTCTCTCCAGAGTGCACGGGAGCACGAGCACGATGTAATGTAAGTTTTATTTCTGCCCTATAACTTTTAGGTCACTCTACTTAAATATCATCTAGTTCAATGGTCAAACATTCAATAGCAATTTTACTCCTCATCCATAACAAAAAGTGGTAAATATTTGTCCTATTTTTATTGGCCAAAATTGACATTTGACTGTTGAAGTGGATGATGTTTAAGAATAGCCCTCTTCGTGCACATAACTTGCCTTCGTGTTGGTCAACAAACAGTTGACTCTCCCCTTTAGTGTGCAGTTGCATAGGAAATATGAGATTACCTTTTAGTTTATAAATCAAATGAAATATCAAAGAGGCTCCCTCAAGAATAATAATCACGCTATTAAATTTTTTTCCTTTGGAATAATAATTTGAACTATTATGTCCTAATTAAAATAATAGAAATATTGTTTTAATTTTTCCTTTGAACTTTAAGTGTCGATAATTAAATGATCAACTGTAGAAATAGCGGGATTGGCGCCATGCCTTCAAATCATGTCCGAGACACAAAAATTTGCAAGGAGTAACTATAAATGCAAAGGATCATTATATGTTCACCAAAATTTGGAGAATTGGTTATTTTTTAGGGGTTCCTTTGTAACGGCAGCCAGTTTACATAATAAAAATTATTCTATGCCTCCAAATCTCGCTCGATGGACCTAAAACTAAAATTGGGTTCTCCTTACAAATTATCTAAACTTGTGTAATTGCTAGAATCGAGAAATTCTACCATTTCACCCACACTATTCGAATGCACTCCCAATTGCTAGAACGCCAATTTTGGGCTCAAATCTTGCTTGATCGACTTGAAATTAGAGGTGGAGATTCATCTTGAATTATCAAAACTTTGTACAATGCTAGACTTTAGATACGAGCTTCAAAATTCAAAATTTTAATGCACCAATATTATGGCCACCTACCATTCTAGGGTAAAAAAAATAAGACATCTTCACACAATTGAGGGTTAACTTCCTGGGAAATGAGGCACAAATTCAAGTGCTAACAAGCTCCCCAATGGTGATTAACTAGGAGATGATTGGTTTGGGTAAATATTTTATGCTTGAACTCCCCATCTCACTTGATTTGAGTTGCAAGATGAGCCTTATTTAACCTCATGAAACCTTGTTCCAAACTGGTGTTAATTCTAGATTCTTGTGTTATGAATAAACTTGCAAATTTTGTGGTTGCCTTGTGTGAGTTTAATCAACTCTTCTTGCACTTGCATTTATTTGGTTTTCAAAATGCTTGTTAGAGTGTTTGCAGAATATCTACTATGTTTGAGTTGAAAGAGTTTATTGATTTATGCCTTAGTGAAAAAGGTTGTATGCATTTTAATATTGAATGCTAAAAGGAAATTTAGAAAGGTTAGATTTATTCATTGAAATATTATGCATTAGCTATTGAAATGAAAAATGCTTTATGCATAATTTTTTTTATTTTGAAAAGCTATAAATCTTTAGTTATTTGAATGAAATATCTAAAATGAAAATATATATTCCTAAAAAATCCAAAGTTGAAATAACTAATTTTGAATGTGAAAAGAAGGAAAAGACACTAAAGGGTTTTAGTAATTTTTGGAGTCCAAAGGAAAACGGAAGACAGTGTAAACACTTGTTCATTTTCATGTTTTGGCTTACATTTCTCTTCGATCTTCTCCAGTGTCGTGTGACCTCTTTGCTTGGAAAAATGGTTTGAAGTTGTTTGTGGATTGGAAAGCTTGATTTAATCTTGAAGAAGTTGGCAAAGGATTGTGTTCATTATGTTCAAGAAAAGATCATCTCCACCTTTGAGGATTTGCTTGGTTGAAGGCATTATTGTCTTTAAATTATATGCATGTGATTAAATAGATTCATGTTTTTCCATGTACCACATTAGGTGGTTGGCATGTGGCTCCCTTGCTTGGTATGAATTTGGTTTAAGATTTACAAAATAGCTTGTTGGGTTGATTTAATTTTGTAGGTTTTCATTTTTTAAATATACAAAATAGCGCCAAAACTATGGTGAAATTTCCTAAAATTATTATGTAAAAAAGCGTAATCTACTCATTTTTATGCTCTAAAGGGTATTCCTCATTTTAAAAAATTTGTATTTTTAAAATTAAAGGAATTTTTGAGTTTATCAATGGTGTTCTTTGGAAATTTGCATGGTTCTTAACTTTGCTAAAAAATCAAAATTTAGAACTTGTGAAACCTTTTTATTTTGTGGGATTAGAAGTCTCCTTGTGGAAATATGATTATCTATCTTTTGGATTTGAGTGTTATAATTTTGACCTCTTTTTTTATATTGCATATCGTTTACAAATATTCTACTCATACGAGCATCAACATGAGACCAATACAAGCTCTTTATGAGCAAACACATTAGAAATCACCTATGGAAGACCAAGAACCACTACTTAGAAATCCACTTTATTTAGAAACCACATCCACATTAGAAGCTAACTACGAAAGACCAAGAGTCACAACTTAGAATTCCACATTATATGTCCCTTTGAACTTGGGTCTCCACAATGGGCTAAGTGCAAAAAGTTGGGGGGCCAAAAAGTGGTCAAATGTTTTTCAAAAAAAATTAATACATAACGCGAGTGTGTTATAACACGCTCACGTTATGGTTTGGTAATGACAAGCCTAAGGCTCAGCAAAACCAAACCATGACGCACTCGCGTTATGACTAATTATTTATAAAAAAAGAGCATTTTTTCTCATTTCATTTCTTTATTTTCCTCTACACCCGTGGCTTGCAAACTCTAAGAAACGCGCTCACATTTTGGAAGACTCGATTCAACACCAAAATCTTACCGATTCGTCGCCAAAATGCCGCCACGACGTCGAGCAGGGCAAAGGAGGGAGTTTTTTTTTTTGTTTGAATTTGTTTCTAAATAGGTAGGTTTGAGTTGATTTTTGATGTAAATTTCATTAATTGTCAGGAAATGCTAATGCACCTCCTCTTCCTCCTCCTTCTCCTCAAAATCCACAAAATCCTGAAGAGGAAATACCTGCTGAAGAACAACCCGAACAACAAACTCCTCCATCCATTCCTCGACATGCCCCTGGAACACAAGAAAATCTATTGGGGCAAATTGAAAACAATAAAAAAGAAATTGAAGACATAATTGCAAGGTTGAAAGATCCTTCCACTTCAACCTTGCATAGGTCCATGCTTGCTTAATCTCTTGAATCTATGTTATCAAATGTAGATTCAATTAGCAAGCAAATATCTAGTTGGTTAGATAAAAGGAGAGAGAGTTTAGAGACTATTATGCAGACAAGATTTCATATGAAGATGTGAAAAAGTTACAAATTACAAAATTAGACTTGTGTTCCATTTTCACAAACCCACAAACAAATCAACCTCTACCCCGTTACATGCAAGAGGTTCCCTATCCATTGGTGCAACAACCAAGCGATAAGGGACAATTTTGGGCAGAGGTGGTGGATGGTTTTTGACCATCCTCAATGCAATAATAATGAGGTCACACAATACTTTTTGAGGAAACTCTACTGCGAGTTTATCCTCAATAAAGTGCCAAACTATTTTGATATGCGGGACTTCCAGGGTAGAGGTGGGGGCTCAGCACAAGATAGACCAAGGGCACGTGTTGACCCACAACGGCCAATGAGATGAGTAATTAGTAGACCAGCCCATAAGCATGTTTCTATCCCTTCCATTGTGAAGGAAAGTGTTGAGGTCGATACACTTCAGTCCATTAGTGCCTTGACCCAGAGCATCATAGAGCATGCCAGTCCTGCAGCACAGCGTGGGTTGGGAGATAGTGCGAGGAGTAGGGTCCCACCCCATGCTTGTCAGACTTACGGGTCAGCCTGTGGTTATGACCCCATGGATAGTTAGGACGTAGGTGCACAGGCTACATCTACTGCTGAGTAGATGGTGATGACAGATACCCTCCTGAGTGAGACTTCAGCCTTGATACTCAGGTAAATATTAGCAAGTTTATTGAATTTAATTTATTAAATTTTATTTTTGAAATGCAAGATTAACTAATTTAGTTTGATGATTTTAATGAAATTTCAAGGTCATAGCGTTGATGCAGTTTTCAGTGGTTCTCCACCTACATATTACACTACATCATCTACTGTCGGGGTATGTAACTAGTAAACAATTATAAATATTACATGTGAATAGCATCATTATATGAATGGTATTTTAATATTTGATTTTAGATGTTGAATAGGTTAATATTGAAGATTTCACGGCAACACCACCCAGCGGTGGTGGACTTCAAAGCTTCACGGAGGTAATAAAATAAAAAATTTAATGAATGAATTGTACTTACTAGATTTTTGTATGTGACTTGTGTGCTTTATTGTGTGTACTTCCATGTTTAGATGAATGTGTGTGTATGTTAGGAGCCATGATTTGCATCACTATTATAGTTTTTGTAATTGAATAATGTTATTTTTTTCAGATGATGCAGGCTACGGAGACACCTCCTGATGTTCATAGGGCAATGGAGCATGGTGTGACCTCTGTGATTCATAGCTCCATGCCATTAACAGGGGTATGGGGCATATTAGTAAATTTCAATTTACATTCATTGTTATAGTTGTTTATTTTTGAAAAATCAAAAGATTATTGATTTGAAGTTTAATTTCTATCTTGATGGTTTCTATAGGACATGAGATCACCACGGCCTATTCCTGCTACTGAGGCAAATGAGAAGACAGATTATATGGTAGCAGTAAGTGATTATTTTGTTAAATGTTTCATTGTTTATAACATGTAATTTCTATATATTAATGTCTATACTTTTATTGTAACAGCTAAAGATGCAGGAAGAACTAAATAGGAGGAGCAGCCCTCAGGTTCGTAGTAGACCACCCACATACGCATCTCCATCCCCTAAAAGATCAAAGGCTGCCCGCGATCTATTCTCTTCACCAACCAGAGGGGAATGACTTTTTATTGTGTTCCTTTGTTGTATGCATATATGGCATTTGTGGACATATATTTTGTATTGCATATAGTTGACATTATATGCCTATATGGCATTCTTGTAAGCCTATATGGCTATTTTCTATATATGTTATACTTATATCGACAGATATTGATGTATGCCTATATGGATATTTGGTTAATACAAATCTTTTTTATTGGTGGCATCCATACTTGCATAATAAATCCACATTTGAATGGATATTTATAGATGGCTACTTCAAATATTTAAAATCCAATTGTATTACATAGGATGTTTGTTGATCCAATAAGCTAGCTATTGTTATTCAGGTATCACCTAAACCTCATTTTGGAACTAAAAGATAAAAGTTGTATTTAAAAAAAATGAATCATCGTGTTGAACAAAAAATATTAATATTCTTTATGAGTTGCTCAATTGAAAATATTCAAATGAGTATGCTGATCCATATTCTTTATGAATTGGTCAATTGAAAATATTTCTTAATTACTTGTTATTATACCATATTGGGATGCAAAGCATATGTTTGTTGTTTTGAATAAGATATTCAAAATCATATGCTTATGAGCACCTGATGACCATTGTGGTTATTAAATGTAATTCCTCTTGCATATAAGGCGAGGTTATGAGATTACATTGACTTTTACCTATTTTTAGTATGCAACATAACATTGGGGCTATAGGCTTCCATAAGTCATTCCTCAGGGATTTTCAGTTTTAGGCGCAAATTTACTTTAAGACCTTAGGCACATTTCTCTACTTGCACAACCTCAAAACTCCACCTAGAACTCAAGGCACCTTTCATCATCTAAACAACCTCAAAATTGTGCCTTGATATTGAAAGGATGTTTCAAAGTATAAAGGAGGGCACCTTAAGGGAGGCAATTCATCTTGATTATCAAAGTTGATCAAACACGTCAAACTGAGCATCATACCTCTAGGCACATTTTTGCCTCTCTCTAAACTATCCATTTTGGCGCCTTGATGTAAAGTGAAGTCTAAACTTAGTGAAGATTGCGCCTAGAAAGATATCACCTTGGATATGTGCCCAAAGTCATCCTAGATCATTCATTTGTGCCTAAGGGTCAATATAACATAATATAACTTAGGAAGACTTTGAAAATCGTCAAAAGAAGCCTAGACGCCTTTTCTTGTCTCCACCATCCATTTTGGGTGCCTAGAGGAAAATGAACTTCAAATCACTTCCAACTGTAGCACCTAGTGTTAGAACCTTCAAAATGACTAAATCTTACCAAAGGAAGTCTAGGCACCTATTGTCACTTGGATCATCATGGATGAGCGCCTAAGTGGAAGGAAAATAAGCATCTTGTATGGAGGCGCACTTTTGTGTCTAAATAACCTCATTTTGGCGCCTTTAAGGAAGATGTTCTAAATCCTAAGATCTAGCACCTAAGTGTAAAATGGTCTCCTATAGGTTTGAACAAGTGATTGAAGCCATCAAATTGCCAAGAAATGAGCTAAGTATACTAAGGCGCCTTTTCTTGTCTAAACTATCCATTTTGGCACCTAAGAGGAAGGAGATTCAACATCATGAATCAAGGCGCCCTTTGCCATCAAAACAACCTCACATTGGCACCTTAGAGGAAATCAACTTAAAACTACAAGTCTTGAGTTTTTTCATGTTTTGATGATGTCTTTTGAGAACAATTATAATGATTGAAGGATGAGGTGGGTAAAAAGTCTTCATCTAGCTTAGGCGCCCATTCAACTCTGAACAACCTTACATTTGCGTCCAAGATGAAGGGGACTTTCTTAAATATTTAAGCATTGATTAACAAACATGAAAACCTTAGGCGCAATTTTCAACTCATTTTACCTTTGATGAGCGCTTAACTTGGAGAGAACACCTATTAGCATCAAGGTGCTATTTCATGCTCAGAACATCACATATCAACACCTAACATGAGGAAGCTTAAACTATGAAATCTAATGTTACTTTGATTCAAAAATGAAGAAAATAAGCCAAAGAATCTAGGCGCATATTGTCACTTGAGCAACCTTCAACTAGCGCCTAGTCTTGTGAAGGAGGCAAGAATCAAGGATAAAAGACCTCACCTTGTTTGAAAGTGCTGAAAGGATAAGGAATGGGCTAAGTTCATCTAGGCGCACTTTGACTCCCTGCACACCTAAATGAGCACCTAGGAAGAAATTACATAAGAATGGCACCTATGATCGTGTTCCTTGAAGAACAAAACCATTCTAAGACATCTACAATTGATTGAGGTCATTAAAATGACAAATATGAGACTATCTTTTGCTAGGCGCATATTTCAACTTTCACATACCTTAATCTGTGCCTTGACTTGGGGGAGTTAGTTTATGCTTTAAAATGATTTCTATGTGTTTATATGATTCAATATTTGTCAATAATTTAATATGTCGGTATAATGTAGCTCGGACTGTTTCGGCATGTTTGGGTGCAAAACAAGACCATGCCTAGCCTAAATGCACCCATCCAGACGTGTTGGAACTGTCAGTTTGGCCACACGAGGAGAAGAACAAAAGTTACACCCCTTAGCAACTTTACACTGCCTCCTGATGATTTTTGGGGCAACAGAAAACCTTTCACCACGGGCAAACACCTCAGAGATATAAAAAACCAAGAGAGGTTATTGTAGAGGCACTCTACGTGATCGCATTGCCTTAGACGAAATGTTTCTAAGTGGCATGATTTTGGAGTAACATCTCATCAAAGATTGTTGCCTTTTTACACTTTGGACTCTTCAGGGATATCATCGGTACAATGTAGCTCAGACTGTTTCGACATGTTTGGGTGAAAAATAGGACCATGCCTAGCGTAAATGTACCCATCCAGATGCGTTGGAATAGTCAGTTTGGTCGCATCAGGAGCAGGACGAAAGTTACACCCCTTTGCAATTTTACACTGCCTCCTAACGATTTTTGGGGCAATAGAAAACCTTTCACCACGGGCAAATGCCTCAGCGATATAAAAAACTGAGAGAGGTTATTGTAGAGGCACTCTACATGATCATGTTGCCTTAGACAGAATATTTCTAAGTGACACATTTTTTGAGTAACATCTCGTCAAAGATTGTTGCCTTTTTGCACTTTTGACTCTTCAGGGATATCGTCGGTACAATGTAGCTCGGACTATTTCAACATGTTTGGGTGAAAAATAGGACCATGCCTAGCGTAAATGTACCCATCCAGACATGTTGGAATAGTCAGTTTGGTCGCATCAGGAGCAGGACGAAAGTTACACCCCATTGCAACTTTACACTGCCTCCTTCTGACGATTTTTGGGGCAGCAGAAAACCTTTCACCACGAGCAAATGCCTCAGAGATATAACAAACTAAGAGAGGTTATTGTAGACGCACTCTACATGATCGTGTTGCCTCAGATGGAATGTTTCTAAGTGACAAAGTTTTTGAGTAACATTTCGTCAAAGATTGTTGCCTTTTTGCACTTTGGACTCTTTAAGGATATCGTCAGTACAATGTAGCTCGGACTGTTTCGACATGTTTAGGTAAAAAATAAGACCATTCCTAGCGTAAATGTACCCATATAGACGCGTTGAAACAGTCATTTTGGTCGCATCAGGAGTAGGACGAAAGTTACACCCCTTTGTAATTTTACACTGCCTCCTTCTGACAATTTTTGGGGCAACAGAAAACCTTTCACCACGGGCAAATGCCTTAGAGATATAAAAAATTGAGAGAGGTTATTGTAGAGGCACCCTACGTGATCGTGTTGCCTCAAAAGGAATGTTTCTAAGTGACACAGTTTTTGAAGAACATCTTGTCAAAGATTGCTGCCTTTTTGCACTTTGGACTCTTTAGGGATATCGTTGATACAATGTAGCTCAGACTGTTTTGACATGTTTGGGTTAAAAAAAGAACCATGCCTAGCCTAAACCTACCCATCCGGACGCATTGGAACTGTCAGTTTGGTCGCATCAGGAGCAGGACACCAAAAATGCAAAAGTTACTTTATGTAACTTGACAACATTGACATTTTTTTGCAACAAGACTCAAAGACTCAAACTGACCCCAAATGACTCAAAGTGACTTAAAAACAAATGAAATGGTCTTAGAAGACCTTATTACATACAATTAGCTCAATCAAAACAAAATTTTATTTTTTTACCCCTCTTGGAGGCATGACAACCTAGGTGCCCCTGCACCATTAGTGCAACTGAAGTCGATAAAGTTTTCCTATTAAGAAAAAGTGCTTCCCTTAGCTTCAAAAAATATAAATATTCTATACTGACAAGGCGAACCACGTGAAGGGGGAAGCTCATGAGGCCTCACCTAAGACCTAAGACACATGTAGTCTAGTAGATGTAGGACACCTGAGACACCTATTTTCTAGTCTCTATCTACCTAGTTGACATATCGTATATACCTAAGACACAATTAGAGACACCTATTATCTAGTTAGAAACCAAGACACCTAGAGACACCTATATTTTATACATTACCTAGATTTTATACATTATTCTCATTATCAACTTCACCCATCACTTAGGTCTAACCCCATAAAGCATAACATGATGATGTAAAAATGTGTATATGTGTAAAAATGCAATAGGAAATAAAAAAAGACAAACCTTACAAATTAATGTGCATATTTACAACTCAATGTAACATGACTTTACAAAATTAATGTAAATACTTACAAATTAATCCAATGAACCATCTGGGTCTGCTCTACTCTTTATTGTGTCAAGTATTGCTTCATGGTCAGACTCACGCACCTTCCACAAGATTTTGTTCAAAGGTCTACTTCGATACTGTATCAAATGAATATTGGATGCCATGATAAGGTTCGAGTAATGAAGAATCTTCTGATGCATGCAAAGTCCTAAAACAGCCAAACATTAACACTCTTATGTGGGTACCTTCTAAGCCATGTTCCAGTAATAACCACTGAGCCTGTAGGGTATTCAATGTTTTCTCCATCTGTAATTGGGGCCTCCAATTTCTTTTTGGCCTCAATACAATGACATAAGTAATAATCGGTTCCCTCTTCATTATCTTCATCTGCAATAACTACATATACATGCCCTACATTCATATGTGTAGCAAATTAGATGAAATTAGTCAACATTACAAAAACACTACAAAGTAAGATGACATTAAGAATTTAAAAAACTATGCAAATAGATATATTACCTGGTTGAACTAGATCTGATATGTGGTCAAATTCAACTGATGATTCCATCTATGTTAGTTCTAGTGCCGTCGAGGGTCAATACGTGTCAAGTGGGCTAAGATAACTTAATTGCCATTCGTCAAACCACTCCTTTGACTCGCACTCATCCCAGGCTTGAATTATACAGGAAGAACAAAAGCATGACATCTTTCATGTATGGATACTCCATGAACCTATAATTGAGCTTCTAAAAGAGTGCATTTCACTTGATCCTGTCAGTGTAGAACAATCCTCATATGATGCAATGTTAGTATCATCTATCAACCAAAAAAATCTACGAACTAAAGACTTACCTTCATTACCTGGACCCATGGAAGCATTACACCACTCGACAATTGATTTTACATCTATCAACTTTGCATTGCTTTTATACTTTAACTCTTCTTGTATTATGGCTCTTTTGATACATGCTCTTGCACCATCATGCTCCCCCTTTCCATGCCTGACCTCACAAAAGTTCCACATATGTTGAATACCTATAAAATTATGCCTCCTACTCAGCCAATAGAAATTTTGCAAGTTCTTGAATTGTGACGCACAGTTATCCGACCATATGATATGTTGACTGAACGATATGCCCCTTTCTAGCCAAATCATTGTAGAACACCTAAAAGCAACCTTGCACGAACTCCGTAGAATGCATGCGATCATCACTAATATAGAAATTATACTCCCTTATGATCTTTCTATCATCCTCTGTACTATCATTTGTATGAATGAATGCAATGTGCACAAATATAGAAACCTGTGTGGAGTTGTAATATTGTGATTGCACCTCATGCTATGGCTAGAGACTATAGTTCTCTGCAAAGTCGATAACTGAAACAATGCTACCAACCAGAAATGTGTCCTTGCATAACTTGAATTGCAAGTCCAACCATCGAACTCTATGGGCATGTCTTGCATACTCATACATTATGTTGTCATGAAATATAGGCATAAACTAATACACTTGAATCCTTTCAATAACCAATTCACACCTCTTTGCTTCTTTACCATCTTTTGTATTGTATGCCACTATTTTATACTTGTCAAACTCTACTAGTTCGTTTCCAACCGCATGTGTTCTTTCCATATATTCACATATTGGCAAATGTTGCAAGCCACTGCAATGATGACATGTGTCATCCAAGCATAATTTCTTGTAGAATACTTGACCTTCCTCTCTTTCACATAAAATTCTTGATATGAAGTCTCTTGAAGATGTTGGTGGGGCACGTATGGCACAAACCTGCAAAACATTGTTAGTATGCATATCTAAACATATAGACCTATAAACATCAAAATGGTTAGAAAATTTAATGTGTAATCTACAACAAGTAGTGCATATGTGATTTATCTTGACATAGAAAGGTTTTAGCATTTCAAAATATCTTTGACAAATTTTAATTTGAGGATACTTCTCTAGAAATTTACCATAAAACTGTGTTTGAGTCTCATCCAAAAAAATGCTTTGGATGTGGCTCACGGTTCTGACTATCAATTCTCCTTCTTACCACATCCCTTTGATTTGGAGATACCCTTGTGTAATTCTTCCAAAAGTCTTCAATTAGTGATCTCAATGCTTCAACAATTAGTTTATCTTTTCGTGGTAGTCTCCCCGAGAATGCCCATAATTCATTGGCATTTGTGTCCTCAATTCTTTGGCGTCTTCCAATGGCTCTTGATAAAGTTTTCCTATTAATTCTCAATTCTTGACTCATCTTTCTAATGAGATGAGCTTTCCTTGTTTGACTACTTACTATAGTCGATGTAATCAAATGCCGTGTTGCATTACTATCTTTTGTGCATGAGGTGTTACCCACACTCTCATACACACTCATTAGATTCTTGACAATAGATTTTTCACTTGAAGCCTCTGATGTTCTCAACCCAAGAATCTTCATGATGGACCTATACTTTATACTTTACATCATTTCAATGAGTAGTTGACATCTTGTAGTCTCAAGAACAATCTCCAAATCTTATGAGCATATCTTCTACAAGTGCATTTTGAAATCTTACCTTCAATTGGCTGCAAAATATTCTCATCAATATCAATCAAATACTTTGGCTTTCTATGTAAAATTCTAGGTGGTGTTAAGTTAGGTAAATTCATCTCAACATTAGGAACTTCATCAATATTTAAATGAGATGGGCTAGATGGCATACCTTCGATCGAATATGGAATAGATGACATACCTTGAGTTTGAGGTGGGAACGATGGTGTACCTCCTTCATCACATGTCAGTGATGATGTACTCTCAACTTGAGATGTGGTAGATGGTGTCCCTACATGTTGACTTGCGGTAAAGGACATGTCTCCAACTATGGTATTCAAATCTCTCGTAGCACGAAGTTTTTGCATTCGTTCACTTTGTGCCTCCAATACCATATCTCTTTGTGATGGTTGTGGTTCCTCTTCAATTGGCATGTCTTCATTTATCATGTCCAATTTCCTCTTCTCACAAAGTTCCCTCATAGCCACTGCTTTCTTTGCATTCTTAGCTTCTATCTCTTCCTGTGTTGGTTTAATTCTTGATCGTTTCCTCGGCATGACGGAGAATTTGTCTATAGCATGATAAAGAGACCAATATTAGTTCCTAAGAAATGAATCCATACAAATAACTAAAATATATGTCATTCAACCCTTCATAGTAAATGTACATACAATCATCATGTTATTGCAGCCATGAAAAGAGTACATGGGACTTCATGCTTGAAAAGGTTGAGGCAGACCCAATTTGACATGTTTGTTGTTACTAGGGCTACTAGGATTTGGAATTGAGAAAGTGTTTTGTTGGTACTAGGGATACTAGGATTTGGGTGGCTTGTGAAGGAATAGACAACAATTGTTGTGTCATGTGCATATACAAATCATCATGAATAGGTGCATAAGGAATGTCCTAGCCCAAGATATGTCCATACAAATCATCATGTCATGTGTATACTTCTATGATCTTGGCACCTATTCATTTATATTTTAACTTGTTAATATGACAAGATAATAATGGGATTGTATTTCTATTAAGTTGTAAGGATTTATTCTTGTATAGTTTGACATCATGGTATGTTAAGGTCTGTTTATTACACATAATTATTAAAGAGCCCAAGTGTAGAAAATATACATGGCATCATGTGAGATTGTAGGTTGCTTTCTTGATTGGGAATGTGTCTATTTTAAACATGTATGATAAAGCATGATAAACTAATTCAAATAGAATTAAAGAAAATGTAAAGAACATGCATGTAAAGACTTGACATATCTAAAAAATGAAGATTTGAATGGAGAGAGTAGCCAATTATGTAGTGTTTTTTTCTTTTTGCATCAAACTCCTCAACAATTTGAGTTTTTCATCACTTGCTTTCTTTTCAATGTTAAATTGAATAACACTCAAATATAATTACTGACAACAATACTATTAACCAATCTATAATGTTAAATTCCTAAAATTGAATCACAATTAATATTGCAACACTACAAAAATTGAAACTTGAATAGATATATATCAAACTTGGTGTGAAAACTATGTTATTTTCTTCTTCTCGAGTTGGCAAAGCAGAAAAGGTGGTGGAAAGATCATGCAAAGGTGGTAGAATGTGTAAAATGTGCATGTGAACTTCCCAACAGCATGAAAGCACTTTTTTTTTGTCGAAGCACGCACATAATCAGCATAAAAATAGAGCATGTGGGCTTGGATCATAGGGATCAACACTTTTTTACCATTTCTATAGCAGGACAAAACGTGAGCGCATTATAACGCGCTCGCATTTTGTCTTGCTATAGATTGATCCATAAATATTTGTGCCTATCTCACCTTCGATAGCACCTTTACAATATCTCACCTCTAGTTCCATTAGCTCATGTTCTATATCACTTATCTCTCCCCCTCACCTCTCTACCCCTCTACCTCTCCCCTTTCTATGTCTCTTAGTCGCTCCTTGTCTACCTCAACCCTAAACCTTATCCCTAAACCATAATCCCTCAACCCTCAACCCTAATCCCTCAACCCTCAACTCTAATCCCTCATCCCTAAACCCTAAACACTATCCCTATTCCTAAACCCTCAACGGGCTCGATACTACACCTTAAACCCTAATCCATTATCCCTAAACTCTCCAACCCTATCCCTAATCCTTATACCCTCAACACTCTACTTTAACCCTAATCCCTCGACCCTCAACCCTATCCCTCAAGCCTTAACCCTCGAACCTCAATGTACTCAACCCTTAACGTCAAACCCTAATCCCTCAACCCTTAACTCTGATCCCTCGACCCTCAACCCTATCCCTAAACCCTCAACCCTAAAACCTCAACCCTCAACACTCAACATTAAACCCTAATCCCTCAACCTGTAATTCTAATCCCTCGACCCTCAACCCTATCCCTAAACCCTAAACCCTAAAGCCTCAACCGTCAACCCTCAACATCAAATCCTAATCCCTTAACTCTAATCCCTCAACCCTAAAACCTATCCCTAAACCTTAAACACTATCCCTATTCCTAAACCCTCAACGAGCTTGATACTATACCTTAATCCCTAATCACTTATCCCTAAACCCTCCAACCCTATCCCTAATCCTTATACCATCAACACTCTACTTTAAACCTAATCCCTCGACCCTCAACCCTATCCCTCAACTCTCAACCCTCAAACCTCAAGCCTCAACCCTCAACGTCAAACCCTAATCCCTCAACCCTATCCCTAAACCCTAAACCCTAAAGCCTCAACTCTCAATGCCAAATCCTAATCCCTCAACCCTTAACTCTAATCCCTAAACCCTAAACCCTAAACACTATCCCTATTCCTAAACCCTCAACATGATTGATACTATACCTTAAACCCTAATCCCTTATCCCTAAACCCTCCAACCCTATCCCTAATCCTTATACCCTTAACACTCTACTTTAACCCTATTCCCTTGACCCTCAACCCTATCCCTAAACCCTCAACCCTCACACCTCAACCCTCAACCCTCAATGTCAAACCCTAATCCCTCAACCCTTAACTCTAATCCCTCGACCCTCAAACCTATCCCTAAACCCTAAACCCTAAAGCCTCAACCCTCAACCCTCAACATCAAATCCTAATCCCTCAACCCTTAACTCTAATCCCTCAACCCTAAACCCTATCCCTAAACCCTAAACACTGTCCCTATTCCTAAACCCTCAACGGGCTCGATACTATACCTTAAACACTAATCCCTTATCCCTAAACCCTCCAACCCTATCCCTAATCCTTATACCCTCGACACTCTACTTTAACCCTAATCCCTCGACCCTCAACCCTATCCCTAAACCCTCGACCCTCCAACATTAACCCTCAACCCTTAACCCTCAACCCTTAATGCTCAACCCTCAACGCCAAACCCTAATCCCTCAACCCTTAACTCTAATCCCTCGACCCTAAACCCTAAACCCTAAAGCCTCAACCCTCAACCCTCAACGTCAAATCCTAATCCCTCAACCCTTAACTCTAAACCCTCAACCCTAAACCCTATCCCTAAACCCTAAACAATATCCCTATTCCTAAACCCTCAATGGGCTCGATACTATACATTAAACCCTAATCCCTTATCCCTAAACCCTCCAACCCTATCCCTAATCCTTATACCCTCGACACTCTAGTTTAACCCTAATCCCTCGACCCTCAACCCTATCCCTAAACCCTTGACACTCAACCCTCAACCCTCAACGTCAAACCCTAATCCCTCAACCCTTAACTCTAATCCCTCGACCCTCGACCCTATCCCTAAACCCTAAAGCCTCAACCCTCAACCCTCAACGTCAAATCCTAATCCCTCAACCCTTAACTCTAATCCCTCAACCCTAAACCCTATCCCTAAACCCTAAACACTATCCCTATTCCTAAACCCTCAACGGCCTCGATACTATACCTTAAACCCTAATCCCTTATCCCTAAACCCTCCAACCCTATCCCTAAACCTTATACCCTCGACACTCTACTTTAACCCTAATGCCTCGACCCTCAACCCTATCCCTAAACCCTCGACCCTCAACCCTTAACCCTCAACGTCAAATCCTAATCCCTCAACCCTTAACTCTAATCCCTCAACCCTAAACCCTATCCCTAAACCCTAAACATTGTCCCTATTCCTAAACCCTTAATGTGCTTGATACTATACCTTAAACCTTAATCCCTTATCCCTAAACCCTCCAACCCTATCCCTAATCCTTATACCCTCGACACTCTACTTTAACCCTAATCCCTCGACCCTCAACCCTATCTCTAAACCCTCGAACCTCAACCCTCAATCCTCAATCCTCAACATCAAACCCTAATCCCTCAACCCTTAACTCTAATCCCTTGACCCTCAACCCTATCCCTAAACCCTAAACCCTAAAGCCTCAACCCTCAATGTCAAATCCTAATCCCTCAACCCTTAACTCTAATCCCTCAACCCTAAGCCCTATCCCTAAACCCTAAACACTATCCCTATTCCTAAACCCTCAAAGGGCTTGATACTATACCTAAAACCCTAATCTCTTATCCATAAACCCTCCAACCCTATCCCTAATCCTTATACCCTCGACACTCTACTTTAACCCTAATCCCTCAACCCTTGACCCTGTCCCTAAACCCTCGACCCTCGAACATTAACCCTCAACCCTCAACGTCAAACCCTAATCCCTCAACCCTTAACTCTAATCCATCAACCCTCAACCCTATCCCTAAACCCTAAACCCTAAAGCCTCAACCCTCAACGTCAAATCCTAATCCCTCAACCCTTAACTCTAATCCCTCAACCCTAAACCCTAATCCCTTATCCCTAAACCCTCCAACCCTATCCCTAATCCTTATACCCTTGACACTCTACTTTAACCCTAATCTTTCAACCCTCAACCCTATTCCTAAACCCTCAACCCTCAAACCTCAACCCTCAACCCTCAATCCTCAACGTCAAACCCTAATCCCTCAACCCTTAACTCTAATCCCTCGACCCTCAACCCTATCCCTCAACCCTAAAGCCTCAACCTTCAACCCTTAATGTCAAATCCTAATCCCTCAACCCTTAACTCTAATCCCTCAACCCTAAACCCTAAACAATGTCCCTATTCCTAAACCCTCAACGGGCTCGATACTATACCTTAAACCCTAATCCTTTATCCCTAAACCCTCCAACCCTATCCCTAATCCTTATACCCTTGACACTCTACTTTAACCCTAATCCCTCGACCCTCAACCCTATCCCTAAACCCTCAACTCTCCAACCTCAACCCTTAACCCTCAACATCAAACCCTAATCCCTCAACCCTTAACTCTAATCCCTCGACCCTCGACCCTCAACCCTGTTCCTAAACCCTAAAGCCTCAACCCTCAACCCTCAATGTCAAATCCTAATCCCTCAACCCTTAACTCTAATCTCTCAACCCTAAACCCTATCCCTAAACCCTAAACACTATCCCTATTCCTAAACCCTCAACGGGCTTGATACTATACCTTAAACCCTAATCCCTCATCCCTAAACCCTCCAACCCTATCCCTAATCCTTATACCCTCGACACTCTACTTTAACCCTAATACCTCGACCCTCAACCCTATCCCTAAACCCTCGACCCTCCAACCTCAACCCTCAACATCAAACCCTAATCCCTCAACTCTTAACTCTAATCCCTCAAACCTCAACCCTATCCCTAAACCCTAAAGCCTCAACCCTCAACCCTCAACCCTCAACGTCAAATCCTAATCCCTCAATCCTTAACTCTAATCCCTAAACCCTAAACACTATCCCTATTCTTAAACCCTCAACGGGCTCGATACTATACCTTAAACCTTAATCCCTTATCCCTAAACCCTCCAACCCTATCCCTAATCCTTATACCCTCAACACTGTACTTTAACCCTAATCCCTCGACCCTCAACCCTATCCCTAAACCCTTGACCCTCAAATCTCAACCCTCAACCCTCGACCCTCAACGACAAACCATATTCCCTCAAACCTTAACTCTAATCCCTCGACCCTCAACTCTATCCCTAAACCCTAAACCCTAAAGCTTCAACCCTCAACCATCAACGTCAAATCCTAATCCCTCAACCCTTAACTCTAATCCCTCAACCCTAAACCCTATCCCTAAACCCTAAACATTATCCCTATTCCTAAACGCTCGATGACCTCGATACTATACCTTAAACCCTAATCCCTTATCCCTAAACCCTATCCTTAAACCCTCAACCCTTGAACCTCAACCCTCAACCCTCAACCCTCAACGTCAAATCCGAATCCCTCAACCCTTAACTCTAATCCCTCGACCCTCAACCCTATCCCTAAACCCTAAAGCCTCAACCTTGAATCCTCAATGTCAAATCCTAATATGTCAACCCTTAACTCTAATCCCTCGACCCTAAACCCTATCCCTAAACCCTAAACACTATCCCTATTCCTAAACCCTCAATGGCCTTGATACTATACCTTAAACCCTAATCCCTTATCCCTAAACCCTCCAACCCTATCTTTAATCCTTATACCCTCAACACTCTACTTTAACCCTAATCCCTTGACCCTCAACCCTATCCCTAAACCCTCGACCCTCAAACCTCAACCCTCAACCCTCAACCCTCAATGTCAAACCCTAATCCCTCAACCCTTAACTCTAATCCCTCGACCCTCAACCCTATCCCTAAAGCCTAAACCCTAAATCCTCAACCCTCAACCCTCAATGTCAAATCCTAATCCCTCAACCCTAAACCCTAAACACTATCCCTATTCCTAAACCCTCAATGGTCTCGATACTATACCTTAAACCCTAATCCCTTATCACTAAACCCTCCAACCCTATCCCTACTCCTTATACCCTTGACACTCTACTTTAGCCCTAATCCCTCGACCCTCAACCCTATCCCTAAACCCTCGACCCTTGAACCTCAACCCTCAACCCTCAATCCTCAATGTCAAACCTAATCCCTCAACCCTTAACTCTAATCCGTCGACTGTCAACCCTATCCCTAAACCCTAAACCCTAAATCCTCAACCATCAACCCTCAACATCAAATCCTAATCCCTCAACCCTTAATTCTAATCCCTCCACCCTAAACCCTATCCCTAAACCCTAAACACTATCCCTATTCCTAAACCCTCAACGGGCTCGATACTATACCTTAAACCCTAATCCTTTATCCCTAAACCCTCCAACCCTATCCCTAATCCTTATACCCTCGACACTCTACTTTTAACCCTAATCCCTCAACCCTCAACCCTATCCCTAAACCCTCGACCCTCGAACCTCAACCCTCAACATCAAACCCTAATCCCTCAACCCTTAAATCTAATCCCTCGACCCTCAACCCTATCCCTCAACCCTCAATCCTCAACATCAAATCATAATACCTCTATTACCACCTGCATGAGCAGTCAAGTTTCAAGCAATTAGTTATGCAGGTGCCTTCCCAAAAAATCCAAAAATTCTAAGTATTTGGGCCTCCTCATCATATTTCAATTGTAACCTGATATTCCGGAGGAGGGGGTCATCACAATGTTTCAATATGACTTGATATTCTGATTAGGGGGTGATATTTCTAATATCAGTCATATTTATTATATCACCCTATGTTGCAACATGACGATGACGTCATCCGGATATGAGGAGATGCGTGGTGCGAATATGACAGTGACATCATCAAGGGTCGGCAGGATATCTTGTGGGAAGTTTTCTCTACGATGCATCAGGATGACATTTTCCCACAGGGTGATATTTCACATCATGGCGATGTGAAATATCGGCGTGATATTTCATATCGGGTGGATAGGCATGTGGTTCGCCGATATTGGGGGTCTGGCTGATGGGGTCATATCATGCAGGTTTTTCGTTAACGTTGGCAGGATATTGAACATAAGGATCATCAACATGATTTGTAATATCAGGGTGATGTTCAATATCATGTGAGGAGTGTTGGCTCGCCGATGGTGTGGGTCATCATGATGGGGTTTATACTGGTGTCGTCGGGAGCAAAATCACTGACATCATATATGCTCGCGGCCTAGTATATAAAGTGTTATGGAGGTCGCCGCGGGGTGCATGTGGGATAATTAGTTCCCACATATATTTGAAATATCAGGGTGATATGTCTTGGCGGGAATTCACGATGAATAGTATTCTGCACTTCTCGATGGCCGCGGGTTGGTACTCCATTAATGGCGGTTGTTGCAGAGGTATGGGTGATGGCGTGAATGGTCAAACCACCTGATTGATGAAGTGAATTCCTAGGCGGTGGTGCAAGGCCCGAAGCCTCCCCTGTCTCTTCCCCTACCTGCTACATTCAATGCGTTGAGTGCCATTTTCTCATGTGTACTGTATCTAGCAAATTTTGATCTGCCATGTAGTTAGTGCTGAGTACACTCTCCTGCGGTATTTGAGCAGGTTGTGTTGCTCATTTTTAGGGTTATTGAAAACTAGATAAATTTCTGGTGTTGAGATACAATACATCTTCATTGGTGGCTCCTTTTTGGGTGTCTTGTGAGTTTATGAGTCTCATGTTGTATGTTTTTCTACATAAATCCATTGATATCATGCTGATTTAAATGAGTAATGCTATATTGCATGTGTTCTGTTATCTGTCTCCTGGTTGAGTGTATTTCTTCTTACGAATCTATGCATTTGAGGAGTGTTTATGATTCTAGAATATAGATTTGCTGTGTTGAATGCTTGATCTTTTACTTCTGCTCAAGGGGTAGATTAAATGTTTTGGGTCCAGTGTTGGGAAGAATACATTGCAGTGAGGATATTTGTAAGTAGAGATAACTGAATACTCTATTTTGGGAAGTATTTGCAAGGCAGATACTAAAGATCCTCTTGATATCCAGTCTTTAGTATACGTTTATGCTGGCCATTCACATGTGTATGTCTATTGACTCTGATCCCTGGATAGCCACCAATCATGTCTTGTATTGAGGTTTCACCCCAAGTCCTAGTTTTGCATCCAAATACAAATCTAACTTCAAACTTCAAACACAAACCTTTAGGACTTTAGAAGTAGTTTTAGGACCAAGATCCTTTGTCTACAACTAAATATAGGCCCAAAGCTAGCCCCTTTGCACTTATTCCATAGTTTTGGTCTACAGAAAAGAGGATTATCTGCTTTGTATCAACATCCCCCAATTTACAGGCATATTTTCTGGATGTTGAATAGGGAATACCCCCTAGGCTTAGCAGAGCCTGAAGCAGAAGAGGAGATATTTATAGAGTCTATCTCCTATACTGTTAGCCACTGGCCCGGGAATCCTATTAATCATTGATGGCTACCTTGTAGGGATAATTGGGAATAAGCATCCAGTCAGATTGAGAGGTAACAACCTCAACCCTTCACTCTAATCCCTCAACCCTAAACCCTATCCCTAAACCCTCAACACTATACCCTAAACCCTAATCCCTAAACCCTCAACCCTCAACCCTCAACCTTATCCCTAAACCCTAATCCCTTAACCCTCAACCCTAATCTGTCATCCCTCAACTCTAATCCTTCATCCCTAAACCCTAAATGCTATCCCTATTCCTGAACCCTCAACAAGCTCGATACTATACCTTACACCCTAATCCCTTATCCCTAAACCCTCCAACCCTATCCCTAATCCATATACCCTCGACACTCTACTTTAACCCTAATCCCTCGACCCTCAACCCTATCCTGAAACCCTTAACCCTTGAACCTTAATGTACTCAACCCTCAACATCAAACCCTAATCCCTCAACCCTTAACTCTGATCCCTCGACCCTCAACCCTATCCTAAACCTTCAACCCTAAAACCTCAACCCTCAACACTCAACATCAAACCCTAATCCTTCAACCCTTAACTCTAATCCCTCAACACTAAACCCTATCCCTAAACCCTCAACACTATACCGTAAACCCTAAACCCTATCCCTAAGCCCTAATCTGTCAACCCTCAACCCTAATCCATTAACCCTCAACCCTAATCCCTCACCCCTAAACCCTAAACACTATCCCTATTCCTAAACCCTCAACGAGCTTGATATTATCCCTCAACTGTTAACCCTTAAAACTTGAACCCTAAAATCTATCCCTACACGCTCGACACTCGACACTATATCTTAAACCCTAATCTCTTAACCCTCGTCCCTAAAGCCTCAACCCCAAATCCATAAACCTCCAACCCTAAACCCTATCCCTAATCCCTCTACCCTCGACACTCTTCTTTACCCCTAATCCCTTGACCATTAACCCTATCCCTCAACCCTCAACCCTCAACCCTCAACCGTCAACTCTTAACATTAAACCCTAATTCATCAACCCTAAACAATAATCCCTCAAACCTAAACCCTATCCCTAAACCAACAACCCTCAACATTATACCTTAAACCCTAATCCCTATTCCTCAACCTTTAACCCTTAAAACTTAAACCCTATCCCTACACCCTCAACACTCGACACTATATCTTAAGCCTTGAACCCTTATCCCTAAAGCCTCAACCCTTAATCCTTAAACCTTCAACCCTAAACCCTATCCCTAATCCCTCTACCATCGACACTCTAACCCTAACCTCGACATTAAACGCTAATCTGTCAACCCTAAACCCTAATCCGTCAACCCTAAACCTTCAACCCTCAACACTATACCTTAAACCCTAATCCATCAACCCTAAAACCTAATCCCTCAACCCTCAACTCTAATCCCTCAACCCTCAACCCTAATCCCTCATCCCTAAACCCTAAACGCTATCCCTATTCCTAAACCCTCAACCCTCGACACTATACCTTAAACCCTAATCCCTTATACCTAAACCCTATCCCTCAACCCTTAACCCTTAAAACTTAAACCCTAAAACCTATCCATAAACCCTTGACACTTAACACTATATTTTAAACCCCAATCCCTTAACGCTCAACCCTAAAGCCTCAACCCTCAATCGTTAAACCTTCAACCCTAAACCCTATCCCTAATCCCTCTACCCTCAACACTCTACTTTAACCCTAATCCCTTGACCATCAACCCTATCCCTAAACCCTCAACCCTCAACTCTTAACATTAAACCCTAATCTGTCAACCCTAAACCCTATTCCTAAACCCTCAACCCTCAACAATATTCCTTAAACCCTAAACCATAATCCCTCAACCCTAAACCCTATCCCTAAACCCTCAACACTCTTCCTTAAACCCTAATCCCTCGACTCTAAACCCTAATCCCTCAACCCTAAACCCTAAACCCTATCCTTAAACACTCAACCTTCAGCAAGTTATACCTTAAACCTTAATCCCTCAACCCTCAACCCTAATCCCTCGTCCCTAAACCCTAAATGCTATCCCTATTCCTAAGCCCTCAACCCAAGACACTATACCTTAAACCCTAATTCCTTACCCCTAAACCTTAAACCTTATCCCTCAACCCTTAACCCTTAAACCTATCCCTAAACCCTCAACCCTATACCCTCAACAATATACTTAAGCCCTAATACCTCAATCATCAACCCTATACCTTAAACTTGAAGCCTACACCCTCAAACCCTCATCCCTAGACCATATACCCTCACCCTTATATCCTAAACCTCGAATATTGTGCCTCAACCCTATACTTAAATTAAACCTAAACCATACGTGCTCTCAACCCAAGTCACCCTATGCCTTATATACCCACAATCCATATCGTAAACCCTAATCCCCGCACCTTACACACTTAATCTTATACACTCAACAACCTGAATATTAACCCTCAACTGTAACCCTCAACCCTCAACCCTCTACCTATTACTTAAGCCCTAATCCCTCAACCCTCAACCCTCAAAACTATACAGGCTCAAGTCCTTCTATACACTAAACCCAAAACACTTACATACATACATGCATACATACAAACGTACATACATACAAAGATGCATACATACAAGCATACATACATACCTACAAGAATAGATATAAACATCCCTGAAACATACTTATGAAATTTGAACATATCTCATTCAAAGGAAGATATAACGCGAGCACATTATAATGCGCTCGCGTTATGTCAAATTGGGAAAACACCGGCAAACATGCAAAAAAAAAGCACAACATAACGCACTCACGTTATGTTGTGCTTTGGGAATCCCAAGCTTGGGATTTGCTTTGAATTTCTAACCCAAAGGCTTGGAGTGCCTTTTCAACATCCACAGACGTGTTTTTGCAGATTCTTCAAGATTTCACATAATTTTGTTCATGCTAACCCTCAGATTTGCACGTGTTTCAAGGTCAAACAAATCAAACACCTGGGTAATGTTAGGCTTTCTCTTAGCTATTTAATGATATAATTTTTTTCACATTTTGACAATGTTAAGCCTTTCATCTTTAATTTCTTTTGTTTGTGTGTCTAGTTTTGGGCAAAAACCACTATTTAGTCTTTTTTCCACTGTAAATTAACCATTCATTAAAATTTCAAAAAAATTACATATTTAGAAACTAGACTCCATTCTACACATATGAAAAAAAAAAATTCAATTAGTTTTCAAAATTTATAGGGGTAGCACGGCCAAAATTCTATTTTTTAGGATGTGTCCACTTTAAAAATTAGTGAAAAATCAAATATTCATCAAAAAATTATCAAAAAAATTGGGCATAAACTATATGCTGTTAGCTAATTTCTCACTGAAGCAATTTTAAAAATACCAAAAAACAGTTAACCTTTTGAGGGACCTACAAAACATGCTATGTTATGTTTTTTTGACAGAAACAACACCAATTTCCGTGGCTCCCTCTTTTGAACCCCTTAATCTATACCATTTTCAAAAAATATTAGTAGTTTAGAAAGTAGACTTGGAGCACTACGAACATTGTTTTGGTTGCATCTCCAAAATTTGAGTGTAACTATGCTCAATTTCTCATCCAAGACTAGTATTTCTTGATTTCAGAAAAAAAAAAAGTGGCCATTTAAGACCCCTTGCCCCCCATCTTCTTGCACTTACCCAATGAGAACCCAACATTTTAACTAATTAAGCTCAGCCCCTTGGACATTTTGGCCTCTTTCTCCATGTCAGGTTCTTTTAATTATTTTGGACCTTTTTGTGTGAGGATGAGCTCTAGAGTTATTAGCATAGCGGAACCTCTTTTTTCCATTTAGGATTGGGATGAAAACCATGTGAAGAGCATGAAGGGGATAAGATTAAAAAAATAAATATGGATTTTGAACAAAATGAAATAAACATAATGACGAGATAATCCATTTCTAGTATCGAACATCCTTGAAAAGGTTTGTGAATGATAGTGAAGAGACATCGTGTCAATCCATTTGTAATTGGTTGAATATTGTTGAGAATCCTTAATTTGATATTGGGGCACACTTCTCAACTTCATGTGGATTTGAAAACCGTCATGATGACACTCTATGTCTTATGTCTAGTATCCTCTTCCTATTGATTGTCAGGTCATTTATATCTGATGTGTGTATATGTGTTTCTCTTTGCATGACTCTGGGAAACTATCATCATTCTTGTTGCATGTTATTTCCAGATATTGCCATTCGCTTTACATGATTATGGGGAACTATCTCCATTCTTGTTGCATGATATTGGTGGATATTGTCATTCTCTTCGTGCATGACTATTGGTGGTTATCACCATTCTCATTACATGTTATTGGTGGTTATTGACATTCTCTTTGTGTGCTATTGGTAATCCATATTCAGCATCCTTGCCCAAAAAGTAACCCAATCACATTCCTAAATAAAAATCTACTTTCTTTCCCCAAATAAACAAGTAAATAAATAAATAAATCAATCAATCAATAAATAAAATAAATAAATCCAAAATCACCTATGACCATTTCTAATCCCTTTCCCATGCATCAATCATGAAAACACACCTTTCAAGCAATAATCCATCTTTTATTCATACAATTGCATCTAAAGGTTTAATTTCCTAATTCATATTCAATTCAAATTCTATAATATATTAAGTTTTCTAAATCATTCAATTCAAGTAACTAATTCTCTTCAAGAAGTTTTAATAAGACAATGATATTTACATCACGAATTTTACTCCATCATTCTAAAATATAAGAAAGATAATTTTAACATCAATCTATTCATTCATTTAGATAAGTATAATTTGGGTGTCTAAAATCTCATTATAATCCTTATTTGAAATTTGTTATCAAAAAGGTTGAAGAAAAACAATGTTTAACTCTTTCCATTCAAAACTGCTTCATGATTTTAATCATTCATAGCTCGTTTTATTGTAATAGAGGTTAAAACATGTTATTAGCACTAAATAAGCATAAATACCAATCAATAAATAATTGTCTATATTTTGTGAAATAACATAACTATTTTAAAAGTATTTTAGAGAAGCTATAGGAACAGTTTGTTGTCTGCTACAGGAATAATTTGTTGTCTGCTATAGGAACAGTTTGTTGTCTGCTACAGGAACTATGCAGAACAGTCTGCTACAGGAGCTGCAGAACAGTGTGCTATAGGAGCTTGAAAAACATGTGACAGGAACCTAAAACACAGGCTACATGAAGCACAATAGTAAAATAGATAATAGATAGTTGCATGAAGCTTATATAATAAGCTATAGGGTCTTTTGTAATTAGGCTATAAGAAATATTAAAAATAACATGGAAGGACAAACAACAAAGGAACTCATCTGAAACAATGAAATAAAAGACTATAATTATGATGTGGACACTGCAGTCAAGTTGGAGCGACTATTCCAAATCAACCATAAACATTTCTAATAACAACACATAGATCAATTTAAGAATTGTAGAAAAGAGTTGATGCCAAGGTAATGCTTTTAATTGTTAAGGGTATGATAAGTTTATAAATCTGTTTTGCAGTCTAATTGTTTGGCAAGTTGAGAAATAATTTAAGGAGTCTAATGCCTTAAAAAATAGGCTAAAAATGCTACCATTTGACAGTCAAACAAACACATTTTTATTTCAATTAATTCGGGAAGAAAAACCTGGTATAAATGCTTGCCAAAGATTGAATTCTCTACTGTTGTTGCCACCTTTCTTTTCTTCTATCCCTGTCTAGAAAATTATTGATAATCTTTCCTTCTACTGCCAAAAATCATGGTTAAAGACTTCTCTACTGCTGCATAAAAACGTCTTCTCTTCTGCTACAAAAATCGTGGCTTTTCTCTCTGCCCTCCCTGCTTAGAAAAAAATTCCTCTTTGATTCCCAATCTCCTTCTCTTATTTTTGGCATTCAACACTTAGGTTTTGAAGACTGAAGTTAATTTTTAGTTTGCATGATATTTTTGCCTTTCAAAAGCCTCCAAATATGTAATAAAATAACTTTATTTATTTCTAAAACTTGCATGATAGAAAACTTTTTTTAAAAAAAATTGTTTAATTTAGATTTCTAAATATAATAATCACAAAATAATGTAATTTATCTAATTTTAATTAAGAAAACCATTTCTAAATATAATAGTTATTATAAATATAATTTATTTATCTTTAATAACACAAACACTTTAAATTAATCGAGAAGCATTTAAATAATATATATCTATATATCTATTGCAATTTAAATATAATTGTTTAAATCTAATTTTAGATATTGTTATTCAAACAATAATCTTTATAAGAATAGGAGAACACTTATATATTTTATTAGTTAAATAATTTAATTACACTATTTATTTAAATATCATAAAATAAACCATCTAAAATAACCCATTTTAAATATAGTCGAAAGAACTTTTAATATCTATAATTAAATCATGCATTCGAAAAGGATTTTCCTAACAATTAAAAACACCATATTTTCTAAGCATCTAAACATCAGTCACATTTATTATCCACACAATTAATGCATAATTAAACCATTCAAAATGCAATATGAGACTACGTGAGTGTGTGATTGCATCAGAGTTAACCATCCCAAACAGTTATTGCCAAGTGGCTAGAACACCTCTACCTCAACCATGTTCTCGTCTTCGACAAGTACCTGCATTCATTTGCACTCAACTCGACATCAATAGGTTAGTTGCCCAAAACATAGCTGAAGAAAAATATTATAATCACATTGATAATATTTAATATTTAAATCAACTTTCCAATTTACACAATTATAACTTCATGATAATTACCTTTACACACGTGGAACTTACTCAAAGTAAAATAACCATAATAATAGTAAATGTTCACTAATCTAGATTAATTATATGGTCCATAAAAATGAGATGTGACAGATAGAATAAAGCAAACTCTCCAAGCACACAAACACATAGACTTGAAAAATGAAGCCTCTACCAACACACACAATGAAATTTTTATATTATGTTGCTTTGTCATTTGCCTTCCTATAAACTAAACGAACAAGGACTATGTAAAATTTGTAACTTACAAATATGAAGGAAAGCCTCATCAAACACTTGACTTCAATAAAAAAAAGTCAAATATTACAATATAACATAAATGATAAATTTTCAACTTCTCTTTCTTTATAAACACTTCAGACTATATAACCTTACATCAAAGAAGAATTAAGGAACTTGTCACATGGAAAAGAATGAAGGATAACCATTTCCTTCAAACAAAGAGATTAAAATAAAATGGTTTAATAAAAAACCATTACCCCTAAAGCTTTCCCATGAACTGATTTTCAAAGATGAACAAATAATACATGATCTAGAAACTCCCATCTAAGATTATGGGAAGGTCATGCTTTAAAGTAACATTTTCAACACAATTTCTTAAAATTATTTTAAATCTCATAGCAAAGATATAATATTTCCTTATATATCTCTTATCTCTATCTTTCTCTTCTACTCTATCTCTCTTTCTCCATTCCTCTCTTTATCAATCTCACTCTCTTAATATATAGATATATCTCTCCTCCTCTCTCCCCCTCTTTGTCTCTTTCTATATCTCTATGTTTCTCTATCTTTCGAGCTTTCTCTCTTTCTCCTCCTCTCCATTTGAACTCTCTATCTCTATCTCTTTTCTTCTCTTCCTCTTTTCCACTCTCCATATCAATCTCCCTATCTGTTCTCTTTTCCTTTATCACTCTATATCTTAACAAAGAGAGAGGAATAGAGGAAGAGAGATAAAGTAGGAGAGATGTATTGTTGACTTCTCACGAAGGGTGTCAAATTTAGCCCATGGTTTTGTTGAAATGACACTTGTGGTTTATAGGATGGAATTTTTTTATAGATATAACCCTTGGAATAGTGTTTTGATATCATTTGAATTGTATTGTAGGATTTGTAGGCTTTTAGTTTAGGTCTAAGTATCAACATGCTATTAAAATGTTAACACATACTACATTTTTTTATGTTGCTTTCTATTTTGTTGTGGGATAATTCATGTGGATTTGAAATAAGATTTGAAAATCAGAAGTCATGGCCAACACCTTGACAATTGAGATTGAGAAGTTTAGTAGGTAAAATTTTGAGCTGTGGAAATTGAAGGTTGAAGATCTTTTAGTGGAGAAAGATCAGTGGATCATAATAATTGTTGCACTTAATTTTATTTTTTCTCTAGAACTGAGGGTGCAGAAGTTGCTTTGCATCATTTGGGTGTACCATTCATTTATGTTGTGTATGTAAAAATTATAAAGAACACAAGCTTATCCTCAAAAGTTGGGTGGAAAAAACACATCAAAAGGATAAATTGATTGAGGTGAAAGATGGGCAAAATTTGACAAAAGAAAGACTTGATGAAATGATTAATTCAATTAGAGATTTTGATATGATAATAAGTGGAAGCCCCTATAATAATCTTACAGACAACAACATGAACATAAGGGATGGGCTGGAGGGGAAGCATTCCTCTATTTTCTATGAAATTCCATGGATTGTGAATTATGTAAGGCATGTAATGCATTCAAGTGTAACGTGATAGAATAATGAGACCTTCATTTTGTACTAATCTAAACTTCAATAAATTATAAATTCCTTATTTCGTAGCCAAGTTCCTCCCTAAATTGAAGAGGCTACAAAAACAAGTATTGAATTTATATTTTATTATGGACATTATTATTATTTTGATTCTAGGTAGCAAATTTGTTAGCTTAATCAACATGCCAATTGTAGACCCGTATGGTATTATGGCAACAAATTCTTTATTTTGCACTTGTCTACACTTCAAATTTGTTTGCACAATCAACATGGGACTAATTGCAAGCTTGGATGTTGGCAATTACAATCCTAGGGTTATTAGTTTGATTAGTCATGCTAACCATGGTTTCCTTTTACAAAGATTGAATGAAAGCCTAGAGGATGTGCAAAAAATCAAATTTCATAAAAGAATGCACTTAGATTTAGAAAAGGATTACAAGAAACCATCTCAGAAGATAAATCTCAAAGAAAGTATGTCTTTCAAATCTTTGTTTGTAGAAAATAAAAAAATAAAAAAAAATTCATTTACCCCACCATGTTAAAGGATTGGTTGGATTTGGAGTTCTAGATCACCTTGTGGGTCGGTAGTGGAAGCTTAAAGAGTTTGAGCAAGGCCCACCATACTTTTACTTTGAATATGTGTATAGTATGCCAAAGGGTGTATGGGCAAACTATATCGTTATTTATGTATGATGTTGAACTAAAATTTGTGGATTTAAATTACTTTTTAGTTTCAAGTAGAAAGTATGGCTACATGTGTAACCTTCCTATGAATAATTATTTTCAAACATTACCGTCCATGACAATTCAAGAGACATTTCCTAAAACACAAAATCATTGGCCATCATGGGATTACAAAATTAAGCTTAATTAAATAAACACAATGGCAAAAAGTGTTTCATTGTGTGATAGACTTGGGGCTATGGTCAAACATTCTAATAAAAAACTCTACATTAAAGATTAGGCTATGCTATCCATTGGAGCCTCATGAAATGGTACTATTACAAAAATAGAGAGAGGAATAGAGAGAGAGATAGAGTGAGAGAGAGAGATAGAGATAAGAGATATAAAGGGAAAGAGAGATAAAGAAAAGAGAGTGACTTTCAATTAGTCATTTCAAGCTAACATTCCAAAGATGACATGTGACCATTGGGAACTACAATTAGGGAAACACATCATTTTCTTTAGGACCTGATAATGGTAGAAACATCCATCTCCAAGCTTCATTGATTCATACATGGCACGACTAATACAATTGGCATTAATGTCGCTTATTGAAGTGGCTAAAAATGGGACATTTGTAGCATATTAGAAGTCCAACAAATGGAAAGAACACTTCACACCGGCTATTGTTCGAGTCTTCCCTCATTTCAACACCATCCCAACAACATATGATCAATGTTTTCAAGGATTTTGTTGGAGTAAACTGCTGTTATACTAGTCATTCAAAAACATCCACAATGATATTGGTTCATTAGAGAAAGCTATTACAACCATTGGGAAAGAATTTCAAATTGCTACTATTCATGGAATTTGCACCGTACATCTCCAAATCCATTGACAAACATTGATGATGAAACTCCTTCTGACTAGGGACATGCAATGTTGCAAGAAGATAGTATTGATGAATGGAAAGTCTTGTTAGGTCTGTACCTAGGACCACCATTTCAACTAGATGGGCTCAACATGCTTGGGAAACAAAATGATTGATGGACAAACAACCATTCACTAGCAACAAAACTGTATGCTCTCTTCTTAAGAAAATTTTCTTGCACAATTATCATAAGACTAATTGTAGGTATGGATGTTGTCAATTGTAGACACATATGGTATTCTAGTAACAAATTCTTTATTTTGTACTTGTTTGTAGTGGAAGCTTAAAGAATTTGAGCAAGACCCACCATACTTTTACTTTGAATATGTATAGTATGCCAAAGGGTGTATGGTAAAACCATATCCTTATTTATGTATGATGTTGAACTAAAATTTGTGGATTCAAAGTATTTTTAAGTTTCAAGTAGAAAACATGGCTACATGCATAACCTTCCTATGAATAATTATTTTTAGATTTTACCTTTACCACCCATGACAATTGAAGAGACATTTCCTAAAACATAAAATCATTGGCCATCATGGGATTATGACGTAGAGCCATAGCCAGAAGAGTTCTATAATGGTGGAATTTGGTGGTTCTTGTTCTATCGGCAAGAGTTATTATATGTCATACCGACATGACCTATTAGCTAGACCGAAAACTATCGATCACTCCAATACAGTTCATCCCAATGCCCATCTCACCCCGATGTGTGATTCACCTTTATTGCCTATCGGCAAGACCCTTCCTATCGGCAACCACTTTAAAACTCTTGTCGATCTCCCTTGTCACTCCGATAAGTTGAACGCCAACTCCACCGTTAGCCAGACTATGACTATCGGCCTAACTTTAGACTCCTTCGTCGATATCCAACCTTACGCTGAAGTGCTTTCTTCTTTCACTGAGACTTTCACCAACTCTCCCCGACGGACAATTCACTCTTCCTTTTGCACTCGTCGCTATGACATATACCATCGGCGACACAAACGAAACTTATGCCGATACCTTTGGTCACTCTTATGGGCCTTCAGACTTCATGCATCGGTGTGACTAACACCGTCGGCGGAACATTTCATTCCTCCGCCGATAGTGTATCTTATGCCGATGTGCCGACCATCAACTCGCCATCGGTAAGACTTTCCACATCGGCGAGTCTCAACTTTGCTTGGCCGATACTATGGCTTATGCCGATAGACTCTTCGTCGGTGGCACTTCGCAATAGTCACCCCGATCAGTGAAGGTGTCCCTTGTCGGCGAAATGTAGACTTTTCAACCCGATGGTTCTTCTCACGCCGATGCCTTCACAAACTTGCATCGAAAACCCTGATCTCGACCTGATCTATTCACTTAGTAGTTTTGACACAGATTTTCAATCTTCGAACCCTAGCACACGAGGATGCTAGGTTGCTCACTGCATGCAACATTTTGATCCCAAAACCATGAAATGTAAAAACAGAAAAACATAAATGCTAACTAAACTACTGTACATGTCCATTCCACTGATTCGGAGAATCAACCGGTGGAATGGATAAGTAAATCCATCTTGCCTACAAATAGGAAAATCGATTACATAGATAGATTAAAAATCAGACAAATGAAACAACAGGATCCTCTCTATTCCAATATCAGAAATGCATACAAATATCTCAGTCCCACTGTATCACAATGCTCTGTCAAATCTCCAAACATAATACCTCTGTTTCTCCTATGCAATACTGAACTATCTAACTCTCTATAAAACTGATTTAGGACATATATAGCTACTCCTCAAGAGTAGTATAGATCGATTCCCAGCGGTTGGGAGACTTCCAAGCGATTGGGAGAAGACAGCTAAGCCAGCTAGCATAACAAACTATAACAGTCTACACACAATCCTAGATTTACCTAAAATATACGCATTGGTCCAATGGACCTTATTACATCACAAAGTCAAAACATACTATAATTAGACTTATGCTTTATTTTGAAAGGGTGCTCCTGCACCAGATTAGAAAATTAAGCTTAACTGCATAAACATGGTGGCTAAAAGTATTCCATTTTGTGATAGACTTGGGGCTATGGTCAAGAATTCTAATGGAAAACCTTACATTAAATATCAGGCTATAATACTTTTACAATGTAAAAAATGGAGCTTGGTATGGTTGGTCCAGATCATTTGCCTCCACTAGAACCTCTAATAGAGAGAGATAGAGGAATAAAGAAAGAGAGATAGAGTGGTAGAGAGATAGAGATAAGAGATATAAAGGGAAAGAGAGATAAAGAAAAGAGAGAGTGACTTTCAATCATTTGTTTCATGCCAATGATCCAAACATGTATGACATGTGTCCACTGGGAACTACACTTAGGGAAACACACCATTTGCTTAAGGACCTAATAATCCACCTTTAAGACCTCTTTAGTGTACCCGTTGCACACTAAAGTGTAGCTTTCTCTAACAATAGCAACATCCTATCTCCAACCTTCTTTGATTCATACATGACACGACCAATACAATTGGAAACAATGCCACTTATTGAAATGGATCAAAAATGGACATTTGCAGCATCTTGAAAGTCCACCAAATAGACAGAACAGTTAACACCGGCTATTGTTCGAGTCTCCCTTCATTTCACCATCCTAGCAGTAAATGATCAATGTTTTCAAGCATTCCATTGAAGTGAACTGCCGCTATACCAACCATTTAAAAACATTGACAATGATATTGGTTCATTAGAGCAAGATATTACAACCAATTGGGAAAGAATTTCAAACAACTACCATCCATGGAATTTGCACCGTACATCTCCAAATTGACATAAGCAACATTGATCGCTAAGGGATAACATTCATAATAATATCAAAAGTGTGCAACCTTGTAAGCCTTCAAATATGCCTAAGCTTCATATTCCAAAGATATGCAAGGAGATGACTAACAAACCAAATAATGGTCTGTCATTTCTATACTTTTTTGTTAATTCACTTATGAAGCTTTCTCCTTTTATTCACAATAAACTTTACTTACCACTACAAAACAACATCACACATTATTACATGGTTTCAATATTCAAATGATGCCCATGACTCAACAAATCAAAATAGACCCAAAAAAAATAATGCAAATATTCTCTATACTTTCTTTTTGAGAATATTAATATTACAAACAAATAAAAAATTCCTCTTTACTACTCTTTTAAATACACCCCTCTTATTTATTGCTCTTACCTACTCAATTTTACAAACTATGTATACTTTGTTTCCCATACCTACTCAATTTTACAAACTACGCATAGGGGAGAGGACCGAGTAGTTGAGCACCCTAACTTCACACCTCTCAAAATCATACGTGGCAATTTCGAATCACTCCAAAATTTTTACATCAACTTATTTGGCAAGGCCCCTTCTTATAACTAAGGTTTCAGGGCCATATCATCAAATATGATGCCACATCGACATCTTTTTGTTGAGATGTCAAATAGTTCCCCCCCAAAAAGGGTGGACCAATAGGTGTGATTAAGTCATGTTTTGTCAGTGTGCTAATGTGGCATCACATGATTGGTAGCTTTTTAAATCTAATGATCACATTTTGTTCAATTATAAGTACTTATAGTAAAATTAACAACTTTAAAGTCACAACTATTAGTGCTAAACTTTTAAAAATATTTGACCTAAAATACACAAAGACTATCACACCTATTGGAACACACTCAGCAATTGGGTCCTCTCCCCTACTTTGAGTTTCCCATATGCACAATAATGTTTGCTTTTATCCATTCTTGGTGTACCCATTACACACTAGAGTGCAATTGCTAACTAGCTTACATTAAATACAGTAAGTTGACTGATAGCAAATATGTGCACATCCATTAAAAGTGCTTTGTTGTATTGAAAAGATTAGTTTGTCCTATAAAGTAAAACTTAAGTACTCTCTTGAATAGTTTGTCCTCTAAAGTGAAGAATAGTTAATAATATTTGCTGGCCCCATTAACTTTTCCAACATTACAGGTAAAAAAGCCTGAAGGCTTAATTATTATTATTGAGTGGACCTTAAATGGTTGCCGCGTTAAAATTTCCGGATATCGTCAAAGCATATAAGACCACGGTCAGGTGTTAAGACCATCAACATGTTTTTTACTTCCTGCAATGTCGCTGGGGGGCTGACTGATGTGACCGAAACCTAAACATGTTTATTATAAAACCGCGTTTGTGGAGGGATCCACGCAGAACTTCCAGTCTACCAGGGAAAAATCCACGTCAGTATTTTACCGTACACGCCAGCTTCGACGATAAATAATTTCTTTTCCTGTAGAGCGGTTTTTTCTTCAGGAGTAGGTAAATCGCCATGGGATGTTGCTTCTCAGACACAGCGGGCGGGCAGGAGGCGGTTGGGGGAAATGCTGCGCAGGCGGCCATAGTTTCTTCTCAAGCTTACGCTAACGAAACTTCTGCTGAGGCTCACGATGCCCTCCACTTCTTCATGAACACACGAAATTTCCAAGGACTTTCTTCTCAGCTCGAGGTAAGCGTATTATGATTCCAATATTTTGCTTTGATTTCTTAGGACTTGCAGACTTTCATGTCCTTTCAGTCCGGATGTTCGATTTACTTGCAAATTTATTAAATTTGAGAGCTTAAGTTGCTATCGGGAAATGTCTGCGGGTTTTATTTTAAGTCCGGGGGAACTTAGGTTCGAGTCGCGGAAACTTGTAGACTTTCATGTCCTTTCAGTCTGGATGTTCGATTTACTTGCAAATTTTTTAATTTTGAAAGCTTAATTTGCTATCGGGAAATGTCTGCGGGTTTTATTTTAAGTCCGGGTGGACGAAGGTTCGAGTCGCGGAAACTTCTTGTTGTAATTCGAATAGCTAGGAGTCTGAAATTCAGTATTTTGAACCAATTCTTAAGCTTTGCGGAGGGGGATTCTGTGGGCTATTGGAAGGGATTCTGAGAACCAATTCTTAATTCTTTTCATGTTTTTTTTGCGCTTTTGAAACCCTAAATGTGCAACAAGGGATAAATAATCTGGTCACTTCAATATTTCAATTTAAAAAAAAAATCAATAAAAAATTATTGGCATGTTCAGAAAGTTTTATTTATTTTACTTAATTATATCATTTTATTTAAGTACAATTAGAAGCGTTTTAATACTTTTTTAAAATGAATTTTAAAGTGTTCTAATTTTTGTTTTTAATAGAGTTAAGCAAGAGTTATTTGAAATTAAAATGAGTCAAAAACTTGTAAGAATATAAAAAATAAGTCTTTAAAATGAATTTATAAATAGATAAACTAAATTAACTTTCCAATTCATTAAAACCAAATCCATCTTGAAGCATTATCAACAAGATGGGTTCAGAACATAATCCGCGATAGAAAAACTAAAATAACTTTCCAATTCATTAAACTAAATTCATCACTGAATCATTATCAACAAGATGGGTTCAAAACACAATCCTCGCTGGTACACACTTAAACACTAAGTCTATGTATAGCATGGGAAACTCCACTCTTTACAATGGTAGGAAGGTGTTGTAGACTATAAATTTATAGACATTCCTCCCAAATTACTACTTGCAAGTTTTTGATACATAAAGCCAAATCTTGGTAATATAAGGCCATGTTAGCATGCTTTTTAGAGAGGGATTGTGAAATGTGTTACAACTACTCCACATTCATAGACTAGTGGATATGACGTCACAACGACCACACAATTAGAAATATCATCCAAATTAATGCCTAGTAGAATGGAGTCACCATAGGGGAGGAATTTATTGAGATTCTATTCCCTTGCAACTACATCAGAGACTTGAGATTCTAGCTTGTGAATATAATCCTCTATAATTGGAGCCTCCATTTGAACAACCGCAAAATTTATCAACCTTTCTTCTCTTAGAACCTCCTTGACGAAAAACAATGTTGTGACATCCTTAATGTAAAAGTTTTTTTAAAGCAACGATTTGAATTGTGTTGTTGTATGGAAAATCCTTGATTGAAAAACCTCAATTTGTAGAAACTAGGATGCAGGAGTCGAATAAGTCGACCGTCCACCAAGGAAAATCTACACAAAGAGAAAACACCCACATAGCAAAATTGGACATCTTGGAATGCGTGGAAAGAAGAGTTAGGTGAGCGATAAATAATGTCATAGACCTACGGTAACATATATTGTGTACTTCAAATCAAAAAACATATCAGTGGATGTAAATTCCTAATAAAGGACAATCCTTCGAAGTTGTTGCCACCCAAAATAATAATATCCTTCCTCTAAATTGAAGAGCTAGGGGAGATCTAAAGTTAGGAGCAATAATATTTTTTCAATGAAGGGAATCTTTCAATATTAATGACATCAATTCCCATTCATCAAGATGGTTGAGTTTTGCAAAGAAGGGAAATTTGTCCACCCCTACACTTGCTAGATAATAAGTGACTTTACTACTTTCTAATAACAATGACTAAACACTATCTTGTTATAATGATTATACAAAAGATGGGCTTCTTTAATAATACCATTCAATCTCTAATCCTTCATAAGTTCTTACTCAAATTATTAATCACCACAAGGGAGGCCCCTTCCACTTCCTCTCATCTAAAACTATCTTAGAGAGCGGTCCCATGGAGCTGCTAGATGATCTATTTTTGTGGAGCAAAGGGTCCCATGGATCTCAAAAAAGTCTGCTAATGGTTAAATCAGAATCTTCTCCTCCAAAATAGGAGCAACTATTGTTTAGGGGGTTATTTTTCAGCTAGTGCAGATGGTGTGGGGTTGGGTTGAAACTTTCCCCCACCACCTTAGGAGTTAACTAACAATTTTCTCATTCCCGCCATTTAATTTAGGGAAAAATTTGGAGGGAATTTTCCCAGTTTTTGTTTTTATTTCCCGAGCTTGCTAAAAAATCTTTGCTAAATTATTTAGCATAAACTATTGTTTAAAAAACTTCATGGGACCACGCGCTTCCTAAAAATTCGAGCTTAAAATTTTAAGCATACCCGCAAATACAAAATTCATGGGACCACCCGCTGTAAAATGCTTCTAAAAAATCTCAACAACACCGCTGAGATAATTTAGGAAGCCCCTCCTATGGGACCGCTTCCTTAATACCTTCTAAGAGTACCAAAGATTCTATCTCATTATTTATTTTGTTTCTTAAAAAAAATACATTTCATAAAATGTATTAGAAGACTAAATATCACTCCTACACTTATGAGCTCTAAATTACTTCTAATTATTCTTTGTAAAAATTAATTTTATCAATTATCCCATTGATAGAAGTTCTAAATTCCACTTATTACATAATAAGTTTATTTATTATTAATATAAATATAAATTCTTTCAATAAATCTACACTTCTACATCATAGATCTATTCATTATTCCTATAAATATTTATCTCATTTTACTTTTGCAAATGTTTATTGTACTAAATTTGTAATGCTTAGTTATTACAATGATGGATCAAAGAAGTATGATTTGATTTAATTATTTATATTTTAGTTATTAAGTTGATAGATCAAAAGATTAAGGAAATATGATTTATTTTAATTACTTAATTTTAGTTATTAGAATGATAGATTTAAAAAAGTGTGATTTGTTTTAATTAGTGGATAGGGTTTATATAGTCCGAGCTTTGTTTGGAATATTTGTTCTCTTTGAGAAATTACCAATATATTGGAAAGAACAAGTTTAAGATTTAGTTGAACTCCTTAGAATAAATTTGTGCAAACTTTCTCTCTTCAAGATTTTGGGTTAATTGATATGCATGTCAAAGTGACTATTTTTTATATTCAAAGTGACTTGTGAGCAACAAACAATGTTATTTTGAGACATTTTACTTCATTTTAATTGTGTTGCAAGCACTCTACTTAAATATCATCCATTTCAATGGTCAAACATTCAATAGCAATTTTACACCTCATTTACAACAAAAGTGGTAAATATTTGTCCTATTTTTATTGGCCAAAATTGACCTTTGACTATTGAAGTGGACGATCTTTAAAAATACCCTGTTGTAGGTTGGATTAAATACTTTACTTTTTAGTGATCTAAGACTATTTAAGCCATACAACTCTTGGATAATGGCATTCTCTTGTTTAATGACTAAAGCAAAGGTTGCCATAATTGTCATTATGGAAGAAGTTGAGGTTGCCATAGTTGTCATCTTGGAAGAAGTTAAGGTTGCCATAGTTTATGGAGTTTCTTCTAAAACAATCACTTGTTTTTAACAGGTTGCCATAATTGTCATTTTGGAAAAAGTTGAGGTTTGCATAGTTATCATTTAAGGTTGCCATAGTTTATGGAGTTTCTTCTAAAACAATCACCTGTTTTTAACAGGTTGCCATAATTGTCATTTTGGAAAAAGTTGAGGTTTGCATAGTTGTCATTTAAGGTTGCCATAGTTTATGGAGTTTCTTCTAAAACAATCACTTGTTTTTAACAGGTTGCCATAATTGTCATTTTGGAAAAAGTTGAGGTTTGCATAGTTGTCATTTAAGGTTGCTATAGTTTATGGAGTTTCTTCTAAAACAATCACTTGTTTTTAACAGGTTGCCATAATTGTCATTTTGGAAAAAGTTGAGGTTGCCATAGTTGTCATTTTGGAAGAAGTTGAGGTTGCCATAGTTTATGGAGTTTCTTCTAAAACAATTACGTGTTTTTAACTTATGTGGTTTGTTTCGTTTCATTCTAAGTTTTCTTGCTAATTTAAGTGCGATTGCCCATTGATTGCTTGTCTATTGGGTGTGTTGTGTGTGCTACTTACCACATGCGAAACAGTTGACAAAACAATTTTATGATTGTATTTTTATTTTTTGGCACCTTGTAGTCAAGGCCTAAATTTGACGGTTGACCTTCCTTGTCAAGCAAATTTTTTATAGTCATCCATTTGAAGTTGCCTTTCAAATATTAAAGCCTAAATACGACCATACAAGGGCTTAAATTTGACAGTTAACCTTGCCTGTGAAGCAATTTTTTGGTGACAGTTATCTATTCAATGGTGCCTTTAAAATACTATGACATACTTTAGTATAATAGCCATCAGATTTCCACAGTCCATAATGTTGTTCTTGAGTGCTTCAAGATTTAACAATATATATATATCATCATAATGGCATGTAAATTTTGACAGTTTATCCAAAATCTCTCTTTACAAGTAAAATGTCTAAATACAACTATACAACTGTCAAATTTCAGCCCAACATACGACCATCAAATTTAGGCCAGGCTTGTAGTCATCAATTAACTAAAATGTGGGCGGGGGATTTAAATGTTTGTTAACAGTGATTTATGTATTCCTTAATAAGGATTTTGTTTTGTCCATAATGGTTTTCTGGATAAGTTTTACATGGAAGCTCTGAAAATTGAATTGAGTGGTGGGCCCGTATTGACACAACATTTTTTAATGAGGAATCTCGTACATTTACCCACTGTCGGTCCGTGCCGGCTACTAGTATTTTTTATTTTTTCAACCCCTTTTAGTCATCAATTAACAAAAATGTGGGCCAAATCTTTTGTTGATAGGGATTTGTATATTTGTTGACAGTGATTTATGTATTCCTTAATAAGGATATTGTTTTGTCGATAATGGTTTTCTGGATAAGTTTTAGTTGGAAGCTGCTTAAGAATTGCTGAAAATTGAATTGAGTGGTGGGCCCGTAATAACACAACATTTTAAACGAGGAATCCAATACATTTTCCAACGGTAGGTCAGTCCCGGCTACTTACTCGGTCTCAAGATTCTAAAATGAATTATTGAATTCCAAATGTAAAGTCTAGATTCATTCCACAGAACTTGGAGTGTACGTACACTGTCAATTTTAAAAGCGAATCGCCCCACCGGCGTAATGCGCGTAGAAAGCGTGTGGAATCCACCCCAAGGGTAGGGGAAAACGCGTTCCTTTAAGTGAATGGATGTACGGCAACGTCAGGCTCTTTCTCCCCCACGTCAGTGCGGGATTTTTCCACACTTACGCGGAAATGTACTGAGGAGCGTGTCACACGTGTGAGCTTAAACACGAAATCTGTGCACACTTTCTAATTTGTGGGGAAGCATAGGGAGGAAGAAAGAGGGAGAAAGGAAAACACAGTAGATTTTACTCATCTGAGATTGTTTCAAGTCATGGGGGCGCATTTGTCTTCTGATACAGCTGGCGGAAGAGTGGCGATAGGAGGAGGCAGAGGTGGAAGGCATGGGAACCAAGACCATGCCAACGAGGCTGCTCGTGAAGCTTACGAGGCAGTGGACAATTTGGTGGCAAGGCGTGGGGGGTTTCGCTTACCTTGCTCACAACTAGAGGTACGGCTTGCTTCTCTATCTTTCTTTTCTCCCTGAATTCTCTTACAGAAACAGCTTTTAACTCTCATTTGGAAATTATTAAGTTACAGCTTCGATTATGGTGTAATATAAATTTGTAGGTCAATAGGAAAGAAAATGGGGCCATGGTAGCCTGACTGTCATGCTCCTAAAATTGGATTATTCAGGAATGCATGTGTTGAAAAATTGGAAAAAATCAAGGGATTCAACTGCACAAATTCACTAAGTACTGTTCAATTTCTGGTAGTTCTAATTAATATAGATTCCCCAGTAATATCTTGAAACCCAACGGATAAGGATACAGTGCAGTTCTTTAAAAAATAAAAAAATTGTATTAATATAAATTTGTAGCTCAACAAAAAAAAAATGGGGCCATGGTAGTCTGACTGTCATGCTCCTAAAATTGAATTGTTCGGTAATGTTTGTGTTGAAAATCTGGAAAAAATCAAGGGATTCAACTGCACAAGTTCACTATTGTTCAGTTTCTGGTAGTTTCAATGAATACAGTTTCCCCAGTAAAATCTTCAGACCCAACTGATAAGGACACAGTGCAGTTCTTTAAAAAAGTAAAAAATTGATTTAAGGATACAGTGCAGTTCTTTGAAAAAGTAAAAAAATGATTAAGGATACAGTGCAGTTCTTTGAAAAAGTAAAAAAATGATTAAGGATACAGTGCAGTCCTTCAAAAAAGTAAAAAATTCATATTTAAGGTTCAAGTTTAAATATTAAAAAATAAAAATAAAATTGGTATAAATATAAGGAGAGATTTTTTAAGGTGGGATTCTCTGGAGCAGAGGGAAATTTTATTTTTGTAGCATCTGTACTGTTTGAATTTTAGGTATCCAGAGAATTGTTTGAATTTTTTTAAAATTATTACTTTTATTATTTATCTTAGATTTTCATTTAAAATTTTAAAATTTAATTTGTTTTGATTTATTATTTTAGATATGATATTTTTTAGTGCTGACATTGCAATCAAAAGGAAAATATATTGTTAAATTATTAGCTATAAAACTTTTTGATACATTGATTTCATCTTATTAAGAATAATTATATTCTAGATTAAAAAATAATTATTTCTAATTCTAAGTTGAAAAATAATCAATGGAATAAATATTTTCATAAAAGAAGGGTAGAAAATGTTAAATCTTTTTTCTACTTAATATTATAATATTTTAATCTTAAAATTTGTAAGGTAAATTGTATTTATTATGATTATAGCTACTTTAATGAGTACATGGTGTAGTGGCAAAGTAGTGAGTTTAGGCACTTCACGAGGATAAGAGATCTTAAAATTTATGAGGTAAATTGTATTTATTATGATTATAGCTACTCTAACGAGTATATGGTGTAGTGGCAAAGTAGTTAGGCACTTCACGAGGATAAGGTCTCTTGTTTGTTGTCTCATCAAATGGGTTATCCCCCAAAACTTTCATCAATACAAAAAAGTACAATACTATCTTGTCCAAATAGAAGTTAAGAGTTCAAGTCTTATGTCTTATAGTTTAATAAATTAAATTAATTTGTAAGAAAAAATGGGGATGTTGGGACAAGGGAAATGACTGTTATATAGAAAAATAGTTACGAATAAGTGTAAACTATAGTTAACTAAAGTTCAAAGCTCATGATGTAGAAAACTACCTCTCCTTCAAATTGAAAGGCAAGCATAGAGGGTCTGATTTCATTTTCTCTTATATTTTGTAGCTAGGTTGCTTTTGGCCTAGCATAGGTTGATAAAACAAGCAGCAATAATTTCCACAAGTTTTGTGTACTTGAATGTTTCTCTTAGTGTTCTCCATGGTTTTTTTTGGACTTAACTAATTTTGAAAGAAATTACAACCAAGTAATATATTTTCCCTACATATAATTTTTTGAGATCTTAAGGAGAAGGAAAATATTTTCTAGAAGATGTATATTGGTTGTATTTTCTTTTTGTAGGTATTCCCAAATTGCTTTTGAAACTCAATTTAGATTTTCAAAATAAATTTTAGAATTAGTTTGAGTGAGTGGTTGGGATCAATCTGAAACCAAAATAAAAAACCAAATTTGTCAAGCTTAATTTACGTTATGAAATAGATCCTACAAATATGGCGTCGATGAAGTGTCTTTCCATGTCCTTACCTACTAGGACATGTTTTTCCATTTCAAACATTTAAATTGTTAGATTTGATCATTTAATATTCTCTTTACACCCATTTCTTAGGCATTAGATAGTGATCCTTAATACCGGATCTAAAGCAATGCACATGTCCACCTTCACTATTTTGTAGGGCTGCTAAATATTAATATTTGAGGGCTATTACCATGTTCCGTAATGTGATTTTCAATATATACAATTTTCCATCATCATTGTAATTGCGTGAGTTCATAACCCCACCAAAATTAGCATCCTCCTTGACTTGTATGAATGCACACTTTCTATACTAATGGTTTGGATAATACAAAAGGAGTAGAACTCTTATTTTGTATGCTCATAAGACTGTATGCTCATTGTATGCAGCCAACATAGATTTTAATAAAAAGATTTGAAAATGTATTTTGCAAAACCCTAAAATCTACATTAAGTGCACCAAAAAGATAATTGCAAACTATTGAAACTCGAAAAATTAAATGTTACCGAAACCGCTTAAATGTGGTTGCTCAGAATAGTAGCATAACTCCAATGTAAATGTTGCGGGGGGGATAAATGATGGATGAGTTCGATTTTTATAAAGTTTTGGGGACGGTTTCAAAAGTGGTTCGATCGGTTGAACGAGAAAAGGTAGGTAAAAAGGTGGTTAGGGTTATGGTAACAGGTTTGTATTATTTTGGTGAAATGGATTTAGGTTAAAGTTTGGATAAAATAATAAATAATAAATTAAGTTGATTTAATTTATTATTTGTCGGGAGGTGTTGTGGTTTATAGATAAATAATAAATAATTTGAATTTATTATTTACGAAACATGGTATAAAATGGTAAGATTTATTTAATTAATTAAAATTAATTAAATCTTTGGATGAAGGATAACTTAGGGCAATTTTTTGATGCTTACATTTTGCCCCTCTTTGAGACAATGTTGCGAAGCAATATTGTTTCAAAGAAGATTAAAACATAGGTTTTTGGATGCACATTAGGAAATGGAGGGAAGGATGATGGAGTTATGCTGATTAAACTTTGAGCAACCTGGTGTTTGATATAGCACCTGACATTATGCACCGAGGTATAAAGACCAAGGTGACGATGTGTCAAATGCAGAAAGGAGGAAAGTCGCAAGCAAGCATATGCCTAATGGCACCATGATATGAAAGACCATGATGACGGTGTGGCAGGTATGTTGCAAGGACCAACAACAGACACAAAAACATCAATGAGTCAGCACATGCAACCAAGACAAGCAAAACATGCATACACAATGTTGCCCCTAGACAAAAAAAAAAAAAGAAGGATCAAAAGACTTAATCATGATAAGCGGTAAGATAGGCGGTAGGATCTCAAGCCAAAGACTAATACAATAAATAGATAAGTGCCATGTTGCGGGAATGATATATCCCTGGATAAGATAAGGTAAATAAAGGATGGTTGGCTTGGGGGATCTACAACTTAGTTACTACAATTCAAGATCGAATCACTAGGTGTTTAAGTTCCATAATTTAGTCTAAGAGTTTCAAAGTGTTTTTGAGATATGGCTTGGAATGTACGAGTGCTAAAAAATTGGGTTGTGTTTGTTTTATTGGAAATTTTGTGTTTGCATGAAGTGAGATGATTGGATGAAGGAGAAGAATGAAGACATAGTGCTGAAAAAAAATGTTATTACGGAATTGCACGAGACTGGAAAGGCAGACAAACTCAAGAGTCTATTATGAGGAACTCAAAGGTACCAAGACACATAGACCTACACAGGTGGACAAAAGAATACTAGGATGAGAGCTGGTGAAGGAATGGGAAAGGACTAATGGACAAGCTAGTGATAACGGAACGTAGAATAGCTGGCGAGACAATGCAATATGACCAGATGATACTGAGTAGATGCGTATGGCAAGATATGGATGGGAGCAAAAGGGAGGACATATTTTATTATGGATGGGAAATGGATGATGGCGAGATGGATGATGTGAAAAAACTACCTAAAGGATGGTGGGGACAGCTTGAATTCTACACATGGCGCCTGCGAACAGGTTTTCACCATGGTACTTATCCAGGGCGCCACCGAAGTGGTTTTCACCATTGGACGAAATGATTTTTCTTTACTATTTTTTTTTTATTTTTTATTTTTTTATTTTTTTTAATTTATATTTTTTTTACTTCTTTTTTTTTTTTTAACTGGGATACTCCGAGTCAGGTATAGAACCGTTTGAGATGGGCTATGTTGATAGGCTCTTCCAAAGGTTGACCTTCCGGAGTGGAAAGTTGGTAAGCTCCTGATCCATAGCTCTTGGTTACGACAAAAGGTCCTAACCAGTTAGGTTCAAACTTCCCTTTCTTTACACGATCAGCCAGATTCCTTTGATTTTCTAGTAGAACAAGATCTCCAAGCTCAAATTTACGGGGCTTCATTTTCTTGTTGTAACCTCGGCGTAGGCGATTTTGATAAGCTTTTAGATGATTAAGAGCTGTAAGTCGCTTCTCGTCCAACAATTCAAGCTCTTGTAGTCTTGATATCCGATACTCCTCATCTGAAATCAAGTGTTGTAAGGATACTCGTAAGGAAGGGAGCTCGATCTCAATGGGTAAAATAGCTTCTGAACCATATACCAAGGAATATGGTGTAGCACCAGTAGGAGTACGGATACTAGTTCGATAAGCCCAAAGAGCAGGATGAAGTTGCAAGTGCCAATCACGGCCAGCCTCGTTTACTGTTTTCTTCAAGATTTTCAAAAGAGTCTTATTAGTTGCTTCAGCTTGGCCATTACTTTGCGGATAATAGGGGGTGGAAAAGTGATGTTGGATTTTGAATTTATTGCAAAGCTCTTTGACATCTTGATTCTTAAATGGGCGACCATTATCTGTGACTATGGCTTGAGGAATACCATAGCGGCAAATGATATAATGGAAAATGAACTTAGATATTTGCTTTCCCGTAATGTAAGTAAGAGGAATTGCTTCAACCCATTTAGTGAAGTACTCAGTAGCAGTGATAATAAATTTATGACCATCTGAGGAGGATGGATGTATTTTTCCAATGAGATCGAGCCCCCATTGTGAAAATGGCCATGAAGTAGTGATAGTTTGCAGTTCTTGTGCTGGTGCATGAATTAGATCACTATGTTGCTGACAAGGTACACATTTCTTAACAAATTCATGCGCATCCTGCTCCATAGTAGGCCAATAGTATCCTGTGCGAAGCATTTTCTTGACTAAGGATGAACCTCCAGAATGAGCACCACAGATGCCTTCGTGTATCTCATGCAAAGCAGTTTGGGCTTCTTCCGGGTTAAGACATTTAAGCAAAACACCATCTAGTGACCTTTTATAAAGCGTATCACCGAGGAGGACATATTGGGAAGAACGACGAATGAAGGAGCGATGTTGGGATTTGGAAAGATTTGGTGGAATGATTTGGCTATGAAGGTAATGGTAGATCTCATTGAACCAAGTGGAGTTAGGACCAACAATATCACATACCAACTCTGATTCTGGGATATCAAAAGCTGGTACAAACAACTTTTCTATTAGGAATTCAATTTTGTGATCATTCCCAGGTATCTCTATCATTGAACCAATTGTGGCCATAGCATCAGCAGCTTTATTGTGAAGCCTTGAAATCTGTTCAAATGTGATCCTGTTGAAATATGTTTTGAATGTATCCACTAGTTTCTTGTATGGCTTTAACTTTTCATCCTTTGTTTGATATTCGTTGTTCACTTGCTTGATCACTAGTTGAGAATCCCCATGAACTTGTAAGTCTTTGATATTCCAGGTTATAGCCAATTTCAATCCTTTGATTAGTGCTTCATATTCGGCGATGTTGTTTGTACATGGAAATTGAATGTGAAATGATTTTGGTATATAATCGCCTTGAGGTGTAACAAAGAGTATTCCAGCTCCAGAGCCATGTTGAGTATGAGAACCATCAAAATACAATTGCCAAGAGGGAATAGTTTCTATGTCCAAGATTGATTCATCAGGAAATTCTGTTACCATGGGATGATCTGATTCTATGGGTGCTTCGGCCAATTGATCTGCTATTATTTGTCCTTTTATAGCTTTTCTATCAACATACTCAATGTCAAATTCACTAAGCATCATCACCCATTTTGCCGTACGTCCAGTCAGGGCTGCTCTAGATAGTAGATATTTGAGAGGATCAATCTTTGATATAAGCTTAGTCTGATGACTCAACATGTAGTGCCTAAGCTTTTGTGATGCAAAGACAACTGCGAGACATGCCTTTTCAATAGGTGAATAATTTACTTCATAGCCCACCAAAGTTCTACTGATATAATAGATTGCTCGTTCTTTACCACTATCATCATTTTGTGCTAACAAGGCCCCTAATGCTGCTGATGTTGTTGAAATGTATAAAATAAGGGGTTTTCCATGAATAGGTGGTGCTAACACAGGAGGAGATCCCAAGTATTCTTTAAGTTTATTAAATGCTTCTTGGCAATTTTGATCCCAAATAAATTGTGTGTTTTTCTTCAACAAGTGAGTAAATGGTTGACACTTGTCAGCAAGCTGAGCAATAAACCTCCGTATGGATTGTAATTTTCCTTGCAAAGATCTAAGTTGTTTTAGATTTTGAGGAGGAGGCATTTCCATTATAGCTTTGACTTTTGCTGGATCAACTTCAATTCCTCTTCTGGAGACAATATAACCTAAGAGTTTTCCAGATGTTACTCCGAATACACACTTCTTAGGATTTAGTCTGACATTGTACTTTTCAAGACGATCAAAAATGTTTTCCAAAACATATAGGTGCCCCTCTCTGGTTTTTGATTTGGCAAGTATGTCATCTACATAATCTTCCATTTGTTTGTGAAGCATATCATGAAAGATAACAGTCATTGCTCTTTGATATGTGGCTCCGGCATTTTTTAGACCAAAAGGCATGACAAGCCAACAATATGTTCCCCAAACACAAATGAAAGAAGTTTTATGTTGATCTTCTTCAGCTATTCTAATTTGGTTATAACCAGAAAATCCATCCATCAATGATAACATCTCATGTCCTGCTGTCAGATCCACTATGATATCAATGTTTGGTAACGGAAAATCATCTTTTGGACAAGCTTTATTGATGTCTCTAAAATCATTACAAACTCTGATGGTTCCATTTGGCTTGGCTACAGGTACAATGTTTGAGATCCACTCAGGATAATCTATCGGTTTGATGAAACCAACCGCCAAGAGCTTTTCTAACTCTGCCTTGACCATTAGAGCAATTTTGGGATGCATCTTTCTCAATTTTTGTTTGACTGGTTTTGTTCCAGGACGGACTGTTAAATGATGTACTATTAGTGATGGATCTAATCCTGGCATATGTGCATAGGACCAAGCAAAATTGATTTCTCGTTTTTTGAAGAAAGAATTGAAATCCCGAGTCTCAAATTCTGATAATGACTTTGCTGCATATGTGATCTTGGGTTCTTCTGTAGTTCCAAGATTCATCTCTTGTGTCTGTTCTATGAGAATAGTGGACTTTTCTCGGTGTGCCCCCACTTTGGGAAGGTTAAATTCCTCATCCTCTGGCGCCTCAGAAAGGTTTTCACCAGTGGATACGTCTTTTATTTTTATTTTTGCATCATCCGAAAGTGCCACAAAGTGGTTTTCACCAGGGGACATTATTTTTACATTTTCATTTTTTTGACTAAGGAATTTAACAGATTCGCCAAAGTAGGCATCGGAATGTAGTTCAATAGAGTAACCAATCTTGTGATCTCCGATAGGTAGATGAGTACGAAGCCCCAGAAATTCACCAATAGCCTCATCATTTTCAAAGACATCAAGAACAGGAGGTCCGTGTTGGTCCCAGTCAATGAGATCTGGATAAACAAGGGATAATGAATGAGAGGAAGTGGACGGGGTGGATGAGGAGGATGGTTGATCAAAGGAATAGGTGATGGTATAGATGGAATTATCCTCGAAAACATCGGCGGCCGCTTCAAAAGGATCTATGAAAGTGTCTTGATTAAAGGACTCAACTGCGGGAAAAGCTTTCGCCACTTCGTCTAAGATAAACTCAACATCGGGTGACTCACGCTTAGTGGATCCAAACCCTAGCCCAGCATGCTTAGGTCGGCGATGAAATTCTAACGGCTCTAAGATTCCTTGTTGCTGTTGCCCAAGCCGACCGTCTGTATAGCCCAACTTTTTAATGATAGGATAACCTCTGTGATATATACTCAATGGCAATTGTCTCTGTTCATCTTCATCGCTATAGAGCCATTTAGAGATGTCATCTTCAATGGTTTCTTGACTTAGTTGCCCCCAATATTTGAAGTCTTTCAACTGTGGATGAGTAATCAAGACATGATTAATCGGACGAGGTCGCCCATAGCTCTTAGGTGAAAGAGGAAGTTCATTGATATGAAACAGAGTGTACTCCCCCATGCCTGTAGCACTGATCTTAGCCTTGATCTTCGATCGGGAAGTGGATGGTGTGGATGAAGAAGACGGGGTGAGGGTGGATGGATCAATGTATTTGGATGATGGTTGGGCAACCTCATTAGTTGGGCAATAATTTTGATGGCGATAAGGACCCTCCAGTCGTCTACAGTATTGAAATGGGCGAGGGTCTGCTTGTATGGTAATCTCACGATCATTAAATGGGAATTTTATGCATTGGTGGTACGTGGAAGGGACGGCTCTCATGGCATGAATCCAAGGACGCCCTAGGAGAATGTTATAGGGGAGATCAAGATCTAAGACCTGACATGTAGTTTCCATTGTAATAGGGCCAACCTTGATTGGGAGTTTAATTGTACCTGCCGATTTTCTTTCTCCGTCATCATAAGCTTTGATCGTAATTTGATATTTCTCATCAATGTTCTCATCGGAGTATCCCAGTTGTTTTGTTAATTTGAGGGTACATAAATTCAAAGCTGACCCACCATCTATTAGGACTCGTTTCACGAAATGTTGTTTGACAATAACTTCTAGATGAAGGGCTTCGTTATGGAAATGTTCTGGAGTGGAGTTTTCTGGTTCTGTGAAGATGAGGCGAGGAGTGGATGTAAGAGCCCCCACCATAGCTTGGAATTGATCTACGTCAATATCACCTGGTACTTGAGATTCTATAAGGGCTTTATCCAAGATTTGTTTGTGTTGGGGAGACATTCTTAAAAGCTCTAGGATTGAGATCTGGGTAGGTGTCTTTTTCAATTGATCCTGGATAGTATATTTAGGTACATTATGGGATAAAACATGAGGTCTCATGGGGTTATGGGATGCAATAGGAGGAGGAGTTCCCTGAACAGTAATACGACCTCTTCGTGTAGTGACATCACACGCGGGAGTTCGACCTCTAACAGTTATAACATTGACACGAGGATATGAAACTTCAATACGGCCAACTACGCTATGGTTACTATAGTCATAATGAACTTCATTGTGTGATGTGTTATCAACATTATTGTCTCTATTATTTTTTTGTCCATGTGGAGGAAATGGTTCTTGGTAGGCTTTGAGTTTCTCATTGGGAGACTTATGAGGTATTTGATCTATGTGTATCTCTCCTTGATCAATTAGATCTTGGACATAATGCTTCAATCTTATGCATGAATTAGTAGCATGCCCATTGACACGGTGGTATTCACAATATTGATCTTCTCGGAACCAACGGGGTTTTGGTCGATTGTCATCATAAGGTTTACTAGCGTCAGGAAGTTCAATCATGTTTGCTTGTTTAAGTTTTCGAAATATGGATTCAAGAGATTCTGTTAAATCTGAAAATGTGCGTGGTGGTCGCAAACCTGGAAAGGTAAATTTCTTCTGTATATGTGGTGGACGATCTCGAGGTGTATTCTGAGTTGATGAAGAATTGAGGACAAATGGTTTGTTTTGCACATGTTGAACATGTTTTGTATCAGTGATTCCATCATTCACAATATTCTTGTTTCGATTCCAATATCGGGATTTATCATTGTTTTGGTTATTGGAATCACGATTGTAATTGTCTTTGTAAATTTTGATGAGACCTTTGTTGATAAGAGCTGTTTCAATCATCTTCCCTTTTGTCATGATTTGTTCAAATGAATCAGAACATTGTACTTGTAAGTGAAAGGCCAGTTCTTGATTAAGATTTTGCACAAAAATTGGAACGAGTTGTTTCTCAGGAATGTGACAAGGGAGTCGACTGACAATATGCCTCCATCGTTGTAGAAACGAAGTAAGGGTTTCCCCTCCTTTTTGTTTGGTGTTATAAAGGTCTTGCATGGAAGTGTCTTGTTCAATGTTGTAGGCAAAATTTTTGACAAATTCTTCTGCTAGTTGTTCAAAAGATGTGATGTTTCCTGGGAGACGTGAGAACCATTCAAGGGCTGAGCCAGCCAAACTTTTAGGAAAAAGTCTCATTAAGTATGTAGGTTCATGTCGAAATTCCATGCATGCGATACAGAATTCACGAATATGATCGCGAGGGTCACCTTTTCCTTTGTATTTGTCAAATTTTGGTATTTCAATGTTTGTAGGAAAAGGTACCATGATTAGAGATTTGTCAAATGGATCTGGGTATAGTTCTGCAAATGAGTATTTCTTTTGCCGAGCACCAATCCGATTATCAATGATTCGTTCGATTTCGTCTTGAATGGGTGGAGTGGTGATTGATTGATTGTGTAATTGCGTTTGAGGTGATGTTTGAGGGTGATGTTGTGACGATGATTGGGATTGTTGGACTGATTGGAGTCTCAAATTTTGTTGTAGCGATTGGGCAAGCTGTTGTTGTGATTGAGCGAGTTGTTGTTGTAGCTGAAGGATTTGGGGATCAACGGGTTTTGAGGATGAGACATTGGTAGGGTTATAATTTCGTGAAATTGAGGGTATGGAAGTGGATATCGGTTTTGCTTGAGCGTTGATGTGACGGATGTGGATAGAAGAAGTTTGAGGTATGGAAACATGAGTTGCATTGGGAATTAATTGAGATGAGGGAATGTTGGAGGTTTTCGGTATGGAAGATATAGGGCCAGATTGTGAGATCCCTACTGATGAAATGGAAGAGGTTGTGAGAGATGATCCTAATGAAGGAAATGATAAAGATGACTGAATGGGTTGAATTGCGGGGATAGATTGTGAGATTCCTAATGATGGAATCGATGGGGGTGTAAGTGATGACTGAATAGGTTGGAGCACGGGAGGATAATAGTCAGGAGGTATCCCCAATGTGTAAGTATGTGATGAGATAGACATAGGTCTTGAAAATGATTGATGGGAAGAGAGAGATGGGATTGTAGAAATAGAAGTATCTTGTGGTCCCAAGGTAAAATTTTGTGGTGGTGTGATAGATGAGGTGGATTGGAACACGTTTGACATAGGTGTTGAAAAAGATTGGTGGAGAGAGGAAGTAGCCTGAGCTTTGGCTTTAGCTTTTTCTGCTTTTCTTCGTGCTCTTTCTCTCTCATAAATATCATCAGGGACTCTAGCTCCACAATCATAAAGGTATTGCATAAAATAATCAGGATCATGATCCATGGTGAGATGAACAAGTTGCAATGTTTCAGGATCTTGTTGAATTTGAAGTGCAATTGGATTCGTTTCAGCATAGTCATTTGTGGGTTTAGGAGTTTTGGGAGTAACTGTTTGGTCGGATACGTCATCTCGAACATCTACATAAGTTGAAAGGTCTCCACATGGATCATTATGAAAATGTGATGATGATCCAGTATCTTGTTGGGAAGGATTGATTTGCTCATGGATGGGCTCTTCTTCGAGGAATCTTAAGGATTGAGGTTGCCAATTTTGAGGAGTGAAATCCATATTGTTTTTCTTGGCTTGGGCACGGGTAGTAACCATGAAAATAGAGGACAATTGAGATGTTAAAAAGCTCTCAAATGGATATGTATGGATGATATGAAAGACTCCAAAAGTGGGGATAAATGATATGGATCAAGATGTAGATATGAATTGTTTGATTTAAGATAGAAATAGAGTCAAAAGGATGACTCAAAGAGACTGGATGGACCTTAGGACTAGATACGGATAAGGGGCTCCTTTAAAACACTCAGGGTGATGATATGCCTAAGGAAGAAAGGAGACCGAAATGCCACCTCTACTCAAAGGAAGACAGGGCTTATTGAGTAGAAAAGATAAGATGACAAAGATACACTAACTTAAGAATGGTCAGGGCCTCTTAAGCAAATGGATCGTTATGGGATTGATTAGGAAAAGGTCTGTCTCTTAATTGGATGTTGATATATGATCAATAGGACAATGGGGGTCTACAAACTAGTGAAAAGAGATTTTGGGAATGAATATGGATGAATGATCAATCAAAAGAGCTTATTGTGATTTAAAATGACAAGATTCCACTTGAGATGTGCAACGAGGATAAAAAGATTCTCAATTTTGAAAGTCCAGCTGATGATGTAGGAGACAAGTTATAATGGTGATGATGATTAAATATGCACACACAACAATCATTTAAGACACACAACTTGATTGGTTGTTTTTTATGACACCTAGATGTTTTGCAAACACTTGTAAACATGCACGATCCTAGGCTAAGAAAGGACAATACTTGTTGAGTTCCCACTTGGTTTTACCCAGCCGCGCCTACTTATGGTGTATAGCTCCAGGAACTTGGGGCACGGGCTCCCCCTTACAGTGCACTCACTTCTCAGGCACACCAAGTTCCAGGTCCTAGGACGCGCAGATCCTGAGGTACCTTACTATCTCTGCCATAAGCCGCGAAAATATGGGACGGCTATCAGAGTTTCCTCCTGTATCAACAAGTAGAGGGTTTTTGGCCACTACACAAAAGGGTTCTAGTGAATATCCGGGGGACCGGCACCTTACGAGCGTCCAGCAAGCCACTAAAGGCTTTGACTAACCCTACTAGGAGTTTTAATATACACAAGGTACACCTCCTTTCGAGCTAGCACTGTACGGTAAGCGCTAATACCGGTTAGACTTGGCTTTCGCCTTATCCTCAATTTATATAGCGGGCCGGACGAAAGTCCCGCTTGGGGTCGCAAATGAGTTCTCCTTGCGGATGTGTCTCAAGAGCAGGCCCACTCTAAGGATAACAAAAGCGAGGAAACACGTTGTTTTTGGTCTCCAAGATCGCATGAAACGCAAGGAGAGAGCATACACAACGCCTTTGCCTCACACTCGCATGGGGTTCATTTTAATTCCAAATCCAAATGTGTGGATGGTTATACAAAATGTCAAAGAAATGCTTTTGATTCTCAAGATCGCCGAATGGCGCAAGAGAAGAGCATACGCATTTAATGACAAAATTGCAAGCCACAAGACATCGCAAACACTTGTTAATTTTAACCTTTGCTTATGATGTGATCTAATCTATAAAATGAAGACAAAATGTTTCAAGATTAGATTCTTTGACAAGCGGTCCTGCAAAAAACTGATTAGTAGTTTGCAAAATAGTCTTTGACAGGCGTAAAAGCTGCAAGTGAGATGAATGAACCCTGCCAAAAGCACATAAGAACATTAACACACAACAAGAAGAAAGTATTTGATGTTTTGCAAAAAAAAAAAAAATGAAAGTCTGAATTTCAAATAATTATACTAGAAAATCTGAGATGAATTTGAGAAAAAAGACTTTCACCACGATGTAGTTGTCTAAGTTATCTTTCCAACGCCTGCAAAAACGTGAAAATCCAATGAGAAACAAAAAAGTTGGACCCGTTCGAATGAAACAGCCTCCAAGGACTAGAAATTGGCACTCAGGTAGTTAATTGACTATTGATGGTTTTAGAAGAAATCTGGTTATGTGCAAATGGTTCTGTAGGCAGTTATGCATGACAGAAAATGTTATACTTGGCAATTTATGTAGCTTCTAATGGTTAAGGTCAAAAGTTTGATGATTTAGAAATGCTATTCATATCACGTCTTTCTCTTCAATTTCTTTAAGATTGACCTAATCATTTCAATAAATCCAATTGTTTCTGAATAACTACATAGACTTGGCGTGAATTTGTATATTCCCACAAGCGGTTCAAGGGATACGCTAATAGGTATAAACAAAGGGGTTTAACAGGGATTCAATAAATATGCTGATAGAAACAACCGATGGGCTTTAAAAATCTGCCAGCGCTGCACCCACAAAAGACTCCAAGGAATATGCCGTTAAGAATAATCAATAAGAATAGAAAATGCTCAACTTGCATTTTTGTGTGCTGACAGGAACGTCCAAAAAGACATTGCATCCATAGGCAGTTCAGGGAATACAACAATAGGATGAGAACAAATTTCAGGTATGGATTCTTTATGGTGTGAGGCGATCTTCCTGCAAATTCTTCCACGTATCTTTAATTATTACTGACAGTGTTTGAGCAAATACTTTTGGCAGCATATTCTCATCTTGTACCAAAATAAGAGCTATAAAACCGGCTTTCAACATTCATCAAAACATAATTAAAAATGGACTTTTGCTAGATGTTGTAATTGCAACCGTCTTGGCAGACATGTATAAAATGTGGATACCTACAGATAGCACACGAACAGTTTGATAAAATGTCTCAAGAGATGTAATCTCAAACAAAACAAATCATCGCAGGGTATACATGTGCATATAACAATTTTAAAATTTCAAGCCAATGTAGAATAATTTATAGAATGTAGAGGCTGAAAGGTGATAACATAGAATAAATACAAAGCAAGGAACTATTTAATAGAATGCATTTTAAACTGATTACAGAATGTGTGGGTAACACTGTTTAAACTGATATCAATGAAAGCTATAACACGGTTAAAGATTCCTATCGTGTCCGAAATGCTATAGATTTATTAATGAAATGCTAAATCAAACATTTATGATTGAAACAGTTATCACAAAGAACCAGCAAATGCAACCCTGTAGAAGATGATTTTCAAGACTCGTTGAGACACCTGCACAAACTTCCACCAAAGTGCTTGCCAACAATAAATTAAGGAGGGTTCACGTCAGGTTCACCATTGTATGCAGCCAACATAGATTTTAATAAAAAGATTTGAAAATGTATTTTGCAAAACCCTAAAATCTACATTAAGTGCACCAAAAAGATAATTGCAAACTATTGAAACTCGAAAAATTAAATGTTACCGAAACCGCTTAAATGTGGTTGCTCAGAATAGTAGCATAACTCCAATGTAAATGTTGCGGGGGGGATAAATGATGGATGAGTTCGATTTTTATAAAGTTTTGGGGACGGTTTCAAAAGTGGTTCGATCGGTTGAACGAGAAAAGGTAGGTAAAAAGGTGGTTAGGGTTATGGTAACAGGTTTGTATTATTTTGGTGAAATGGATTTAGGTTAAAGTTTGGATAAAATAATAAATAATAAATTAAGTTGATTTAATTTATTATTTGTCGGGAGGTGTTGTGGTTTATAGATAAATAATAAATAATTTGAATTTATTATTTACGAAACATGGTATAAAATGGTAAGATTTATTTAATTAATTAAAATTAATTAAATCTTTGGATGAAGGATAACTTAGGGCAATTTTTTGATGCTTACACTCATAAGACTGTAACTAATACCAGTAATGTATCCAATGCAAGTGTCATGGAAATCGTGGCAGGTAACATTTATAAATTTACTACTAGCAACCTTCTTTAACCGATTCAAAAATTTAAGGGTTAACAAAATTGCTTAACGTTTTAGGATAAAGATTTGAGACATGTTGATTTCACTTCTCAAATTTAATTATGTTTTTTCAGTTTTGTTAGTATCAATGCATTCTAATTCCACGTGGATTTCAAGGGAAATAGATAGTAAATTCTAATATCATTGTAGTAAAGAAAACTTCACCAAAGTCCAAATGAAAGGAGAGGTTTAGATGACATGAGGGGGTTTAGTGCACTTGAGGTGGTTATGGATGTTGGTTGGAAAAAAATAATGGATGTGTTGCAAGGTGACTATTAAAAAAATTGTGAATCGAAAGAAAATCTATGTGGCAAACATCCACTCATTTATGGAGTCAAATTGGAAATTATTGATAAAAATAGCATGTATGTGTTGTGATGTTGTTTTGAATAGATTGTCTAGATTGGAATTAGACTCCATTGTTTTGGTTGCAAATTAAGTTGATAAAACCTATAGGTCAATGTGTAGAGGACAAAAAGTCATTCATAATGAAAGAAAGGGTTTGAAATGCTTCCATATGACAAATTTATTGTTACTGGAAGATTTAATCTAAAATTGAAATATTTCAACAATTTAGTGTAGAAATGATATCACTTGAGTGCCATTTAATGATCTCTGATTTACTATATATGTGATGATTGCTACTAACATGGTGACTGCCAATAGGTCTATTATCAATGTGGTGATTGTTCACAAGTATCTTGCTAAAGTAGTATTTGTCGTCACTAATGAGTAGGTGGGTTTGATGAAATGGTGTTTGACAAGTGGTCTTGAGTGATTGGCCAAACTCATACACACATAAAAATTTGTTTGTCCTCCTTGGTCAACCAATGATTCAAATCATAACCGATTGGATTAAAATGCCTTAGTAGAAGTCTTTTGGCCAAAATGCCAAGAACAAGCCCTTTGATGAGAGAGGAGGGCAACATCCTTTCAAAGGGAAGATAGACCTAAAAAGGATCCTTATAGGGTTGGATGTCCAAGACGACATGCAAAAAAGGTTGTGTGATAGGGTAGAGTCATCAACACAAGGTTGGGTTGAAGAGAAAAATAGTGATATACCTGCACAAAGAGAAAGTGGATGAAATCCTTAGGGTCTTATAAATGGATAATGCATATCACATAGATTATGACCTTGAGGGATTCATTGATAAATTAAGAAAAAGAAGGGGAAAAAGTGGCTTCTAGCATCCCTTCCACAAGCATGAGAATTTGATAAAAAAATTATCAAGTTGACATGGAGAGGATTGTGATCGAGAAAAGATAGATATATATTGAACATGCAAAAAATGAAAGGAAGGAGTTGGATTCTTAATATAAGGGTGCCTTCCATGAGATTAAGGATCTGCTTGGGAGGATAAAGTAGAAAATGGAGAATGCAGAGTCTTTCTAAATTGCCCAAGCTACATGTGATACAAATGATTAGGTCCCCCAAAAAACAAGTTGGACTTGCATTTCCACTAAAGACTGTTGTTGACGATGGCCCAATTACATCAATGATGTCACCATGTAAATTGGCCATGAGGACCATGGAAGGATAAAATGAGGTTGACCAATCATATAATAGAGCCCCCTCACCACATGTATCTATAATGGGAATGCAAAGGGAACAACATGTGATAGTTGAACAAGCCCTGGATGAAGTTGTCCCTTTGGTTAACCACAAGGTGACAGTGCATAAGAGAGATTGCTCCCATAACAAATGTAGCAAATTCATAGGCTTAATCCCATGATGGGGATGATAGCAAGAGTTCGAGCCCTCCCACAACTCCAACTCTAATGCAATATATTTTTCAAGTCATAAATATGAAAGATGTGAGGTAGAAGGTTTGTGTAGAATTTTTTGTTGATGATGATTTTATTTAGACCAAGGAGTCCTAGACATCTGCCTTGTTTGTTAGAGTTAAGGAGAAGAGAATTTTGGAGGAAAGGAAGAATTTAAATGAGCTTTTGGAGGAAGAGTAGGATACAACAGAAAGTTCAAATCCTCTCCCAAAGTTTGACTTCAATATAGAAAACATTACCTTAGATCAAGGAAGGAGAATGATCAGAGAGAGTGGTTGCCTCTTGTTGCTAGGATGGAGTGTCTTAGATGCCATGGTAATGGATACCATCAAGAGAAGGAATGTGGAATTGTTTACAATCTAAGAAGAAGCTTGTAGGTTCATGGAGGGTTCTAGGTTTGATCATTCTAGAGTGAAGCATTGGCAATATGGGCACTTGCCCCTATAGAGAATAAACCATATGTGGAGTGCTTACCATCAGATATGCAGGGCAAGTTGATTATAAATAGAACTAGAGAGGAATCTGCTCTAGAGGCTACTTCTTTAGTAGTGCATACATCCCAATTTAGTGAGGCCACTACTAGAATATTATACAAAGAACATGAAGAGGCCAAGGCTGAAATAATATTTAGTTAAAGCAAACCTTAGCCAATGAACAATCAATGACTAATAGGTTAAGAGAACAGATTCAAGGGCTTGATAGAAAAGCATTGGTTCCCCCTCTTAGCATACCACAAGATAACAATGCCCTGCAAGACAAGTTGAATAAATTGAGAGGCTTACTATAGAAGGCAAATAAAATGAGCATGAAATAAGTGCAAAGGCCAAGCAAATGATTGGGAATATGGTGAAAGACACATTCATGGCCAGGACCCAAAATCTAATAAGGATGGCTAATGAGTTATGGAAAAGTTATAAAGATATGTCAGCCTCAAATAAAAGGGAAAGTTTTGATTCCAAATTAGCTAAAATCGATGTCAAATGGATACCCAGGGTGTTTCCCATGAGGGATTTACATAAAAATGTAAAATTTTCAAAAGACAACCCCCTAATTAATAAATGACATTTATGAGATAATTGAGCCACCTCATGAAACTGCAACCTTCATGGAGAAATTAAGGATGGACTTAAAAGAAAAATTGCAAAACTTCCCAAATTTAATTGACTTAGGTATTACAATTATTTTAAAATGCTAGTGGATTAAAAAAAGATAATGACCTTTTAGATGGATGACTTCAATAGCTTGACCCCTTTGTTTACAAATATCCTCCTCACCAACGATGAAGTTGATTTGATAATGTTAAGTCATCAAGTAGATAAGGTAATTACCTCATAAATGAAGATGGACAACTTCATCGAAGATACAAAGGTGATGTTGGATACTAGATACGAGACTAGCATAAAGAAGGCAAAAACTATTATTAATGCTTATTGGCCAACAAATGAAGAGTGGGAGGAGTGGGGGGGTCATAATTATAAGGACATTTATTAATTGGTTTGGGGAATTCTTTATTCTTTTCATTTGTTATTTAGGATGAAACTTGTAATCAGTCTAGAAACTAAATTCATTTAGTTTGTTCTTTCACTTCAAGTACATTATATATCTATCAAGGAAAAAGTTGACTAAAATAGAAAAAATAATGTTTGACAACACTTGCTAATTGTAGTAGAGGTCTTATAGATGCAAAACATTTTTGGTTTAGAGTGCATCATTTGGCAACAAGATACTAGTGCAAAGGGAATATATAGTTGAATGAAAATGACAATACATGCCATTGTTTAAGGTGATCACATGGGCTCTCTAGTGTATGAGTCATACATGTTAGTAATAGGGATATATTTTGTGCTATATAAGAAGTGGAAGATCAACCTATTTTAAAGTACATCTTCAAGTGATGAACTCTTTTAAAGGTGGTATTGTCTTTCTAGTGGAGATGAAAGTAATAATGGATCAAGAGTATTGTGAAATTTGTAATTGTTAATGTAGTAAATATTGACCCAAGAGTGAATTGTGAGTATTTTCAGAGTTTCAATACAAGCTTCTCTAGTATTTCAATGGCAAATGCTTCCATAGTGATCAAAATAAAAGGTGTGGTAGATGTTAGAGCCTTAGCCCTGTGCTAAGGTTGAATCTATCAAGGATAACATAGTTTTGAATCTGTCAAGCCACTTCAACATCACATATTTCTCCCACCTTTAACAATTTTTGTAGTATTAGGAAGCATTTGTAAATATAACAATATTTCAAGATTGTTACACTAAGTGACAAGTGTCAATCCTCTAAATGAGGCGAGCCTTGTCATTTAGTTATATATAGGGGTTATTTGCATTGTAAGAAGGGTAGAAACTTCGTAAATCCTTTTTTGTGCTAAGGAACCTATTATACACTCATGTGAGCAACAACTTGAGCCATTTTTTGAGTTAATCATTGCAATTACATGTACATTTTTTATTAGCAAATCAATATAAGATAGGTGTTCATGTCTGCTTTGCAAACTGTCTCCATTATTTTGTTGACCACTTCAAGAAATTTTGTTATTTCTAGGTTGACATTTGCTATGTTTGTAGTGTGATCTAACTAGTGATACAATCAAGGGTTGTATGGAAATGTTTTTAACACAATATGTGGGGCAATTGATAAATATGATGAATAACTAAGAATGATTTGGATTTTGGTAAGTGAAGATGTATTCAAGGGCTTAAGCTTTGCAAGACAAAGACATTAACTAGTCTTTCTAAAAATATTGGTAGCATGTGTTATTCCTTTGAGTAGCTCGTTTATGACTTTGTTGCATTGGATCTAAGTTATTGATGTATAATTCTTTTTAATCTCTCTCTCTCTCTCTCTCTCTCACACACACACACACACACACACTCTCTCTCACAGGCACGCACACATGCACACACGCACGCACACACACATTACATTTCAAATTGAGAAATCTCATGGAATATAATTTATCTTTAATTATGCATTCACAATTGGGAGGGTACATGGGAAGTTTTTTGTTTTGCCTTGACTTTGAACACCCTACCTATATATCTGGGAATGTTGCTTTTTTTCCAAATTTGAGATTTAATAACATTTCAATTTTTAAACTATAATGTGGTTTGGTGACAAGCAAAATTGTGTCTTTCATTGTGTTTAAAGGGCCTAGTTTGGAGTTGATTTTTTTCGAAAGAATTTATCAAAATTGCTCAAATATTCTAAGTGTGCCAGTTTTTAAAATAAATTTAAAATAATTGATCAAAGTTGTTTAAAGTCGCAAGTCTTCTAAGTTTGCTAGTCCATCCAAGCTTTTTGTTTTAAAGGATCTCTACAAGGTCACCATCTTGAGTCTAACAAAGCTCGAAGTGCAGGGGAAAAGAGCCTTCTCTCATCGTTTGGTTTGTTCACCCAATGTTTCAAACCATAAAAAAATACTTTACCATGAGTTTGACATTAAACCTTGGAAGCTTTAAGAAAAATTCTTCAATGAACTTCTTAAGCAAAGCTAGTGACTCACAAAAAGAGCTTATAGAGTAGAAGTAAGTATCCCAAGTCATGTAAACTAAAAGTTTAGATATTTATTGAATTGTAAAATTAGTTGATGGTTAATGCTTTAAAAAAATTAGAGATGAAATATACAAAGGGAGTGTTTAGTCCATCAAAGTAAGAACAAAATATAAGAGAAGTTGATAAGAGTGCTTGAGTGCTCTTCATTTGAGATGAAATTGTATATATCTATTTATGAAATGAGATTCAAGCCAAGGAAATGGTCAAATTTACTAGTGATGTGAAAGGAATAGCATTAAATTAGGAGGATACATGTTATGTTATGTTAACATAATTTTAAAGGAGGGAGATCTTGTTAATACACATGAAATGCAATGTGATTTGAGAAGATTTAATTGTTTAGAGCAATCTAATATGTGTAAAGAGTAATATTGTAAGGGAAATTAATATAGTTCATATAAATATTTTAAATAAATAAATTAAAATTATAATGAATAATAATTTAATTTAGGAGTAAAAATTAGGATTGATTATGTTAGAGAATAAATGTGTAGAATTTAAAATAAAATAATGGTATTTAGTTTTAGGTTTGATGTCGATTTGATAGTGATGATAGATATTGCTAATTGATAAAAATATTAAGATTTTTTAGACGACTACTTTAGGATTGATAAAAATATTATTTGATGCTTTGGTTCACTTTTGGGGCTATAAAACTGATCTCTGCACCTACAAATTTGAATGCTATACGTAGATTTGCACTTGCCTTGTGGATATGAACTTCATCAATTTTAGTATTTGTAACCTATTTGCTTTGATGTCTACAACTTGTGTTTGAAAAGGTTTGATGTCAACAAACATTGTTTAGGAACTTGCTAGGCCAAGATGTTCTCCTTTTGTCAAAACCCTATTACTAAGTTAATATCATGGAACAATGATTGAAGATAGTCATTCAATATCTTTGAAGTGCTGGTGCAATGTTGATGCCATACTTCTTGTGATAATGCACCATGTAACATAGGTCTTTTGTTTGGTCTTGGATGATCTTCAAATGAATTAGGATTTGTAATTTTATACAACATGGTGTGCACTTTGAAATATTTCATGCTTTAATTGGATTATAAAGGTTAGTTGGAAAGGGAGAACACATGTCTATTTTTAAATTTTACTTTTAGCAGTTCAGGGCTCATTTCTTCACGTGTGAATACAACCTAGGTTAGGTCCACACCCACTAAAATGAATAGAGAACTAGGATTAGTCCCTTGAAATGTGTGAGGATGGAGTCAATTTAAGATTAGGTTATTTGCCAATTTCTACTCAAGAATATATTATTTTGCACATAAATTATTACATTAAAGACAAATAAGTCAAAATAAAAGGAAAAAAAAAACACTATATACAATTTTCACTATTAATTTTATGATAAAAAATGTGAATTTTATTACTAGTATTTAAATTAAAAAATTTATCAAAGAAAGTTTTAAAAGAAAACCAAATATATATATTTGATTGGTAATGTAAGGATATTTAGGATCCCCTTAAGAGCCACACACACTTTCGAATCCGACTGGAAGGAAAACAAACACACCATTGGAAGGCCAAGAGTCGCCACATAGAATTGTACTAGAAACCACCAACGAAGCCACCACGAAAGTCCAAGAGCCACGAATCCACTTAAGAGCCACTAGAAGACCAAGAGTCACCACATAGAACCACACCGCATAAAACTTTACTAGAAACCACCAACGAAGCCACCACGGAAGTCCAAGAGCCATGAATCCACTTAAGAGCCACTAGAAGACCAAGAGTCACCACATAGAACCACACTAGAAACCATCAACGGAACCACCACGAAAGTCCAATAACCACATCTTGAAGCTCCAACTATAGGTGTTACTTGGGGGATTTGAACTAGGATCTCCATTAAGCCCAACCCCTTTCACACACATATATATATATATCATCTTAATTCTATATAAATTTTGATTGTCCATCCAAAATCTCTCCTTTCATATGATACAATCTTTTTAAAATTTTGATGGTATTTTACAAAAAAAAAGTCTAAATATCAAATTTAGGCCCTAATCACATTGTTCTTTATATATGTTTTTATTTTAATTGTTGGACTAAAATAAAGCTACAGTTTTTTTGTTATTTTGACTACCTAACATAAAGCTACAATTTTTATTTGAGATTCTAAATAAAGTAGATACCTAGATATCGATATGATATGACAACCAATCTCATAATATTTTTGGTTTAAAAATTGTACGAAGGGACCGCTTAAAGCCCATTTCAATGCACTCACTCATTCAACGGCCGTTGCATTCTTTCCTGGTAAAGCATTAGTGAAATTTCGTGCGTTTGCCCCCAGATTTATTTTCAAACAGAGAAAAGCGGAAAGAAATCTCTGAGCATAGCCATTCAAAAGAAGAAAAAAAACGTATTACAGACTCTGTCAAAGTCAAAAAACTGAAAAAAAAACCAAAAAACAAGGTAACAGCAAGGTCCCTTCTCACCTCCCCGTGTCAGTCGGGGCACTGAAAAAGGTTTGGTGGGGCCCAGAAGCGCGTCGAGTGCAGGCCACCCACAAACCCACTCACGCCAACGCGTTTTCGGTAGCTCCAAGGAAAGCCCGACAAGTACAGCCTGGTAACCAGGCGTGGTCCACGTCAGCCTCGTGAACGTCAGTATCTCCACGTCGGCGTTTCGGAGCTCTAAATATAAATACCAGTGTGCCTAGGGTGGAGAAATTTTTAGAAATTCTTTAGAAATTTTTTGGTCGGGAGGTAAATAAGAATGGGAGCTTGTCTTTCAGATGTAGCAGGTGGGCAGGAAGGCGTGGGGGAGAATGGCGTGCATGCAAACAGATATTTTTCTCAAGCGTATGCTAACGAGACTAGTGACATGGCATATGAAGCGGTCGATTTCTTAATGAAAACAAAGGGCTCCCATGGCCTTTCTTCGTTGCTAGAGGTAACCCAATAAATAATTTTTTATAGAACACTTCTGAATCTGGCGTGATTGATCGATCACCCGCTATTTTTATTTTTACTTGAATTTTATGGACTTGAAAACTTTTGTGATGTTCGATTCTCTTCCGGGTCTAGATTTTTCTATGGGTTTTTATTTAAGCACAGCATGCTTTTAAGGGTCTTTTTTCACAATTTGGAAACAAGAATTGTTTTGCCAATTTACTAAATTTTCAAGACATTTTGGTCTGGTTTTGACATGCAATGTAGAGAAGGTTGCCAGATTTGAATCTTATGCTTTTCCTTAGAATTGCCCTGCATTATAGATACATATAGATTCACCTACATCCTACACTTGAAACAAAACTTATATTCCACAAAAGGTTCAGTGGGTCGAAGTTCAGGTGGAGTATGAGTTTAGGGGAAAGCTATGGAAGCTGGAAAGTCAAAATTGATTTAACCAAAAATGTTACAACTGGCTTAATCACTAGGAGGAGCTCAGATAAGGGACCGTGAATGAATCTTTATGTTGCATACATTAGCTGTTTTTTACATTCAAGTTAGGGCAGAAAGCTACCATAGTGACCATGCTGGTTTTGAAAAAAAGTGCTGGGGAAAAAATAGCAATTATTTTTGAACCAATGCTTTTGGATCCATCCTTGCCTTTTCTAATCTTCACTTGTTTTTGAAACTCTAAAGTGGGATGGATACATTTTGATTCTGCTTTTGGCAAAGAACTTGGCTATTTATTTTTGCTCATCCTTATACCAGATATTCTGGAATTTGAACATGAGCAAGCATTAAAAGATCTCTCTCATCATATCAATGCATGACTAGATATCTTCAATTTAGCAATCATCTTTTGTAAGAAAGAGCCTTCACACCCAAAGTAGATTTCCAATTAATGCAGTTAACTGTTCAGATTCAGTATTAGATTGATTTTTATAGAGAGGGATTTCCAATTTAGTCTTGAATCAAACCGGGGGCAAGACTGGGTTCATGTCTGAAGTATTGATTTCTTTGTTGTTATAATGATATTTTCAAACTGGAGCCTCAGGGATTTCTTTTACTCCGATTCTTCTTGAGACCCGTACCTTTCTCCTCAAAAATTACAGGCACGAGCTTGATGAACATATTTATCAGGGCAGAGAGGTTACTCCCCTTTTGAGAAAACCTAATCTCAAAACCCTTTGGTCTCTGGTGCACTCCTCTGTTCTTTGCCATGTCTACATGCTCGGTCTCCAGCAATGGCCATCTCAAATGCCTCTGAGAACCAGATTGGACCATAAAGCAACATGCCTCATACAAAAAACTACTCTTGGTTTGTGTCATGCATGATTTTCACAATTTTCCTAAGCTCTCTAAGACTAATTTCCAAATCCACAATTTCAAGCATCCTAAAAACCCAGCATTGTTATCAATTTGATCGGTTTGCAGAGCTTGAGTGAAAGTCTGCTTATGTTTTCACATAAATCTTAAGTCATATGTGCCGAGAGTATTATGTGTTTGAGCTTGGTCCCGATGGACCTCTAGATTTTTATCTACATTGCTGGTCTGGGTTTGGCTTCGGCAGTTTGCCAAATTTTCCCCAGGTTTGGTATTGCTGGGTTTGGCTGTGTAAATGGACAGAATTGAATAGAGAATTGAGAATTCAACTGATAATTGATAATTTAATGTCACTTGCCAATTAAAAAATCTTAAAGATAAATCAAAATGGTTTATATCATAGTAGCATTACTTGGAATTTGGATGGACTTAGAAAATTAAAAGTCAAGAAGAATACTGCTTTTCCATCCGGTGCAGCCCAAAATAATTTTTATTTTTCCTTTTTGAAACCAGCCCAAAACAATTAAGGCCTTTGAGGCCACAGGGATGTTCATGGCACATGTCATTTTTCATATTTTTACTGCTTTTAACCAAGCTCCAATTTCTTTAAAAAATGCACTTTTAGGGTTAGCTAGTTTTTACAAACCTTTTCTGTGCTTTTAATTTAAAAAAAATGTTTATTAAATTCCTCGTTTTTTTCAGGGTCCTCCTGGGTTTGCCTTGGGAACATCCCTGGGCCTGGCCATTCGGCCCAGGTACTTTGAGATGTACCCTAAATGGTCTGGTCCAGGTTCAGATCCCAGGTTGGATGTGGCTTGGGTCTTAGCAGGGCATGTCACAGGTCTGGCCATTTGGCCAGCGTATGTCTCAGTCTGAGATCTGCAATGTGCCCTGCCGAGACCCAAGCTGGATCCAACCTGGGATCCGAACCTGGACCAGCCTGTTTCAGGTTCGGCAGGGATACGTGGAGGACCTGGTACCACATATTTTTATTGCATTGGAAGAACTAGCACTAAACATAACAAGTGGAACAAAAGGAAAATTTAATGCTCCTATATCAGCTAGTATTCCTTAAGCAACACTTTTCATGAAAATGAATTCAACTGCAAAAGGACTGTGGCTTCAAAGTTGAAATCTTATTGTATCTTAAGTATCAAAGGGATAGTGTTTATGAGTTGGATAAAGATAGCTTTACCAATGGCTGAGTTGAATACAATGCAGTTTACATTATTAAAACAATCACACAGAGATCTTGACAATCGCAAGTCTTTGATCTTGAAAATGAATTCAACTGCAAAAGGACTTATGGCTTCAAAGTTGAAATCTTATTGTATCTTAAGTATCAAAGGGATAGTTTTTATGAGTTGGCTAAAAATAGATTTACCAATGGCTGAGTTGAATACAATGCAGTTTACATTATTAAAACACTCACACAGAGATCTTGACAATTGCAAGTCTGTGACCTCTGGTATAGCCAGTTTATTAGAATCTTTAAATAAACTTTTTATACAGCTTTGAAATGTCATGATAACTTTGCACAATGGTCCCTCTTCCTTTGTACATGTTCTGCTGATAAAGAATCATTGATGACAACTCTAGTCTTTGATGTTGTTTGGTGTAGCCTGTGCCTTTCTGTGAATAGTGGCTTGTTTTGCTCACCCGTTGCAAACTTGATACCTTCATCCCATTTCCATTATGACCTTCCATCGATGATTGACGTAGTTGTCTCTTTCTGTGTTTCCTGTTTGTGAGATGAAACAAGATTGCATGTTTTCTTGGAATACCAATGATGGACTTTGGCAAGCATGTACAGGATATTATCCCTCCTGTTGGTCTGGATATTAGACCATAGAGAGCTGGTCTTGGCTTCTCTAAGACCATATTAGCAGGTGATGGACAGCATAACTTTTCTCCTGCAGTTTGACAAAAGATTAATCCCAAGCCAACGCTTGATTCTTCCCATTTAAATAAACCAGTTTGTGAACCATCTTGTTATGGAGCGTGTGCAAGATGTAAATAATGATGGAAAGACCATCTTAAGATTGTTTCTTATTATTGAGTGAACGTGCCTTGCTTGTAGCATTAGTTGATCTTTGTCTCTTGCATATTATACTCAGACCACGTGGACAACAATTTTATTTTTTGTAATTTTCTTTTGGAGATATGTTTTTAGTGGGAAAGTTGTTGTTAAGGGGAATGCTATGTAGCAGTTCTTCCGATCTTGGGTGTGCTCAATTCAATTGTAAGGGGCCACAGCATGTGAGGATAGGTAAATGCTCTATAAGTTACACCAAGTTTCTAGGATGGGGAATGCATTTCTGAGAGATTTTTTGGGAGGCCATTTTTAGGGGACAGCAAGGGACGACTAATAAAAAATAGGGAAAATTTAAAAATATAGGCAAATTTCAAACATTCATATCATGGCAACAAAATCCTTTTGGGGAAGAAGTTGGGAAACCAAAAGATTAAGATTTAAAAAAAATGGGATTTAATCAGTAAAAAATCAGATTTTCGAAAAATGTAAAAAAATGCAAAAAAAATAGAGAGAAAAACCTCTTGTTTTTTAAATTTGAAGGCATTCTAATAGCATAGAGATATAGAGAGCAAACAAAAATAAGAGTTTAGCCCATGAATTGTCGAATATAGCTCTTTTCATTTATGTTCATGTCATTGATAACATTACATTGCATTAGAATATGGTTGACCAACTAAATGGAGTATGGGCTGTGCAACAAAAAACGGACGAGATTGTGATGAAAGAGCCAAAGTTTGAAGGAGCAGTGGTTGAAACTTGAAGTTGCCGTTGCTACTTCCAAACAAATGCTGACAAGGTAAAACATGTTCGAATCAAGTGGAAAAATATGTATAGAGTTAAAACTCTGGTTACTGGTTTTGGTTATAGTTCAGGTTCAGGTTTGTGGGTTTAGTTTGTGGATTTGACCAAATTTTTTATTTTAAGAATTGGGTTCATTTTAGCCCTTGGGTTCGTCCATATAACTTTCAGTAAATCCAAATTTCCATTATATCCTTGAAACGTCTATATTTAATTTTTAAAAAATGTTTCTCAATTAAAAATGCTTATATTCTAAAATATTTAAATGTTGTTAAATATATTTTTTTAAAATAAGAAATTATTAAAATAATTATATATTCTAATTTTAAAAATATTTTAAACATATGAAAAATAAAAGTATCCAACTATATTCTATTTTATAAATTTTAACTTAAAAAATACTATATTCTATGAAATTAAAAATATAAAAATATAAAAATATTTACAAAAATATTATTTAAGAAAATAAAACAAATTAAATTAAAACAAAATGAAAAATTGAATTAATAATAATAAAATTTTACAGCCATATGTTTAACTTTCATTTTATGAACTATGTTGCCGGTTCTAGTTTTGATTTAGGTCCAAGATTAATGTTTAGGTTCATATATTTGACAAAAAAATTGAAGCTAGATTCATTTTGGACTTGTCCGTACAAAAAAAATTAAAATCATATATAATATAGCTTTGTATTGTATATATATTAATTAAAAATTATAAATAAATGCAATTATAAATTTAATAAGTTAATTAAATTAATAATATAATATATATTAATTTATTAAAGATTATATAAACCATAATATTATAAAATTCAAATATTTCCCCAAAAGATTAACCTATTTATAAATATATAGTTCTTCAATTTATATTTATAAACTGTATTGATCTAGTTGAATATTTGTTGTCAGGGGATAGGGCATGAATATGCTGTAGCCTGTATATAGATAGGGTTCTATTGACTGCAATAAATCATCAATAGGGATAGGGCATGAATATGCTGTAGCCTGTTAGTCCCTTCTGCTCACCATAGATTGGACTGTGTGCAGATGCCTAATAAATCATCATTTTCTTGTTTTTTAGGCCTCCTATCGTATCCATAGGGAACCCTCCAAGCCGGGGACATTTATATTTTTTCAGTCACCTATTTGTTAAAATGCAGAGATGTAACACGATTTTCTTCTCAAATTTGTCTAGTTTATCTATTGGGTTCTACTATTTATTAAAAAATCGTGAGTTTTAAGTGAAATAAACTATGAAACCTTGCGATTCTCGATTTTTACGATTAATCTTGATTATTTTGCTATTTCTTCTTCTATTATTCATATTATAACATTGATAAGGCATTCATCATATACATTATAGATCCTTAATACATAACATTAGAGTTGAATTGAGATTTCACATGAGTTGACAAACAAATTAACAAAATATAATTGCTTTCATTGTCAATGTGCATATATAATATAAAAATTACAATAAAATGCCCAAAGGCTATGAGTTTCAACTACAAAATGAAAAACATAGAAAATACGTTGCTGCCCCTAATCGGCATTTTCTAACACTACATCAAAATTGGAGTTTGAGTTGGAGTCATTACCATTGTGAGGGGTTGCCTCATCTAATAGGACCCCGACCAATCCCTCCTATGCCTCCTCACAATTTGTGTGGCATCTTCGGGATCAACATCCCACTGTAAAACTGGAGTCTATCAATACTCTGGAGTTTGCCAATCCTAAAGTTGCAAGGCCCTATGCATGGCCACTAGTTTCTCCACTTGTCTAGAAGTACGCCTATTCCTCTTGATAGAGTGGATGAAGAAAGAAGGGGAATGACAAGCATCCTCAACTTTGGTGTATCCCTGCCATGCCATGCCCTGCCCACCATCCGATAGGGTCCGTTTGAGCTAATGTAGCTCTATCTACCTTTGCCTTTGGTTTATTGAATGTTGGACTATGAAGATTAGCAAAGGCAAGCCATTGTGTGTGAAGTAAAGTTGACTCCTTGCTTGAATACATCTTTCAAAGGGCCTTCATTAACCCCTCTTTCACCTCTCCATCATCAAAAGGAGGCAGCCTCCCAGCCATTGGTGCATACCATTTGAGATTTAGAGCAAAGGCTACCATATGAAGCGAGGTGTTCATGGTGTTCTACTGCCATGTCACAATGGGCTTGATATGTTGCTCATATAATCCCAAATTAGGATCCCTATCATAAATTGCTTGCTTCATCTGCCCAAGCATGCTGTTAAGTGTTTCATAAATCTCTCCAAGACTAGTAGATATCATCATATCTAATGACATCTACAATAGGTGAGATGAAGGAGCAAAAATTTCTACAAACAAAAAATTCAAAAAAGAATAAGACTTAAGACTAAAATGATAGAGCGAGTGCTAATACAAAAATTAATAAGATTATCAAGTTACAAATATTAATAAATTAATAAAAAAATCAGATTTCTTTTACCTCATAGTGGACCACCAATTGCAATCAAGGATCTTTTGTTTCACGCCTTTTCCTTTAGTAGTGTTTGCATCATGCCATCTACCCCACTTTGGATTAAGTGTAGAGCCTACCCCACTTTGGATTAACTGTAGAGCCTTTTGTAACTTAATCATCCTCTCTAACAAAATGAAATAATTGGCATGTCTAGTCTCCACAAGTTTGAGGATTTCCTTTCTCGAAAAAGTCCTAAAGAGAGCAAGTGAAGTGTGGCAGTTACAAATGAAATCTGAATATCTCTAGCTTCTACTACCACTTGCTTCACACTATCTATCTTCCTTATGTCTTTCAATTCATTGTTCAATGCATGAGCACAACATGGGGCCCAAAAGATGTGCTTGTAAGCACCCTCCACCATTATGTTAGTTAGTTTGCACACACGTGTTGGATTAGTGACCATTTGTACAGTATTTGAGGCTCCAACCTCCTGTATAACCTCTCTCATAATCTAAAATTGGAAGTCTGCATCCTTGCGTTTCCCCGAACAGTCAACACCGCTAAGAAATAAGAGCTAGCCAGACATGTCACTATGATGTTGATGAGTGGCCAATTTCTAATATCGGTTCACCCATCCAATGCAATAGAGAAACCCGTCCTCATCCAAGTCTACCTTATGTCCTTCACCAAATTCACCTTAGAATATTTTTTATCAAGGAGGCTAGTGCATATTTATGTTCTCTAGGGGGGTAAATGAGGTACCAATAGAAATTGCAGCATTGAGCATTTGTTTGAAATAAGGAGAACTTGCCACATGAAATGGGATGGCATGGGCAAAGAAAAAATTGGCAATGAAAGACCTTGTCACTTCCTATACTTGCATATTGAACATACCTACAATTGTCCACACCATCTCACTACCACCAGCCTTTCTCTTTCTTCTCGTAGAAACATCATCGGTACCACTAGCAGCCATGGATGGCATAGCTGATTTTGTAGACTCTATTAACATTGGCATATCCTTAGACCTTGCTTTGCCCTCTATAAATAGTCTATTGACCTCTGCCTTTATATCTGGACAAATCTTAACCCCTTCTCCTCTAATGCCCAAGAGGTGACTATATACCCTGGTGTAACTCCCTCTAAAATCTTTGTTGTAAATATGACACCACACACTCTACGCTCCCCCAAATTTTTCTTATTGTCTTTGTATAGAGCTGTCACAAATTGGAGAATTTTAGAGGGTTTGAAATGGCCCTTTGCATAAGGTTTCAAGATGGTGGAAGGGCACTCAAATGAGTTGTGGCTGTCCTCTTTCACCCACACCACGCCCACACCTTGATGAACTCCTAGTTAAGCTTGAAATTCTTATATTTCTTCTTCCATTTCATGTTCGTTACTGTCATTGCAATTGCCCGTGTTGTTTTGTGAAAAAAAAAAGAAAGCAAGTGCAAATTGAAAATAGAAAAAAGAAAAAAGAAAAAAGAAAACAACAAAAAATTCTTTGAAACTTTGTAAAAAAAAACAGAAAAGAAGAAACAGACACTTACCTTTGCTACTGCCCTACTTCTCTTTAATGCTCACCGCTCACTAATGTTGCAGCTTGCTGCCCTAGTTTTGTTCCTCAAGCTGCACCTTGCTATTCACAATGCTTTTTTTTCCTCCTCCAGCTCTGCTGCAATCCTTTTTGGTACATAAAAATGGTTTGTAATGGAAGAGGGAGCTATCTTTTGTTCATTTAGGGTTGAGTGTGGTGTGGGTGCCCACAACACAAGACAACAAGCTAAGTTTTTATCAAACCCGGGCTTTAAAAAAAAGTTTCTGACCTTTTTAGTGCGGAGACGACCAGCTGTCCCCAATCAATGATGGCACTTTCTAGGTGTTTCCTCTGTAAAGTGACAGTTAGAGGATGGTGGGGGGATGTTTCCAAGGCATCCACACATCCTTGGAATGGGAATGTGCCCAAAAGGGCAAGGGACACATCCTCGGGGAACATAGGTAATGTCGTCTTTCATCTTGTATCTTGAACTAAGTGTAAGGGGAGATGCTAATTTGTGATGAGATTACTTTGTGTGGAATGCTTTCTTGTATCCCCATGTTAGCAAGGGGGATGCTAGTGTCTACTTTTTGCTTTGTGACCCCTAAAGATAAGTTTAAGGGAGGATGTTGGTGTAGATGTAAACATTGATTATTTGTTCGTATGAGATGCTTACATATGGTAACATATCTTGAACTAAGTGTAAGGGGAGATGCTAATTTGTGATGAGATTACTTTGTGTGGAATGCTTTCTTGTATCCCCATGTTAGCAAGGGGGATGCTAGTGTCTACTTTTTGCTTTGTGACCCCTAAAGCTAAGTTTAAGGGAGGATGTTGGTGTAGATGTAAACATTGATTATTTGTTCGTATGAGATGCTTACATATGGTAACACATTTGAGAATTGTGTCAAATTAGGGCTTTTTCTCTAACTTGGCCTTGTATATTGGTGCCCAGGTATAATAGTTACGTGTGTAGTTAAAGGCATAAGTAAATACTCCAAATGTGTTTTCGAAGGGAGAGGTGATCAATTTGTTATAGAGTAATTATTCATTATTGAGCACCCCATATAAATAATTGGGGTTTCATCCTCTTATTGTGTGGTTTGAATTTATTGTTCAATGCTAAAGTGGAATATCACCTAAATTCTAAGTATTTGGATTCGCCTGGGAACCGGCTGGATCTGGGTCCAGTTCGAACTAGGTTTGTGTTTCGGTTCGGTCCCCCTGTGGGTTCAGACAAGATCTGCCCAAAACAGGACGGATTCGTTCGGGGCGATCTTGGGGCGAAAATCTCGAACCCACAACGAATCTGTACCAAATCCGTTGCCCTTCCGCCCAAAAAACGGGTTTTCAATTTTTTTTTTTGCTTTTTTAGAGATATTGAACTTGAAGTTCGAGCAATGAATATTTAAATTTTTATGTTTAAAATCAAATAAAAATAAATTAATGAATGAGATTAAAATCAATGTGACAAGGTCTATGGAACAAGGTTGGGCTCTTAAAAAATTAGGCTAAAATTATTTTTTTCCCTATAATTACTGAAGGTAAAGTTTATGGCCTGAGTTCAACACTTGTTTTCTACACTAAAGATTCCTTTTCTTTTAATAATTTTTCCATTTTGTTTATTTTTATTCGTAAATTAACTAATTAACTTGTAGAAACTATCAAGTAACCACAATTAATTACTGTGTTTCTCAAATTAATTCAAATGATAATCAAGGGGATATAATGTTGTGTAAATAAAAATAAAAACTAGAAAACAAAAGAGATTCAACACTAGAATGTACCAGATTTCTATCCTAAACAATCTTGGGATGGTGAAAACCCAATTGGTAGTAACAATTGTTCCATTTACCAAATCTTAGATTCTAAACAAACAAGTACAAAGAATAGCAGGAGATCCAAACCATTCGCTAAAAGGTCTCCTCGCTAGGAATTGGAAGAGACCAAGTCATTTGGTTTGCTTTGAATTCCACTTCTATCATCAAGATGAAACCACCCCTTTCAGCAAACTGATGATTTTAAAGTCACGACAGTAGTTTTGAAAATATACTGATACTTTCTAAACTACCCTAGAAGAGAATCAATTAAAAACCTTTCTAAAAACCCACAATTGCTTAGAGATATTGAACTTGAAGTTTGAGCAATGAAAATTTGAATTTTTATGTTTTATGATGTTCAAGTTTATGGTGGTTTTGTTGATTATATGATGCTATGTGGTGTTCTACACTTAATTCCTACTTTTCTACACTTAATTCTTGCTTTTAGGCTGCATATATATATATATACCCAACCCCCAAAATATTTTTGGCTGAACCCACGAACCTGAACTAGGATCCGAACCAGAACCAGCAACTTAGCCTAAATTTAGCAAAATCCTGACGTGCTTGTTGAAAATTCTACATATATTTGACATGTGATGTCTATTTCTAAATTTTTATTTTGACTTATAAGGTCAAGCAATTTGTAAATTTGAGATTTTATAATTTTGCTTATTATTGTAAGAATAAATAGTGTATAAATAATATAAATGTATATTGTTGAAATGTAAAATTATAAAAATGCGAGACTTACCAAACTTCAAATCTTCAAATATAAACTATTCTAATGTTTCACTGAGAATTATAAAGATTTACTTGGAAACTTAAAAAAATTGAGTATCAGAAGTGGAGGAAGCTTAAATCAGGAAATGCTACACTTTGGGTTACATTTTAAAAATGACTAGAAATAGGGAGTTGACAAGAAATGATATAAGAAACGGGAGAAATAAAGTAACTCTTAAAAACTGACAAGGGAAAAAACTCTTGGGAGTTGTTGGAAATATTTTCAAATCTATTGGGAACAGTAATTGTTCCAGTCTCATTTTTTAGATTTTCTAGAAGTTCTTGGATGGGAAAACATTTTAGAATCTTGAAATGGGTTTCAAGTCTACTGAAAACAGTTTCCCAGATTTAGAAAGAATTTATATTAACATCCACCAATGGCCGAAAAAGGTCAATAAGACTCAGAAGTGCAACTAGTTAAAATGGTAGGAGAGAGTTAAAATGAGCTCAAACAATGAAGTAAAAAAATGCTAAAAGTTAAAAGCTAAAAGCATAAGAACAAAAGATTCTAGCTAGAGGTTGAATTCAAAACAAGTAAACTGTAAACAAGTCAAAAAATAAAACATCAAATTCTGCAAATGTTACAAATAACCATGTACAAGGAAAATATTTTGCAAAGAAGACAAAATTGATGGAGACCGAGGCTGGAGGTAACAACTGACGCTAATCTATATTAGAGTGCAAAGTACAAGGGGCTGCTGATATCCTCATCAACTACCTTATCAACTACCATGAAAAAGTCAGTATAAGATTCAGATAAATTTTAGCCATTCACTGTACAATGCTATATCAACTTTACTGGTCTTTAATTACTAATAAAGTATAAGTCAATTTTACCACTTTGTACACAATCATTACATTTGGACATATGGAGGGATTAAAAAGCGCTTTAAAGGTTAGAAGAGATGCACAAGGTGGGAAGCTTGTTACAGTCAGCAAATTTTTTGTTATGTGATCACTGAATATTGAGATTCTTTTGTCCCAAAGTTTTTATCAGGTGAATTTCTATGGTGTAGTGGATTTCTCAGTTTTTTTTAAGATTTAGTTCTGAATTTAAGAAATCTTTTATCTTTTATTATGCTTCCAAATCTCATGAATGTTATTATTCCCTTTCCTGTGTAAAAACTTACAAAGTTCTGACCTTAAAGATTTTGTATGATTTGGCTTTAATGCTTTTTGTAATGCCAAGGTTACCAGGCTTTGTGGGTGCGGGCACAGGTATCAGCTATGATGCTTTATAATTTTGGTGTGCGGGTACATGGGTCAAAAAAGTACACTACATATTTAAAAATAGAACATAAAAAATAAAATTAAAATTTAAAGTAAAACTGAAGAAAATAAATTTAATTTATAATCCAATTGCCAATAAAATAATTCTAGGTCCTAATTTATATTCATAGTTCTTGTTCTTTGATATTTCATAACCCAGTAATACACTTCAAAATAAATATTTCTATTTCAGAGTGATATTTATTAGAAAAAATATTTTTAGAAGTCTTAACTGTTATGGGTACAACACCAGGTACATGTACAGTATTGGTATGTCTCCATACAGAATTGAGTATACAATCCTGTTAAATGATGTATTCTGAAAATAGTTATAATTGGAAGAGAACATTCTGATCTTATAAACCGGGGACGACATGAAAGAGTGCAATATATTCTAAGTTGCCGGTTCTGGTACGCTGGTACGACGATTTTTTTTTTGCTCTGGGTATGGCTGGGTACAGCTGTATATATATATATATATATATATATATATATATATAATTTAATATATATTATAATAATATATAATATAATATATTATAATAATAAATATAATAATATAATATATTATAATAATAAATATAATAATATAATATATATTATAATACTATATAATATAATATATTATAATAATAAATATAATAATATAATATATATTATAATAATATTACATTATAATATAATAAAAAATAAAATAAAAATAAAAGTTAATTCTCAGAGTGATCAGGAGTGGCCGGGCTGTGCCTAGGGCGCTCCCTTCGCCACTCCCGATGTCGTTTCGGGATCTGCCCCCGGTTGGCACGGGACCGGGACCCTGAGGGGCGGCTCCCGGTAACTGAGAATATATTGTATACATGTTCATGGGCTTCATCAAACTGCAAAATACATGCTCAGGGGCTTCATCAAACTGCAAAATAGTGAATTTTTCAATGCATATATGCAGTGCTTGTTGTTTCTCATTAAAACTTGCAAGTCAAACCTCCTTTAATGGTGTTTTCTCCATTATCAAGTTCTTGCATACCTGAGAAAGTAATCGATAATGATCTTATGGACAATATTAGGAAAAATGTAGGACCTTGTTTTTTAGATAAATTTAGAGGGCATTCTATAGGGGCCCTCTCCTAGGTGGAACGAAAACCAAATTACATATAAGATAAAACTTTGAACTAGAGAAACGAAATAAACTGAAAAAAACAAAGCCAAACCCATGTAGAGGAGGCCAAGCAAAAGCTACCAAAACTTACAAAGAGGGAAAATTGCTTAAAACCATGAGCACTTGAAAAGGGCCACCTACAAAGCATTGACAACAGAAAAGGGCCAAGAAGCCTAGGAAATCCTCAACTGCCAACCCCATGCACCAAGCTGCCCCCACCAACCTCTTGCTTGAACCCACTAACCCACCCTTTAGTTGCCACAAGCACTTGTTTCATCTCGGACACCTTAGGCCCTCCACTGTTTGCCAAAGCTTCAAATTTGACACCATGAATAACTTCCTTTGTTTGCTTTGCATGGGTTAGAACACCACCTGCCAAGGAAGGTAGAGTAAATGAGTTGGTCACCTCCAACGCCCTATGGTGGTGAGACACCAACATGTGTTTTTCCACCTTCAAAGATCTTAACAATAAGTTGTCAAATCCTGAACATCGTGGTTAACAACCATCAACACTTTGTGCATAACCCTTAACTTTCTTGATGACATTGAAAGCCTAACCTCTTCTACTGCTTCAAGTCTGTCACCACTCCCACCCAATACAGACCCTTCCTCCTCTTTACTAGGTAGGGAGTGAAATTTCAACCTGTTTATGCACGTCTTCCAAGGGAACTGCCCCCTCTAACTTGGCTAAAAAATCTACAACTATGGTAGCCCTTGAGCGGACAGCACTGCAATTATCAATGCCATTGGGACCCAACACACTCTTAACTAAACTCAAAGACGTAGTACTAGGGCAATGAGAAATTTCCCAAAGCTTGTGGTAAATTTTTTCCCTCAACAAAAAGGATCCCTATCCAATGATGATTGACATTTTTGAGCCATATTGGCAAAAGCCAACACACAAAATACCAACAAACAAAATCACCTCCAAGCCTCCTCCACCATGCCAAAAGACACCACAAACATATTTCAATCCTCCTAGCAAATGGACAACCACAACAAAAGAACATAAATACCTTGGGAACTTGGCTTGCTTATTCTCACCAAAGAACATAAAAGGAGAGGCTACACTTCTATTTTGAAGGAAGTATTTTAGAAGAAGGAATAGAGTATAAATACCTTGGGATTGACTTCGACAACAAACTTAGTTGGGAAACTTTTAGAAGGAAGAGAACTTTGGGAGGTTGGAGAGCAATTTTTTCCCTTCAAAATAGATGTAGAGAGGTGGAGTTATGGGATTGGAAAACTATTCAGATTCTATTTGTTCTATTTGGGCTATTAGTAATTTTGGTGGTGCTTTACGGGTGTGAAATATGGGCTAGCAGCACTTCAGACACCAAATGGAAGCAGATAGAGAGAATCCAAAAACACATGATAACAAGCAAATTCAAATTAAAAACTTTAGTCCCCTATGAGATTATTCTAGCTGAAACAAGTGCAGTTCCTATTGAAGCCATTGCTATGGTGTGTCTCTTAAGATATCTTAAAAAAATCAAACAAATGGAGGCAAATAGATGGCCCAAGGTTGTCTTTGAAGATGTCTTGAGCGAAGGAAAAAAGTCATGGATGAAGCAAAATAGCAGGTGGATGAGCAACTGACACATTCACTTGAATGCATGTCCTAATAATAGCAAAGAAATAAACGCGTTTATTGTAGATAAGTTTCGCAAGTCTATGTGGGAAAAGGCACTAGGGAGAAAGAAGCAATATTACCTTGAGGAATTCAACCCCACTTTCGATCATCAACAAAAGGCCTATATAGGGGCCAATATACCTTGGAGAGCAAAGATTCTCATTACTCAGTCAAGGACTAACTTGCATCGTCTTCAATGTGAACATGTAGATGGTAAAGGCCAAAAGAGGTATGGGAAGAGAGAGTTTGTGTCTTTTGCACAATTGGGACAGTGGAAATAGAAAAGCACTTTATTTTGGAATGTAAAGCTTACAATGACATCTAGGTCAAGTACACAAGTAATTTAGTGGCATCTTTATTACAAGATCTGTTCAGTGAGGAGATGGTTGAGAGAATGGGGGAGTTCATTATCAAATTGAATAGTAGATCAGCTCTTTAGGAAGCAAATTTGGCAGCTTCTGCTATCCCATAGGCTATCTTTGGCCTTGTGGACGTTAAAAATCTTCTATCTATCTAATCCCTCCAAAAAAACAAGTTGCACACTCCACTAGGAAAGAAAAGACAACACATATCGAGAAGTAACTGACAATGAAAATAAAAGCAACTTTGAAGATCAAAGAACATATGAAACAATTAAGACCACTATTCCTCAGATGAATTCAAGGAGGCAAGGGCCCCCATGCAAAGACTTCAACTAAGGGGGTATATCTCCCAAAATGAATTTGTCTAGTCCATCCTACAAATCAGAATGGTCACTTATAAGCACTGAGACGGGCATTTGGTTGATGCCAACATTGGTTAAAAAATCCACCACCCCATTACTTTCTTGAAAATAATGGGAGAAGGAAATGTCCTCATAATCGTTACATAAGTGTTGTGCCTCTTCCAAAATACTATGAAATTTCTAGTTAGGACAATCCAACTTACTCAAGCCTTGAATGACATTGGCCAAATTGCCTTCAACGATCAACTTCTTACACCCCAAAGACAACACCAAAGAGAGACTAACAACAATCGCTTCCCATCCTGCTGCATTATTGGTCTTCAAGCCAAGAAAATAGGACCCACCTCTCACAAGATTGTTCAACAAATCTTTGCTCAAATGCTTGGTTGTTTATTGATGAAGTGATGTCACTTTACATATTAATGGGTTGTTAAGGTTATTGGAGCTTTAATTTTGTATAACTGAGTAGGATTAAGCATGAATTAAGGGATTAAATGGTGACTAGTTATCAACCACGAAAGCAATGTAAGGGAAGCCAAAGATCATTTTATACCTTGAACAAGAAGGAAAGGAGATGTAGGGAATGTGGCATTACGTATTCCCACAAGTTGAAATCAGTAGTCTTAGAAAATAAGTGCTAGTATCTCAAACTCTTCTACGATGTTAATCTGAATTGGTCTAGACTGGTCATTGATCATGGCTTGGGTTTGGTCAAGGTTGTGCTCCAGAGCCATAGATTTTGTTCAGGGCAAGACCTTGGCCGAATTTGGGCAAACCTAGGGAAAACTTGCTTGGGATAAAAAAAGTCATTTTTTAAATGAAGAAAAACATAAAAATTTAAAAAACTCTAACTAACTCTAACTGACAACTTTCCTTAGTTTTGAAACTCGCTTGTGATAAAAAATCATATTTTTCATGGAAGAAGCAAACAATATTAAAAATAAAAAACTTTAATTAGTCTTAACAAACAACTTAGGCTTTATAAAGTATGAGGGGCATGAGCTTGCTACATAGGACTTGCATGGTGCAGCTAGTGGGAGTGGCATTGGCATTACTTGTGGTTCTAATGAACCAATTGATGACATTGATGCCCCTTTATGAAGAGCAATGTGATGATTTGTATTGATTTTCTATGTGCAGTTATACTAATATAAACCATTTTGATTTATCTTTAACATTAATGATTTGACATTTGACATTGAACTATCAACTGTGTTTGTGTTTCTCAGTTTTTACATTGGTATGTAAAAAATGCTAAGTTACCGAATTGGAATTGGGTACGGGTATGGGTACATGGGTATGGAATGCTGGCATGACTATTTTTTTGGGGACTAGGTACATTCTGGGTACATCCGTTCAAAAAACATATAAAAAATTAAAAAATTAAAAAATATATTTGCAGCCTAAAATCAGAATTTAGTTTAGAATAACATATATCATGCATATGCTAAACAAAAGTAAAACCATTACAAATTTCAAAATTTGAAATATAATATACTAATTCTATATCAAAAGGTTCAAGCTTGAATGTCATTATAGATAATCATTGTTCAAAATTAAAATAATACAATTATTAATCAGCATCATATGGGTCATCATTAAGAACAAAATCATCATGAACAGTAGATGATGCAAATAGATTAGGAGAACTACATGGAACCCCATTGCCACTCGTACTAAAAGTATGCTGGCTTACTTGACTCCTCAAAAGCTAAAGATTGTGCAATAGAAGAGAGATCCAAGTTAGTTCGCTCTGGTTCTACATCCCACAACTTCGTTGCCCCTTGTAGTCATCATCTTTGTGAGTAAGAAGCCACAAGTTGGAATGCATGTAAACTAACTCCTCTGCTTTACTTGATGCCAATCGATTGCACTTCACTGAGTGGATGAAGGAGAATGTCTCCAATTCCGTTCATATGAAGAAGAGCTATCAACCTATTGAAGCAAAGGGAGCTTTTGTTAGACTTAAGAGTTTTTAAATTAATCAAATTTAGAGAGTGGGTAAAAATTGATAAACGTAATTACAATAAAACTTTAATTGCAAGAACTTGAAGGTGTGGCAATTTATGGCCATTTTGGTACCACCAAGAGTGAGCATCCTTCCTATACTTGTCGCAGAGAGCAGAAGCACTTTGACTAGTGGAGGCTACAAAATCAACAAACTCAATTGTAACTGCATCCTCCATATCAGGATCAGGGAAGAGTTTAGTAAGTGCTTTCCTAAATCCGTCGCTGACTTCTGTATCACGATATGGTGGCACCCTTGTTGGCATAGCAAGGATCTCTTTGTGATTATATTTGGGAGCAACGCGAAGGCAAGAAGATGGAGTGGTATGGTCATTTTGTTCCACTGGTCATTTTGACACAAATTGACTTCACCTCTTTGAAAAAGTATCTTTAGGATCCCGCTCTTTTACATCTATGAGGGATTTCATCTTCTCAATCATTGAGTTGTTGCTATCATAAACCTCTCCCAAACATGGCTTATCCATGTCCGTAAAGCATATCATACTCATGATGGGCTCGGTGAAACTAAGAAGATATTCCATGCAATCCCACCAATTGTCATCTAGAATCATTTGCTGCCCTCTCATTGTTGGATTGCCTCCATATGGATCATGATTGGCTGATGACCGTGCTAGAAAGTGCCTTTTGCACCTTCCCAAGTCGTCTCAAGACAATTGTGTTGGATGCAAATCTTGTCTTAGCAACCTATTTGAAAATAAAAAATTAAAAAATTAAAAAAATCAAAAACAAAGAAGAATGCATACTTAACTTTTAAAAATAAATTACTAAAGTTAAACACAAAATTAAAAAATTGCATTGTTTGAATTACCTTCAGCAGCTCTAATTGCGAGAATGATCTAAAAATGGCTTGTGACATGTGGTGGTGGTTTGTGATGAACATTTGGATCTCTTCGGTCTCAGCATAGATTTGTTTGATCCAATATATTATCCCACCCAACTTTTGTAGCATGAGGTGAGTGAGTGGAAAGCACAGGGTGTCTAAAATGTATGTGAGAACTGTGTCTCAACCAACATACCAGCCACTTTGTAATTCTTTGCGTTGTCTGTTATGACTTGGACAACATTTTGAGGACCCACTTCCTGAATGCACTATATAAGGATGTTATCAATAAATTGTGCATCCTTCATTTGTCCCGCACAATCCACAACTTTCAAAAACATTGCCCCTTTAGGGCACACTGCAATCACATTAATTAACGACCTACTTCTTGCATCCTTCCATCCATCGGAAATGATAGACACCCCTATTTCTTTCCATGAGGCCTTTTTGGGAGCCAATGAAGTTGCTATATGTTTGACCTCCTTTGACAATAAGGTGCTGCACCTTCTCATAACTTGGGCTTGTGTACCCTTTGAGAGCTTCATTTATTTTTCTTATCATATCTTGCCAATATGGTGATCGAACAACATTGAAGGACAAACCATTTGCATAGAGGCATCTTGCAACAGTTTGATCAACAATCTCTCTAGCATCATTTTTAAATGCTCTCTCTAATTGCCCCTTTGCTTTCTTCAAATTAGTGGGCTCTTCTTCATGCCTACCCAAAAATGGTTGGGTCTCTAATACAACATCAGGGATGACACTATGACATGGAGAAGTAGGTGACTTTCGTGACCCACTTTGTCTCATCAAAGGATGCCCTGTTTTAAGAACAGCTCTTGCATCTGCTTCCTCTTGCTCTTTGATAAATTCTGCTATTTTATGAGTTGGCACAAGTACACCGTTCTTTCTTGGATAGGCTTTGATTCCCTTTCCAGGAATGCCACACAAATGGGCTTTCACTTGATTGTACAAACTTGTATACTTTTGATCACACCTGCTGCATATCCAAACATATATCCCATCCCCTACAATATTTTGCATCATTTGTACATGCATCCACAGGGTGAACTTGGGTCAATTTTGAAGGATGGTTTGCTGATGGAGCTCGTTTGGCTGCCATTGTACTAGTCACTAGCTAGACAATGGTTAGCCGACAAAGCTGCATCAAGAAGTTTGAAAATCAAAAAAACAATTTGAACAATATATTTGAACGATTTTAAATTTCTGATTACAGTATATTTGACATTTGTTTGATTACAGTATATTTGTTTGGAATTTAATAATTTATTAAAATGTCATATTTTAAATGGAAAAAAAAACAGTTTTAACAAATATACCAGTATTAAATATTATAAAAAAAAGTATTAAATCAATAAATAGTAATACAAATAAGCAAATTATAAATATACAAGTATTAATACTAAATATACTATTAAATTACTAATTACTAAATATACAAATATTTATTACTTGTTTGTTTAGTATTTATTATTAATATTAAAGTTTTAAACATATGAGAGTTGTATATTTAATAAATTAAGAGTATTTAAATTAATACTTGTATATTTAGCATGTTCAACTTACAAATATACAATTATTAATTTATTAAATATTAAATAAATACAAACAAACATTTAAAATACAAACAAACAAATATTAAACTAGCTTACCCAGAATCAACTTACAATACACACAAAAAAACCAGTATTATATAATTTAAATGAAAAAATTAAAAAAAACCTTGCATTGCTGGTTGCTGGTTCGTGGTTCACTATTGGCAGGCTGGCAGCCAGTGCAGAGATATGGATTCTGGAACTTTGAAATCGCAGCTGAAGGTGTCGCTTTTAATTTTTTAGCAGGGCATCGGGCTTTTTGCAGCAATAGGTTTTTATCTTGCGGTGGAAAACTAAATGAAAATGCAAAAATTGATTATCAAGATGTGAGTTATAGGGCATTTTCGAGTCAAAAGGTAAAAAAAAAGGCCCGTTGAAACCTATGACTCAGCTTGAAACAGTTGGGAATCGACTTGGAATCGCCACGTCGACAGTGGAATCATGCTAGTTCGGCAGGGAAATAGTGGAAACAGTTCAAATCCCCAAAACTCGTACCTTGGTCAACCCACAGCTGATTTGGACCACTATCCAATTTTGGGACGTTTCGTACCCGGTATCGGCCTCTAAATAGCATGATTCAGTAACCTAGAAAATTGTACAAGACAAATAGCTGATAAATGATAATTCAATGTCAATTGTAAAATCATAAATGTTAAAAGATAAAATCAAAATGGTTTATATCATTGTAGTACCACTCGGAATTGGAATTGACTCAGCAACCCAAAAGTATAAATGTAATTCAATTACTCGGAATTTGTTTTGGAAAAATTTGGGAAAACAAATAATGCTGAAAATTTCATTAAAAAAAAGAAAAAAACACAGTTTTTGTTATTTCAAGCCAAAATAAAGGAAAATAATGCTGTTTTTCCATCTACTGCATCACAAAACATTTTGTTTTTGTTTTTGCTTTTTAAAACCAAAGTGGGGGTCTTTGAGTAGCAGCTCCAGTGGGATTAAGGGTTAGCGCCTCTCGCGGTGTTTGGGGATAGTGCCCTTGGTACAATATATGGTGGAACCTCTCCCACATATCGCAAATTAAGGCCTTCAAGGTCACAGGGACCTTCATGGCAAATGCCTTTTTTCAAAATTTTATTATCTTTTAATTAAGCTCTAAATTCTTCAAAAAGTGATTTAGGATTAGTTTTTTAATTTAAAATGCACTTTTTTTAGAACTTTGGAGGTTCTCCTTAGACTAGTCCAAGGTGCACTTGGGCCGGCACATTTGTTCTGGGTATGTCTGAGACATAGTTGGGCCAGATGGCCAGGTTGGACTGGACCTTGGCTAAACCCGGACTACCAGAACTTGGCCTAGATTGGTCTGGGTTCATCTAGAATTCCTGGCAAACGCGGTAACAGTTGCACCCACCCACACACCCACCCACACAGACATATATACACATATACATATGTATGTATTCCCAGCCACATCGAAACTTGGAAAAAAAATGGCAAACAACCGAGCCCCAAACCCGAAGTGAAACCAACAACATAGGTCAAAGAGACTTGTGTTAGGTGACTACAACTAATGGAAATGTAAAACACAACTTCTAAAATGAGAAACCAGAGTATAAGTAACATACATGTTTTCAAAAAGAAGACACTTGTAAGGAAAAAAAGATATTATATTAAAGCCCACTAGAAAGAAAGAAATTATATTAGACTGTATAGGTAACATACACATCTTTAAAATCAGACACTAGAAAGAAAGAAAGAAACTATACTAAAGCCATTTGGTTACAATGGGAAAATACTAGGGTAGAAAAGAATCCATGGAGCTGAAAAAGTAACTCTGATAAGACAATCACTAAAAAAATGATAGCATAACAAGAACTGAGAAGCTCAAAGCAGGAAGACCCTAGCCATAAGATATAGTTACAAATATAATTAGCCATGTGAGGGGAGAAGCAGATGAATACCAAATCAGAGGACTGGCAAAATGAAAGTAGTGCAGTATATGTCTATCAATGCTTGGAGTGGAATAAATGGAATCACTGGCATAATCTCCCACTCGACAGACAAGATATGGACATACAACACTAAACAAGACAAAATATGGACATACAACACTAAACAATCTGAGGGTTCTAAATAGTCATGTTCTAGTGGTTGTTGAAACTCAATTGACACTTATTCTTGTGGTAGAAAACATTTTCTAGAACGACTATCCTCTGAATCATATGCCTAATCTTCTATTTTATCATTTTTAAGGCCATGCCTATGGAGAGGTAAAACAGAAGAATATAGCAGGACATTGATTATCTTTGCGGCAACAATTTGTTTATCTTCATACAAACTGTAGAAAACTAGTAGTTTATAATTCTATGCATGTCTTAGAGGCAAAAAATGGTCTATTGTGTCCATTTGACAGAGCTAGTGACATGCGGCTTTGCTTTAGTCTTCAGTAGATGGTGAGCTTTGAGGTGGCCCATTGAAAATCTAGATGGCTGTGTTGAAAGCTTTCTTAGTTTTGTTAGAAGAAAATGTGGTCTGTTCTCTCCATTTGACTAGGATAGTGACTCGTGACATGCTTTGCTTTAGCTTCAATTGTTCGTGAGCTGTGAGGTGGCCAATTACAAATCTAGATAACTGTGATGAAGCTTTCTTAGTTTCATTAGAGGAAAAAATGGTTTATTGTTTCCATTTAATTGAGAAAGAATTGAAAATCAGCTAATTTCAAACAACACTTGTTTAACCTTCAAGTGAAAGTGAGCTTTGAGGTGGCTCATCACAAATCTATGATGGCTGGGGTTGGATGGCTATAATGGAAGCTTTTTAAGTTTCTATTATTCAATTTTTTATGTTGTTAGCAGTCCGTTTCCAACAATATGGGCTCATTTTCTGACAGAGCATTTTATTTATTTATATTGATCAGATGTTTCCTTGTTTCCATGGTATTGACTCATCCTTAAAGTGTTTTATTTCTTATAGTGAATTCTTGCAATAAATTGTTTACTTTTTGCATTGTCAACTGTTTGATCTATCTATATGCTAATCAGTTTCTTGTATGGTTTTCTCCAGTTATCACTATCTGCATCAAATCTACGTGACAGGGATTTGCTGTCCAAGGTACATAATTTTAACATTATTGTCAACATAATTTCTTTAAATGTTTCTTCTGTCACTTTGTTTTATAGAGGAATAAACCGTATTAAAATATTCGAGTTAGGAATAGTCTTGTATTCTTTTGAGGAAGATGAAATTTGAATATGCTTGCTTGCCGGGAAAGACTTGCAGATTCTGTCAGCAGAGAATTTTTTTCCCTTATAAATCATACACAGATCAAATCTTGATTAGGATTTAGTATTATATTGGGAATTATCTCATTGGCCTTCCAAAGACAAATAACAAAGAAACTAATTTAGAGGAAAGCACACAAGCTATACGCTGTAGCATTTAGAGGCAAGGTAAAAGGTCAAAATTGTAATGCTCTACAAAATTAAAAGCGAACAATGCTAACCCATAGAGTAATTGATTCAAAGCATTTTGTCTAAAAGATGCAATGCATATCTTAAGCATTGATTCAAAGCACGTTCTCTATATAATGCAATCCATATCTTTAGTATTCTTGGTATTTTCATTAATGCAGATGACATTATGAGATTGCGATAGTTTGTTTGTGCACTTTTCTTGGATTTTCTAGAGATATTCGAAGCAACATTGGAGCTGCATATGAGCTGGGTTCGATAGGTAAGAAAATGACATGTGGTGATAATAATTTAATCCTCCATGGGATTCAGATTTCTGTGCTTTATTATTGAGGCTAATGATGGTTTTGTTATTCCTCCTTAGAGAGTTTGTAAAAGAAATGAGTCTTTCTAACCTTATATTAACCATAGGATTTTATAAAATCAAGTTTAGGAAGAAAAGTGCTGGCTTTTACCACATCTTAATGAGGCCTTTGGTACACCACAGATTACATTTAATCTATGTAATCTTTGATGGCTGCCATAAGATCAACCAACTGCACAATGGACAGTGTAGTGTATAAATTCCCTTCTTTTTTCCTATTTTTCTGACTGGTTATTCTTAAACAATTAATTGCTTTTATGCTTGGTATCCGTTGAGAAGCTAAGAGAAATAATGTCTCACATTTTAGAAAAAACTATATGATGGTGCATGGTATGAATTATAAATAATAAAGTTCTAAATTTTTAAAAAATACCTATGCACAACTACATGAACTACTTCTGCATCCAATGTAAAAGAAAAGTGCTTTTTATAGATCTAAGATTAATTTGTCTGGCACGATGTAAGATTTGTCAGCTGAAAGTGAGATACAGTACGATGTTGCCTTAACCAGAGTTGCATGGACACAGATACAGTATCGGATGTGGATACGGCTATTTTTCAAGACCCCCTAATATGGATATGGCTAGATACGACAGACAGACACACACACACACACATATATATAAGATTAATTTGTCTGGCACGATGTAAGATTTCAAATTTGTCAGCTGAAAGTGAGATACAGTACGATGTTACCCTAACCAGAGTTGCATGGACACAGATATAGTATCGGATGTGGATACAACTATTTTTCAAGACCCCCTAATACGGATATGGCTAGATATGACATATATATATAATTAACAATAAATAATATTAAATAATTCAAATTTAATAATAATATAATTTAATATAAATAATATATATTTAACAAATATATTATATATTAATAAATTGAACTTAATAAACGATAAGCTTAAAAAAATTGCAATCTAATAATAAGCAATATTAAACTTAATAAAATTTTAAAATAAATTAAACTTAAATTAAAAGTTAAATGTATTAAACATAATAAATAAATAAAAGTTTACAATATAAAGTAAAACAAAAAAGTCAAAAATTAAAAGAAGTATCACCAATTAATAAAATTTGCCTCTTCCTCCATTGCTTGTTGACGCTATATCTCCAACTTTAGAATGAATGCGATTATTTGAGTAAATATGATCGCGTAGAAAGACATATTTCCAATTGTGTGCGTGCTTGTCCAGAGTAGTTCCCCACAACAAGAAATCAACATGGCAAGTCATGGAGCAGTTGCTTGCAGCAGTTTTTAACATTCTATGGTTGATATTTTTGGGATATGGCACAAATATTATGAGAATGCCGTATTTTCACGTATCCGGCACAGGAAAAAATAGGGTTTTTTTTGGTGCGGCTGGACACGGTATCCAAGACGTATCTGAGCTGTATCCTAATGAGTATTTGTATCCGATGCGGCAATACACGTACCAGGGGAGAGGGGGTGGCGTATCCGGTAACTGTGGCCCTAACATGATCCTACCCCAAGCGATCAAGTATCTTGTTAAAGCTCCTTGCTCTGTTGCAGTGCTTGCTCTCTACCTACAACAATCAGATGAGCTTCAGATTGATGCATCTCAATTTGCCATAGACACAATACTTAAAAAGGACCTCCAGTGGCTTATCATGCAAGCAGCAGAAGCCTTGTGAGAAGCCATGGTCAATTATGACTTTTCAAGATTTGGAACTTTATGAGGCTCTGGTGGCTTTTCCAGCTCTGGATATGTCTCACCAGCAGGAGCAAGATGTTCCTGCTCAGTTGGCATACACAGTGTTGTCAATGTGAGCCAGGTTAAGCTCTACAAGCCAAGGTACTCTGTTGATACCAAGCAGTTCTTTGTCACTGCTTTTGTGGGAAAGTATCCTCATCTCATATGAATGTTTGGGACTACTTCCTCTCAGGAGGAAGGAAAATATGAGGTTCACTCTTTTTGTATTTATGTGAATTGGCTTTCAGCTTTAGCTTCTAGCTTTGGCTTAAATTGCTCGTGCATGGCCTTATACAGTCAGCACAAATCCTCGATATTGTACATCCATTTATTTCACACTAATGAATAGTGTATACATATGCTAATCCCTTTACTCTTTACTGTCTTTGTGAGTTTTTATTTTTTCAATTTCTACAGTAAGTTCTGAGAATATATATTACATATCAAGGTCGAGCAAAAACCACGTATAAAATCCATGCAGAGCGCACAGATAATGAGTCAAAATTTTATTGTTAGGAGGTTTATATGTCAAAGACATGCGAGGGCCTTAGCCACCAATTAAAGAGTAGCTCATATTCCTAGCATTAGGATTAAACCTCCAGCTCTTACTTTAAAACATCTCCTCTTCCCACACTGCATTGCTCAGGAATCACCCTAGACTGGTCATTCTATGGAGTGCACATGGAGAGATGCATAATAATAAGATCTAAAACGCCCGTAGTAATGATACAGGAATTAATACTGGGAAGAGGAAAAGCATAATTATTCATTTATTAGATAAAAATGAGTAGAATGTGAGGTAGGGGAATATGCGTCTTTCTCTTTATATTTCACTCTTAAAAGGGGGCTGATGCTGTAGCGGAGTAGGCTGTGAGACAAGCCAAGAAGCCTCTTTATCTTTGCTAAGAGCCTGTACAAAACTTGGTACAACCTTTAGGACCATCCCCTGCTATACAATGGCTGAAATCTAATGCAAACAAGCTGAAGGTTGAACAGGTACTTCTGACTATCCATAAATCTTTAGAAATAATGTAGTGAGTCCTTAGTGCTTGAGTGATCCATTGGGTGAATTCCTGGTAGTGATCCATTGGGTGAATTCCTGGTAGTTTTCTTCTGACGCATATTCCTGGTAGGGGAATATGCGTCTTTCTCTTTATATTTCATTCTTAAAAGGGGGCTGATGCAGTAGCGGAGTAGGCTGTGAGACAAGCAAAGAAGCCTCTTTATCTTTGCTAAGATCCTGTACAAAACTTGGTACAACCTTTAGGACCATCCCCTGCTATACAGTGGCTGAAATCTAATGCAAACAAGCAAGTTTCCAAGTCTGAAGGTTGAACAGGTACTTCTGACTATCCATAAATCTTTAGAAATAATGTAGTGAGTCCTTAGTGCTTGAGTGATCCGTTGGGTGAATTCCTGGTAGTTTTCTCCTTCCTAATAGTAGCAGGTTTATTACACAAGGCTGAGAATGATGTCTTCTAGCTCTCTTATCATCTCTCATAGTCTCTTTAATACCTATCATGTTTGGGTTAGTAGAAGACATTTCAGTTACTTTAATTCACGCCTTTTGATGTCCTCTCAAGGACTTTGGAATCTGTTAAGGTAGGCAACACCCTCCTTGTCTTTATTTTGTTTTTTATTTTGTCTTTATTAGGCTCAAGGTGGATGCATACTTTCCTTCTTTTAAGTCTGATATTTTTCTTTGTGCCCCTTCGTCTCGTCTTCCTTAGCCTAATTTCAGCATTTTTTTTCAATGTTTAAACTTTGGCTTTTAAACTCAAAAGTAGAACATATTAAATGAAGGTGATGGTGCGAAAGGTTGTACCAAGTTAGGACATAAATTATGTTGCTGACTTTTTAATGGACATAAATTACATTACAATTGGGAAATTCTTGCATAAAACCTACAAACACTACCCAAAGGACAAAATCAAATGATAATTGTCAGTGCTGACATGGCTTTTGGACAGCTGGGGTCATAAGCTCAAGGAGCTAGAGTCCTTGAAGTTCTATAAAGAGTTCAAATTTCAGGCTACAAGGGGGGACTGCATCAAGAGGGCACACAGATATGGACTATATTTTGGCAGAATCTGTCTGTTGGCTGCTTAATGCTAGAGTGGGGGTGTTCTTAGTAGTCATGCCACCAGGGTCGGGTTGCTTGTTTACTTTATCAGTATTTTATAACTATTTATAAAAAGATGTTTAAGAATAACATTTCAAATTAAACTTTGGCAAATTAGTAAAATAGTAAAATTGCAAATACTAACATTTTAAATACTTGAATACTATTACTAAAAGACAAATGAAATTGTCCAATTTGAGATTTCTATTATATCGAAAACGGAAAATATAACATGTCACATCATAATATCATATCAATGTATCATAAAGTCTTATAGATGGTTACAATGAGTAGCATATGATGATATCAAAATAAGTACAAACTACAAAATGCAAAAATCTAAATGTAGTGAAGGGAGGCTCCTCCTCCTTTTCTTCTTTCTCCTCCCCACCCCTCTTGCACTTGCAACACCTCAAATTCACTCTTTCACCCACTCTTCTCACTGGTTTTCCTCTTCTTCACCTAGCTGTTGCAAAACATGAAATGGCATATTGAGCAAATAAAATGAAGAATGAGAGTTTAATGAGAGTTTTTAGCTTTTAAAATGGTCAAACACCTCCTTAGGGTTCGGACCTAGGTTCTAAGTCCAAGGCAAAACAAAAAAAATTTGAAAAAAAATGACTTTTGCTGCTCCAGCACAGGGGATGTCCAGAAGGCCTTGAGACGCTCGAGGGACGTCTAGATGTCCCCGAGACGTCTCGGGGACGTTTAGAAGTCCCCGAAGTTTCCTCGACGTATCTCACGTACCGGCGGCGGTGGGGGGACGGCGGGGGGACATCTCGCAGGCGTCCCCAAGTCTCGGAAACGTCCTGAACTTGGGGATGGGTGGTTTTAGGGGGGGGGCGGGTCCCCGTGGAACATTGATATATATATAGATGCAGCCTAAAGGCAGGAATTAAGTGTAGAACACCACATAGCATCATATAATCAACAAAACCACCATAAACTTGAATATCATTTAAATTTAAAAACATAAAAATTTAAATATTCATTGGTCAAACTTTAAGTTCAATATCAGAATAATAATATCAAGTTCAACAATCAGTTTTCATTGTCAAATGTCATCAATCATATGGATTTACTAAATCCTCCACATCATCATCAACAACATCATGGACACTAGTTGATGCAGGAACATTTGAAGAACCACAAGCAGTGCCACTGCTGCTCGCTGTAAAAGTTTGCTCGAACTAGCAACCTATGAAGACAAAGTAGAGAGAAAGTGTTATAAACTTATAAATCATAAAAATTAATTTTTAAAAATTAAAAAAAATTATAAATGAAACTTCAAAGTTTAAAAGACTAAAGATAAATCATTAAAAATATAGAAATTTATTAAACTTGTGATAAAACTTTGATTGCGAGAGGTTGTAGGTGCCGGAATTGTTGGCCATGAAAGTACCACCAATTGTGAGCATCTTTCTTGAATTTATCAGGAAGAGCCTCAATGCTTTGACCATTGGAGTGTATAAAATCAGTGAACTCATTTGTGACTATATCCTGCAAATTTGGACCAGACGCTGCCTTGTACCCTTCAGACACTTAATAATCTCTTCATAATCCTATTTGGCATGACAACAATTTCAGCACTATAATATTTTGGAGTCAATGCAAATGCAAGAAGATGCAACAGGGTGGTCATTGTGTTCCATCTATCAATAATTTTATGCACGTGTTGGAAGAAAATTTCTTGAGGATCTTGCTCTTTCTCATTTATGATGCTCTTTATCTTCGCTATCATTGAATTAGTGCCATCATATATATCCCCTATGCAAGGCTTGTCCATGTCAGTACAACGAATCATGCTCAAATTGGACTCGGTGAAACTAGGTACTCCACATGATCCCACCAAGAGTCATCTAGGATCATCCTCTTAACATTTGATGCCCTCTCAGTGTTGCTTTGTCTCCATATGGACCAAGTATGGCTAATAACCATGTTAGAAAGTGCCTCTCAAACCTTCAAAAGTTGTCTCAGGGCAATTGTGTTTGAGGCAAAATGGGTCTAAACAACCTTCAAGATATCCAAAAACAAAAAAATAACATAATTAAAATTTAAAAATTTAAAAACAAACTTTTAAGAAGAATTAGAAATGTGAAATTTAAACATAAATATTTATATTGCTTAACTTACCTTCAACAACTCCAATTTAGAAAATGATCTAAATATGCCTTGCAACATGTGGTGGTTGGTGATGAACATTCAGATCTCCTCGGCCTCTATGTACAACTCTCTAATCCAATCAATTTTGTTCCCAATCTTTTGTAGCATTAGATTGAGAGAGTGGACAACACAACGTGTCCAAAAGATATGTGAATACTGTTCCTCAACCAACAACCCAATAGCTCTACAATTTTTTGCGTTGTTTGTTATGACTTGAACGACGTTATGAAGTCCCACATTCTCAATGGCTGCAATGAGGCAATAAATTGCCCATCCTTCACCTTCCCTTCACAATCCACGACTCTCCAAAACATTGCCCCTTTAGGGGACATTTCAATGACATTGATCAAAGGTCGTTTTTTGCATCTTTCCATCCATCGGAGACAATTGACACCCCTGTTTCAACCCATGAATCCTTTATGGGCTTCATTGAATCTTCTACAACCTTGACCTCATTTTCCAATAAGGTGCCACACACCTCATAACTAGGGCCCTTATACCCTTTTGGAGCTTCATTAATTTTTTTAAACATCTCTCGCCAATATGGTGAGCAAACAATGTTGAATGACAACCCATTTGCATAAATACATCTTGCTATGTGTTGGTTGGCAACATCTCAGGCCTCATTCTAAAATGTTGTTTCCAAAGGTCCCTTTGGTTTCTTATTTGTAGTACTAGTGGGTTGTTCTTGAGGAGTGACCAAAAATGGGTGGTTGTCTACCACAACAGTGGGATTAGATGGGGGGCTTCATTCCATGAGGTTTTCTCTTTGCTAAACTTTCTTTATAGCCAGTTGCTTCATCCACTAGTTGTTGCTCATTGATATATGCCATCACTTGCTCTAGTGGTATAGCATTACCATTCTTTCCTGGGCAAAGCTTTGTTGCCCAGGGGTGTTAGATAAATGGGCTTTCACCCGACTATATGAACTCGAATATCTCACATCACACTCGTTGCATTTCCAAATATACCCTCCACCACTTGGAACCGGTTCTATCATTTCAACATACATCCAAAGAGGTGAATTTGGATCGGTTTTGAATTTAGGTTGGGCTATGGAGCTAGAACTAGTTGCCATTGTAATTTCTGTGCCAATAAGTTTTGTAAACAAGACATTCCAAAAAAAAAAAAAACCTAACTTGTTTAATATGTAAACTAGTTTAGCATTGTGATACATTCATAGAAAGTAAGAAAAAGGAAAAGAAAACAAGAAGTTGAAAAGAGTTGCAAAAAATAAAAAAATAAAACATACCTCTTTGCAAAAATCCCCCCAACGATTTTCTTGGCAGCCAATAAACACTTGCAAATGCATAGGAATATTTGTGCATTGGATTTTGAACCTTCAACAACCAGTCTTCAACTCTCTTTGTTGAATTACAAACAAGAATGAAAGTTCAGCCAAAAGGAATGCTATTTGTGTTTTGCAAACAAAATGAGGTAAAATGACATTGCATTTGTGTTTAAAATATCTTTTTAGGGTTAGGAATTCATTTTAGGGCGAATGGTCAAAGTCAAAGAGTCAAAAATATTAAAAAACCTTGAAAGTGGTGGATGGGCGATGGTTTAGTGACAGGTTCGCTTTTGTGACCTGGGATCGTTCCGGGTTTGCCTGGTGTTGATGATGTTTTTGTGCCAACAACAACAATAGAATAAAACACTAAGTATCCTATTCTCTCTTGAATAAAGTCTCTCAAAGGCTAAGCTATGTGATCCAGTGAGACAACTTCAAGGTTCCTTATTCGTGATTTGCATTGGATAAACTCAGTGAATACATGTGATCTTGCTGGTAATCACAAAGGGACTTACGCAGACTTCTTGCCTCATTCAGCTTATTTCTCCTTTTAGTGTGGATGATGTATGTACTATATCTCAATAATAAAGAAAAGGAAAAAAGATGAGGGTTTAGAGGAACTAATCTAAGATCAATGAAGCAATGATGATGCATGAATAGACAAACTCCTTAATCAACCTAACCCCACTTCGCCAAGAATGCCTACAACTACATGTAGTAGGTGCAATCTCTTAAGGATAGCGAAAGGTTTTCAAATCATGAAAGCTTATATAAGCACCCATTAGACGGCGCAGCTCAAACAAGCATTCACAATCGAACTTAAGCAAATTATGATGAAGCTCAGACTAGCTTTACACAACACTTCACCAACGATGAATGTCAAAAGCATGAGTTGGGACTTAGCAAACTCTAATGTCTTTGCATTAATCTTGAGAAATATTTACAACAATTTTCAAGTACTCTCAGAGAATTTCGAGAGTCTCTTCCTACACTACTCTACTCTACTACAAACTTCTGCCTACTGACTATTAACTTTACAAGTAAGGCAACAAGGCCTTTATATAGAGTCCCAAAATTACAATGAATGGCCTAGATCAGTTCAAGTAGCCAAGGGCCAGGATAATGCCATCTCAGCAATTAGTTACAACAATTTGCTATTTTTAGTACATAAGAGAGGCAATGAAGGCACATTTTTCAGGAAGATAAGGATGGAATGGAATCTTCAGGGCATCTTCCACATGGGCGTCCTCTTTGGCTTCTTGCTTGTTGAATGATGTGGCAAACTGTGATTGGTGAATAATATGTATATGCCACGTAGGTGCCACCTCAACATATTCCCAAATTGCATCATCTGTGTGATGTCTTCGAACATGATTGCTTTGAACTTGAATGCTTGGGAATGTATTCTTGTTGATCTTGCCTTGTTCTTTTGCAAGTTGGATGTGTATGATACATGTTGCTCATTTGTCTAACTCTGTGATACTTCTTCTCTTGGCAGGATACAATTGATCTTCTTTGAATGCTTCTTTGTAGAGAGTAGTGTAGATGATGATGCTTCATGGAGTAGGAGACCTCTCAGAGACTTGAAGATGGAAAGCTTGAAGTGATGGATGTCTTCTACAATGCAAATGATGAAGTGTACTTGCACAATGTACTTAAAGTGTTCCTTTGGAGTGGCTATCTTCTATCTTCACTTTACTCCTTACATGAAGGTGGTTCCCTCCTACAACACAGAGAAAGCCATATATTAAACTATTATCATAGGAATCATTCCTAACACATCTTTAGCATGTTCAACACCTCATTGAGTCTGGGCGCTAGAATTGATCTGTGAAAGTGAAAATGTGCACCTAGGATGACTTAAATGGCTGTATACTTGCTATTTTAATGCTTCAAACAATGGAAAATGACTTATAATGGTTCCTTCTTTCAAGGCGCTCAATCAAGGGTGAGGATTCATGTGATTTTTCCTAGGGCGCAAATCTAAGTTTCTTCAAACTGAAAGTGCGCCTAGCTAAGGTGAATGATTTCTTTGATTTAGACAACTGTAGGTGTGTTTGGAAGGCTTAACTCTTCAAGGCACAATTTCATGGTGGAACAAGTGCAAATTGGCGCCCAACACACTGAGCCTTGTATTTGTCATTCTGAGGTTTCAAATTCATGTTTAAATGCTCAGGAAACTTCTCCATTACTAGGCGCCCAAATAATGCTCTACAAGTAACAAAGTGTGCCTATCTTAGATAAGGCAATCTTAGCTCAGTTTTGAACCTTTAGTAGTTTTCCAAACGCCTATTTGTCAATGCCAGTGATGATTGAACAAGTCTCAACCCAGGGCGCACATGGAGGTTGTTACAAGTCAAGAAATGCACCTAACATACTTAGGTGGTTTCTTCAAGCTTTCAAAGATTCCAATCAAATGCATAAGTGGCTTGAAGAGTTTTTTGCCTTATGGTGATCAAATTCCAAGGTTCAAGTCTTTCTCCTTGCAAGGCGCAAAATGATGATTCCACAAATGACAATAGGTGCCTAGGCTGAATGAATGTATTCTGGACTTGAAGGATTAAAGGTATCTTTAATAGATCAAACTCCCTTCAAGGCGCTTATTCCTTCTAGGAACTCCTAACCTTTCCTTCTCAAGGTGCTAGTTTATGGTTGAACAGGTGATGATGAGCGCCTTGTCTTCTTTGAAGGAACTTGACTAACTCTAGGCGCACTGTTGAGGTTGTCTAGTTGAAAATTGGTGCCTTAATAAGGATGAATGCTAAGCGCACTTTGGATATGTGGGGGTGAAGAAATGCGCCTTGACTTACTGATATTCTTGCTTCAACTTTGGTATCAAATTAGTGAATAGGTGCTTAGAAGATTTCTTACCTCAAAATGACATCAAATTTCATAGTTTTAAGTCCTCTTTTGCCTAGGCGCTCATTTGAGGTTGTTTAGAGGCCAAAATGCGCCCTAGGTTTGAGGGTGATGTATACTTCAAGTTCTGAAGATTCAATTCATGCTAAGGCGCTCAAAATTGATTGCACAACTGCAAGTTGCGCCTTACTACTTCCCTTGCAATTTTTCAAAATTTTTCTAAGTTAAACATTTCAAGTTGATCTTGGGCGCAAATTGAAGTCTTTGAATGTTGTTCCTCCCTTACCCATTTTAGGGGGTCTACAGATATGGATCAACGCCTTGGTTACTTAGGCCAATTTCTTACAAAATCTTAAATGTTCTAAGGCATTTAAAGATCAAAACATCACTTCTTATCAAAGCGCCTCAGTTTAGAATGATCTAAGGCTTGTTTTCTTCTAGGTGCAATATGATGGCCCTACTGATGAAGAATGGCACCTTAGCTCATTTGAGTGAATTTTGGACTTTAGGCAATTGCAAGGTGTCTTTGGGTGGAGTAGTTCTTCAAGGCACACATCTTCTCTTCAACTTAAAACATCCTCCTCTCAAGGCGCAAGTGTGGGGGTCAATAAGAGATAAAGTGCGCCTCATCTTCCTCAAGCAATCAGACCTAACTCTAGGCGCAACTTTGGGTCTCTGCAAGTGGGGAAGTGCGCCTAACTCAACTTGGCTCGTTTTCTTGCAAGATTTCCTAAATCTAAGCCACTTAAAGATCAAAACATCAATTCCTATCAAGATTTCAGGGTTTAATACTTATTCTAGTGGAGGCGCACTTTAATGGTTCCACAGGAGCAAACTGGCGCCTTAGGTTAGTATAGCCTCATCTTGCAATATTTCCTAAGTTTAGGTCACTTTGAGAATTGAAACATCAATTTTTATCAAGGCACCAAGGTTTAAGCTTGTCATTGGTTGTGATTTAGAAATCCTCACTCACCTAGAATCATGCAACTTACCCTGTCATTGCCACTGACTTCATCACGAAACAATCTAAAGACATCATTCAAGATCCAAGACAAAGCATCGGAGTTCAAAAAAAAGGGGGTCCCCATTTGCAATGGGGCGATGTGTGATTAGGTCACAACACCTGGTTTCGTCTGGGACGGACCCATCCAGTTTTCGGTGGACCCTGTCTGGACCCATAGGCGAACTGGACTGGATTATGGACCTGGATTGAACAGGACCCAGATCCAGCCGGTTCCCAGGCAAATCTGGCTACATAGTCTAAATTATAAGTGCAACCATCACCTCTCACACTCTCCCTCTCATATTTCATGAAGATTTTATTTGCAGGAGCTAAAAACAATGCAGGCAGTTTAAATCCTTCGATGCTTTACATCCAAGAGACTCACAACAAGGCACTCAGACAACTTCCACACTTTATTGATCAAGTAACAATCTCTGAAATGGAAATGACTATAATCTGTTCTCTAAATAGAAGTACACATGTCATCATCAATTGACAAATCCAAGAATAGAAAATAGAAATAGATGGCTTTAGCTTGACATTATGAATCTGGGCATAACTCCACACTTTTCTAGCTACACCATAAAAATCGATCTCCCACAGATTCTTTATTCCATATTTCAATTGAATCCAATCCACTAAACCTCTCTCTCTCTCTCTCTCTCTCTCTCTCTCTCACATTATACCTGCACTCACAAAACATCTTTTCATTGTGTTGGAACAAGTGGACATAAAAATCAATTCCAAACTACTAAACTCCTCTCTGATTCATTTTTACATCTATATGAGAAGATATATCAAGAACAAGACTGGCTTACAGAATATGCAGAGCATACCAATACCACTCTTTATATACTTATCTTCTCCTACTGAAATGGATGCATATCCATATGCTACTATAAATAAAAAACTTATCCCAAAAACGAATTGGCAGTCATCTGGGATGCAGAGCATAAAATTCCTTCACAATCTTTCAATTCGAATATGCAAATAGGAAGCAGAGGATGAAATTCCTTTACATCTTTCCACTTATTTGCCTTCTAATATATATTTTATATGAATGCAAGTGCGAACGACATGCAAACTCTGCTAGCCCGTTCCACATCCAAGCAAACATTGTTCTGATATTTTATCTTTTTCTAATAAGGGAAGAAAATGCTGTCTTTAAGATGCTATTTTAAAAGTTTGATCATACCAGTAAAAAGTTTTATAGTTGATCATACACATCTTAAGTGATTTGGAATCTATATCTCATGTCATGCTTTTTTTAAAAATATGCCAATGCGATATTTTATCATTTCTGCATGAGGGATTAGATTGACAGGCACACTCCTTTTTACTCCATTTTGTCAAGTATCTCTATCTTGTCATCAAATTCATCAGATTGTTCTTCATATTCTCCCCTTGAGGAAGGGGCATTGCAGTTTGGAATTGGCATTGTGACTTCAGAGGGAAACTGAGATTTAGTCTGGCAGTGATTTCCTTGTTACCTTGCATTACTGCACATGACCCATTAATGATAAGGTGCTTATGATAACTGGCCTCTCCTCCTAAATTTTGCACTGCCATTTCAAGTATGTTGTGATAAAGGATCTGACAATATTTGACGACATGTTGGTACAACTGAGCCTCTGAGCCACCTTGAAGACATTTCTATGTCCAATTGATTGTCTTGTGTCCAACATTTCTTTCATCAATTTTTCTATACTAGGTACCCTAAATCATCAACTTCTATAGGGTCCTCCCATGTTCATTCAAAACTGAAATCCACATTCACATCTAACTGTTCCTAATCTCTTTTCTCACACACAACAAAGGAACCCTGTACATATGCAACATTTACTTTTCCTCTCTTGTCCTTGTGACCTTCAACCTGATGTGTTGATGAGAGTGAGATTCTAAATATATCTCAAACCTCTTTTCCCTGCAGATGAAACCTTAGTTTCCACCCAACACCCTAGGTGAGCAAATTGCTCTTATTATTGAAAGCCTTTAAAAAATAGAGGTGAAGAGTGCAGGTGGGTGTGTCAGAAATCCACTTATCCCAGATTCAGAATGATGAAAAAGATAGGGCAGGAGGAAAGGGTGTACCAGGAGTCATAGAGACTCCAGAGAGAAAATCTTACTGCTGCCAATTCACCCCGCACTCCCTCCTTCAGTTGCTTTACAATTCCTTATTGCTTAACAAAGTTCACTGCCCTCATATGTTCCTTCCCAAGCAATTATCAATTTCCATTAACTGTCCTCATCAAATCAAAAAAACCCAATGTGACATTGAAGGAGGTGGCATGCCACCTAGATTATAGAAGTCACAAAATCCTTGAAAGGAGGCTGTGTATCAAGATTGTATTAAATCTGTGACAATTGATAGGGGGATGATTGATAAGATAATGACATAGAAGACAAGGGAGAAAGGGTTAAAGAATACTAGGATGGGGTAGGAAATATGACTGGAGGGATAAAGGAAATCTCACCATGGAGATAGGGAAAATAGAAAAGTTAGGAGCAGAGGGATGCATCCTATGTAAGGACAAATTGAAGATCATATGGAAAAGGGTGGAGCCAAATCACATGAGGTGCTCTAAAAGATGCCCTTAATCTGATACGTTTATTTGTTCTCAGTTCTCATTTCTTTTGATGTGGGTGAAGCTTACTAATTCAAGTTTACTAGCTAACCACCTAGCTTCATCCACCAGAGCTTGCAATCTTCAATCTCTTAATTAGTAAATTAGTAAATTGCCTTCAGTCATGACATTAATTGAAAATTTTGAGTCCCCGTCAAATATCAATATTGTTATCTATTGAAAGTTGCTAGTTATAGACCTTTGAGAAGGGTATTGCTTCAACTTGATTATTTGTGTCAACACCCTCTGCTGATTATTGAGTAAATTACTTTTAGTGGAGAATTGGAATCCCAAAAGACATCGCCTTCACCAGCAAGCCCTGGGTTACCTTTGGCAGCCCCATCAAAGTTTGGCCTCAGGGTGGGTTCCAAGTGTTTGGACCATTTCATTGCAGCTATCAAAGCTCTCTTGTGACTGATCTAATTAGCGGGACCATTGTTTAATATGCATATAAAAGTTTTAGTCATACTATTATCTTATATGTTTAAATAAAAAACATAAAAACTAGTTATTTTAACTACAGGAACATAAAATATAAAATTTAAATATATAAAATTTGTAGATACAAAACCAGTTTAAAAATACATTTAAGAAATTTGAACATAATTTAAACATTTAAGGATGTTCAAAACTATAGAACATATATAGTGTGAAGTTGTTTAGAAATGTGCTTTTGTATTTAATTTAGAATTTTAAAAAAGTTCAAGAAGGTAAAAAGTACAATTATATTACTTCAGTGGTTAACCTTGGCAGTTGCCCTTGTGGCAATTTTTTTTTACGAGTTTGATCCTTCCTGAGATTGAATGCAGATCTGAACCAGGCAACTTAGTTCTGTACAGAGTATGTATCATGCAATTGTAATTTAGGTTTCCCAAGTCCTTTGGTGCAAAGTTGCAAGATTTAGCTTCTATAAAATTAATATATATATACCATTAATTTTTGAAACAGGCACACCATTACTTTATTAACATTGCATAAAACCCTATGTACATATATGGCATGATACTGTTTATCTAAATCCATTTTGCCATAAATGTAATGTAGCCTTCCGTGTGTACTTTATTTTCACTTAGGTCATTAAATCATTACAGGATAGAATGTGCAACTGTACTCAATACAAACTTTCTGATGATTGATTTACTCAATACAAGGTTCAAATTATTGATTTCCAGGGAAAATGTGAAGGAATGAAAATATTTTACAAATATCCAATGATTGGTGAATCTTTGTAGAATGTTTGGCAAGTTTTCTGTATTCACAGAAAATGTATTGTAAGCTAAATCTGAGATAAAACATAAAATTTTCTATTATTAAATGAATAATTTGATGAGTCTTATAACTTCATGTGCATTCTATATGAAAACTTGGCTAAATCCTTTTTAAAACTTTGCTAATTGGCTAATCTAAGTTTTGAAAACTCTTATGATTAATTAGCCAATTAATGAAATGTAGCCCAAGAAAAATTCAAAAATATCCTGTTTATTGCCATCATTCATGAAGAATGTTGATCACAGAAGTTATTCATTGATTGGTTACTAGTTACTAGAATTTAATAATTTATGCATCCTGATCAACGCATCCCTGGGGTCTGCTATATAACATGGTTTTTAAATTCTTGCAGAGCGATCCTATGGCTGTTGTATATATGAAGAAACAAGATGGTTCACTTGAAGAACTAGGCCGTACGGAAGTAATTTTAAATTCATTAGATCCTGTCTGGATAACAAAACTGAGAATTACTTATTATTTTGAGATTCTTCAGTTATTACTGTAAGGAGCTTTTCCATTGCCTTCACTATTTTGCTTTGAATGCAATCAGAAACTTTTGGGCTCATAACCTGTACTAGATTGCTGTATGTCATTGCTTCTTATCTCAATGCAGTGTTTTTCCTTTATCTGTTTCTGATATGGCATTGTATATGTTTTTTCTTCTTGCAGTTTCAGATTGTATGATGTTGATACCAAGTTTCAAAATGTACCAGTTCAGGTAATCCATTCACTATGCTACACCATGCTTTTAAATTACTTGTTTTATTAAGGTTAGATATTCTCATAATATATGATTTAATGTAGCTCTTCAAATTGTCAAATGTTGTGTTCAATGTTCAACAAGTATATTATTCTTCACTTTTCATCACAATCAATAGAGACAATCTTATTGTTTGATGCTTTAGATAGTCAAATCAGCAACCGGACAACTATTATTATTATATCACAATATCATTCTTGGAAATTCCTTCAATGCAACCAGAAATTACTATTATCATATGGCAACATCATTCATGAAAATTCTTTCGATAGAGCACAGTTGTTTTGGAACCTGAGATTAAAAAAGGCATAATCAAATGACATTTTGGAATTTTCTTTTCAACTTTGTGCAACATATTGTCATAGAGTATGCCATTTGATAATGAGGGCCAGAGTAGAAGATTTCAGACAAATAGGAAATGTAAGCAGGGTGCTCAGTGGATCAAATGTATGCTGTTAAGAATTGGAAATACAGCTCTTCTTCAATATCAATGGTTTGGCATGTCTATTGCAACATAGCTGCTAATGATGTCCGAGTTTGCAAGCATGTACAGAAGTAAACAATTCAAAGCACCTATCCAGACAGATAAATGAAGAGATGTATGCTGTATATAAGTACTCACAGCTTTTGTAAGCTCTAAAACTATATGTGACCAGGGTAGAAATAGTAGGTAACTGTGGTAACCTAGATATAACAAGAGAACAAAACTAACCACATTTATGTTGCATGGACATTTCTTTATTGTAAAATTTAAATATCCAGTTAACCTTTGTAACACAAGATAATTGGTGTCATGGGGTGAAAGTGATTTCTAAAGCCTGTTATAACAGCTAATTAAAATAAAATAGGAAACAAACCAGTTTTTATGGAATGCGTGCTTGAATTTTAACTGACGGCTGTTGCCCATTTAGTAACAGTTTTATACCTTCATATTTGGTCTGCATGTTTTCTTCACTTGGAATTTAACAAGGAACGTGATCTCTCAATGCACTTGCATTTTTTCAGCCATTAAGTTATATTACGTGTATGCCATAGTTACCTGTAGATTTGTGGGTATAGGCATGAGTACAGGGATGCCATTTGAAATATGGTAAGTAAATGAGTAAGGATATGACTATATTACATATAAATATATCCACTAGAAGACGTGGGTATGGAGTTCTTGTCTCTATACTGGAGTTTCCTGGTGACTATGGCATATGCGTTATCTTACCTATAGCCAAACTAGTATTCCCATTAAGGAATGGAGCTCTAGGGACTGGCAAGGTCAGCTCCTCTCTCCCAAGCTTAGGAAATTAAATACAAAATGGGTCCTTATTGGTTCTTAGTAAATGAAATAGGAAACAGTTAGCCTCCTCAGTCCTCATCTTAGGAAATGGCCATACAATAAGATAAACACATAAAACATTTATTTTCAAACTATGCTGCAGTAATGCCAAGGGCTCTTCATTTGATATAATATTTTGTTTCTTGTAATCTCAAACAAGCTTTGCACGATACAGTGGCAAGACATGGTAGGACCTTATCTACTGTAGACTCTAGTGTGTGACTTGTGACAAGACTTAGTAGGGCCTTACCAAGTGTTACTTATGGCAAGACAGACTATGAGCTTGTTGATATTGTATTTTGTTCTTAGGCTTTGTCATCCCTCATTAATCAATTAGTAGGTTATTGCAAATCAAACATCTTTTTCATTATTATGTATGCAATAGTAAAAATTTCATTCCAATTCACCGTGGGCTTATTTGCCAATACATTATCTTTTCAGTCTATTCCTGATGTGTACCTAAAGATCATCATGAAAAGAGATCTCTATGTTTTAAATCCATATTCTGATGTTAGCAGGTTTGCTTTCATTTTCAATATATGGTCCTATGCCATGATTGTCTGATCGCATGGACATGTAACTTTAATGACATTTCATTTAATGTTTATATTTTTAATGTGGGGGATGGAATGGGACATGACTTGAGGTTTCCTACTGGCTACAGGGGATGGTTGAGTGCCCCTTGTTCAGGGACAAGAAAACATATCCCTGATGGTCCCCTACAAAATTGGACTGATTGGGGATGCTTCTCTTGATCTTCCCATTCCCATGCACTAGTGAGGAAACATGTCCTATTACAACACTGAAACATATAATGCTGATACTTGAAGAAGAAGCATTTTTTTTTTTTTTGATTTGGTAATTCTCCAATTTTTGGGCATCTTTTGGTTTAGATGCCATGACCAAGGGGTATATCTTCAATCAAGGTCACCAGGGGCTTGCACATGGCCTCCTTCATTAGGGTATGCCACACCTAGCATTTGGATGCAGTATTTTACCTAGTTTCAACACTTTCTCATGCCTTGGGGTTTAAACTTGGGCCTCCTTTTCAAAAGTCAATTAACTTTTACCACTTCAGCTCGTCCCATATGACAACTGCAGGAGAATGGCCAACCCAAAGAAACTTGTATGTGCAACCAATATATGAAAATTAGAAACATTAAAAGCCAAGAAGGTATTCTTTCAACCAAATAATGGATATATGAAAAGTACAAATTTAGAAGCCAAGAAATTATGTTTTTATTTTACTTTGTTCAAGTAAAATGAATGTAAAGCTTTTTCCATTCTGTTATTTTTGTCTGATTGTTTGCAACTGTAAAAGGGCAATGCAGTATGATATCCTTTATTGATAGAAAATTGTGTCATATGAAATAGGTTTATAGAATTAAAAGATGTCGAACAATCAGGAGAAAATATGTAGGATCTGGGTTGTAAGAATATGAAATTTATAATTACGTTACATGGTACTTTTCCAACCAATCTGCTTGGCAAAAAAGAATTCATACAACTCCATTGGCATTTCACTTAGCAGTAACCTGCTTTATAACAGCCATTGGTATTAACGTTAGTCTTTATTAATTGATATGCCTTGAACCTTTTTTGCAATTTCTAGTAACTGCAGATTAATTATTTGTTCCGAATATTCTGCTGTATAGAGAGTTTATTTATGCGAATATTTAACAGTTGCAATATGTGCTTTTTGGTATTGTAATTTTAGAAGTTTTTTTTGGTTGGTTTAATTTTAAATTTTTATTTCTTTTTTTAATTCGTTTTTAAGAATAATATATTATGTTTTGAATAGACTCTTCGATTGGATGAACAACAATTTCTTGGGGAGGCAGAATGTTACCTGTCAGAGGTATTTCAAACTCACGAGATTTTATTTTCACTTGGTTCTAGGAGAATTTTTCTTTTAATGAGTTGCTTTGTAGTAAAATAGCTTTGATCTACTTAAAGTTTAAAGAATATGGAGATCAAAATAAAACAATGTGAAGAAGAATTTGACTCCAAATATCGTGTAGTGGAACAAGAATGGGCTTATTTCTTGCTCATGTAGTATTGTACTGCAGGCATGTCTTGTTTAAGATAATTTGCTGATTCAATACAGTTGTCAGATAGGTTTTAACTTTTTTTTTTAATTCAAGTTATATCAATGTTGATCATTCTTACTCATGGTAGTTTGGTTTGTGAAAATGATCATCATGTCTCCTTTTTCTATCACTCTTTTCTTTCACATGTAATTAGAAAGTTCTTGATTATACCACTTTCCATCAACTGGCCCAATGTTTCCCAGACTACTTAGACAGGGAAATTGCTAAACAAAGTTTAAACAACAATGATCGATTAATTGAAAGATGGGTTCAAGATTACTAGTAATGGTTACAGTACTCAGTTGTGTGAACCATATTGTTTGGCAGATAGTTACAAGACCAGGTAAAAACCTGACCAAACCACTCAGGGGAGGAACAGGACATACTGGAGCAGGTCAGTGGTTACAAAAGTTTGGAAATATTACTTTGCAAGTGGAGGAAACAATCAATTCAAAAATGGTAGTGGAGATGGTTTTACGCTGTGCCAACTTGGAAAACAAGGAGATCTTCTCCAAAAGTGTATGCTCTCTCTCACAAACACGGGATTCTTGTGCGTTTATTTGTGTTTCAAATTCTAAATGAATAATGAGGAGGAATTGCATCAATTGCATCATGCCTTGACTCCTATTTTTTGGAATTTTATAGGACCCTTTTTTAAAGATATCCAGACCCTTAGAGAATGGTGGTTATGTTCCAGTGTGTAAGACAGAAGTGAAAAGAAACAATCTCAATCCAACATGGAAGCCAATAACTTTGAGCTTACAACAGGCTGGGAGTAAGGTAAGTACCCTTGCATTTCGTTTACAGATTTTCAGTGTTGACTCTCTGGAATTCAAGTACATAACACTCTTTATGTACTCTTGATTCTGCAACTATCTCACAGGACAATCCATTAATGCTGGAATGCTATGACTTCAACAACAGTGGAAATCATTATTTGATGGGGTAAAAGGCTAATTGAATAGGGCGTGTTCATTTCAATACCAATCACTTTAACATCAAGTCATTGTCTTACATCTGAGTTTTTCTCTCTTTGCAAATGTTATAGGAAGATTCAAAAATCATTGACTGACCTTGAGAATCTTTCTGAAAGCAAGAGTGGGGAAAACTTCTTTATACCTACCTCAAGCAAACGTGATGCTCATAACAAGGTTTGAACTATGAATGCCAAAGGCCTGTCCAGAAGTTTGGAATATTCAATTAGGTGTCAAACTTGTCTATTACATCATTAACTCGTTTAACTCATGATTGTAACATCACTATGCTCTTGGTAGTTTCTTTCAGATATTGAAGAGTCAGTTATTTGTGGAAAAATTCATAATGAGCACAAAACATAGTTTCTTGGACTACATTACAAATGGATATGAGTTGAACTTTATGGTGGCAATAGATTTCACAGGTATTACTTCAGAGGTAATTTAGCTCTTATGCTTTACTTAAGCCATGTTGATTATTGACTAAACAACCCCGATTCTTCACTGCAGCTTCAAATGGGAATCCAAGACTACCAGATTCTTTGCACTATATTGATCCTTCAGGCCGGCCAAATGCATATCAAAGAGTGAGACTTATGTTTGCTTGTTTCAGGTTTTTCAAGAAACTAGGAAATTACCCTATTTTTTTAACCAGCATCTTTTTTCTGCCTTACTATTGATTGGGTTTAACAGTAATACAAAATGGTATTTAATCAAATATTCTTACCAATGGCAGGCAATAGCGTCCGTTGGGGAAGTTCTAGAATTTTATGACACTGATAAAAAATTTCCTGCATGGGGTTTTGGAGGCAGACCAATTGATGGTCCAGTCTCTCATTGTTTTAATTTGAGTGGAAGTGATCGTGTTGCTGAGGTACATACCTTTATTTTTAATTGTTTGCCTCATGCAGCATGCCCCTTGCAGCTACAATTGGTCAACCTCCAATTTCTTTGCACTGAAATAGGGTCAACTTTTCATTTTATTATTTGAGTATTGCTCTATTCCTTATGCATTGCAGGTTGAAGGAATAGCTGGCATTATGACGGCATATGCAAGTGCATTACGTAATGTTGCACTTGCTGGACCAACTTTATTTGGGCAAGTGATCAATTGTGCAGCATATATTGCTGGCCTACATGCCGAACAACGGAAATATTATGTCCTCCTTATTATCACGGTAAAATACTGAAGGGTTGTTTTATGTGACCTTTTCAGCAACTTTGCATGATTTTCTCTTTGTAACTTTGAGAACTTTCCATTCAGGATGGAGTCATTACCGACCTTCAGGAAACCAAGGATGCTATTGTAAAAGCTTCTGATCTACCTCTTTCAATTCTTATTGTGGGTGTTGGCGGGGCAGATTTTAAAGAAATGGAGGTAAATTACCTCTACTATATTCTGTGGTCACTTCAAACATATACATGCTTCATTTAAATACCTTTTTGACATGTTACTTTTTCTTTCAAGGTTCATTTTTCTTTGTATGAATTTGTTATGGAATGTTCTGTCCTTGACCACATTAGAAAAGGTCTTGAGAATTGTTTGTATACGATAATATTGTCATCATAGTCAAGCAAAGCTTTCTTAAAAGTTAAATGAGGTGAAATGTACAAAAGCCATTTGAGATTCATTGCTGCCATCTCATTTGGAAATTTGAGATCTATAGCTCCAACCTGTTGATGATTGTTTTTCGACAAGTCAACAATTAGAGTAAAATACAGAGTATCTGACTCTCTCTTGAGCAAAGCCTCTCGAATGCTGAACTAGGTGATCAAACAAGATGACTCCAAGGTTCCTTTCTGATGATTTGGTAAGAGATAGCTCAGTGACTAAGTATGATTTTGCTGTTAAACACAAAGGGACTTACGCAGATTCTTCTCCTTTCATTCAGCTTATTCCTCCTTTTCAGTGTGGATGATTTATATACAAGGTTTCAATGATAAAGAAATGGAAAAAGGGCAAGGGTTTAGGAAACTATCTAAGGTCAATGAGGCAATGATGATGTATTGAACAGACAAACTCCTAAGTAAACCTAACTTCACTTCGCCAAGGATGCCTACAACTACATGAAGTTGGTGCTATCTCCTAAGGTTATACGAAAGGTTTTCAAATCATGAAGACTTATACAAGCACCCATCAAATGGCGCAGCTCAAACAAGCATCCACAATCGAATTTATGTAAATATGGCTTAGACTAGCTTTACACAACAATTCACCAGCGATGAATGTTAAAAGCATGAGCTAGGAGTTGATCAAATACTCAACACAACATACATTACAACAATGAGCTTCTAATCTACTTCTAATCTATTTGAAACATCTCTCCATTCCATTGAAGTACAGGAAACCAAGTTACTCCACAAGATAATACTTAACACCAAACAAGTAGCTCCAATGTCTTTGCATTAACTTTGAGAAATATTTACAACAATTTCCAGTCCTTTCAGACAATTTTGAGAGTTTCTCCTATCCTACTCCTAAAATCTAAAATCTATATCTATATCTTACAAATGAGGCAACAAGGCCTTTATATAAAAGTCCAGGTTTACAATGAATGGCTGAGATCAATTCGATAGCCAAGGGCTCAGATCATGCCACCTCATAGGTAGTTACAATAACTTGCTATTTTTAGCACAAAAGAGGGAGGCAATGAAGGCACATTTTCCAATGTGATAGGGTAAGGCGAAAGCATTTAAAATATTCCTCCACATAGGAATCCCTTTGACTTCTTTTATTAAATGATACATTTAATGCATTAAATAATGCGGCTAATCAAAATTGAATGATGTGTACTCGCCACATAGATGCCAACTCAGCATACTTTGAAAATTGTATCATCTTTATGTGATGTATTCAATGTGATTGCTAGAACTTGTATGTTTAGGAATACATCTTGTAGATCTCGTCTTGTACATCTTCTTGCAACTGGATGTATGATACTTGTTGCTTCGCTTGACTAACTTTGCAATGTTTCTTCTTCTTGTAGGATGTAGATATGATTGATCTTCTTTGGATGCATTCTCTTGAAGAGAGTAGAGTAGAGATATGATGATGATGATGCTTCCTTCATGTAAGAGTAGGAGACTCTCTTGGACTTGAAATTGTAAAGTCTTGAAGTTTAGATGGATGAATGCCTCTGGAAGTTTCAATGAAGTGTTCCAACTCGATGATGTAGAAGATTTGAGGTATAATCCTTTAGAGTAGTGTTCCCTCCGCAAGGTGAAAGTGATTCAAACACTTGCTCTTGATGATCATGATGTAGTTGATGAAATGCTTCCTTGAAGATGATCTTGAAGCTCGAAGGAACTTGAAGTAGAATTGATACCTTAGGAAGCCTTGATGAAGATGATGTCCTTCGGGTGGATGTCTTCTAGACAATCTCAACTTGATGCCACTTGATGAAGAATTCCAACACAAGGATGATGAAGGATACCCTTGAAACAGCTACATGATGCCTTGCTCCTTTCTCATTCCTTGCTTGTCAAAGGTTCTTATCACTTGATCTTTAGATGATTCCTCCTTTTTGCTGCAACACAAGTAAAGAAACAGCATCAATCCCCTTTCGATAACACATAATACATAAGAATCATTACAAGCATTTCTAATCTAAGCACATGAGTTAAGGACTTTGATGTCTAACTTGAATGATATGAAAACTTTACTAAGATGGCGTGCTGGTTGAGATAAGTGAATTCCTCCTTGATAAGCCTCTAAAGTTTGCCTTCAACACTTGACTTTACTTCCCTTCATAAGGTAGCACTTTAGACAAAGGTTTTAGTTTCTCCTAGAATTGATGCACTAGATAAGTCGCATTGGATAAGGATTTTGAAATCCTCTTGATTGTCTTTTTGTCTGGCGCACCGGTTGAGGGGTTTGGAATCCTCTAGAAATCACTTCAAACTTGAGTTAAATTATCCTCCAAGCGCATTGGATAAGATTTTTGAAATCTCCTTCAAAGTGTATCAAAGCCTTCCCACATGTGGCGCAGTGGATGAGAGGTTTGATTTCTTCTTGATCTTTTCATACAAACCTGAATTCTTCTCCTCCTTCTAGGCGCATTGGATGGAGTATTCAAAATCCTCTTCTAACTTGCTTTCAAAACTCAACTTTACTCTCACCTACAAGGTGGCGCAATGGATCAACGTTTTGATTTCCTCTAGAAATTTGCTCTGAGACTTGACTTTGTATTCCTCTTGAAGAGGTCGCATTGGTTTGAGATGTTAGGATTTTCTAAGATTTGTGCATTGGTTAAGGATTTGAAATCCTCTGGAAACATCAAAACTTACACCTTGACACCCAACATTTTTCTTTCTCCTTAGCGCATTGGATAAAACATTAAGATCCTCTTGCCTTTTACATTGGATGACATCTTCTAGATCCTCCTTGCATTCCTTGAATTAAGTGTTTGAATGGATCAAGTTGAATCAAACGTTTGAATTTCTTCTTGCATTTCGCATTAGATGAGCATGTTGAAGTCTTCTCAAAACCTCTTTTCAAGTTGCTTTGGTTTGAACTTGTTTTCATTTGCACTAGAATGGCGCATTACTTCAAGGTGATAACGTCTTCTTCAAGTTGGTGTTTTTTGAAATATCTTACCTTCTTCATGCTTGGATTCCTCCTTTCCTTGAGCGCTTTGGTTGATAATTTGTAATCTTTAAAATCTTATACTCTCCCTCATGTGTGGCGCATTGGTTACCACCTTTGATTTCTTCCTTTTGAGCATATTGATTTAGAAAAGGGTCCTTGAAGTGGCGCATCAGTTCACTATGTTGGAAGCTTCAAAACTTAGGTGCATTAGATGAACTTTACCTTTAGCGAATCATGCATGATGTTGGCGCTTGTGATAAGAACTTTGAAATCCTCTAAACTTGCCTTGAAGACTTAACCTTGGATGTCTAGGACACTTTCGATTTCTTCCTTGTATGGCGCATTGGATGAGGGTTGGAGAATCCCCTGAGATCTCGCCTTAGATAAGCGTTTGAAAATCCTCTGGATTTTATATTGAAACTTCTTGGCGCACTAGATCATCACCTTAGAATCTCTTGAAAATTGACTTAAACCTTGTGAAGTATCCTCTTTGAAGCGCCCAGAGTCTCTCTTCATGAAGTCGCATTAGATGAGGGATTAGAAATCCTCTAGATTTCGCCTTGGATGCTTGATTTAAGCGCTTAGGTTTAATGTTTGGAAGTCTTCCTTTTGCAAATATGATGTTTTCTAGATGGGCGCATTGGATGGGATAAAGAAGATCCTCTAGTTTTTGGCGCTTTAGATGAGACTTTGAAATCCTCTAAACTAGAGCTTCCATAATTCAAAAAACCTTAAGACTTTTCCTTTTCTCCAAGTGGCGCACTAGATGAGCTTTTCAAATCTTTTAAACTCTCTTCAAAATTCAGATTTCGGAATCAATCCTTCTATCCTAGCGCATTGGTTGAGGTTTGGAAATCCTCTGACACTTATCATCTTTAATTCGCTCCAAGACTTGGCTTTTGATTTTCGCATTACTTAATTGTTTGAGATCCTCATGCTTTAGCGCATTAGTTCAAGGCATTGAGATCCTCATGCTTTAGCGCATTAGATAGCATATACAGATTCCCCTAGAATCCGCATTACTTAATGGCATGAAAATCTTCTAAAATCGCATCACTTCAAGGTTTTAAAATCCTTTATTTCAAGGCTTTAGATGGGCGCATTGGTTGATCAACTGAAATCCTCATCTTATCTTGTAATTGAGAGCGCTTTTTTCCTCGCAATTTTGCGCCACTTAAGTGCCCCGTCGCACTAGATGAGCTTTTTGAATCCTCTGGAAGAGTCGGGCGTTTTTCAGGATCGCGAGGGTAAAGGTATATTGAAAAATATATTTAAGTATAAGTTGCTTATACTTTAAATATTTTTCAATATACCTTTCAGGATGTTTGAGATAGGTCTCGAATCCACCGGATTTAACATGCAAAATCTAGAATTTGGAGGATTCACCAGATTTCAGACTTAGCCATTTTTTCAGGATTTTCAGGATTTCAGGCTCCAGACTTAGTCTTTTTCAGGATCTCAAACATACTTCAGGATTGATCTCAACATTCATTATTTGGATAGAATTCAATCAAGAGTCTTCATCACTGCAAGTTCATTCTCTAGATAAGACCTCCAGTTATAAAGCAAAATCTTCTAGGAGAGAGACTTATTGGATTGGCAAAGGAAATGAACCTAAGGCATTATCAAAACTTCATGTAAAATATCGGAGCTCAAAAAAAAAGGGGGTCCCCATTTGCAATGGGGCGATGTGTGATTTGGTCACAACACAACCAAGTTGCCATGCCTGTATGGTCCAATCTAAATTCAGAAGACCCATTAGAACAATTAAGCTTGCAGGAACACAAACAATGCTTCTTATCACGAATACAAACAGACTCTCTTAGAGAATTAACATATGCAACTGTTAATGCAACTAGGAGTTTTGTTAATATATGCATCAATTAGAATAAGAAACTATGCTAATATAGAAGAGTAGAAGAAGTTTTCCAAGATTAACTGGATCTGTATTTTTTGTAACCAACAAATGATCAAAATAGAGAAAAGTTCTTAATGGACACAATCCTTGAAGAGATGTTTTGAAGATCCGTTGCAACAACTAAGCATATGTATTAAATTAGAATACTTAAGAAACAAAGACTACTGTAGATCTCCCAAAATTTATGATTTTAACATTTTTTGTAAGTGTAAGAGCTGAAAGATCCATAGACTGCAATTCTGTAAAGGATATCTCTGTAAAGGATATCTGTGCACAACTAAGATACGTGTGCATTCTGGAAACAACATTTCCTTTCGACCTTAAGAGTAGATCAGCTGATTTTCCAAAGAACTGCAGTTGATGTGCCTCTGCATTGTTTGGACATTTTTAAGGATCTTGGAAGTTTTGAAAAAGCATATCCCAAAAAGCTTGGAGCAGATAAAAGAATAGGAGTCTTCTGAGATTAACTGGGTCTGTATTTTTAATTTTTTTGCAACCAGCAAATGATCAAAATATAGAAAAGTTTTTAATGGGCACAATCCTCCAAGAGATATTTTGATCTCGACTGTTTGTGTTATTGTTTTGCTAATACACAAGCTAGCATATGTGGTAACATCCCCAGGATTTATAATTCAACACCCAGTTTCACCTCTGTACATATTTTCTCTCTTTTTTTTCAATAGTTTCATTTTCTCATTGAATTGTGATTTTTCTTTGTTTTTTCTGAACAGATACTTGATGCGGATAAAGGTGATCGGTTAGAAAGTTCCACTGGACGAGTTGCAACACGTGATATAGTGCAATTTGTACCCATGAGAAATTTGCCCAGTGAGTTTCTTTGGTTGCGAAAGTATTGCTCTTCCAAAAAAATGTTTAAACTTAAAACATCATTTATATGTGAACAAGCTTCAGTATTACATTCTTCCAACACATTAAAGAGCTTTGTTTTATGTAAGAACATTGGAGCTGTAAGATGCATAGAAATAAAGGAAAGAGAGCAAAATGGATTCAGTTAACAGATAGATTTATAAGTTCATTATAGGGATTTACATTTTCTGCAAATAATATCTGTTATTCTTACAATTGCTCTATGTTGTGCTGCTCACAGCTGGAGAAACCATTGCGCAATCACTCTTAGCAGAATTGCCCATGCAATTTTTGAGTTACATGAAGAGCAGGAATATAGAGCCTTTTGTAGATTGATTCGCCAAGCTGCAATAATGAAAAGCCTTGTGATTGTCACTTTGGAGCTGCCTCAAGCAAACACATAACCAAACACGCCATTGATTGGCTGTGAATGACATTTCAATCTGTGTCTTGTTTTTCATGTATATAATGAATATTTTTGGAACAATGTCAGCATTGTATATACTGGAAATGTAGATCAGTTGAAGTCCTACGGAAGATAATAAAATGAACAAAAATTAATTTGGGTATATGTTCTATTAAAGAATTAAAACTGTAGAATCAAGCAAAGGTTTCTTTAGGTAAATTACTACATTGATGAATTGTAAACTCGAGACATTCTTTTCTCCGGTGAATATGGAAACAGGATTTTTAATGGATACCAAGAATGTTTTCTCAATTGTTCCATTGTTGGCAGAAAGAAAGGTAAATATGCAATCTTCGCTCATGAACAGGTCACGTTTACACTGATCTGAGGTGCACGATGGTTAAGAGTGCACATCAACAGTGATTTAAAAATTAGAATACAGTTGAACTAGCCAACCGCAATATGAATATTCCTTATTGAATCTAGTTTCCTTTTGTCATAGAGCCTGGTTATGACGGATGCAAGTATCATTCATGTTAAGAATGTAATTTAAACAATTTGTTGTCTATTTTCTCAAATTTACCCTTTCTGGTAAGTATAATAGAGTATTGCAGTACTTAAGCAAAGTAATGTCTATACAGCACGCATTTTTTTAATTAGTGAATATCTTTCAAAACACACTTTATTACATTGCAAGTTTACAGCCGTCTTTGAGCTTCAGTTTATACAGCCTTGAGCCAAGTGCTTTCACCAATGCTGGGAATGCTGCTTCTACCACATGTACTAATTTTTGACAAATAATGTTGCTTTTTCAAATGTTGGCAGTACTGCAAGGGATCAGTCAACTTCAGTAATATCAGACACTGAGAAGAGATCATTCGAGGAGGGTTTAAACAAGACATGAACTCGTTTATCCAATATAGCTTAATGAATCTTAGAAGCTAATTTTTTAATCTATTTCGACCATTACAAATAGAAGCTCAAGACGAGTAATTTTTGGCATGGTTACTACTTACAATTAAGAAGTTGAATTACATTTCTAAATTTTCTAAATGGGGATATTTTTAAATGTTTGTGAGAACCTCTAACAATGAAGATTCTTTTAGTATTTGTAAGCACATTGTTTAGTAAGATGACTTTTAATGCCCTTAAGGTTGATAGGATCCATCAAAATGTGATTTTTTTTTTGTTTATACGCTTATTGAAGGATGATTCATATTTCAGTGGGAAAGTCAGAATTTCGTATGTTAACAGACTGCACAATCTGGACAATATTCTATGACCCGATGTCTTTGTCCATTCCAGAAGTTATCATCTGCTTATGGCTTGACAATGAGAACCAATATAAGAACCAGGACAATGAAATAGCCTCAACCGGTAACTTAGGGCTTGAAGCTGCAATAAGTGTCCATATGAATTATTGACACGTGACCATCAAATTGAAACCATGTCCATATGAGCGCTCCTTTTCATCAACTTTTCAGACTTGAATTAATGATACTTGATTTTGAAAAAAGTTTTGAAGATATACAACTTCTAACGATTCTTGGACTATGCAGTTTTAATGCTCAACAATCCTCTTACTCCAAGCCCAAGCCTTTTACAATGCTGAAAAGATAAAAATAGATAAATTAATCTAATTTTTAATTAGTTTTCATTCAATCTAGAATCTTACATAAATACAAAGCATAATAAACTTTGAAGTACACTTTAGATGAAAATTGGAGGAAGCGTGGTGTTTAAGGTTTCATCACTGATCTTTTGGCTTCAGGCAACTTTCATGGTTGCCTCGGGTGGGATTTTGAATTTCAAGCACGTGGATGCTGCTGTGGATCTCGATGGAAGGGACAAACTTAAAGAAGTTTTATCAATGCTGTTGAGATGTCACAGAAGATAAATGGCTGCATTTAGAAAAATGATAAAAAAACTCCGGGTGGTGATCCAACTCGAGACGATCGTAGATGACATTTTCCTTCTAAAGGATCACGTCTTAATCTATAAATTCATGGGCATTAGAGCTACTTTGGGCAAAGTTGAAGCGTGGGCTAGGGCTGCACGAAAACCAACATGTGATATGGATATTTTATTTGTTGCTAATGGCAATTTTCTAGTTTATTTTATAATAGGGGAGACTGCTAAAAAAGCACATGGGCCTATATGGTAATCTGATGATGAGCTATAGTCTTAATCACGTACATGTAAGTGTAATTATGACCTCTCAGCAATATTCTTCTTGGTGACATGTGGATCGAAGTTTTTTGTCTTGTTTGTGTTTTCCCAGTCTCCTAGCTAACTCTCCTAGGTCTTGTTTCTTCATTTTCCACCCTTTGTCGATAATTTGTTTTTTTTTTGCTTTCTAGCCCCGTCGACTTGACTAACCAGTGTTGCAAGATGAGAAATTCATTTTTCCTAAGCCCCTTTCATCCATTTCAACATTTCAGAGGCTTCCAATTGATCTCCTAGATCATTCCCTAGTATCAATTTTGTCTCCCTATTCTTCCTTTTTGGGTCAACCCTTGTTATTTCCAGATCCCCTTGGGCTACCTTGGATCTCCCCTCGGGCAACCCTAGATCCTTAGAGGTGACTTGCCTTGCTAAAAGGGGTGGCCCACCTTAAGTTTGCCAATTAATCTCTGGGCCTTGAGATTATCTTTAGCCCCTTCTGACCATTCTTAGCCCTTGAAACCACTTGCATAACCTTCTCTCTTTGGGTCACCTCTCTTGCCTTCTGAATTCCCCTGGGTGACCAGATTTCCCATGGGCGACTTGCCCTGTTAAAAGGGGCGACCCAGTCGTGTTTTAAAACACGAGTTTCTCTTCAGTTCGGGCCCAATTTAGCTCCGTTTTTCCTCTAGTTTGCATGGCTCTTCGACCCTAATTGAACCTAATCTATTTTTAACTCGTCCACTCCCAATCTCTATTCTTAGCTCCAACAAAGCTATTTTTATCTCCCTTTCTTATCATGCTAACTCTCCTTCCTTCATGAGTGATAAGCTAATCAGGGCTGTTTACCCCCTAATTAGGCCTATTCACTCCTCAATCAATCTTGTTAACTCATCAATCGAGTTAACTCTTCAATCAGCGCCACCCTTTGTAAGCTCTCCCAACCTATAAATACCCCCTCCTATATGCAATACGAGAGGCAAATTCATTGTTGTAGACTCTTGCCCAAATTTACTTTTTGTTCTCGATAGCATGTTTATGTTCTCCATAGGACTTATGAGCCTTTTGCTTTCTTAGTATAGTTGTCAAGCTTTCAAAAGCTTCAATGACGTTGTTACGTTCGCAAATTGCTTTTGAAAAAGCCAAGCCATAGTGAGTGCTTCATTAGCTTCTATAGCTCAATTCCAAATAGCTTTCAAAGCTTATTCCCATTTTCAATCAATTGCCACTTCATGCTTGTCGTCAAGAGGAGATCCTCGTTGCTACAGAGGAAAGAATGCTGCCATAAGGACTTTTGAGGATACGCCAAGCTCATGTGCCAAAGAGAATCCAGGTTTTTCATGTTTTCGTAGTTAATTAAATCACAAATTTGCTCTTGGAGAAGTAATCTTTGCATTGTTTTCCTTGATAAGATTTATTTTAAGTTGATTAGATTAGCTTTGCTTAGATTAGTTTCATTGCAATTCATAGATTAAATTTCATTCAAGTATCTTCAATTCCTAGTTTAGATTTGAAAATTGTCTTGAAAAACACAAAAACATAGTTTAGATTGCATTTGGAAAATTCATATTAATTGCATTCATATTTCAATTCTTAGTTAATTAGTTCACTTTATTATTCAACTTTGGAAAATGAACCAAAAATTATCTTGCATTCATACAAAAATACAAAAACATTAGGAGACTTAGAGCAAAAGCCTCGATTACATCACGAGGTACAATCCGTGTTCAACAAAGATCAAACCCTTGATTCCATCACAAGGTACATTTCACAAATCAACATTTCACAAAAAAGAAACAAACCTTTGACCTCAAGTCAAAGTCAACAAAAGTCAAACCTATGTCAACACCTAGTCAAATGCAAACCCTCTCTCTCCCAAAGCATTTGATGTGCCCAGGGATTAGAGGAATTTGGATTAGGGCTATTCTTGAAGAGAGACAAAATCCGCCCAAGACGACAACACGCACAAGAAACCATAGAAGAGCAAGAACACACTCTTAGGATCTTCCAACAGAGTGACATCATACAACACATTAAAATGAACGAGGATAGGTTACAACACTGTAGATTCATCAATGAGCAAAATAGTCTACCCACTAGGCATTGGAACTTGAGATCCTAATAGGAGACATAATTAGTGACCCTTTGGGTCATATAATTATCTCCACCACAACAGTCCTAGAACAAGTTCGTGAAATATCCATCCATACTAGGCTCGTATGATGTAGAGCCAAACACTCTGACCTGCATTTCCCTTTGTATGTCTCGTTTTACTTGCCTATCGGCGTAATACTCACCATCGGTGAACATTCATCTCCTCGCACCGATGTATCGATGAACTCCTCTTTGGTGACACTTACCAGTTGTCACCCTGATGCAACCAAGCTTGTATGTGCATCGCATGACCCGCGATCACCGGTTTCCCTCACCGCTGCTGCCGGTCACCTCTTGCACCCGACTCAATGTATCTGCACAATGTATGTGTTCAACATACATTCGAAACATACAACCCGGATATGTATTCGGCGAGTTTGATCGCTGACTTCCTTGTATCTAACCCAATGTACATTTACAATGTACATTCGCAACATGCATTCTAAAGATGCGTTCTCCCTATACTTCTGCGACATACACACTCAACAAGCCCTTGTGATATACACACGGAATGTATATCTGACATGCATTTGCGATATACACACAAAATGCATACTCAGTGAAACAACGCGAATCTTTGCTGTTTTGAACCTCCGCAAACCTTGCGATTACCCAGATCTATTCATCCGCCAATCTAACACAGGTCGTCACCGTGCCAACCTAGAACACTGTAGATTCATCAATGAGCAAAATAGTCTACCCACTAGGCATTGGAACTTGAGATCCTAATAGGAGACATAATTAGTGACCCTTTGGGTCATATAATTATCTCCACCACAACAGTCCTAGAACAAGTTCGTGAAATATCCATCCATACTAGGCTCGTATGATGTAGAGCCAAACACTCTGACCTGCATTTCCCTTTGTATGTCTCGTTTTACTTGCCTATCGGCGTAATACTCACCATCGGTGAACATTCATCTCCTCGCACCGATGTATCGATGAACTCCTCTTTGGTGACACTTACCAGTTGTCACCCTGATGCAACCAAGCTTGTATGTGCATCGCATGACCCGCGATCACCGGTTTCCCTCACCGCTGCTGCCGGTCACCTCTTGCACCCGACTCAATGTATCTGCACAATGTATGTGTTCAACATACATTCGAAACATACAACCTGGATATGTATTCGGCGAGTTTGATCGCTGACTTCCTTGTATCTAACCCAATGTACATTTACAATGTACATTCGCAACATGCATTCTAAAGATGCGTTCTCCCTATACTTCTGCGACATACACACTCAACAAGCCCTTGTGATATACACACGGAATGTATATCTGACATGCATTTGCGATATACACACAAAATGCATACTCAGTGAAACAACGCGAATCTTTGCTGTTTTGAACCTCCGCAAACCTTGCGATTACCCAGATCTATTCATCCGCCAATCTAACACAGGTCGTCACCGTGCCAACCTAGCACATGGCGCTAGGATCTATCAATGCATCCTGTACGCGATCCTGCAAACATGAACACGAACAAAACATAAAACAAAACAAAAACACTGTACAACCATTCCACCGATTTCGAAGAAATCTAACCGGTGGAATGGGCTAAGTACCCATCTCGGTCTCAGAACAGAAAATTGATTTGCACAGAGAAAACCAGATGAATTCGAATGACACAGATGCACAAATAGGATTTATTTATTATGCTTTCCAGAGGTGCGAATACATATAGATGCTCTGTTTACAATTGTACAACTCAACTGAACTGGACTCAACCGATTACAACTCTACTACTGATTGCATTCGATCATCTTGGAGTATTTATCTACTTACCCTCAGTAGTACTTCATCGACTCCAAGCGGCTGGGAGATCACAACCGACTAACAATCTCTAACTGTCTAACAACCTTCGCGATTACAGCTCGACAAGTGTCCTTGGGACTTAAACATAAACCTAAATATAACTAAATTAACATGCATTGGTCGAACAGACCTTATTACATTGAATGGTCTTATAGGACCTTATTGGAAATATCAAAATGAATTGTAAACAGTTAATACCTTATGGAGGCCACTATGGATTGGGTGTTCCTGCACCATACACCCCACCGCGAAAAGAACTCATGCCACATGAGTTAGGTCTTTGTCTTGCTCCAACTGTATACTCTGCTGTCTCATGTCTTCCCCATGATCTCTGGATTGCATTGTAGGCTCTTCTCATACCTATCCTTTGCTTGCCATTGGCTCTTACTACCATATTTGTCTGAACACCTACATTGGAAACCTTTGTAAGTGCTTCTTGTACTACTGCTATGGCATAATCTGTTTGCCTTTCAACTCTTTGTGGTTCTAGAGGACAAACAATTGTCCCTACTATGATAGCATCCTGTCTTTCCAATAAACTTGTAGCTGCTTACAAACCTGCTCCTGGACCTTCTGCTGATCCATCTGATCTCCATCATTCAGAATTAAAACCTTCTTCAAACGGTGATCTCCACTCCTTGAGATATCCTCTACTGTCTTTGTGTTTTCTTCATGCATTTTCACAAACTCTTTCTTTCCTACCAAAATGATTTTGGCTACCTTCTTTGTTTCAGCATCCTCCTGCAATGGTGTTATCACAAAAGTCCTCCCATCCTTCTTGATGGTGTATGTGTTAGCATATCCATCATACAATGCTCTCCTATCAAATTGCCATGGCCTACCCAAAAGTAGGTGACAACATTCCATGGGCAATATGTCACACAAAATCCTATCTTGATATTCTCCAATCTGAAAATCAACATATGCTTGTTCATATACCAAAAGTGATTGACTATCACTGACCCAAGATGCTTTGTAAGGGGTTTGATGTGGAATCCTTTCCAATTTCAACTTATCCACCATTTTCTGAGATACCATATTATCTGTTGAACCAGAATCTATTACTACCTTGCATTTTTTACCTTTGCTTTTGCAATTGGTCCTGAAAAGTGCTCTCCTTTGTATCATGTCCTTGGATGTCTTCAAGATTGTTCTCCTTAGCATCAATGATTCTCCATCTTCAGCTGGGGCTGCACTTCCCATTGGAGAGTTAACACTTTCATCTACCTTCTCTTCTTGCACAAATTGAACCCTCTTATCATTCTTCCTATCATCTCTTGATGATGAACCTTGCCTTTCTGGGCATTTGAATGCTGCACGACCAATTTCATTACAATGATAACATCTTCCAGTGAAAACATTAGAACCTCTACCACCTCCAAATCTGCCTCTTGTTCCTTTCCATCCACCTCTGAAATCAGACTGTTCTTGTCCTTTACTAGTCTTTTCCTGGTTAGACTCACCACTAGGCCTCTGGTTAGGACTTCTTCCTCCAAAACTGCCTCTAAAATTTCTGTCACCTCTTCCTCTATTGTTCTGCTCACCTTTTCTCTTCAGCTCTTAAGGCCATTTGAAAACACTTATTCACTGTTTCTGGTGCTAAGATGCCGATCTCATCTTGGATGTTCATCCTTAGGCCATTCAAATACCTGGCCACCTTCTCTAACTCTTCCTCTTGTCTCTTTGATTTGAGACCGAGTTTATGAAACTCTTGTGTGTATGCATTCACATCAAGGTCTCTCTGTCTGAGGTTCTACAACTTTTTATACATCTGCACATCATAGTCCAGGGGTAAGAACTGTGCCTTGAGTTTGGTCTTCATCCTTTTCCAGGAGGTTATCATATTCTTCCCCTCCTTGACTTTCTCTCCTTGTTCATAATTCCACCATGCAAGAGCGGATCCCTTCAGTCTTGCTTTTGCCAACTTAACCCTCTTATCATGAGGGATTTCTTTATATTCGAAATAATTGTTCAATGCCTCAATCCAATCAATCACCTCTTCAACTTCCATACTTCCACTATACATAGGCAACCCATCTATGGTGTCCTGATTGACTGACTTTAATGCATTTAAAAATGCCCTCTGGTCTGCTGGTATCTCCTCTGTCTTTTTACTGGTTTCCCCAATTTCTGTATCTTCTTCATCACTGTCACTGTCATCTTCCTTATCTTTGCCTTTGGACTGCTTGAACTCTCCCAACTTGGATGCAAGTATCTCCTCGATCAACTTCTTGACGGTGTCCTGTGACGTACTTTTGGGAGGCATCCTCTCCGCTTCTGTCTCGCTTTTCTTGTCTGACATAAACATACACAGACAACACCCAAACACCAATACTCTTGCAGATCCTCAATTCGACCTGCAGCCCAAATCTTTTGCTGAGCTCTGATACCACTATGATGCAGAGCCAAACACCCTGACCTGCATTTCCCTTTGTATGTCTCGTTTTACTTGCCTATCGGCGTAATACTCACCATCGGTGAACATTCATCTCCTCGCACCGATGTATCGATGAACTCCTCTTTGGTGACACTTACCAGTTGTCACCCCGATTGAACCAAGCTTGTATGTGCATCGCATGACCCGCGATCCCCGATTTCCCTCACCATTGCTACCGGTCACCTCTTGCACTCGACTCAATGTATCTGCGCAATGTATGTGTTCAACATACAACCAGAATATGTATTCGGTGAGTTTGACCGTTGACTTCCCTGTATCTAACCCAATATATTCGCAACATGCATTCTAAAGATGCATTCTCCCTATACTTCTGTGACATACACACTCAACAAGCCCTTGTGATATACACACGGAATGTATATCACACATGCATTTGCAATATACACACAAAATGCATACTCAGTGAAACAACGCGAATCTTCACTGTTTTGAACCTCCGCAAACCCTACGATTACCCAAATCTATTCATCTGCCAATCTAACATAGATTGTCACCCTGCCAACCTAGCACATGATGGCGCTAGGATCTATCAATGCATCCTGTACGCGATCCTGCAAACATGAACACGAACAAAACATAAAACAAAACGAAAACACTGTACAGCGATTCCACCGATTTCAAAGAAATCTAACCGGTGGAATGGGCTAAGTACACATCTCGGTCTCAGAACAGAAAATCGATTTGCACAGAGAAAACTAGATGAATTCGAATGACACAGATGCACAAATAGGATTCGTTTATTATGCTTTCCAGAAGTGTGAATACATACAGATGCTCTGTTTACAATTGTACAACTCAATTGAACTGGACTCAACCGATTACAACTCTACTACTGATTGCATTCAATCATCTTGGGGTATTTATCTACTTACCCTCAGTAGTACTTCATCGACTCCAAGCGGCTGGGAGATCAGAACCGACTAACAACCTCTAACTGTCTAACAACCTTCGGGATTATAGCTCGACAAGTGTCCTTGGGACTTACAACATAAACCTAAATACAAACTAAATTAACATGCATTGGTCGAACATACCTTATTACATTGAATGGTCTTATAGGACCTTATTGGAAACATCAAAATGAACTGTAAACAGTTAATGCCTTATGGAGGCCACTATGGATTGGGTGCTCCTGCACCATTGTAGATCGGCCAATCGCCGTTCATGAAGTTCTACTTCCACGTGAACAAAACCACCCATGGGCCTTGCCCCTGCTCAAATGGCTTCTGCTACAAGAGTGAGAATGACTTGGAGGTCATCGATAGCAAGGGGAGGGGTTCATGTGTGATATCGAGGCTAACTCATCCGCATAGTGGTTGAGTCACATTTCGAAGCACAAATATTTTGGTGAACCCGACATGAAGAACAAATCCTTTTGGGCTGCATTCTTTCACATTTTTACGTATTTCACGATGTTTCATGCAAAAAGTCTAGGGGAATGTCCCCTCGAATGAAATTACAAATTCAAAGGGGATCCAACAAGATCCCCACAACTTTGATCAAATCAAAACATGACATGTGAACGTCCAATTTGAGATCCATCAACATGATCAACCCATAACAAGCCATAGAAAAATGGCCACCCAAATGGACAATGAAGTGTGCTATCAAAAGAAGAATTTACAAGAGGCTCAAGAGGTACAAAAATCACTCCACATAATACATCAAGATAAAAGGTCCGTGACATGTCAAGTGTCATCAGAAAGAACAAACACGGTCACTCAAACCCCAAAGAAAAACAATCCACCACAAGTTGGTAAAAATCAAAGAACAAACAAAGCCTCACCCATAGACCTTATAGCAACCTTGGTCTAATGAATCAAGACCCTTGAGGCTAGGAGTCTTGAACAATATTGCCAAAACAAAATTGAGGAAAAACCTAGGGCACAGGGAAATCCTTTCATTGACAAGATTGAATCAAACCAGGGAGCAACACAAAATCCCCCTCATCTAAACTTCCATGAAACATTCAGGCCTCCCTTGCCCTCATCATCCAACATGAAAAATTTTAATCAAATAGGTGGGATTCCTATAACACAAAATCAACCACAAAAGATCCCACCTAATTTTCAAAACATAAACATGACACCATCTAGTTATACAACTTTTTCAGGATATCAACAATCTAGCATGCCCTTTCAACAAGCGCAACAAGCTCCACCTGAAGGGCTAATGTTTGGAGGAACAATACCCTCTACACATGACCCCCTTTGAGGAACATACCTGAAGTATTTAAAGGAGCCTATTGACTACAACATTTGTCAGGTCATACTACCACATCCTCTCCTTGAGCTTTCAAAATTTAAAGGAGAGGTGATTCAAACTCTCATATCAAGGCTTACGTCATGGTAGTGTGAGAACTCCTTCCTTGGGATGGAGTGGTAGCAAAGATTTTTACAAAAACTTTGGAGGGTATCACTCTAGATTTGTACTATCGACTTCTAGAAGCATCGATCCACTCTTTTAGGGAACTCATTGAGCAATTTGTGGCTGCTTTTGACATAAACTGGTCAAGATAGGAATATGAGAATTTTTAACAATCAAATAAGAAGCCAACGAGCCAGTTGCATTTTATCACACGATGGAGGAAAGTTCTCTATTCTTCAACTAGCGCACCAAACATGGATCATAAGGAACTTTGTGATCTCTTCTTACATGCTCTCAACAATAACATACGAAAACAAGTCTAAAAACTTCCTTATAAATCATACAAATAATTGCTCGAAAGTGCTCTTAGAATTGACCAAGCCGCTATTAATAGTGGAAGAAGGGAATATGATATCAATGGAAGGTTGGTAAACCATGATAGAAACAACAAATTGTTGACAAACAATGAAGACGTTGATGGGTTAACAAACACTTCACCATCCATAAACAACAATAATTGTGGCTACAACAGTCATATGAATTTCGGGAACCAAAATGCCAACAACTATCCCCTGAGAATCAACAAGTAGCTATACAATAATCATCATAAGCCTTAAGATTACAATCACCATAAATACTGCTCATATCATAAGAGAAGGGGGCATGATATCAAGTCTTGCCGGGAGTACCATCGCTTCATATCAAACCTCCCAAAACATCAACGACAAGCATTAATGGACACATTCTCACAAGATGAAGGAAATAGTCCCAAAATACATCAAAACACCTCCGATAAAGACACCTTAGGCCTTGTGGAATTAGATAAAGGTCAAGAAGTTTGTGTTACCTAGGGACCAGAATGATCAGATGACACTCCTATTGATTTAAATTTTTCTCACATGTTAGAACTTCTTAGGAGTTCTACGCACAAGAATGTTCTCCTCAATGCCTTAGATCTAGGCCATCTAGTTCAAAACACTCCAAGTGAAAACTTTTCTTCTTCAACATTTGATTTTGAAAAGTTGCCCTCAGACGATGACATAGCTAAACAAGGTGATCTCCCCCTCCATCTAATAGTCCAAGTTCATGACTATTGCATTAAATGTGTAATGATTGACGATGGGTCTGTAATCAACATAATCTCTTTTTCTTTTCTTCAAAGAATGGGTTATGACGAAACTCAAATCACATGAGAAACTTCCATCCTTAGAATTTACAATAACCCAAATATTTGAACCAAGGGTAAGGTCATTATTCAAATCACATTGGGTTCCAAAACCCTCCCAACTGAATTTTATGTCATTAATGAAGAAACCACTTACAACATTATCTTAGAAAGGCACACATGCAGGGACAAACCCACATCATCAAAGGAGACCCTAATCCTTTCAGTCTTTGCAGAGTTGAACAAATCAAAAAGAAGGGAAAGACCATGGAAACCACTAGTGACCTAAAAATCAACACTTTTGAAAAAGGAGAGATATCAAAACAAATTGCAAATGTAGCTAAGACATCAAAATGTATAAGGAAAGGGGCAATAGAAGAATTCCCCTTCGATCCCCACTCAACAAAGTCTTATGCTCCATTCAACTTAGTAGCCATTCTTATCGAGCCAGATATGAGAATCCATACAGTTGAGACCACCACTAAGCAAAAAGGAGTACTAGAACCCACATTGAAACTAGAAGAGTCAACACCAATTCTAATTTCCCTCAAAAGTTCAAAACAAACATGAGAACTCAACAAAAACATAAGGCAATAAAGCTAGGAGGAAAATCATCAAACAACGAAACATGTGAGTACACAAAATTCCTCAATGAATTCAAAGGCATTTTTACACCAAGTCTTCGAGTGTCCTTGCAAAGACTTTCAAGTGAAGTTCAAACAAAATTGGATAGGTCTATATGTGTTAGACACACAAGAATACTGAGAGGGGGGGGTGAATCAATATTTAAACAATTTTCAATTTCAATAACTTCAACTTCTTCGAAGTAGATTAAACCTTAAGCATCATAATATCAACATGAAAGAATAACACAATGCACATCAACACATAACACCAGATATATGTGGAAAACTCTAGAAGGGAAAAACCACGGTGAGGATTAACTCACAATATATGAAGCTCAAATAATAACTTTGTTTTAGGGGCTATAACCCAAGGAAGTCGCTACTCCCTAAGTAACTTTGATTTAGGGTCACTCCCAAGGAAGCTACTACTCCCTGAAATGAGAACACACTTAGAAAAGATTACAGTATGACAGTCTTTTTACTGTCTGAAAACTGACATTGAAGCTTACACATTTGATGATTGTATTTCTACCTCGTCACACCTTCTTCTGAAGATCTGATCAGTTAGGTACACTCTATACTTGACCACTGTCACAAATATGTCTTCAAGATGAATCTGGACAACATCCACAACTTCTGTTCTTTCTCCTTCAGTCGCACATTAATAAAGCATTTATTCTGCTTTTATCTACTTGCAAACCTTTTCAATCAACTTGCAATCACCCCTCACCTCACTCACTTTGATTCACTATTTATACATGATATTACATTGATTACACAGCTTGTCGACTAGGTACAATATGAAAAACACATTTACAAGTCGGCCATACAACACACAATATGAAACGTGTAGAAGATAGGTCGTAAGTGAAGCCACACATTATACCAGCAGAAGATTTAAGCCTTACGGACCCCAACACTCGCTTAATCAAGTCTAAAACATCCTGCATAGCATAAAACACCAAGGAATTGCATCTGCACACTCCGCTCATTTGGAAATAGGACAACTTTAAGGAAAACACATGAAGTCTTGAAGTATAATGCCCACATCAACTTGACAAACCTTGTACGGTACTGGAAACAAGAAGGGTCTTCGTGAAACTTTTCCAGATGAGTCCACATGACTCATAAAACATCCCCAAACACTCCTTTGCCACCACACATCAAACAATTGTGCCGTACAACTTCAATCATTTGCTTTGAGAACACTCTGTCATCGGGAACACACTGCAACATGCTGTCATTTGAAAAACTAAGCTACGGACCACCAAGAACCTTGAAACTGAAGAGAAGCATATAATACACATCTACAAACACTTCCTCAAAACCACAATGGAAACCATTCAATTATGGAGGAATGTGAAGCTTCCAACAAGCCTTCAACACTGCCTCACTCTGCCAGGACACATGCCGGTACTCTATCATGCATAACTTTCACAGCGGAAGGGCAAATGATCTGAATCTTTAGAATTATCATCTTCACTGGAATCTTAACATACCTTCAGAACCACAACTGAATTTGCAAATGTGGAGGAATGCAGAGCATTCCATTTAGTGTTCATCATCACATCATATAGTCAGAGTATGAACTAGAACTCAGTCACTTATAGCTTTCGCAGCGGAGGAGCAGGTGATTTGAAACATTGTATTTAGCACTTTTACATCATACTAGACTTAACTCTTGAACCTCCAGACCATATCTTCAAAATTAGAAGAATGCGGAGCATTCCATTACCATGCTAGAAACACCTTCATAGAACCAACACTGTCTTCAAACTTATCAACAGAAAAAACATACATCCGATAATCAAAACATCATGAAACTTGGAACATACAACATTTGACATTGTAGGAAGCTATGTTCCAATCCGTAGAAGCACAACATAAATATAATGAGAATGCATAGCAATCTCCTAGACAATCTTCAAAGAGAAGTCATCCTGAAACATAAACTGTCACCAACTTTTGGAGGCCAAAACTTCTTTGTACAAACACATACAACTGAGGAACAGTAGGATGGAGCATTCAACATGCTTCAGGCCACCAACAACACATCTAATCCTTTTAGTGCTTCTGATTCCCATCTCAATTCTGCACTAATCAAGGCATGATATCTAACCATGAACACTATCACACTTCCATGATAGTGTTGACATCAATGACAACCTCAATGGCAACCTTAACAATCTCCTCAACATTGTGACAATGTTGACATTAATGACAACAACCTTAGGCATCACATGTTCAACAATCTCCCCCTTTGGCATTGATGGCAATACATACTTGCACATTTCTCCCCCTTTGACATCAAGCACAAATGACAACTATCAGCTCATCAACAACCACACATTTGCACATTTTTCTTTAGGTTATAAAAATAAACTCCCCTATCATCAGCAACCACTACCTGCTCCCCCTGAGAGGTAGCCATCATCAATCCAGGAAACAAAGATGTAACATTAACTCCCCCTAGACAGATGCATCATTGTGCATCTTTAGCAAGGAGGGGCAATTACCCCTAACTTCTGCCGGAGATCCTCAAAGGTGTCCTTTGCAAGAGCCTTAGTAAAGATGTATGCAATTTGATCCTTTGTTGGAACATATTCAAACTTTACTTCCTTACATGCAACCTTCTCTCTCAAAAAATGATACCTGATTGCTATATGCTTGGTTCTTGAATGCATCACTGGATTCTTGGAAATATTCATAGCACTTGTATTGTCACGCAAAATAGGATTAGGCTCATCTACAATACCTTGATATCCTTTAGAGTTTGCTTCATCCACAACACTTGTGTACAATAGGAGGCTTCTGCAATATACTCTACTTCTGCAATTGATAAGGACATTGAATCTTGCTTCTTGCTCTACCATGAAACCAATCTGCTTCCTAGAAGGAAAGCACCACCATTTGTACTTCTTCTATCATCAACACAACCAGCCTAGTTAGCATCAGTGTATGCACTCAAATCAAAGTCGTTTCCTTTTGGATACCATAGACCATAGTCCAAAGTTCCTTTCAAGTAATTGAATATCCTTTTCATTGCTTTCTCATGTGTTTTCTTAGGATTGAATTGATATCTGGCAACCACACATATTGCGTGCATAATGTCAGGTCTAGAAGCAGTCAAATACAACAAAACTCCAATCATAGACCTATAGATAGTCTGATCCACCTCCAGAGACTCATCATCTTTGCTCAAGTGACATCTAGTGACCATGGGAGTACTCACTAGTTTTGAATCCTCCATACGAAACTTCTTCAACAATTCTTTGACATACTTAGCTTGAGAAATAAATATACCACCATCTAGCTAATAAATTTGAAGTCCAAGGAAGAAAAACATTTCACCAATCATGGACATCTCAAACTCTTTTTGCATCTCCTCTACAAACCTTTTACACATCATCATCTCTACCAAAGATAATGTCATCAACATATACTACAACTATCGAAATCATGTCTCCTTCTTTATATAAAGATTACTATCTGTAGTACTTTTCTTGAAGCCTTGCTGAGGTAAGTGCTTGTCTAATCTTGCATACCAAGCCCTAGGTGCTTGCTTGAGGCCATACAAAGCCTTTTTGAGTCTGCATACCATGTCTGGATTTTTGATATCTTTAAACCATTTGGTTGTTCAATGTATACTTCTTCTTCTAGGTCACCATTCAGAAATGCTGACTTGACATCCATCTGATATACTTTGAAGTTCTTATGAGCAGCAAGAGCAAGGAACATTCTGATTTCCTCCACCCTTGCTACCGGAGCAAAAGTCTTCTCAAAATCAATGCCTTCTTCTTGAGTGTATCCTTTGCATACTAGTCTTGCTTTGTTCCTTACTTCACCTTCTTCATTCAATTTGTTCTGGAACACCCATTTTGTTCCTATAATATTCTTGTTTGCTGGTCTGGAAACCAATTGCCATGTTTGATTCTTCTCAATCTGATCCAATTCTTCTTCCATGGCTTTTATCCATTCATCCTGTTGCAAGTATGTGCTTACTGGTGTTGTCATTGATGTCAACATATTTGTGTTGTCATTGGTATCAACTGTGCTCTTGTTTTGATTGTGTTGAGTCAGCTGCTTTGTATTGGCTTATATAAGTGTTGAAGACAATGAAAAAGTATTCCTGACACCGAGTTTCCAAGTGCTTTTGATAAAATTTGCTCTCCTAGTGGAAACAGTGTGTTACAGAGTTTTCTGGCTTGTTGAAATGCAGTATAGTGTTTTACTTTGCATAATTTGTATATTGAATATCTTTGTCTATGGATTAGAAGTTATGTTAAGGAATGTCTGTAGATGCTATGTTTCAAGTTAGAGCCTCTGGTATGAAGATTTGAGCGAGTTTTGATCACTAGAGTAAAAACTATTTTTCTGTGCATTTAGTGGTGACAGGGATAATGTATTTTGCTCCACATTTCTTTGCATTTAAGTCTTACAGTCTGTGGTTCTGGAATTAAGTTTCCAGTGAGCCTCTTCTTTTGTAGTGAGCCTTTGATTTTCGATATTGTTATTATAGATTATTGTGAGTTAACACTCACCGTGGTTTTACCCTTATTGGGTTTTCCACGTAAAAATTTGGTGTCTCATGTGTCTCATGTGCGAATGTGTTTAAGTTTCTGATTTCATGCTTTCATGGTTAAAATACAATAATAGTGATTAAGTGGATGATGTATTAATGGTTTTGAAGTATTGGTTACAACTGATTCACCCCCCCTCTTAGTTGTCTTTCCCTTTTCAACAATTGGTATCAGAGCGAGGGTTCCTTGGTAAAGAGCCTAATAGCTCGAGGCAGATTTGGGATGGTGCACATGAAGGAATCACCGCAGTTCGATAGAATAGATTATGCTCTTTGGAAGGTACAGATGAAAAGTCATCTCATTTCTCTTGGTTATAATGTTTGGAAGATGGCAGAGAAAAAATATACTATTCCTCAAAATGGACCATCAGATGAAGATGAAGTTAAACAATATGAATTTAATGGAAAATCTAGAGATGCTCTGTTAAATGCTTTATCCAACACTGAGTTAGTGAAAGTAGTGGATCTGGAAACTGCTCATGAGATCTGGGAAAAGTTGAAAAATTTGTATGAGGGAGATGATTCTATGAAGAGTGCAAAATTACAAAATCTGAAGGCGAAGTATGAAGCCCTGAAGATGAGTGATGATGAGAACATAACAATCTACATGCAAAAGGTTGATGAAATTGTTAATGGAATCAAAGGTCTTGGAGAAATTGTTGATGAAGATGAGGTTGTGCTGAAGATTTTAGGTCTTTGCCTAAATCCTATAGTCACAAGGTGTCAGCAATTGAAGAAGTTATTAGTGTGAACAAGATTACAAAAGATTAGCTGCTCAGGAAGATTACAACTTTTGAGATGAGAGAGTTTGGTGATGCTCTGCCAAAGACTGAGACTGCTTTCAAAGCCAACACTTCAGAAAAGACTTCAAGAGCTCAAAAATATGTTGTGGAATCCAATGATGACCTTGATGAGATTGAAGCCAACTTTGTGGATTGAAGAAATGCTATTATGTGAGAGATCTTGATGATGATGGTGTAACAAATGATGAGTCTGATGATGCTAATACTAGTGCAAATGAATGCTTGTTTATTGCTATTAAAAAAGAACCTATGTCTACTAATCTTGCTAGTTGTGTGAAGGAAGAAAAACTAGTTGAAGAGAGTGCTTTGTCTGTTCAGGTTGAGAAGGATAAGGATGAATGGATTATTGACAATGGATGCTCACATCACATGACTAGTGACAAGTAAGTTTATAAGTTTGGAAAAATATGATGGAGGATTGGTTAGGTTTGGAGATGATGCACTGGTAAGATTTGTGGAAAATGATCTATTTCTTTTGATGGTAAGCACAACATAGATGATGTTCTATATGTGAAGGGTTTGAAGCATAATCTCTTAAGTGTTGGTCAGATGTGCGACAAAGGGTATGATATGAGATTCAAGGACAATGGTTGCAAGATCATGGAAAGCTCCAAAATAGTGATTGCTACTGGTAAAAAGACTAGAGGAAATGTTTATCATTTAAGAGGAACTAATGATTGTTATTTGTTGGCTCAGATAGATGAGAGTTGGCTGTGGCTTAGAAGGATGTGTCATATCAATTTTGACATCTTGGTGAAGATAAGTTTAGTACAAGCTGTGAGAGATCTATCTAGGTTTGTGAAGCCTGCTAATACTATTTGCAAGGAATGTCAATTGGGGAAATAGACAAGGACAAGTTTCAAGAGTAAAGAACAATTCTCTACTGGATTGCTTGAATTAGTGCATATAGATTTGTGTGTTCCTACAAGAACAAGAAGCTTACAAGGTGACAGGTATTTTATGTTGCTTATTGATGATTATTCCAGAATGACTTGGGTTACTTTCTTAAAGGCTAAATCAGAAGCCCTAGACAAGTTTAAGGTTTTCAAGGTAATGGTTGAGATTGAGTTAGATTTGAGGATCAAGTGCTTAAGGTCTGATAGAGGAGGAGAGTTTACATCAAATGAATTCAATATCTTCTGTGAAGAACATGGGATAAAAAGACAGTTGTCTGCTCCTAGAACTCCCCAGTAGAATGGAGTTGTTGAAAGAAAGAACATGATAGTTCAAGAGGCTGCTAGGTCAATGATGAAGGAGGCAAATCTACCGGAAGTATATTGGAGAGAAGCTATACATACTGTTGTCTACATTCAAAATAGAGTTCAAGTCAAAGGTAGTGGTACTAAAACTCCTTATGAATTGTAGTATGGAAGAGTTCCTACAGTAAAATATTTTAAATTTTTTGGAAGCAAATGTTATATCAGAAGAGATGAAGAGTTAGGCAAGTTTGATGCTAAGAGCGATGAAAGAATTTTCCTTGGATACTCTACTAAGAGTAAGGCCTACCGATGCTACAATAAGAGATTGAGTAAAGTTATTGAGAGTGCTAATGTGAAGGTTGATGAAGATAGGGAAATAATATCAGCTCTAAGTGGCTATGAATCAGATGAACCTACTACTACAATGAATGAAGAAAAAATTGAACAAAAAGACAGTTAAGTTGAAGAAAAAACTTTGGAAAGTGATGTTAAGACTCCTAGGTATGCAAAGATTAATCATTCTGAAGATCAGATTATTGGTGACAAAAGTAAAGGGGTATTGACAAGGAAAAGAACTGTAGAAGAACATGTGAACTACTATTTACTTTCACAGATTGAACCTAAGACTATAAATGAGGCCCGCAAAGATGAAAGTTGGGTAAAATCCATGGAAGAAGAGCTGATGCAGATAGAAAAAAATTAAACTTGGGAATTGGTTCGTAGACCTGCTGATAAGAATGTGATTGGAACTAAATGTGTTTTTAGAAACAAGATGAATGAAAATGGAGAAGTAGTTAGAAAGAAAGCAAGATTGGTATGCAAAGGATATTCTCAAGTTGAAGGCATAGATTTTGAAGAGACTTTTGCTCCTGTGGCAAGGATTGAAGCAATAAGAATGTTCCTGACATTTGCAGTACACAAAGATTTCAAAGTGTACCAAATGGATGTGAAGTCTGCAATCTTGAATGGAGAGATGGAAGAAGAGGTTTACATTGAACAATCGGAAGGATTTAAGTCATTAGACCAAGGTGACATGGTATGCAGATTGAAAAAAGCCTTGTATGGACTTAAGCAAGCCCCTAGAGCCTGTTATGCAAGATTAGACAAGTATTTGTTGCAATTAGGGTTCAGTAAAGGTACCGTTGACATCAATCTCTATTTCAAAATCAATGATGATCAAATTCTGATTGTTGTAGTCTTTGTTGATGATATTATCTTTGGAGGAAATGAAGGTATGTGTAAGAGATTTGCAGAGGAAATGCAAAAATAATTTGAGATGTCTATGTTTGGTGAAATGTATTTCTTTTTAGGATTGCAGATTACTCGATTAGAAAAAAGAATTTTTATTTCTCAGTCCAAGTATGTAAAAGAATTGTTGAACAAGTTTGGAATGGAGGATTCTAAACCAGTATGTACTCCTATGGTAACTGGTTGCAAGCTGAGCAAGAATGATGAATCACCTAAGACTGATCAGAAAAAGTATAGGTCTATGATTGGAGGATTGCTTTATCTAACCCATACCAAACCTGACATAATGCATGCAGTCTGTCTTGTGGAAAGATTTCAAGAAGATCCCAAAGAGTCACATGTGATGGCAGTTAAGAGGATCATGAGGTATTTGAAAGGCACTTCAGACTACAGATTGTGGTATCCCAAAGACACTGATTTCACTCTTAGTGCTTATACAAATACAGATTGGGCTAGAGATGTTGATGACATAAAGAGTACAAGTGGAGGTGCTTTCCTCTTGGGTAACAGATTGGTTTCATGGCTGAGCAAGAAGTAAGAATCAATTTCTTTGTCTACTACAGAAGAAAAATATATTGTTGCAACATGTTGTACTCAAGTGCTTTGGATGAAGAAAATATTGAAGGATATAAGAGTTGTGTATGAAGAACCAATTTCAATCTTTTGTGACAATACAAGTGCTATAAACATTTCAAAGAATCCAATGATGCACTCAAGAACAAAGCATTTATCTATAAGGTATCACTTTCTGAGAGAAAAGATAACAGAGAATGAAGTGAAGATGGAATATGTGTCTACTAAGGATTAGATTGCAAATAATTTTACAAAGCCTCTGCCTAAAGATACTTTTGAGTATCTCAAGAAAACGTTAGGCGTTATTACCCCTCCTGCTTTAAAGTAAGATGCATAAGGAATGCATCCGTTAAGTGGTGTCCAAAGTTCCATCTTTTGATCTGGATTGATGTTTTTGAAGGCTACCTCTTAGGGGGAGTGGGTAGATGTTGCTAATATGAGTTCTTGATAAAGAGAAGTAAGTATTGCAAAGTTGCTGACAGAGTAATTCCAGTTTGATCAGAGCAGTAGTTTGCAAGTATGTGCAGAGAAAGAAGAAGTGATGTCCTTGGCCATTGATGTCAAAGGGGGAGAGAAAATCATGTGAAAAACTCAAGAGGAGAAAGAGTTCAGATGTGTAAAGAGAAAGGGGGAGAAAGTAATCAATGCAGATTCTTGCCTTGATGGTTCTTATAGTTTTTCACATCAATGTTGCCATCAATGAGAAAGGGGGAGATTGTTGCAAGTATGTGCTTACCGGTGTTGTCATTGATATCAACATATCTGTGTTGTCATTGATGTCAACTGTGCTCTTGTTTTGATTGTGTTGAGTTAGCTACTTTGTATTGGCTTAAATAAGTGTTGAAGACATTGAGAAAGTATTCCTGACACTGAGTTTCCAAGTGCTTTTGAGAAAATTTGCTCTCCTAGTGGAAACAGTGTGTTACAGAGTTTCCTGGCTTGCTGAAATGCAGTATAGTGTTTTGCTCCGCATATTCTGTATATTGAATATCTTTGTCTACGAATTGGAAGTTATGTTAAGGAATGTCTGTAGATGCTATGTTTGAAATTTGAGCCTGCGGTATGAAGATTTGAGCGAGTTCTGTTTACAAGAGTAAAAACTATTTTTCTGTGCATTTAGTGGTGACAGGAAGAATGTATTATGCTCCGCATTTCTCCGCATTTAAGTCTTACAATCCGCGGTTCTAGAATTAAGTTTGTAATGATGTTATGTGCCTTCAGTTCAAATGGTTCATGATTTAGTGCTCTACAAGCGATCTTTCTTTTATGACAGTGGTTGACAGTAATGTTCAAGTGCTCCGGTTTGAAGAATCTTATGGATAAAGTGTTTAGAGGTTGTGTGGATGTGTGAGGCCGATTTATTTCACTTCCCTATTTTGATCGTTTTACATTATAATTGGTGACATTATCAAACATTTAGAGACTATTGATTTCCATTATGCAGATTTAGACTATATCTTCTGATTTGGACTAGTTTTGATTAGTTATGTGGTGATTTGATTAGATTCCATTTTGATGCTCTTATGATGCTAGACATGTGAGATACATTTGATATTTATTATTGATGATGATTATAAGCACATTTTATGGTTTTGTTATTAAATTTTGATTTTGAGATATTAGATAGAAAATGCAAATTTAAATCTTGATTATGATATAAGTTGCTTAATGTGTTGTATGAATTATGCGATGATATGATTTTTAATTTCGGTTGCTTCGGCTATAATATATCTATGTTGGATTAACCATTTGATCGAGTGCGCAAGTGATTTTCTAAGCCACAAAAAATCGGAGGCAGATCTCACACTTATGTAATTCCTTGTTAAGCTGATCCATTCCAAAGAGGGATGAGGATCACGTTTGATCGAATGATGTTTTCGTATATGCTTGATTTAATTATTTGGCCTAGCTCACCCTTTTATTTGATTTAAATTATGTGTTGTAAAATTTATGTTTTATCTCACACGATTTGTTGTTCTTTTATTTATGGGCCATTTAATGTGATTTTACACCTCCCTAAGTGTTGATTAGAGTTCCAAACTTACCCTTGGTGGTACCCCTAGGGTCTAGGGTCCATTTGGACTTACTAAACCCTAGGGTAACTCACATCTTGTCACTCTAAACTTGGGTTTAGTAAATGTGACGAAATTTCAAATTGGCTAAGGGTGGGAGATGAGTCATGCCTTGGAAAGGGCCCATCTCCCTTCCCAAGGCTTAGGGATTCCTCTACCAAGAAGACTTGGGGAGTCTTTAAGACCCCCAAGTGTGTGGGATCTTCCTCCAAGACTCTCACACACGTGTGAGAGCATCTTGGAGGGAGAGGGCTCTCTTGGAGGATAAGAGGATGACATGTATCATCCCTTATCCTCATGGAACCATGAGGAGAGTTGCCACCTCTCCACTTGGGCTCTCACACGTGTGAGCATAAGTGGATAAGGTGAGGGTTTGAATGGATTAGAGGGTGACACTTGTCACCCTCACACTCCTTCTCCCTTGCAAGTGGCATGGGATGAGGAAGGAGAAGGTGACAAGTGTCACCTTCTCATTCCTTAGGGCCAAACTTGGAGGCCTATTTTATCTCCTCTTGGAGAGGAGTTGGGGGTTCTTACTTTTTAGAAATTTCTTTCTATCTTGGGAGTTTTTGGGAAGAGTTGGAGAAATCTTGGAGGCTTGGAGACTTGGAGAAAGCTTGTGGGCTCTTCTTCAAAGTGCATTCATTGTTGGGGCTCTTAAGGTAAGCCCTATGGCATTAGCCATTTCCTTATGCTTGTTCATTCTTGTTTGTGTGCTTGAGAATTTATGTTGGGTGTTATTTTTCATTTTTGTGTGGGTTTGGGTGTTGGTAAGAGCATCTCCATTTGGAGAAAAGGCTCAACTCATATGGGGTAGGGGAGAGTGAACCTCCTCGAGGCCACCTCCTGGTGTTGTTCTATTTATAGCCTTAAAAGCATTCTATGGTGTTTGGGAGTATTTTGGATGGCAAGAGTGCCATGGTGATTTTGAGTTTTTGGAGATATTATTTTGGCTTGAGGCCTTGTGGTATTGTAATCATTGAGTTTTGGAGTGACCTCTTGAGTTGAGGGGTCCACTCCCCTACCCTTCTAAACTCATTTTAATGAGTTTAGTTTTGTGCAAAATCCTTGGGTGAATTTGTGTTGTTTTTGTGATCTTTGTTGTGGTGTGAAAGAAATCCCGTGTGAGATCTACCTCCCCAACTCGGGGGTGACCCACTAGCAGGTCTATGGTAGGGAGAAGGGTGATTTGCATGGATTGGCTTTCCCCCTTGTGTGTTGTTATTATTGCAAGTCATTTGGATTCTTGGAGTTTTGGAGAAAAGTTTATTTTAGCTTTATTGCTTTATCTTGTTGGCTGGTTGAGAGCCATGGACTTGGAGGCCTTATTATTTGAGTTGTAAACTTATTGTTCTCTCCATTGTACTTGTTGTGGAATTTTTTTAAATGTGTGATATCCCTTATTTTGATTTCAAAAAATATGTTCATTATGTTGCTGTTTGCGCTTATGTGGTTATGGAAAGTTTGACAAAAGAAAATATAGCTTGTTGTTTTTTTTTTAGTATTAAAAAAAAGAGAAAGAAATATATATGCTGTAGCTTGATTCCCTTGTATGCTAAAATAGAAAGCCAATTAAATCAATTCTGTTGAAATGAATTCTTGAAACAGAAAAAAAAAAGTGTAGTGTTCCCATGTTTATGATTCTATTTTTCAAAGAAAAGAGAGAGAATATAAGACTATTTTTTTTCCTTGAATTTGTTGCTAAAAAATAGAGTGGTATATGTTTCATTTATTTATTGTCAAAAGAAAAGAAGAAATAGTGTTTCTGTTTAATTTATTTTTGCAAGAAAATAAAAATGAATACCACTGGTTCATTTAAGTTTCAAATCTGATTATATTATTTTCTTTAAAATGATTGTGTAAATATACATATAAGATATAATATATATATATATATATATATATATATATATTTCTTAATTTATATCTATTTTAAATCTACTAGTATCTCTGTATTAAAATAGTGTGTATATATATATAGACACACACACATATATATGTGTGTATACTTCATATAATAAACAAACTATTTTTAATGTAATAAGAATGAATTTTTTTTTGCAAAGTTCACATTTAACTGAGACTGTATTTATTAAGGAAATTGTATAATGCTACGCCCGAACCGTAGGTTTGAAGCACAATTTTTAAACCAAACGAAAAAAAAAAAAAACTTGAAATATTCTTTTGGGGACGGCAGCTTGGCCACTGCCCCCAGCCCCTTTTTGTTTATGAGGTGGGGGAGGGGACGATCTCCCCACCCACCATACAGTGGGAGGTGGGTGGGGGAACCGCCCCCCCAACCCCCCTTACACCCCACTCCCTTCGCAGCCACGGTGGGCAAGAAAGAAAACGACGACGACGCTATAGGAACCCCGCCGTCTTTGTCGATTCTGCCCTTGTGTTTCCTTCGGCCCTTACACTGTTTTACTTGCCATTTCTTATATCCAATAAATTATATATATATATATATACCTTTGAGATCTCTATATCTTACTCAAAGCAAAAAATAAACAAGTTTCTCAAATCTGTATCATGTATAAAAATGTATATATATACACATAAATGTGTATATATATACATGAATATGTATATATAACTATTACAAAAAAAGAAACCCTATAGATTCTAAATGAATATATACCTCAAAGAGGTATTCCCATGGCTACCAAGTCATTGGAGAAAAAAACCAACCTGTAACAAAAATGGGGAAACAAAGAGAGAAGACCAGAGGCAAAATGAAAGGGGGAAGAAGAGATGAGGAAAAGATATTAGGGTTAGGGAATTCTATTTAGAAAACAAATAAAATATTAGAAAAGGGCTGAGTTGGAGGATGAGTGGGAAAATAGTAATGTTATTTTATTTATTTCTTTCATTTCTCCCATGTGCACAAGAATTCAAACTTCCCTTTCTTTTTGCATTTTGACTTTTGGATTTATTTGCCTTCCTTAGTATTTTAAATTATTTTGATTTAAATATTCTTTTGGGGATTGGATTATTTACTTCTGAGTGGGATTTATTTTAAATGGGGAATGGGATTTTTTTATGTATTTGGGATTCTTTATCTCTTTGTAAGTTATTTAATTTTGACACCCTTATTAGTTATCTAGTGGGGTTTTAATCTAATTTATTGGGAAAACCTTTTAATTGAATTATTTTAATTTAATCGACTTTTATTATGGGAGGGGATGTTTTACTTTTTCCCTCTTTTAATCTTTTTAACTTGAGTTATTTAATAAATATAATTGTTGCAATTATATTTATTAAAGGACCTAATTATTGAATTTTATTTTGGTCGTTTATTTAATTTCGAGTTTTATATTTTGATGAGTGGTAAATTCTATTTTGACCCTTGGAATTATTTAATTTATTCCTATACTTTATTTATTTAATTTTTGTCTTAATTATTTCATGGGAAATTCTTTTAAAAATATTTATTTCATATGTTGAAAACGCGTTATGCTACCGAATTTTCTCGAAATTTAGGGTTTTATTTTAATGGTATTTTTGTGACATTTTTTTTTATCATTCCATTTCATCATGCGACCATTATATCATTGAAGCATTATTTTATTCAATTTTATTTATGCATTAGAATTAGGGTTTGATTTCGATTCAGTCGAAATCATTTCACTCACCTAGGAAACTTAGGGTTTTGAATTAAATCGATTCTAACCCCAGTAGTGATGCTCATCGCGTCGCATAACCCCCTAGTCAGTTTTCATCACACAGGGGATTGTGTAGGTAGACACTCTTTCTCGAGTATCGATTGACATGTTTACACCTTATGCGTATTGCCACCGAGGACATTGACGCATGCGAGGGGGTTTCTAGGGACACGTGGAAAAGTTTTTGATATTTCGTGTCATGACCACATGACTAGTGTGGACATGACACGTGCGTTGCGTGACGTAACCGTATGGAAAATGTGGGCATGACAGGATGTTCTTGGTGATTGTAACATGCTTGTGGATGTCTCTAGACCGTGTTCCTGCCTTTTGATTGGTCCGCAAAGTGTAATTTGGATCGTGCATGAAGCATGTTCTTAAAGGTCTTAGTGTTAACATCAGTTTTGGTTGACTTGGTTGTTTCACTACTTGCGATTATACTTTAGAGTTTGCGATAGTGTGTTGTTGCATGGAAGATTGTATTTGAGTCCCAGCTAAGGAGTGGTTTGGTCTGCATTCATTCTTTCTCTTTCATTAATCTGTTTAGGTCCATACCTATTCTAATGTATGTATGTTTGCCGACCTTGGAGATTTTTCCAATGGTTGATGATTGCAATGCCGACCTTGATGATCATTCTAAGGTTGATGAATTGTATAAATACTTTAAATGAAGTAATGAAAAAGGTAATCAAGATGCAAAGATGAAAAGATAATTATGAAGTGAAAAAGTAGAGTAGAGCAGAGGATGTTTATTGTGCTTTAATGGAACTGAACCTTGGCATAGTGTAGATGCTACTATCTCAGTTCACCAACTCTGGTAGTGAGCCACCCCATTGGTAGTGAGCCTTTTCTTTTGCAGTGAGCAATTTGAGCAGTGAGCCCTAAGGCAGCGAGCCTTTGATTTTTGGTATTGTTATTACATATTATATTGTGAGCTAACACTCACCATGGTTTTCCTTTATTGGGTTTTCCATGTGAAAATTTGGTGTCTCATGTGTCTCATGTGCGAATGTGTTTAAGTTTCTGATTTCATGCTTTCTTGGTTAAAATACAATAATGGTAATTAAGTGGATGATGTATTAATGGTTTTGAAGTATTGGTTACAACTGATTCACCCCCCTCTTAGTTGTCTTGCCCTTTTCAACACATCCTTGCTGGCTTCAACAAAGTCTTAGGTTCTACTTTTGATAACAAACACAAATTTGCTGGCTCATGTGTCTTGGCAAACCTTCTCCTTGTCTGCACACCTCTATTCTTATCTCCAATGATTTGATTTGCTGAGTGATTCTTCTGAACATACTTTGCTGGGGTCTTAAGCATCTGCTCTAGTTCTTGATCCTTTTCTTCTTTCACTTCTTCTTCTTTATCTTCAATACAAAGAAAGATATCAGATTCGGTGTCTTCTGAATCTTGTGAGATCTGATATAAGTCTTCATCTACTTTGACATTTGTGCTTTCAATCATCTTGCCCAACCTTTTGTTGTAGCATCTACAGGCCTTACTTATGGTTGAGTAACCAAGAAGGATTCCTTCATCACATGTTGAATCAAACTTTCCAAAGTCTTCATCTCTTTTGATATAGCATTTGCTTCCAAAGATCCTGAAGTATCTAACAGTGGGAGGTCTTCCATACCACAACTCATAGGGAGTCTCTATGCTGTTGACCCTTAACTACACTCTGTTAGTTAGATAGACAACAACATGAACTGCTTCTTTCCAGTATATATCAGGCAGATCTGCATCTTTCAACATTACCCTAGACATTTCTAGCACAGTCCTATTCTTCCTTTCTACTACCTCATTTTGCTGAGGGGTTATAGGAGCAGAAAAATGCCCCTCATACCATAATCTTCACAAAACTCTTCAAATTCATTTGAAGTAAACTCACCTCCTCTATCTAACCTTAAACATTTGATCTTAGTATCCATTTCATTTTCAACCAAAACTTTGAAAACTTTAAACTTATCAAGGGCATCATATTTTTCTCTTAAGAAAGTAACCTAAGTTATTCTAGAATAATCATCAATGAGCAACATAAAATACCATTCACCTTGTTGACTCTTTACTCTTGTAGGTCCACATAGGTCTGTGTGAATCAGCTCCAGTGACTTTGAAGAAGAGTACTCCTTGCTTTTAAAACTTGTCTTTGTCTACTTTCCCATTTGACATTCCTTGCATACAATGTTTGCAGGCTTGATTATCTTAGGCATATCTTTCACTACATGAGTAGAGCTGATTCTTACCATATTATCAAAATTGTTGTGTCCCATTCTTTTATGCTACAACCAACACTCACTGAATTGAGCTAAAAACCATGTTCTTCCATTTACCTCTTTCAAGTGATAAATATCACCACATGTCTTGATACCTTCTGCAACTAGTTTTCTAGATCTTGCCTTCTTGATTTTACAACCATTGGCATGAAAAATAAGATTGTAACCTTTCCTGCACATTTGACTGACACTAAGAAGATTGTGTTGTAATCCTTGGACATAGAGAACATCCTTAGTCCTGTTCTTTCTATCAATAGTTATGGCACCTTTTCCACATATTTGAGCTGACTCATCACCTCCAAACTTGACAGCTCCACCATCCCACTTCTCAAGGCTGATAAACTTTTCTTTGTCACCAGTCATATGATTTGAACAACCACTATCAATAACCCAAGGTTTGGTTTCTTCTTTTGCATGGAAGGTAGTCCATACAACCATTGATCTTTCATTGTTTTAGACTGTTTGCAAGGTATAAGTTTTTCCATATTCTCCAACATCATCCTTTTTGTCACCAACACTGATGGCCAAAAAGAGTGTTTCATCATTTGAATCATCATGATCCTCATCTTCTAAAGAAACACTGTCTTTTATGGAAAACAGACTCCTTTTGAATTTACTATTTCTGTTACTTCTCCTAACTTCTTTAAGAGGACATTTAGAAGCAAAGTGACCAACCTTTCCACAATTGAAACATTTGAAGGGTACCTTACTTTTATATTTTCCAAAGACTTTCTTTAGTGTTCATACAAAATTTGCTTCAGCATCATCAGGGCTTTCATCTTCATCAGTAGTCTCATCCTTTGTCTTTTTATTGACTTTGAAAGTAGCTTCTTTCTTTGGAACATCATTGTCAAATTCTCTCATTTCAAAAGCAATAAGGGTCCCAAACATTTGATCTAAAGAGTATTTATCCAAGTCTACAGTCTCCTCAATAGAAAATACCTTACGACTGTAAGATTTGGGAAGATATCTCAGAACCTTCTTCACAATTTCATCCTCTTTTATTTTGCCACCAAGACCTGTGATGCCATTGACCACTTCATTCACTCAAAGCATAAATCTAGCAATATTTTCATCCTCTGTCATCTTTAGGGCTTCAAATATGCTTATGAGGATTTGCATCTTAGCTTTCTTTACTTTCTTATCTCCTTCATAAATGGTTTCAAGTTTATCCTAGACTTCTTGAGCATAGCTACAACTAATCACTTTTGAAGGTTCTAAATCAGTTAATCCACTCATGATGGAAAACTTTGCCTTGGCATTGTTATCATACTTCTTGATTTCATCTGCATCTGTAGGAATAGTAGCAGGAATAGTGTAACCTTTCTTGACATAATCCCAAACTCCACACCCTAGAGAATTGATGTAGGCTTCCATCCTTAGCTTCCAAAAAACATACTTTGTTCCATGAAATCTAGGTATCTTACTGGATCCACCTTGTATCATCTTGGATATTCCCCAAGCGGTTAAGCTTCCCTCAGAGGAACTTAGCTCTGATAGCAATTGTTAGACATAAGAATATTGAGAGGGGGGAGGGTGATCAATATTTAAACAATTTTTAATTTCAACTTCAACTTCTCCAGAGCAAATTAAACCTTAAGCATCATAATATCAACATGAAAGAATAACATAATGCACATCAACACATAACACCAGATATATGTGGAAAACCCTAGAAGGGAAAAACCACGGTGAGGATTAACTCACAATATATGAAGCTCAAATAATAACTTTGTTTTAGGGGCTATAACCCAAGGAAGCTGCTACTCCCTAAATAACTTTGATTTAGGGTCACTCCTAAGGAAGATTCTAGTCCCTAATGACTTTGTTTTAGGGTCACTCCCAAGGAAGCTACTACTCCCTAAAATGAGAACACACTTACAAAAGATTACAGTATGATAGTCTTTCTACTGTCTGAAAACTGACATTGAAGCTTACACATTTGATAATTGTACTTCTACCTCTTCACACTTTCTTCTGAAGATTTAATTAGTTAGGGACACTCTATACTTGACTATTGTCACAAATATGTCTTCAAGATGAATCCGGATAGCATCCACAACTTCTTCTCTTTCTCCTTTAGTCGCACATTAATAATGCATTTATTTTGCTTTTAGCTGCTTGCGAACCTTTTCAATCAACTTGTAATCACCCCTCACCTCACTCACTTTGATTCACTATTTATACATGATATTACATTGATTACATAGCTTGTCGGCCATATACAATATGAAAAATACATTTACAAGTTGACCATACAACACACAATATGAAATATACAGAAGATAAGTCCTACATGAAGCCACATGTTACACCAACAGAAGATCCAAGCCTTCCAGATCCCAACACTCACTTAATCAGGTCCAAAACATCCTTCACAACTTCAAACATGAAGGAATTGCATCCGCACGCTCTGCGCATTTAGAAATAGGACAACTTGAAGGAAAACACATGAAGTATTGTAGTATAACGACCACATCAACTTGACATACCTTGTGCGGTACTAGAAACAATAAAGATCTTCGTGAAACTTTTCCAGATGAGTCCACATGACTCATAAAACATTCCCAAACACTCCTTTGCCACCGTACATCAAAGAATTTTTTCGTACAACTTCAATCATTTACTCTGAGAACACTCTGTCATCTAGAACACATTGCAACATGATGTCATTTGAAAAACTGAGCTGTGGACCACCAAGAACCTTGAAACTAAAGAGAAGCATATAATACACATCTACAAACACTTCCTCAAAACCACAATGGAAACCATTCATTTTCAGAGGAATGCAGAGCATTCCGACAGGCCTTCAACACTGCCTCACTCTGCCAGGACACATACCGATACTCTTTCATGCATAACTTTCACAATAGAAGGGAAAATGATCTGAATGTATGTAATTATCATCTTCACTTGAATCTTATCATACCTTAATAACCGCATAGTTGAATCTACAAATGCGGAGGAATGTGGAGCATTCCATTCAGTCTTCATCATCACTTCATACTGTCAGAGTATGAACCATAACTCAGTCACTTATATCTTTCACAGTGGAGGAGCAAGTGATCTAAAACATTGGATTTAGCACTTTTACATCATACTAGAATTAACTCTTGAACTACAATACCATATCTTCAAAATTAGAGAAATGCAAAGAATTCCATTACCATGCTAGAAACACCTTCATAGAACCAACACTGTCTTCAAACTTGTCAACAGAAAAACATATTCTGATAATCAAAATATCATGAAACTTGGAACATACAAGATTTGACATTGTAGGAAGCTATGTTCCAATCCGTAGAAGTACAAAATCAATATAATGAGAGTGCAAAGAAATCTCCCAGACAGTCTTCAAAGAGAAGTCATCCTGAAACAGAAACTGTCACCAACTTCCGGAGGCCAAAAATTCTTTGTACAAACACATACAACTGAGGAACATTAGGATGGAACATTCAACATGCTTTAGGTCACCAACAACACATTTGATCCTCTTAGTGCTTCTGATTCCCATCTCAATTCTGCTTTGATCAAGGCATGACATTCAACCATGAACACCATCACACTTCCATGATAGTGTTGACATCAATGACAACCTCAATGATAGCCTTAACAATCTCCTCAACCTTGTGACAATGTTGACATCAATGACAACAACCTTAGACATCATATGTGCAACAATATGTAGTTAGGGAAGATGTCAAAGATGATGCTTACTTCTTGTGCACTATGAAAAGTGAAGAGTTTAGTATATGAAAACTCCATAAAATCATAAAAACATCAAAAATAGAAAAAAAACCCAAAAAATCAAATAATCTCAAAAATAAAAAAATTACAAAATCATTGAAAAATCAAAATAGTTTTTGCATTCTTCATTTTGTTCTGCCATGCATTTTTGTGAAGTAACATGCTATTGTATGATTTTTGTTTTAGTAAGGAGTCTAAGGTTTCTTAGGTACAGGTTGACCCTTTGAGCTTTTGAGATCCCTTATGATCATGTTCACCACTTAACATTTCCCAATGGTTCTAATCAAAGCCTAGCTTTTAGCTTCACACCAAGTCTAAGTAAAGTCAATATTGAAACCTACAGTACTCAATAGAAGCTTGCAAGTAGACCTTCCCCATTCCTCCTTAGTAGAAAGGAAGTTTGGCTAGATAGTGAAAACCCTTGGTGGTGCTCATTCCCTTATCTTTCTTAACAGAAAATGCCAGGGGAATCATAACTCTGTATAAAGCAATAAAAAAATCACGAGTGAAACAAAAAATAAGAGATCCAAAAAAATAAGTGAGAGAAAAAGAAAAAGAGAGATCATAAGAGAGAGAATACCAGAAAGCATCAAAGCATCAAAATATCAGAAAGAGAAAATCAAAGTGTGACATTGTAACATAAAAGCAAAAATTAAATACAAAAAAAGATAATAAAAAGAAAAGATTGATGATGTCCGTACTCTTGAGTGGAGATAAATCTTGAAGCTATAACGGTGACATCTATCAACGAAAACAAAGGTACAAAGCACACAACACACTAGCTGAGCAAAAATAAGAGTCTAGCTATCTTTAGGACCATCTTCTGCTCTAGAGCCTTTCTTTTACCCCAGGTCTATCTTGTTGGCCATCTCTGATCTAAGTCTAGAAGGTAGTAATAAAATTTGTTGCTTGTCTAAGTTGAAAGGTTGTCAAAGTGTTTTGTCTAGATAAGGATCAATGTCTATCCTTCTGCAAATCTAAAATCAAGAACATTCCATCTCCTCCCAGCTCCCACTTGAGTCCCCAATCCTATCCTAGGGTTCCATAGGTCTCCCTATACCAAGTCAACTTGCAATCCCTTGAGTCAAAAATCTTACTAAAGAGAATTCACACTATTTGTTCCACTTGCATACATTTCAAAATAATAAAACTTGTTATAAAATCATGGAATTCATAGAACTTAGAACATAGTACTTCGCATTTCATATTTGTGAATCACATCTAGACACATTGCATCTCATTCACATCAGAAAAAGACAAAAGAAAATTGCGTCATCCATGTGTGATCATCATAAGTATACATTCTCATAAGAAAAATAAAATCTCTATTCAACCATATGTACAAGAGGGAAAGTGAAGTACAAGATGTCAACTAAAGCTAAATATAAATCTCAACCAATCAGGTCTCACAATAATAAGTGCAAAACAATGTCTGAGTGCAAGTCACTCCTCCAACAAGTCATAAGTGCAAAACTGTGCACTCAAGTGTTCAAGTCTATCCATGCAAGGGGGAAAGGGTACAAATATCTTCAATGAACATAGGTCTTTCAAAGACCTCAAGGTGTCAAGTCAAACCTTCACCAAATCTTTAGAAAAATTAGAAAGTTAAAAAACAAAAAAATTGTAAAAGCCTCAAAAATCCCTAAAAATTAAATATGTTCTTCAAAATCTGCAATAAAAGGAGAATTTGTTCTTCTCTCTAGCTTAGCATATGTTTTATTTCCATAGTGCTCTTGCACCCTCGTTTTGTGTGATTTCATTCTTGTAGGTCCCCATGGTGAAGTAAGGCAACTCAGGTATACTTAGGACTCACACATCAACAATATATTTCCTTGTTTTTAATTTGGTAATCATTATTGAATATCATAATAGCGTACTAATACTTGTCATTTCAAGTATTATTACGGGATAATAACATTAGGTAAGGCCTATTTCTAGAAGGGTATTAACCCTTCATGTAGACTATCATCCCCAAGGGGGAAAGTACGAAGCACCAAAAAAGTGCATGGGCCTACATGGTAATCTGATGACGAGATATAGTCCTAATCACGTACATGTAAGCATGTGATAATGACCTCTCAAAAACATTCTTCTTGGTGACATGTGGATTAGAGTTGTTTGTCTTTTTTGTGTTTCTCTAGTCCCCTAGCTAACACTCCTAGGTCTTGTTTCTTCATCTTTCACCCCTTGTCGATAATCTTTTTGCTTTCTAGCCCTGCTGACTTAACTAACTAGTGTTGCAAGATGGGAAATACACTTTCCCTAAGCCCCTTTCATCCATTTTAACATTTCAGAGGCCTCCAATTGACCTCCCAGATCATTCCACATTATCAATTGTCTCTCTATTCTTCCTTTCTAGGTCACCCCTTGTTATTTCCAGACCCCCTTAGGTGACCCTAGATCTCTCCTCGGGTGACCCTAGATATCCCCTCAGGTGACCCTAGATCCCTAGGGTGACTTGTCATGCTAAAAGGGGTGACTCACCTTCTTCAAGTCTATTAATCAATCTCTGGGTCTTGAGATCATCTTTAGCCCCTTCTGACCATTCTTAGCCTCTGAAACCAGTTGCAAAATCTTGTCTCTCTAGGTTGCCCCTCTTGCCTTCTGAATCCCCTTGGATGACCCTAGATCTCCCCCTAGATGACCCAGGATCCCCATGGGTGATTTGCCCTTCTGATAGGGGCAACCTAGTCATGTTTTAAAATTCATGTTTCTCTTCAGTTTGGGCCCAATTTAGCTCCATTTTTCCTCTAGTTTGGATGGCTCTTCAACCCTAACTGAACCTAGTCTATTTCTAACTCCACTCCCAATCACTCTATTCTTAGCTCCAACAAAGATATTCTTATCTCCCTTTCTTCTCATGCTAACTCCTTCCTCCATGAGTGATAATCTATCAAGCTCTATTCACTCAATCAATCTTGTTAACTCATCGATTAATTGAGTTATCTCTTCAATCAACTCCACCCTTTATGAGCTCTCCCAACTTATAAACACCCCCTCCTATATGCAATATGGGAGACAAATTAATTATTGTAGACTCTTGCCCAATTTTGCTTTTTGTTCTCCATAGCATGCTTATGCTCTCCGCAAGACTTATGAGCCTTTTGCTTTCTTAGTATAGTTGCCAAGCTTTCAAAAGATTCAATAATGTTGTTATGCTTGTAAATTGCTTTTGAAAAAGCCAAACCATAGTGCTCCATTAGATTCCATAGCTCAATTCCCAATAGCTTTCAAAACTCATTCCCATTTTTAATCAATTGCCACTTCATCCATGTCGCCAAGAGGAGACCCCCGCTGTTGCAAATGAAAGGAGGTTTCCATAAGCACTTCTGAGGATACGCCAGGCTTATGCACCAAGGAGAATATAGGTTTTTTATGTTTTCATAGTTAATTAAATCACAAATTTGCTCTTGGAGAAGTAATCTTTGCACTGCTATTTCCTTGATAGGATTTATTTTAAGTTGATTAGATTATCTTTTCTTAGATTAGTTTCATTGCAATTCATAGATTAGATTTCATTCAAGTATCTTCAATTCCTAGTTTAGATTTGAAAATTGTCTCAAAAACACAAAAACATAGTTTAGATTGCATTTGGAAAAATTTATATTAATTGCATTCATATTTCAATTCTTAGTTAATTAGTTCACTTTATTATTTAGCTTTGGAAAAGGAACAAAAAAATGTCTTGCATCCATATTAGTTGCATTATACAAAAACACAAAACATTAGGAGACTTAGATCAAAACCCTTGATTACATCACAAGGTAAAATCCGTGTTCAACAAAGATCAAACCCTTGATTCCATCATAATGTACATTTCACAAATCAACATTTTACAAAAAGAGAAACAAACCTTTGACCTCAATTCAAATTCAACAAAAGCCAAACCTAGGTCAACACCTAGTCAAACACATACCCTCTCTCCCAAAGCATTTGATGTGTCTAGAGATTAGAGGAAGTTGGATTAGGGCTATTCTTGAAGAGATAGACAAAATCCACCAAGACCATAACATGCACAAAAAACCATAGAAGAGCAAGAACACACTTTTAGGATTTTCCAACAGAGAGACATCATACAACAACACATTCACATGAACAAGGATAGGTTACAACACTATAGACTCGTTAGCAAGAAAAACAATCTACCGACTAGGCATTAGAACATGAGAAATCCTAACAGGAGACATAGAATTAGTGACCCTTCGAGTCATATAATTATCTCCATCACAACAATCCTAGAACAAGCTTGTCAAATATCCATCCATACTAGGCCCTCCGTGAAGTTTTTCTTCCATGCCAATAGAACCACCCCTGGGTCTCGCCCCACTCAAATGACTTTTTCCATGAGAGCGAGAGTGACTTGGAGGTCACCAGTAGTAAGGAGAGGGGATCATGTGTGATATCAAGGTTGACTCATCCGCATAGTGCTTGACTCACATTTCAAAGCACACAAAGACATGTATTGAATCTTAAATATGGTGGTGGGAGTGGGCTAGGATAGTTGGTCGAGCATACTTATATGGCATTTTAGGTCTTTTCATTGAACCTTCGCATGTGGATTTTGATCTGCTGAAGAACTATCTTCCAAACTTCAAGTTTGGATCCGTCTATCCTAATTACCTTTGGAATTTTAGAAAGAAAATATTTTGATTTCCATTGGATCAGCTATAGGAAATTACTCAAGATTATCTAGGTAACAAAAGAACATAGATTGGAAAGTTACATCCAAATCTATGTTGAAATCAATATTACCAAGCATCTCTTGGAATTAACTGAGTTGTAGGAAGGAACCTTAATTTGGGAGCAGGGTTTAGATTATGAAGCCCTTCCCTTTTGATGTCAGGAATGCCACAAGCATGAGCATCTTCCTCAGGATTGCTCTTCGTGCAAGCTCTAGCAAGAAATTTTTTCCTTGCAAACTGAGAATGGGCCAATAAATCAATCTTTTATGCACCGTGTATGATAAAATGGATAATAAACAATAATAGATACAATGCATATAAACCTATTATACCTTGCATTATCCAACACCCCGAATTGAGTACAAGTTGCATAACAAAGAGGGAAATACATGAGATCTCACCAATGCAACCTTGTTGCCAAAGAGGGATTTGCTCAAGATGACTAGGGATGCAGTTGCTCACTTCGACAGTATTACCTTGCATTCATTCAACTCCAAAACTAAAAAATAGCTTGTGGAATGCTTTATTTATAGATTTGAATGAGGGATAGTGGGTGGCTAGGATTAGATTTTGAAGATGGAGGGCTAGAATTGATTGAGATCCAAGAGATTGAGAGGCCAACAAGTGACATGCCATGATTAGTGGACATGATTAGGCCCAAGATTCACCAGGATATGGATGGTTAGGATTTTTTACATTTGAATGGAGGGATGAGATTGAATTTTTTTTTTTTGGAGCCATGTGCATGCGTGGAGCTTTGTGCAAGTTTTGAGCCTTGTACAATGGTCACTAGAGATTTGGTGGAAGAATATGCAAATGATTAGTTAGTTAAATTAGGTTTATTTAACCAACTAATGAGGAGAATGATTTTGGGATAAATTAAATAAATGTTATATATTTATTTAATTTTTGGAGGAATGATTGGTTTAATTAAATAATTGCTGATTTATTCAATTAAGGTTGGACATTAAAAGAAGGGCTGATTTGATTAGTTAATTAAATTAATAGTTATAATTTATTCATTGGTAGAAAGGTTAATTTTATTAATTAAATAATTAGGAACTATTTAATTAATATTGGAGGAATAATTAGATTTTTGTAGGAATAATCATATTAACTAATCAAATAAATATAATTTATTTAACTAATTTTAGAAGTAGATTGACTTAGTGAATTTGGTGACAATGGAAATGTTGGGATGCATTTTTAGGTGTCTGAATCTTGCCCCTATTTGAGACAATGTAATATAATGTCATTTCAAAGAAAAATAAAATATAACAATTTTTGAAGTGAAGAGGGTGATAAGATACCCTAGTTGGTTAGGGAAAATGGAGTTAGTAGGTGGGTAGATGATGACCCCTTGAGAGATCAGGCGGGCAAAGACTAGTGCAAGTGGTCTCTCGAAAATAGAAATGGTGAGAAAATAGAAGGCAAAAAATTGATGAGTAGTGGTGAAAAAACAAGAGAAAATAATAAAAAATGAAGGTAGGTGGTGAATAAATAGTGATAGGGGGTGAAAATATTTTATTTTCACCCTAGCCCATTGTAAATCAGAGTAGAGGCAGAGCAACGATAAGAGCAAAGATGGAGCACGTTCTAGTCCAAGAGCATCGTGGCGATCATGGGCATATAGTGACTACAGGGGGCTGACACATAGATATGTATGCTTATTTATTGCATGAGGGTGCAATAAATGTGTAGTTTAAGAAAAAAAACATGCCAAGATGTGTGCATGCAACTATGGATTTCACCTTGGAATGCGTACATGACATAACACGTTGCAGGCATGAGATTTTGTGATATATGTAGACCATGATATGTGTCTGTGAAATTACACACCATGTGCGTAAGGGATGAAGCACAAGCATAATCCTAGTATGTATGCATCTGTGAAGGGAAGCACACATGCATTTCAACACAGTGTATGTGGATCACCCTGGCATGTATGCATTTTGAGCGCATGCGTCCAAGGTGAAATGTATATATTTTGTGCTGACGTGTATGCATGCCACATTGAAGAACATGTTTTTTTTAATGCAATGAAGTGGAAAACTGACATGGTTGTGGGCTTGATGTAGGCATGTGTGTTAACACTGATGATCTAGGAGTGATGCTCAATGGTTTTGGATGTGATGGAGGACTTTGGGGAGCATGAGTGGACCATGCTCGAGTCGGTGGGCCTCTGGTATATCACCATGATGCTAGTGATTAAGGCCCACCACACGCTACTAATAGCCTTGGTAGAGTGATGGAGATTGAAGATGAGTACATTTCACTTGTCGACATGTGAGATGATGATTACGCTTGAGGACGTGTGGAGGATGTTGATCCAAGGTAGAATATTTTATTAGAGGGCGAGGGACCTACAAGTCTCACTAGAGAGATTGGTGGGCAAATCAAATCTATCGTATTAGGGGTTATCACTAGATTTGGATGCCTACAAGGGGATGGTAAAGGATTTGCTCCTAGTGATGATGGTGCTTGTCAATGATGTTGTGTCGCCTGACAAGATGAGGCAGTTCTTTCTAGTTGGATTGGAAGAGCGTGTAGCGAATATGATTGAGATGGAGAGGACATTTGCTTAGGGACCCTATGTTCTGGCACAATTGTATTAGGACTTACACTTGGTGACGTATAGAGAGGGCTAGAATATAGCATCAATGACATTATAATAGATTTGGGCTTGGGAGCACATTGCAGTACTATGACTAGTGGGTGATTGGGTAGACATGGAGATTAGAGAGCCCTATGTGTTTGCATGGGCTACAGAGGTTTTGATATATTGACATTTGGGGGACACCCTATTATCAGCAAGCTTTGGATGATTTATAGGTAGAAGATATTATTTAGCAGCCATGTTTAGGTTGCAAGGAGTTAGATGAGGATGACATTTGGCTGCGGTTTTCTTGGATGCTTTGCTACATTGTTGGGAGGCACCATTTCATTATTGAGTGGTATAGGCTAGATCACGTGCTTAGATAATTTGGCATCCAACAAGGTGTTTCGGTGGTGCCACATGTGTTTGCCTGCATAGCATAGGAGACATATTCATGAGGAGCTCAGATAGATTCATAGGTGGCATTACATAACTGGTGACATGCGGCAGAGGTATTGTGGGATTACTATGATGGGATAGTTGATGTGAGTGTCACAATGAAGTATGTAACATGGTGGGTGCAACATAGGTGAGTGTGATTAATAGTGCTAGCACAGATATACATTCGTGATAGAGTACTGGCTGTAGCTCTAGAGGCATGAAGGTAGAGGGTGTAGAGGAAGAGGGTATGGGGAGTACCCATGGTGCTAGTAGGGGGACAAAGAGGAGGGATAGATGGGGGAGGGTGAGTGGAGAGGTGGAGCAGAGGGATGGAGATGGGGGAGGGTGGGTGGAGAGGAGGAGCAGAGGATGGATGGTGGGGAGGTGATGGAGGTGGATGTGGAGGAGGCAGGGGCACATGCAAAGCCAACATAGAGTGAGCAAGAGGATGATCTAAGGGTATGCATTGCTACAACCCTGAGTTAGCAGGATGCATTACATGGCCAACTAGCTACAATACAAGTGGAGAGGGACACATTATAGGCTAAGAGTGTTGCAAGTATGGGCCTAACCGGTGTTGTTATTGATGTCAACATACTCCTATTGCATTGATGATAAGGATTGGATGAGCTGTGTGATGAGGATATTAAGAAAATTAGCCATAATCAGGAATAGAGAAGAACAGTGAAGATAGTGAGCTAAAGATCCTAGCTAAGATGAAGATTAGAGGATGTCCATCAAAGGGTTTGTAGATATGTGTCTTAAGGTGATCCAGTAAAGATTTTAGAGGTCCGCATGAAGATCTGAAGAAGTTGTGGCCGCTCAAGTAAAACCAATTCCGGTAGGTGTTCAGAGGTGACAGAGTGACAAAGATAGGTCTGGTGAGATCCAGAAAAGCAATATCTTGTTCTGCAGATTTGAGGGAATGTTTTGGAAGTCAATGTGAATTGACAACTCAATTGGTTCCGGGTCTGGAGGTCCGAAAGCATCTATTCCATTGTGACAGTGATGACATACTGTGTTCTTGTGGTTCTAGATGAAGGAGATAAGGATTTCAGTAAGCAGATGTAGTGTGGATGTTCTTGGTGATTCAGGCAAGATTGTGGAGGTCTTTGGATCATGTCCAATTCATGTTGGTGGTCCGCATTGGAGTTTGAGCTCGTAATTGAAGAATTACTTCCGGATGATGGTGTTCTTCCTGAGTTTGGCCGACTGGACGAGTTACACATCCTGCGGATGATCTTAAAGATGTTATGTGAAGATTGGCGTGTTCCTAGAAGAAGATTGAAGTCTCAGATCTATGTAGCCGATAGTGTGTTGATCCGCGTGAAGTTTTTTGTAATTAGTCATGATGTATTTATGTATTTTCTTTGTAATGTTTGCCAACTTAGATGATCATTCCTAAGTCAATGTCTTGTATAAATAAGGAATTGTAAAGTCATTTCAAAGGTGTCTTGTGGAGATGAGAGAGTGGTAGCGAGGAGGAGAGTGAAAGGCAGAGAAGAAGTATTGGGCTTAAATGGAACTGACTCAAGCATGGTGAAGATGCTATTCTCTAGTTCAAGTATGTGATACTTATTATTTTGTAGACAATGTGTCTCTTGTAGGCAGTGGGCCTCTTGTGAGCAGTGTGCTCAGGCAGTGAGCCCTAATTGGTATGTGCCATTTTGTTCTTTCTATTCTTCTAACAGAGAATACAATCTTGGGTTAATCACCTCGTGGTTTTTCCCTTAACCGGGTTTTCCATGTCAAAATCTTGGTGTCTTATGTGTTGATGTGTTTCTGCTCTTGAGTTAATGCATTATGTTTCCATGATTGATTTATTATTATGTTGCTGAATTACAAAGTGGATTTAAGTGTTTAATTGGAAGAAAGTTTTGGACAACTGATTCACCCCCCCTCTCAGTTGTCTGTCCTGAATCTAATAATTGGTATCAGAGCCAAGTTAATCTAAAAGAGCTTAACCGCTTGAGGAGATCTAGGATGTCATCCTACAATAAGGATAGTCCGAAGTTTGATGGAACCAATTTTAATCTTTGGAAAAGTCGCATGCAATGTCACTTACAATGTATGGGAATGCAGTATTGGACCATGGCTTCAAAGAAGTATACTCCTCCACAGAATGGTCCAAAATCTGTAGATGAAATCGCAGATGCTGAAAATAATCTGCAGACTAAAAAAGCTCTTCTAAGTGCCTTGTCTGATTCAGAGCTAACAAATGTTGTTGACCTACAAACTACCTTTGAGATTTGGGAAAAACTGGAACTTCTACATGAAGGAGACAAGTATGTTAAATGTGCAAGGCTACAGAGTCTGAAAGGAAAATTTGAAAATCTGAAGATGAGAGAATATGAAAATATCACTACTTTTATGCCAAGAGTAAATGAGCTTGTTTGTGGCATTAGATGTGCTGGTGGAGTCTTGGATGAAGATGAGATTGTTGGCAAAGTTCTTAGATCCCTTCTTGCTTCTTATAAATACAAGGTTGCTACCATTGAAGAATTCAGAGCCCATTCAGGAGTCACAAGAGATCAATTGGTTGGTAAATTGGCTGCATTTGAATTGACTGAGTTTGGAGATGCCCCCTCCAAGACTGAATCTACATTCAAAGCCAGTGCCTCTGTAAAAGGTAAACAAAGGTTTGATCTAGGAGAGAACTCTTCAAGGAAACTATCATGGTATGAAAAAGCAAGAAAAGACCTGGAAGAAGAAGAACCGGAAACTACTCAACTTGAAGCCCTTATTGCAAAAAGACTGCCAAGAGGATCCGTTAAGTATGAAGGAAATTGCCTTTTAAGTGTTTTAACTGCAATAAGATTGGTCATTTTGCCTCAAGGTGTCCGGAAATATTTTCAAGGCCAAATCCTAACAGATCAAGGTTCCAAAAGAATTGTTACTATGTTCATGAAGATGATGATAATGAAGGAGTAACAGATGATGAATCAAAGACATGAAACAAATCCGGAAGTGACTGGGTGTTCATTGCCATCAAGGAAGAAGATCCAATGTCCTCTGTATCTATCAATCATAAAATTGTGGAAAGAGCTCTGGCTGCCCAAGTTGAAGAAAGTGATGATTGGGTCATTGACAGTGGATGCTCTCACCATATGATAGGTGACAAAAATAAGTTCATAGATTTGGAAAGGTATGAAGGAGGAGTGGTAAAGTTTGGTGATAATTCTGCTGGCATAATCAGAGGAAGAGGAACCATTTCTTTTGATGGAAAGAACAAAACCAGTAATGTAGTATATGTTGAAGGTCTAAAGCACAATCTTCTCAATGTTGGACAGTTGGTGGACAAAGGCTATGATTTCTGATTCAAGAATGGAAAATGCAAGATCTTTGAAAGTTTCAGAACAGAGATTGCATCTGGTACTAAAAAAAAAGGTAATATCTTCCATTTAGTTGGTACTGGTAAAAGCTGTCTATTTGTGCAAATTGATCAGAGTTGGTTATGGCATAGGAGGATGTGTCATGTGAATTTTGATAATATCATCAAGATAAGCAACACTCAGGTTGTAAGAGATCTTCCAAAACTAGTGAAACTTACAAATAGTTTGTGCAAAGAATGTTAGTTGGGGAAACAAAGTAGAGTCTCATTCAAAAGCAAGGAACAATCTTCTATTGGATTATTGGACTTAGTTCATACTGATCTATGTGGTCCGGCAAGAATCAGGAGTGTGCAAGGTTATAGATACTTCATGTTATTAATTGATGACCATTCCCAGATGATGTGGGTTACTTTTCTAAAAGAGAAATCAGAAGCTCTTGAGAAATTCAAAATATTCAAGGCTATGGTAGAGAATGAAACTGGATTAAAATTAAAATGTCTGAGGTCTGATAGAGGTGGAGAATTCACATCTGGTGAGTTCATAGAATTCTGTGAGAAACATGGAATAAAGAGACAGTTGTCTGCTCCTAGGACTTCACAGCAGAATGGAGTAGTTGAGAGAAAGAACCAGACCATCCAGGAAGCATCTAGGACCATGATGATGGAAGCAAATGTTCCTCAGATCTATTGGAGAGAAGCTGTCAGTACTGCAGTCTATACTCTCAATCGAGTACAAATCAGAAGCAATACCGATAAGACTCCTTATGAAATTTAGTTTGGTATCACTCCTACTGTGAGGTATTTCAAAGTCTTTGGTAGCAAATGTTACATTAAAAGAGATGAAGATCTAGGAAAATTTGATGCTAGAAGTGATGAAGGAATATTCTTGGGTTATTCTACTCAAAGCAAAGCATACCAGTGTTATAACAAGAGATTAAAGAAGATTGTGGAAAGTACAAATGTGAAGGTTGATGAAGGTATTGAAAAACCCTCAAGGTTTTATGAATATGATGAAGATGATCAAAATGATGTTTTTGTTCAAGAAGTCCAAGCTCCCTCTGAAATTCAGATTGATTTGGTAAATTAGGTAGAAGAGATAAGTTTGAATGAGCTTGATCAAGAATCATAAGTGCAAGAAACTCCCAAAGTTCCTAGGTATGTAAGACTGAACCACTCTGAAGGTCAGATCATAGGTGATAAAAGCAAAGGTGTACAAACAAGAAGAAGGATTGCTCAAGATTCAGAAGAGTATTGTCTAATTTCAAAGATTAAACCTAAGACAGTGAATGAAGCTTGCAATGATGAAAACTGGACTAAAGCAATGGAGGAAGAGCTGATGCAAATTGAGAAAAATCACACTTGGGATCTTATTTCCAGACCTAGAAACAAGAATGTGATTGGAACCAAATGGGTCTTTCGGAATAAACTGAATGAAGTTAGTGAAGTAATCATAAATAAAGCTAGATTGGTCTACAAGGGTTACTCTCAAATAGGAGTTGATTTTGAAGAAACTTTTGCTGTGGTGGCAAGAATTGAAGTAGTCAGGTTCTTTCTTTCCTTTGCTGCCTTCAAGGACTTCAAAGTATATCAGATGGATGTCAAGTTTGCCTTTCTGAATGGAGACTTGGAAGAAGTATACATTGAGCAACCAAATGGATTTCAATTGTTTGATCATAGTGATATGGTCTGCAAGTTGAAGAAAGCACCATATGGACTTAAGCAATCCCCAAGAGCCTAGTATGAAAGATTGGATAAGCATCTTTTGAAGATTGGTTTCAATAAAGGTACTACTGACAGTAATTTGTACTTCAAAATTGATCATGAAAATATCTTGATTATTGAAGTATTTGTTGATGATATCATTTTTGGAGGAATAGATAGTATGTGCAAAACTTTTGCAAATCAAATGAAAAGTGAATTTGAAATGTCCATGCTTGGGGAAATGAATTTCTTCTTGGGTCTACAAATCATTCAAACTAAGAAAGGAATCTTCATTTCTCAGATCAAATATGTGAAAGAATTGTTGAAGAAATTTGGGATGGAAGACTCAAAACCAATGAGTACTCCCATGGCAACCAGATGTAAATTGAGCAAAGATGATGACTCTCCTAAGGCTAATCAGAAAAAGTACAGGTCAATGATTGGAGGATTGTTGTATCTCACTCAAACCAGACCTGACATTATGAATGGTGTTGGTGTTCTTGCTAGATTTCAAGATGATCCTAGAGAATCTTATGTCATGTCAATCAAGAGGATTTTTAGATATCTAAAAGAGACAGTTGAGTATGGATTGTGGTATCCCAGAGATCATGATTTTTCTCTTCATGCATATACAGATGTGGATTGGGCAGGAGATGTGGATGATCGAAAAAGTACCAGTGGTGGAGCATTCTTTTTAGGGAAGTGATTGGTTTCTTGGCTAAGAAAGAAACAAGAGGCAATATCCCTGTCCATAGCTGAAGTAGAATATATTGCAGCAGCAGGTAGTTGCACTCAAGTTTTATGGATGAAGCAGATGATAAGAGACATCAGAGTGGAGTATGAGGAACCTATCACAATCTTCTGTGATAATTCAAGTGCAATAAATATATCTAAGAATCCGGTGTTGCATTCAAAGACTAAGCATATATCCATCAAGTTTCACTTTTTGAGAGAGCAAGTGAACAAGAATGAAGTCAGATTGGAGTTTGTGCCTTCCAAGGATCAGATTGCAGATATCTTTACTAAACCTCTACCTAAGGACTCTTTTGAGTATCTTAGGGAGAAGTTAGGGGTTATTACCCCTCTGATGATAAACTAAGGTGCATTGATGTGCATCAGTCCGGTGGATATCATAGTCATATCTTGTGGTCCAGATTGATGATGGGGAGCTGCTACTCAGGGGGAGCAGCTAGTATGATTCTGAAGTGGTGGAGTTGCAAGTATGTGCCCTTTGCCATTAATGTCAAAGGGGGAGATAAGACATGTGAAAAACAAGTGGTTGTTGATCAAAGGGGGAGTAGTAAAGGAAGAGAAGACATGTGAATGGCTGTTGGTGATAGGGGGAGTTGTGTCAGTAAAGAAAATTTCTTGTCTTGATGGTCAAAACAGTTTTTTACATCATATTTTGCCATCAATGACAAAGGGGGAGATTGTTGCAAGTATGGGCCTAACCGGTGTTGTCATTGATGTCAACATACTCTTGTTGCATTGATGATAAGGATTGGATGAGCTGTGTGCTAAGGATATTGAGAAAATTAGCCATAATCAGGAACAAAGAAGAACAGTGAAGATAATGAGCTAAAGATCCTAGCTAAGATGAAGATTAGAGGATGCGCATCAAAGGGTTTGTAGATATGTATCTTAAGGTGATCCACTAAAGATTTCAGAGGTCCGCATGAAGATCTGAAGAAGTTGTGGCCGCTCAAGTAAAACTAGTTCCGGTAGGTGTTCAGAGGTGATAGAGTGACACAGATAGGCCCGGTGAGATCTGGAAAAGCAATATCCTATTCTCCAGATTTGAGGGAATGTTTAGGAAGTCAATGTGAATTGACAACTCAATTGGTTCGTGGTCTAGAGGCTGAAAGCATCTATTCCATTGTGACATTGATGACAGACTGTGTTCTTGTGGTTCCAGATGAAGGAGATAAGGATTTCAGTAAGCAGATGCAGTGTGGATGTTCTTGGTGATTCAGGCAAGATTGTGGAGGTCTTTGGATCGTGTCCAGTTCATGTTGGTGGTCTGCATTGGAGTTTGAGCTCACAATTGAAGAATTACTTCTGGATGACGGTGTTCTTCCTGAGTTTGGCCGACTGGATGAGTTACACATCATGCGAAAGATCTTAAAGATGTTATGTGAAGATTGGCATGCTCCTAGAAGAAGATTAAAGTCTCAGATCTGTGTAGCTGACAGTGTGTTGATCCGTGTGAAGTCTTTTGTAATTAGTCATGATGTATTTATGTATTTGCTCTATAATATTTACCGAATTAGATGATCATTCCTAAGTCGATGTCTTGTATAAATAAGGAATTGTAAAGTCATTTCAAAGGTGTCTTGTGGAGATGAGAGAGTGGTAGAGAGGAGGAGAGCAAAAGGTAGAGCAAAAGTATTGGGCTTAAATAGAATTGACTCAAGCATGGTGAAGATGTTATTCTCTAGTTCAAGTATGTGATACTTATTATTTTGTAGACAATGTGTCTCTTGTAGGCAATGGGCCTCTTGTGAGAAGTGTGCTCGGGTAGTGAGCCCTAATTGGCATGTGCCATTTTGTTCTTTCTATTCTTCTAACAGAGAATACAATCTTGGGTTAATCACTCCGTGGTTTTTCCCTTAACCAGGTTTTCCACATCAAATTCTTGGTGTCTTATGTGTTGATGTGTTTCTCCTCTTGAGTTAATGCATTACGTTTCCATGATTGATTTATTATTATGCTGTTGAATTACAAAGTGGATTTAAGTGTTTAATTGGAAGAAAGTTTTGGACAACTAATTCACCCCCCCTCTCAGTTGTCTATCCTGAATCTAATAAAGAGAGGGAGACAACTTATAGGTGGCCTGAGATGGTTTGCAGATGGATAGGGACAACCTACAAGCATCTATAGATGGTTATAGGATTAGCTAGACAAAGCCTAGGTAGATATTCAATAGTTACGTCAAGATTGTGACCAGGCTAGGGGTTTACTAAGTCAACATGGCTTGCTATAGGTGGCCTTAGAGATGGGTAGGGCATCTAGAGATATAGCGTGAGCATTATGCGAGACACAATATTATAGATAATTGTATGAGCACACAGTGCCTATGGAGCAGTGAGAGCCATCATATGTAGAAAGGATAACCTCTTGGGGTAGCGGGTTAGCAGTGAGATCATGATCAATAGCTATGGGTCCACCCAGAGGGCCACCATCACCACTAGTAGGGTCAGTGGGGGACAATGCTAGTCAGAGCTAGAAGGACTAGATATTGCTCCATGTATTTGTATTTTGACGTGTATATATGATTATTGATGTATATACACATTTTTGACACATGTATATTATTGGCAAGAGACATTGTGTGGCGTCATGAGTGTTGTCATTGATGGAAACAAAGTCCATCCCACACATCTACATCACATAGTATGTCTATACCGGAAGACAGATTGAAGAGTGTTTTGGTCCGGTGAGCAAGAACAGAGCATGCAGCAAGGTCTGACAATCTGGTCCGGATCTTTCAGATGGTGTAACTCAACAAGTTGTGGACTTGGACAAGTCAATAGGAGTACCATGACTACTACATTCTACAGATTGAGCCTCTGGTGATGAATGAGTGAAAAGATATGAGCATCTAAGTGTTGGGTTCCTGATAGGCAGAATAGACCGAGGAAGAACTAACCGGTAGAGCATCAAACCTTAATCCAGATGAGAATTTGATGGTGATCAAGCTTTGTGAGGGATCATTCTTGGTTGAGTGACATGATTGATGACTTCTATGTCTATGTTTTTGATACGCATCACATATTAAGCATGGATTCAGCCGACAGATCAGTGTTTAGTAAATATCTTGAGTATTCTGATTGCTGACTAGAAAGATGTTGAAATCCTTGGTGTGGATATTTATACCAGATGGATTTCGGTATGAAGGTGTGTGTGGAATGAGTGTGCAAGCAAAGGTAGAGATAAGTGTGGAAGCAGCAATACAAGTCTGGTATGTGACAGAACAACAGGACTAAAGTAGAGGAAGAATGAAGTGCAGTAGATCAGTATATTGAGCCTAACCAGAACTGATTCTCAGCATTGGCAGATGCTTCTCATCAATTCAAACAACTGGTTACCTTCTATAAACTTTGTAGACAATGAGTCTCTTGTAGGTAGTGTGCCTCTTGTGAGCAGTGTGCTCGGGCAGTGAGCCTAATTGGCAAGTGCCATTTTGTACTTCTTATTCTTTTAACAGAGAATATAATCTTGGGTTAGTCACCCCGTGGTTTTTCCCTTAACAGGGTTTTCCATGTAAAATCCTTGTGTTATGTGTGTTTTTATTTCTGCTCTCATGATTATGTATGCTCTTATGTTTTGATGCTGCACTAATATTAAAAAGGAAAAGAAAGTTAAGATATTTAAGATAACTGATTCACCCCCCTCTCAGTTATCTGCCTTGTTCCCAACAATTGGTATCAGAGCTAAGTTCCTCTAGACAGAGCCTAACATCTTGAGGAAGATTTGGGAATCTCAATGGATATGTATGGTATGAAGGAACAACTTCAGTCTACCCTAGATGATCTTAAGCAATCTCACTCTAAAGTCAATAACTTGAGTGAAATACTCAAACAAGCTGATGATTTCATAAATGAACTAAAAGAAAAACTGAGTATCTCTGTGAAAAAGAGAAAGGAACTACTTAAAAAATTAGCAAGTCAAAGTGAAGCCAATGATACTAATGAAGATCTAAATGAGAAAAACAAGCTATGTGAGAAGCTATCAAAAGAGGTCATTATGGTAAGGCATGAAATGGAATCAGGGGTTATGAGATTTACCCAAGAAATTGAAGAGAAAAGAAAAATTGAAGATAATCTAAAACAATCTCTCAAGGAGAAGTCAAAGGACTGCCACAAAATGGACAGAATAATCAGGCATCTAGAATCTGATCTTGAAGAAGCTAGAGAAAATGAAGAACAACTTGAGAATCAGATAGACACTCTTAAACAAGATCTTCAAACAACAAATGAGTACAAAGAGAAATTCAAGATAAGCTCAGCTCAACTTGAAGTTCTTCTTGAAAGCCAAAAGAGAGTAGATGGCAAGCGTGGTTTGGGTTATGAGAAAGGTGAAAGCTTTGGATCTAGTCAGAAGAGCTCTGGATCAGGAAATCAAAGAAACAAGCCTAGAAGACCTCCGGTAAGGCAACCAAATGCTCAAAGATATCCATCCTTCAATGGATACTGCTACAATTGCAACAACTTCAGTCATAAAGCAACTCAGTGCAGAAGAAGAATGAATCAGACTAATTCATCCTTTTCCGGACAATGTTTCAATTGCAAAAGGTATGGTCACAAATCTCATGAATGAAAAAATATGCAAATAAACAATTCATTCAATGGTAGATGGTTTGCATGCAATAGAATGGGACATATGGCCAATAGAATGGGACATATGGCTAATCAATGCAGATCAAGAGGATATCAGTCAAATATGCAAAGAAATGTTATTTACTACAATTGCAATAGATCCAGTCATATTGCCAAATTCTGCAGAAGTAAGAATCAGGATAAAAAGGGTCCAGTGCATCATAATCAAAATCAAGACAAAGGAAAAGGAAAAGTGAATGCGGATGAAGTTCAAAGCAAGATGAACAAGATTTGGGTAAAGAGAAGTACGAAAAATGTTGGGGATGGATCCGCACCATAATCTGGTGCTGATATTCCTTCTGAAAACTAAATAGATGAGCTCTGGCTTAGGGGGAGTCACAAAGGAAAATAAATTCCCCCAGCCAGTCAATTGGTGCCTAAAATTGGCACATGGAGTGTTGCGGATTAAAGGGTTCTCAGAGAAATATCTAAATAACCCTCGGTAAAAATATGAAAGATCTGCAAGGAGATTTGAAGAGTCTAATCATCCAAGATTGATCCGGTTTGACTGCCATCTGGTAAAAGCAGGACTTTCACAGTTAGATTTGGTATGATTCAAAATTAAAATATCTTGATCTGTAAATAAATGGCATGATTGGAGGAAGGAAGATAAATTGTCAATTATCACAAAAAATAATTCTAAGTGTATCTCAGTGATTTAGAAAGATCTCTCTTAGAATAAGGTTAAAACAAGGCAACCAGAATGACTTAAGGTGTGCATTTATTACAATATGAAATTAGGGTTTGTGCAGAGATAAAAGGGTTCTTTTAATCATCATTTGCACATTTGCATTCGAGAAGAAGAAAGGAAGAGCTCTGTAACAAGATTGTTTCAACCCTCTCAAAGATCAACCGTAGAATCGGATTCAACCAACGATCTTTTCGGCTCTTATTGTGAACCCTAGAAGAATAAAAAAGGTATTTCCATTCTTGAATATCTCTCTGAATCTTTTGCAATTTGGATACTCCAAATGTTGTTAAGATCATTGATAGGCCCCGCCCAAAGTTCAAGAAACATCCCTACAAATCCCTAGAAGTTGATCCCTTAGGCGCATTCTCTAGCATTCCGCATGGGGTTCTGCACGTAGAAGATGTTAGGGTATACATACATGCCAATATTGAGAAATTTGGGGAATCCAAGCTAATGGATATCTATCACAAACAATTAATAGATGAAACGTTTGAACTTAAACCTCAATACAAGGCCCTCTGGGATAAGCATTTTGGACATTGCATCCACTTTCCCTGTTTTGTAGAAGATGAATGGGTCCAGTATGTTCTTAGCAGAATACATGACAACTTCATGTGGTTGATGAAGCCCTTCAAGATAATAAAAGATGCCATTAGGGCAGTAACTGGATTGCACTCATCCGGTGGGTTGCTTACTCTCAAATCTGTCAAGAACTAGACAGTAAGTGAGGCTACCAAATCAAAGTTTGACAAAAAAGCAATGACAATAGAAGATATCATAGATCCAGATATCAAATTTGCCTCTATGATAATTGGCTATAAAATATATCATTCCAACAGGGAGAACTCTATGTCCAGAACTGCAATATATACTATATATCAGATGCTAAGGGAAAATGCAGATTATGATCTATGCGACCTTCTCTTGAACCAACTGTTGGAAAATTTGCAAAAAATCAAGAAGGACAAGAAAAACTCATTCAAGTATGGTGGCTTAATACTGTGTTTATTCTTTTACTATATGAATGAGCTACCCAAATCAAGTGGTTGGGTATGGCAAAATGACAGACCGGTTGCCATACAAATCAGAGACTACATGTATGGGCTTGGTGATGCCAAGGCTCAAAGCACAGCACTCTGGGGATACTTTAAAAACTTCCAAGGCATGATGTAGGCCAAAGAGAGAATTCCTCAAACAATAGTTGAAAAATATAAGGATACAATATGCTTCATGGTAGATACTGATCAATACCTAATGGAGGCAATTGAGCCCAGAATAGTTTGGATTATGCCAATGGGATATGAGGTTGATGAGAAAATCTTGGAGTTGCATATTCAACATTTGCTGAGTCAGCCTAAGGACCCTAAGGCAGAAAGGTTTGGAACCTTTGAAGAATTGAGTGTAAAGATTCATGTTGAACTAAGGCAACCTGAAATAAAAAGAAAAGTCAAAAAGGAAGTAGAGGAAATCGCCAAGAGATATGGGATATCAAAAGAGGCAGTTGATGCAAATAGAGAGAAAGTAGAAATAGCTGAGAAAGAGAGACAAGAAGTAGAAAAAGAAAGTGTTCCAGTGCAAGCCCCCTCCCAGACTAGATCCTCAAAGAGTTCTGCACCTGCAACCTCTAAGAGCTCAAAATCCTCCAAACTGGAAGCCAAGACATCCGAAAAGGGAGAAAAGAGAACAAAAACCAAGGCTACAAGGTCCCACATAAGCCAAAAGGATGATGAAGAGACAGAGACTGATGAGGAGGTTAAGAAAATAAAGAAGAAAAAGAAAACATCCATGGAATCCTCTGCTGATAAAAACAAAGAAGAAGAGGTAGAAGAATTTGTTGAAATGCCTACTCTCTCTATTGATGATATCATCAAGGTAGTCATAGTGGATGGGAACCTGCAACCAGTCACTAAATTTTATGATGAATATAGTGATACTGACAAGAAAATCTTGGAAGATGCTACAGTCAGGTACCTAAACATTTATAATAAAGCATTCATTGAAATCATCTCTCTAATTCCCAAAAGTCTAGAGAAGGTACTTGAACTGAGAAAAGAGAATGCCAAGGCAAAGGACATAGAGATCTGAGAATAGATTGCAATTCAACTCTATCCTTCCATTACTCCAAAACAAATGACCATGATCTTCAAGGACTGCAAGGATGAGTTCCGGAGCAAAGCAAGAATGAACAAACTTATGCTTGGAGAGACTGAAGACATCCTCTAGAATGCCTTCAAGAGATTCAATCTTCCTGTTATAGAGGAAATAGATGAAGAACCTTCTACCATGGATGTCGAAGGATTAAGTGCATCGAAAGAAGAATCTACTGAGAAAAATATAGAAGAGTCCAAAGAGATGGATGAGGAAAAGACCAGGGACTTGGATTCCTCTGTTCCGGAAGAGGAAATTCATGAAGAAGTTAATATCTCTCCTCCAGATGCCACTACAGATTCAGGAACTGAAGGAGAAGGAAGAAAAGAGGAGAAAGTAAGTCAAGAAGAGAAAAAGGGAAGAGAAGAAGAACAAACAGAGAAGATCTCTGATGACAATTCTGAGGCTGCAAAATGAAAGAAGTCTTCGGCAAGAGACATTGCAGAAGCAGTGAAGAATTTCTTGACCAAAGAAATGATGGAGATAGATGAACCAGAACTATTCCAAGTACCACTCAATTTGATTCCCTCTCTTTGGTTCAGACAATGAAGATAGCATCTTTTGCCCAAGCTAAAGCAAAATAAAAGCTTTTGAAGTCTCACATGGAGATTGTGAACTGATAGAAATTGCATCCGGGATGCTGGAGAAGATCATGCTATCCTTCCAAAAGGATCTTTCGACCTCTCCATCTGGTAACTTGAAATCTCTTGTTAATTCTGTTAGCACCCATTTTGATTCTTTGGAGAAATCGGTAGAAGAGAAAGTCCAGAAAGTGTTTTTGGGAAAGAGATTCTCTGAAGTACAAGGACTCATAGCTAATGACAGGAGGACCCTGGATATTGGGATAAAGAGCCTAGAAAATGCTCTTAAAGATGGTGGAGAAATGTATAAATTTTGTCTATCCTGGTCTAAAGTGACAGAGGATATTGAAAAGAAGGTGAAAGAACAAGAAGATAAACTGTCAAGTCTATCTCAAAATTTTGATCCTCTCACCACATCCATAATGAATCAAGAGTGCCAGGCTATTGCCATTCTAAACGAAATAAAGAAGCTTGAAAAGGAGAGGAAGAATATAATAAGTAGGATGGGTGAACTTAGAGGGATAATTATCCCTAAGTTAGAGGCCATGCATGAGGCCCTAACTGATGCTCAGACCACAGCCCAGACCAATGATTCGACAGACTTAAAAAGAGGAGAAGCTTTTGCATTTTTGTTGAGTGGTCACATTTCAATTTTGGACAGGATGAAGCAAAGTTGGGTGATAGAATTTGTACAGTTGAAGACCACCTTTGCAGATATACTTAAGTATATGTAAGTACAACATGTATATATACTTATGCGATAATGTATAGGTTGATTTTTGCAAATTTTGGTGTGCGGATTTCACCCTTTGCCATTGATGTCAAAGGGGGAGTGAGGAGTAGTGAAAAATGTGGAATCCAGCTAAGGGGGAGCTCCGGTAAAAGTGTACATAAGATAGAGCATTAGCTAAGGCAGAGTTTGTTATGACAGTCATTTTTTACTAAGTGTTGCCATCAATGCCAAAGGGGGAGATTGTTGGCAAGAGATACTGTGTGGCTTCATGAGTGTTGTCATTGATGGAAATAAAGTCCATCCCACACATCTGCAACACATAGTATGTCTATACCGGAAGACAGATTGAAGAGTGTTTTGGTCCAGTGAGCAAAAATAGAGCATGCAGCAAGGTCTGACAATTTGGTCTGAATATTTCAGATGGTGTAACTCAGCAAGTTGTGGACTTGGACAAGTCAATAGGAGTACCATGACTACTACATTCCAGAGATTGAGCCTTCAGTGATGAATGAGTGAAAATATATGAGCATCTAAGTGTTGGGTTCCTGATAGGCATAATAGACTGATGAAGAACTAACCGACAGAGCATCAGACCTTAATCTGGATGAGAAATTGATGGTGATCAATCTTTGTGAGGGATCATTCTTGGTTGACTGACATGATTGATGACTTCTATGTCTATGTTTCTGATACGCATCACATATTAAGCATGGATTCAGCCGACAGATCAGTGTTTAGTAAATATCTTGAGTATTCCGGTTGCCGACTAGAAAGATGTTGAAATCCTTGGTGCGGATATATATACTAGATGGATTTCGGTATGAAGGTGTGTGTGGAATGATAGTGTGCAAGCAAAGGCGGAGATAAGTGTGGAAGCAGCAATACAAGTCCGGTATGTGACAAAACAACAGGACTAAAGCAGAGGAAGAATGAAGTGCAGTAGATCAGTATATTTAGCCTAACCAGAACTGAACCTCAGCATTGGCAGATGCTTCTCATCAATTCAAACAACTAGTTACCTTCTATAAACTTTGTAGACAGTGAGTCTCTTGTAGGCAGTGTGCCTCTTGTGAGCAGTGTGCTCAGGCAGTGAGCCCTAATTGGCAAGTGCCATTTTGTACTTCTTATTCTTTTAATAGAGAATACAATCTTGGGTTAGTCACCCTATGGTTTTTCCCTTAATAGGGTTTTCCACGTAAAAATCCTTGTGTTATGTGTGTTTTCATTTTTTCTCTCATGGTTATGTATGCTCTTATGTTTTGATGCTGCACTAATATTAAAAAGGAAAAGAAAGTTAAGATATTTAAGATAACTGATTCACCCCCCCTCTCAGTTAAGATGTTATGTAATGTTTGTGATGGTCATGATGATAATTTTTTTATGGTTTTATGATTATGTATACATGATGTATGGATAGATAATGTGATGATTAGATGATTATGGATTATGTATGTTTACAGATGTTTATGGTTTATGATTATGGATATATCTATGGTAAATGAATGGATATTTTGTTTTATGATCATGATTTATGATGATATGATTATGAATGCATAGATGGATGATTAGATGTATGATGTATGCTTTTTCTCATGGTAGGAAATGATGTGTGATGTAGAAATGTTAGCTAGAAAATAATGATGATGGAAATGATAGGATGTATTTTATGACGAGTGTTTTGAAATTGGATGTAGTTATATGCTAAAATGTGATGAGCAACCCAAATTTGCTATAGCATTGTACATTATGCACTAGGGTGTAAAGACAAAGGTAATGATGTGTCTTGTGTATAAAGGATTGACTCAAAAAACACACAACAAATAATAGGCCTTAGCACATCATCAAAGCATTAGACGACCTTGGTGTGACCTGTGATGACGCAACCGACCAACACAACTTGCAAAGCAAAAAAATTGAAAGACATGCCTTAGTATACAATTCAAGACATACCATGATATAAGAATTGTGGCAACCTTGAGGAGGTATGTTGTGGGTCAAAAGATAAGATAATAATTAAATTCAACATACACGTAACACATAGGGGTTTTACCTCTTTCCAAACTATTGAGAAAAGTCTAGATGATGATGATGCCTGATGTGGGCATGATGCATCTTGTGAAGGCAAATGAGAATATGGTGGAATATGAAACTCACAATGGCTAGTGATTCAACTGGTGTGCATCAAAAGATGTTGGATAAGTGTTTTTGATGCTGTATTTAGGTACAATGTTTTGTGCTGAGTTTGTGATTTATGTGGATTGCGATACTTGCAGAAGTGATTCAAGAACACAACATAGAAGACACATCAAAATACTGGATGTTTTTCAAATGAGAGAATGTCAAAAGGTGTTTTCCAAAGCAAGACACAAGACACTGCCCCCAACATATGACCAAGTTAGGCACAATGAAGGGACAATGGGTGAGGGGATGACAAGACATAGTGACATGTAATGGGATGGTGTGAAAAGGACCTAGAAGATAATGGAATATGAGGCCTGTCGACAAGATTCATCCTAGTGGAATCTAGTGTTCTTCTTGAGAAGATGAGATAATGGTTGACACTTATTTTCTAGTTGTGCAATAAATCATTGGATTGTTTATAGTTTTCCTTGGAGGCTGTGAAGTTTCTTAAGATATTTTTGGGAAGGCATCTCAGTGATTGCTACAACTTTAATGGGGTCCACTTCTATGCCACATCTAGAGATAATGAAACCCAATAGCTTTCTTGATGTGACCCCAAAGACACACTTCTTTAGGTTGAGATAGACTTTGTATTCCCACACTCTGTCAAAGTTGTGCTGAAGGACATGTGGTGCTCTTCCCTTTTTTTTAACTTTCCTAGAAGGTCGTCTACGTAATCTTCCATGATGTCATGTGGCATGTCATGGAAGATTACTGTCATAGCTTGTTGGTATGTGGCCCCTACATTTTTCAAACCAAATGGCATGACTTGATAACAAAAGGTACCCCAAGGAGTGGTAGAGGATATTTTATGCTAATCTTCATGAGCAATTTGTATTGATTATAGATGGAAAAGCCATCCATGGAGGACAACATTTGATAGCCTGTTATGAGGTCAATGATAATGCCAATGTTGGGTAGTGGAAATTTATTTTTTAAGCATACTTTGTTGAGGTATCTAAAATCAGTATAGATACAAATACCCTTAGGATTCTTTTTGACAAAGATGATATTATATATCTACTTAGGGTAGTCAATAGGTCATATGAATCTGACCTCTAGCAATTTTTTTACTTTTCTTTGACTAAAAGGGCAATCTTAGGGTGCATTTTCCTAAGTTTTTGTTTGATTGTCTTGGCATCAGGATGGACCACAAGGGGCATGTCTAATCCAGACATGTCTACATAAGACAAAGAAAAGATATCTATCACATTCTAAAGAATGGAGGTGATCCTTTCCTGTTTGGTGGATTTCAAGGATGCTACTTTTTAGGTGATCTTTGGGTTGTCTTTAGTTCTAAGATCAACTTCTTGAGTGTCCTCAACTATAATCATAGACTGATCCTACCACTAGAGATGATGGGGCTAGGTCAAGTTCCTTGTCTATCAATACATTATATAGGTTTTCATCAATAGACATGTATTTTCTCTTTCTCTTTCTCTTTGTGTGTTAGATAGTGCCTTAGAGAGGTTTTAACTAGGGGACTTTAATTTTGTGATTTTTTTCTTTTTCTATTTTTTTGATTTTTAGGACTGAGTAAGTCAACTTGCTCCCCAAAGTATGTTAATGTGTCAAGGTCAATTTAAAACCCTTTCTTGTGCTCTCTCATAGGGATACCATTATGGAGTCCCAAGATCTTGGCAATCACCTCATCATTTTGAAATGTGTCTAAAGACATGGGATCTTGTTGGTCGCAATCAATTAGTTTGGGAGAGGTGAGTTGAAGGTCGATGGTGGAAATGGAGGTTTCATGAAAAAGGTTGGTGGTGGAAAGTTTATCAAAGGATTCGCTGATGGTCCTTACCTTGATGCATTCAATGTCGAGAGAAGTTTCTTCCACATTCAAAGAAGTGTCATTAGGTTCATTAGATTTCTCACTAGGTGGTATGTATCAAAGCGCTTGAGTTTTAATGTTCCTTTTCACATGGACAACTCAAGATCACTTTGGTCATGGAGGCCAAGGCCTTTGCATTTATAATTCATGTTTTTGCACATATATAACATTGTAGGTTAATTCTCTTGTAGAAAATAGGTGCAAATTTTTCATATCTGTATAACTAGGAGCTAGTAGAACCTTTGGTGTCTTCATCGATGAAGAACCCATGTTGTAAAAAGGTGGTGGTACCATATTGCATGATGCTTGATGTCTTCTTCAGTCATGGATGAGGGTGACCATGAGATCACAAAGATAAAGGGGGTTTTTTGACATGGAAGGTGTCATGCAATTCATACTCCCCACAACTAGTGCTAGTAATCTTGACTTAGGTCTTGGGTGGTGGATCTATAAAGGTGGATGCAAGATTTTTAGCATTAACATAGGAGGAGAAATATTTGGTTTTATGATGGGTGGTGATGTTAGTGTTGGGACAATGGTTAGATTTGTGATATGGTCCTTCTAACATTTTACATTATTGGAAGGGATGAGAGTCGATAGGAATAGTGACTTCCACACTATTATGATGAAATTTGAAACATTGATGATAGGTTGAGGGAATGACCTACATGGTATGGATCCATGGGTGATCGAGGAGGATGTTATATGGTAGGTCAAGTTTAATATGGTGACATATTATTCTTTGCAAGATGGGTCCTACCTAAAAAGGCAAGCATATAGTACCTTCTAATTCACTCTACATTGCCATATGCCTTTATGGTGATTATGTGTAGTTCTAGATTATTTATAGTGTAACCCAATTATTTGAACAATCTTAAAGTACACAGGTTCAAGCCAGATCCATTATCTAGAAGGACTCTTTTGACCTTGTTCTTGAAGATGAAGGCTTCAATATGGAGTGAATGGTTATGGGATGGGTTGAGAGGTGGCATATAATTATGGATAAATGTAAGTTGATAAGAGGATAATTAGTTGATGAGGTCTTGTAATTGATCAGGGTTGATGTTGTTAGGAACTCTTGACTCCTGTAAGGTACCCTCCATTATTTCTTGATGAACATTAGATGTTTTAAGAGGCTCTAGAATGGATATTTGTGATGGAGTCTTCTCAAGATGCTCAATGAGATTATATCAGGTGGTTGGAGTAGAGGAAGAGGCCAGTTGAATAGTGAAATGACCATGCCTTGTGGTGACGGTGCAATCAAATTATTTGATCTTAATGTTGGAAACTAGTGCATATTAGATTGGTCAATATGGCCTATAATGGAGTCATAGGCGGATGAGTCTTTTTTAGAGGGAATGTTGGTGTGGTTATTCTAATTATGGCCTTGATTGGATGTGGAAGGTTGTGACTAGTCATTCTTTGGAAGAGAATTTTGAAATATCCTCATTTGCGCATTTGGTGAGGACAATGTATCTCCTTCTATTTCAATTTCACCTTTATCGATGAGGTCTTTGATATAGTTTTTTAATTTCATGCAGTTGTTCATAGCATGGCCTTTGATCCTATAATAATTGAAGTATTCATGATCTTTGAACCATGTAGGTTTTGTCTTGGTGTCATTAAAAGGTTTGGTGAGTGGGAACCTCACCATATTGGCTTGAACAAGTTTTTGAAATAACAACCATAAGGGTTCTTCCAAGGAAGTGTATTGGCATTTTTTATTGGTTGGTTTTGATTGGATGGATGGAATAGAAACATTATTAGGCTTTTAGACATTTTCCACATGTTTAGATTCTTGGGTGGATTTTCCAGTTTGCACATGTTTCGATTCAATGATCCCATCACTAAAAATATTTTTGTTCTTGGCCTAAAATTTATGTTTGTCATTTTCATTGGATTATTTTGATAAGAGTTTGATCAAACCTTTGGAAATTAATGATTTTTTTATATGAATCCCTTTTTCGATGATTTCATCAAATGTAGAGACACATTGTACCTATAGGTGAAAGGCCATTTCTTAATTCATGTTCATGATGTGAATGAGTTGTTTCTCAAGGGTTATCCAAGGAAAACTACTTGCAAGACTCCCACATCTTTGTAGAAAGGAGGAGAAGCTTTCTCCATTACGTTGTTTTGCATTACAAAGATCTAGCATAGTGAGCTTGTGTTTAACATTATAGGAGAATGAACTTCTTTGTCAAATCAATAAAATTCATAATGGAGTGTTGGGGAAGGTGTAAAAATCATTCCAAGGCTTATCCTTTGAAACTTTGAGGGAAGAGCCTTAGCAAGTACATATCACTGTAAGTGATCTTTGGACATATCATGAAAAATTCTTTGACGTGGTTGTGTGGGTCACCCTTTCCCTTGTACTTGTTGAACTTTAGAATTTTGAAATGCAAGGTAAAGGGCACTAGGGAGATGGACTTATAGAAGAGATATGGAAAAAATTCTTCATATTTGTATTGTTTGTGTTGGTTAGACGTCCCGAGTTGCAATCCCTTGATGGCATTTTTCATCTCCTTCCACTCTTGGTTGAAATGGGTACTAAGAGATGGTTGGGGAATGAGATATGGAATGTTTGGTTGGAAGGTTTGATGGAGGTGGTTGGTTGAAGGTGTTGGATTTGATTGGTATGTTTTTTGGTTTGTGGTAAGTGGCAGTGGTATGAATTGGTTTGTAATTGTTTGATTTGAAATTGACAGGTTGGAAATGAATTGGTTGGATATTTGTGGTTGTGAATGTTTGGTTATCTTTATTAAGATGATGGTTTTTATTGGGTTGTAATGGTGGTTTTTCTTGATTAGGGTGATTTCTATGCCACAAAAATTTGAGTGAAGATGGTTACGATTTGTATTGATGGAGTGGATGAGAAGATGTAGCGTTATTTTGGGTGAGAGGGGGTGGTTGAACACCATGCTCCATGTTTTGATCAAGATGACAACTTGTAGGATCATGGGTTGGTTGGGTGAGTTTGTGACCCTAAGGATTAGCAAAGTCATGTGTAGATGGTTTAGGGTGGATGATGTTGTAAAGTTTGTCCAAGTCACAATCAGGAGGGAGTTTAGACCTTGCTTGATGAGATGTTGCAACAAGACATCTTTGTGTGAATCTACAAATTAGTCCATCAAGGAGTGGGTTAAGTTAGAGTTGAGGAAGTCTCTAAACATTGGAAAATACATGCTTTAGTTGTGGAGACTCCTAGATTTGTTGACATTATCTAAGAATCCTTGATGAGAGTTATTGCCAACATGTGAATTATGGCCAAAACTTGACCCAAAAGGGTTATTTTTATTAAAGTCCAATTTCAACTTTGCTTGCGATCAAGGGATGGGGGCATAAGATGATGATTTTGATTTGGATGGGGTAATTTTATTTGAATTGATGATTGATATTTTGGAAGGGTTTTGATTTGATTATGTTTTTTGTTGTTTGGATTAGGGTGTAAGATCTTATGTAACTTGATGATGGGTTGATTAAGGTCAAGGACTTTGATGTTTGGTGCTTGATTTGATGTTTCTTGATTTGGATGAGGATTTATTTGGATTTGATTTATTGGTTGATTAAGGTCCATGACCTTGGATGATGGTTTATTTTAATTTTTTATTTCAAGGGTAGCTTGATGGGTGATTGCTTGATTTTGATTTGGGAAAGGTAACTTGATTTGATGTTTGATTGATTTTGATTTATGGAAGCTGCAAGACCTTAGGTAACTTGATCAATTGATTATGCTTAAGGGATCTAGATCCTTAATTGAAGTCAATTTAAGATGGATGATTAGTGGATTTTAGGATAATGTTTGTCTTGGAACTTGGGATTTGGGGTTTGGTTTTGGTTTATGGATGAGGGTGTATTTGGGAGCTTTCTAGATTTTTGGCTTTTAGAATTTTGGGATTTGAGATTGATTTGCAAAAGCTTGGTTTTTAGATGGATGAGTTTCACACAAAGTGAGGGTGTGGGATTTTATTGAGGATTTGGATTGGAGGGTATCCAACCTTTGACTTTTAAGGATTTGTGTTGGATTTCTTACTTTTCATTTTTTTAAGATTTTGGTGAGCTAAAATAATTGATAATAGAGCATGTTAGATGTAGAGGGTTGTGTTGAGGCTGAAATGAGTTAGAACAATCAATTCTAAAATATAAAACAACATCTATTTATGCTAGAAGCATAGGTGGTGATTCATGAAATGGTCATGCTTACGATTTTATGAAATTGTCAATTCGATAACATAGTCATTGAAATGTCCAAGCAACATGCGAACTAATCACCAACCTACAAAAATGATGAGATATACACCTACAAAAACAAAGGTTAGACCAAAAATATGTTTCTAAGCTTGCCTAACCTACAAAATAGATTAGATAACTTGCAAACAAGAAAATAAATGTCAAAAAGCAAGTTGTAATGAGGAAGAAAATTTGGCATTGCGGTTGAATGCATGCACCTCATAGTGAAACAAAGACACACATGTATAAATGAATAAAAAAGAGACAAAAGATATCTAATTAACCAACACCTTGGGTTGAAAAAAAGTTACATAACAAAGAGGGAAATACACAAGAGATGTCACCAATGCAACCTTGTTGCAAAAGAGGAACTTTCTCAAGATGAGTAGGTATGTAGTTGCTCACTTTACCAACATTACCTTGTATTCATTCAAATCCAACACTTAGAAATGGATTTTGAAATGATATATTTATATACTTGGATGAGGGATAGTGGATGGATAGGATTAGAACTTGAAGATGTAGGATTATGTTTGACTGAAATTTAAGAGTAATTAAGACACCAACAAGTGGCATGCCAAAATTGGCACACATGATTAGGACTAAGATTCAAGGGACATGGATGGTTAGGATTTTTTAGATTTGAATGGAGGGATGAAATTGAAAAAAACAATTTTTGGAGCCATGTGTATGTGTGGAGCCTTATGCAAGTTTTGAGTCTTGTGCAAGGTTGACTTTGGAGATTTGGTGGAGGAATGTGCAAATGATTAGTTAGTTAGTTAAACTAGGTTTGTTTAACCAACTAATGATGAAGATTTTGGGATAAATTAAATAATTTTTATGTACTTTATTTAATTTATGGAGGAATGATTGGTTTAATTAAATAAATGTTGATTTATTCAATTAAGATTGGAAATTAGAAGGACTAATTTGATTGATTAATTAATAAATAGTCATAATCTATTTAATTAATATTGGAGGAATAATTAGATTTTTTTTTTATGGGTAAGGAGGCATTATTTAGGCTAGCCCCACACCAATGGAGGTCACAATGGGGACCTCCTCCCCATCCACATATTCAACTTAGATAACATATTCAACATAGAAGCCACAATGGAAGTCCAAGAGCCACAACTTGGAATTCCAACTATAGATGTCACTTGGGGGATTCGAACTTGGATCTCCATCTTGAGAACCTTATGTCCTTTCCATTTAAGTGTAACCCCTTTCACAAATAACTAGATTAATTAATTAAATATAATATATTTAATTAATTTTGGAGGAATAATAAAATTAACTAGTTAAATAAATATAATTTCTTTAATTAATTTTAGAAGTGGAATGATAGGATGAATTTCGTCACAACAGAAATGTTGGGATGTATTTTTAGGTGTTTAGATGCACAACATAATAAAATGACAGAGAATAAAAGTCAACAACTAAAGAATGGGAAGTGACACAAAGAAACCAACCACAAAATTGTGGTCAAGAGAGAGAGAGAGGGCAATCCATCAATCACAATCTCAGAGATAAGAATCAAAGCAACAATTCATTTGTAGTTTTATATGATTTTCTTTGTGATGATGCTCCATAGAACTATTTTGAGGAGTACTTGGTTATAGTAGAACCTTTGGTAGACTAGCCAATTGGGAATGAAAACAAAAAAGGACCAAAAAACTCAAACTCTCCTTCTATCATGCATTCTTTAGTTTCTTTAGACCAAATTCAATCCCTATCTTCTCAAGTGCATGTTATTAATCCTATCAAATTTCTTAATAAAAGTGGAAACCAAGAACATACTTTGATTGTATCTTCTCAAGAAATGGTTGATGCGTCATATATAGTTGATTCTCTAGACATCCTTGGGCAAGCTCTTAATGATGATATGGAAGAACTAGGATATCTAAAGCAATTTCAAGGTAGCAATAAAAATAAAAAATAAGCAAACCCTTTGAGAGTCAAACAAATTTAGTTAAATAGTCTGAGGTGGATAGCTATATAAAAATAGGAAGGAAAAATAGATCAGGAAAAGGTGAATTTAATGGGTGAGAATCTCATAGTGTTAGGACTAGTCAAGACTAGATACATTTTTTCTTCTAATCCTAGAAATGATAGTGCTCTCTTGAATATGAGGGGTCTTCACAAAAAAACTTTAGAAAAATGTTGTCCGCATGCTTATTAGGAAGGAAAGACCTTTTGTCTTGTTTTTACAGGAGACAAAATTGAATGAGAATGATGATCAAGATGTTCACAAAATTATTTGGAAAGGAGTTGAATAAATTTGGATTTGATCCAATGGGTTCTCTAGGGGTTTGTTGACTATGTGTGATTCAAGGTAGCTTCAAACTACTTCTTTATTGGTGGGAGAGGATGCTTAGTTAAATAAGGGTGATGGGTTGAATCAAGACATGTCTAGTTAATCAATATCTATTCTCCTTTTGGTTTTGAAGAGAAAATGATTTAATGGAGATAAATTGAATCTTTTAGTCAAGCCTATGTAGTTTTCCCTTGGATGAATCCAAGAGATTTTAATGCAGTTCTATCCCTTAATGAGAAGATGGGTTGAAATAGATAGTCAGGGATTCAAATAGTGCACTCTTGGACAATCAGATTGAGAAATTTAGTTTGGTTAAAGTAGAACCATAGAATGAGAATTTTAGTCGGCATTGTTGGGACCCTCATTTTCTAGTCACATACTTGTGCTAAAATTTACAAATTTTCCTAAGGAATGTGCCCCATTGTTGTTTCTCTCCTTCCCCATGCCTTGGTCGAGTCCTGGAGTTACAAAAAACCAAAGAAATTCTAAGTTTGGCTCTTCCTTAGCTATTTTTGGCCTCGACAGATTTTTCAGGTTTTGGAGGGACAAGCGGATGTTTAGGGCTGAATTTTTTTCCTGGCCTAGACCCTTTCTTTTTTGTCCTCTTGTCCATGGTTCTTCCTGATTCCCAATCCCTAGTGGTGTGCTTCTTTAGCTTCTTGATGTTGTTGATGACGTCAAAATGACATCATCTTGCACAGTGGCAAAAATATTTTCTAAGCGTTGGGGTCTTTTGCTATGTTTTGGATCTTTGCAATTTTTTAGGTTCCTGAGGAATCTTGGAACCTTTGTACTTTGTCCCAAGGTTCCAATTTCTTCCAGAACCTTGATCCTTGGTTCTCATTTTTCCCAATTCATTTCTAGATTCTCTCGACCCGGTCCTATTTCCCTTTCGGATCCCAAGTCACGATCCATTCCCTAGACCCAGTCCCGATTCCTTTCATGTTCTCGATCTCGATACATTCCCTAGACCTAGTCCTGATTCTTTTCATGTTCCTGGTCTTGATCCATTCCCCAGACCTAGTCTTGTTTCCCTTCCAGATCCTGATCTTGATCTATTCCCAAACCTGTCCTTCTCCCAAACCTCAAGCTTCCACCTTTTTCCTTTCCATCTGCATGTCCTTGGTTCCTCTGGATCATTGGTTCCCACATCCTCTAGTTCCCCAGTTCCCCAAAAACTTGAAACCTCAACAAAGCCCATAAATCATGAGGGGACACGCCAACTGATGAGGTATAAATAACCTCATTTCTTTAATGGATCAAACAGCCTTTTTGTACTATCTAATTCCCTAGCCTTGCCAATTTATTTATTTATATAAGCGATATTTATCTATTTTGAATAAAATATTGTACAAATCCTGATTTCATAAATTGATTGAAACTAGCTTTTAAATGTTGATTTAATTGCATGAAAAGTTGGGTGACTGTGTAGGTTAATACATTGCCTAAGAAGTGGACATTATGCAGCTGTGGACGAGTGTGCCAAAAGTTGGGGGCGCTAGAAATTTTAGGCTTGCATTTAATGAAGACTTTGTTTTATTCTGCTATTTCTGTGGTTACCCAAAAAACATTATGAATCCACCCGGAGTCCTTTTTATGTTTAAAAGACATCAATAGTTAAGATCTTGTTTTTCAGTTATAAGACTTCAACTGACATTTTCCCACCATCAGAAGTTTAGGAGTTTTTGAAGTAGTTCAGTTTTTGTTGTTGCTCAAAATGTGGATATAAATAGACACTATGGATGAATGAAAATCAATCCTTTAGTTTTCAAAATCATTAGATCTGTGTACTTGCAATTTTTATGAATGGAAATGATATTTTGAGTTTTAGTTTCTTTAAAAAATATATATATGAAGATTTGAATGGAGTTCTCATGTGCTGTTGAAGTGACTGAATGTGATCTAGATTAAGACAAACTTCTCCCACGAGCTGGCCACTCGGGGGACTGTAGGATAGATAAGTATTTTCATTTCTGTGGATGCTTTTATTCAGTTGAAGATAGTTTATGTTTAGCTTCTATCATTAACTTGCAAGGTGTGTTGTGTAAAAGTTAAACTGTTGTGTACTGTTGTTTGAAACTTTCTATGTTCATTGGAAGTTTTTCGGTGCATTTGCCTTAGTTAGAATTACTATTTTCTGATGGTTAGAATTTGGAGTGCTTGCAGCTTAGCAAATTGTAGTTGTGAATTGTTAGCATAGAAGTTCTGCTTTCTAGTGTAGAGTTTATCTGCTTTCTAAGTGTAGAATTTATATGCTTTCTAGTCTAGAGTTTTCATGCTTCTTAGTATAGAATTTGAATGCTTTCTGTAGAAGGATAGAATTGTTGTTTCATTTCATGTACTATTTCAACTTTTTAACAGATCTAGAAAACTGTTTCTCAATGAAATATCCAAACCCCCTATTGCAGACAGCCTCCGACACTACCCCAGTCAATAAATTGATAATTTTCATCTAAAGTGTTAGGACCTTACGACAGCCTATCACCAACAACTTCCTGATTCACCATTAATGATTGGATTCATCTCCTACAACTTCCCAAAGATCAATTTTAAGACCATATACATCTAATTTTCCCTAGACCTGATTCCATATGCATTCTTCACTTTGTGGTTGGTGGAAATCATGATTTTTAATGGTTTTCTTCTCCCCTACATTGATGGCGGTAGATATGTTCAATGTTCATGGTGCCATTTGATTTCCTACCCATGGACTAGGGTGTCCATTGCAACTTGCTATAAAAGGTGATTTTATTCTCTTTATAGAGGGGGGGTCATTCTTTTACATTTTTCTTGGTGACAAAGGTGTAAGGCATTTAAGGCCTTCACAAGAATTATCGTTCTAGTTCTCCAAGAGGGCCAAGAATTGAGATTGTATGAGGATTTCAAGTTTATAACAAGTATCAGTGTATAAAATTCTCCTTATTCATGTGTATTTTTTCAAGAAAATCCCTAAGTCACAGCTAGGGTTTCCTCTTGCCATATTTTGTGGTATGAATGTAATAATGGATTTGTTGAATGTGACAAATTATGAAAACATTACATGCTTTTTGATGATCATTTATAGGTTATACATGGATGATTGCATTGTGAAAAGGACTACTAAGCATATTCATTGTTGATTATTATGTTTTTTGCATTTGGGCATCCAGAAAGGCGTCTCAGATTTCCTGCATTATTATCCTTCTTTGATAAATTTGACTCTGTAGCCCATTGGATAGGAACTAGTCTGAGGAATGTTTGATCACCCACAAATTATTGCAAATGAATTAAATCATTCAAGTGTGGTGTATAAATAGGTATTTGTGTGTATGCATTCTTTGGTTCTATACTTCCACTAGGAAATATCTCTAGCAAACTAGCAAGATTTCGTCTTATTAAACCAAGTATGCATATCTACATATTGCACTGATGCAATGATGCCATCATCAACTTAAGAGGAGGTCATGTGATGCAGTAAGCTAGTTTTAGCTTAGTGACAATCTTAGGGTTAGAACTGCACTTCAGGTATTACTGCCTTGTTATCATTTAGCTTATATTTTATTTTGTAATTAATCCGTTTTGAGGGATACCTCTAAGAACACCCTCCTTAGCTTAGTTGAACCAAAAGTGAAGAAGAGACTACCCAATCCTAGAAATTGGCCCTCAATCATCCTAAACATATTGATGAGCCCCTTTCTAGTCTCCCTAATGACATCCCTGGCTTAGGAGATTAGGAAATACTCTAGGGTTTTGGACCCGCAATTTTGAGACCCAACAGAATGGCATCGTTGTCGAGGACAATTTGATTTTGGTTATAAATTTTTATGACTTTGCAAATATGTGAAACTCTTGTGGTTAAAATAGTGAAGTCAGTTGCAAAGTAGTCTCTTCCAAGTGGGGAGTGGTGACTCTATTTAGGTCAACCTAGAAATTAGTTTGAAGTTAAAGGAATTTAAAATGGATCAAGGGAGGAGGTGCTTGTTGAACATACCTAGATACTGAGAGGGGGTGAATCAGAATGCAATCAAACTTCAAATCCTCCAGAGAAAATTAAAACTTAAACATTACAACATTAGTAGAAACATAAAAGATCAACACACTGCATAACACCACATAACACCAGGTATACATGGAAAACACCAAAAGGGGGAAAACCACTGTGAGGATTGACTCACAATTTATGAAGCTTAAAAATTACAACTTTGTTTTAGGGATACAACCCAAGGAAGCTACTACTCCTTGAAGAAAGGTTTTAGGGTCACTCCCAAGGAAGATACAACTCCATGCAAACTTTGTTTTAGGGCTACAACCCAAGGAAACAACTACTCCCTGAACTAAGAACAAACTCAGAAAAGATTACAACATGATAGTCCTACTATCTGAAACTGATAGTGAAGTTCATTTCTTTGATGATTGCACTTCCACCTCTTCACTCTTCTTTAACGATTGAATCAATTAGGCACACTCTTCACTCTCCTTTTGTCACAAAGATATTTTCAAGATGAATCAGGACATGCTCTAACACTTCTGCTCTTTCTCCTTCAGTCGCACATCATAATGCATATCATATTCATATTTTGCTCTTCATACACTCATATTCGCAATCATACCTCACCTAGATCAACTCGGTTTACAATATAAACATGATATTACATTGATTACATTACAATTCAACTAATACAATAAGAATATTACAATTTACAAGTCAGCCAAAGATCACACAACATGAAACATGTAGAGGGCAAGCCCTAACATGAACTACACACAACACTAGGAAGAGAAACATGCCTTGTTGATCCCAACACATGCTTAACCTCATCCTAAGCATCCTTCACAGCATCATCCTTCAAGGAACAACATCTGCACACTTCACACAATTGAATTAGGTCTCCCTAAAGCAAGAAAACATGAAGCTTGTATCACATTGGTCTTTACAATCTTGGTGATACTCATGAATGATTAAACATTACTTGTTCTTCTTCTAGATGAGTTGGCATGACCCACACAACATCTCAAAACACTCCTTGAACTCTGTACAACAACAACTTTGTGATGCACACCTTCAATCATGTGTTCTGGGAACAACCATGCATCCATAACTATCTATAGCTCACAGTCACTTGAAAAATTAAACTTGTGGACCACCAAAACACTTGATGCTGCAAAGAAGCATGAATTGTACTTCCCTGAACATGTCAGTAAAACCGCATGGACAAGATTTCACTTCTGGAGGAATGTGGAGCATTCCAACAAGCCTTCATCATCACCTCATTCTGCCAGAGCATAGAATGAAACTCTATCACTTGTAACTTTCACTACTGAAGGTATAATGACTTGTATTCTTGGATATAATACCTTCACAACATACTGAATTCAACTTCTGAAATGCATGATCTTATCTTCAAATGTGAAGGAATGTGGAGCATTTTACCAAGTAGCTTCATGCAACAACAACCTTTACTAACATCCAGAGATCAGAACCTTCTTGTAGCAACACATACTTCCTTAGGATCATCAATAAAGAGCATAAACAAGCTACAAGCCATTATCAACATCTTCACAATATTAACATTAATTCTTTTAATTCCCATGTTAATATATCATTCTTCATCTTGATGCTTCTAATTCCCATCTTGATATATCATCATGATATCATCTCCACTGACACCAATCATACTCAATACAACTTAACAATGCATGACATCCAACCATGAACATCAACATCACTATTAGCACACCATCAACATAAGCATCAAATGACAGTCTAAACTAAGTGTTGACATCAAACAACCCAAACTGAGTGTTGACATCAATGACAACCACACAACCACATTAGTGACAACCTTAGGTAACATATGTGCAACAATCTCCCCCTTTGGCATTGATGGAAACACACTAGCTCATTCTCCCCCTTTGACATCAAGGACAAAGGGAAACAACTTCTCCTCCTCCTCAAGGTACAAACTCTCCTTTTCAAACTACTCCCCCTGTTAGCAACAACCACTACCTGCTCCCCCTGAGAGGTAGCCAACATCAGTCCAAGAAAAAGATGTAGCATGAATTACTTCCCCTGGACAGATGCACCAATTATGCATCTAGCAAGAAGGAGGGGTAATTACCCCTAACTTCTACCAGAGATACTCAAAAGTATCCTTTACAAGAGCCTTTGTAAAAATATTTGCAATCTGATCCTTTGTTGGAACATACTCCAACTTCATTTCTTTCCCTGCAACCTTCTCTCTAAAAAAGTGACATCTGATTGATATATGCTTTGTTCTAGAATGCATCACTAGATTCTTGGAAATATTGATAGTACTTGTATTATCACACAAATAGGAATAGGCTCATCATATAGTACCTTGATATCCTTCAATATTTGCTTCATCCACAACACTTGTGTACAACAAGATGCCGCTGCAATATACTCTGCCTCTATAATTGATAAAGATACTAAATCTTGTTTCTTACTATGCCATGAAACCAATCTGCTTATTAAAAAGAAAGCACCACCACTTGTACTTCTATCATCAACACAACCAGCCCAATCAGCATCAGTGTAAGCACTCAAATTAAAATCATTATCTTTTGGATACTATAAGCCATAATCCAGAGTTCCCTTCAAATATCTAAATATTCTTTTTACTGCCTTCTCATGAGTTTGCTTAGGATTAGCTTCAAATCTGGCAACCAAACATACTACATGCATAATATCAAGTCTAGAAGCAGTCAAGTATAATAATCATCCAATCATGGATCTATAAAGAGTCTGATCAGCCTTCGGTGGCTCATCAACCTTTCTCAAATGACAACCAGTAACCATAGGAGTACTTACTGGTTTGGACTCCTCCATACCAAATTTCTTCAAAATCTCCCTGACATACTTAGCTTGAGAAACAAAGATACCATCATCTAGTTGAACAATTTGTAGCCCAAGGAAGAAAGACATCTCACCAATCATAGACATCTCAAACTCTTTTTGCATCTCCTTTGCAAACCTCTTACACATATCATCATCTCCACCAAAGATGATAACATCAACATACACTACAACTATCAAGATCATGTCCCCCTCTTCCTTAATGTAAAGATTACTATATTTGGTACCTTTCTTGAAACCTTGCTAAAGTAAGTACTTATCCAACCTAGTATACCAAGCTCTAGGAGCTTTCTTGAGTCTACACCCCACGTCTGGATCTTTTGATAACTGAAAACCATCTGGTTGCTCAATGTAGACCTCTTCCTCTAGATCACTATTCAAAAATACTGACTTGACATCCATCTAATAAACATTGAAGTTTTTGTGAGCAACAAGGGAAAGAAACATTCTGATTGCCTCCATCCTGGCTACCGGAGCAAAATCTCATAAAAAATAATGCCTTCAACTTGTGAAAAACCCTTACATACTAATCTTGCTTTATTTCTCACAACTTCACCATCTTCATTCAGCTTATTCCAGAACACCCACTTTGTTCCTATGCCATTCTTATTCCCATGTCTGATTCTTCTCTATTTGATAGTAAGCACAAATTCACTTGCTCACTTGTTTTTACAAACCTCCTCTTGGTCTGTACTCCTTCATTCTTGTCCCCAATGATCTGATTTGCTAAATGATTCCTCTGAACATACTTTGCTAGAGTCTTAGGGATCTGCTCTGATTCTTGTTCCTTTTCTCTTCTTCTTCTTCTTCAATCAAGGGAGGTATATCAAATCCACAGTCCTCTAGCTCTTTTGAGATTTGATACAAGTCTTCATCTACCTTGATATTTGTGCTTTCAATTATCTTTCCCAATCTTTTGTTGTAGAATCTATATGCCTTGCTTTTGGTTGAGTAACCAAGAAAGATTCCTTCATCACACCTTGTATCAAACTTTCCAAGGTCTTCTTCATCTCTCCTGATATAGCATTTGTTGCCAAAGATCTTGAAGTATCCGAGAGTGAGAGGTCTTCCATACCATAGCTCATAAGGGGTCTTAGTGCTATTGACCTTCAATTGTACTATGTTAAGAAGATAGACAACAATGTGGATTGCTTCCTTCCAGTACATATCAAGTAGATTTGCATCTTTCAACATTGCCCTAGCCATCTCTTACACAGTCCTATTCTTCCTCTCCACTACCCCATTATATTGAGGAGTCCTAGGAGTAGACAAATGCCTCCTAATACCATGATCTTCATAGAACTTTTCAAATTCATTTGAAGTAAACTCACCTCCTCTATCAAACCTTAAGCATTTGATCTTAGCATCCATTTCATTCTCAACTATTGCTTTGAAAATCTTAAACTTATCAAAGGCTTCTAATTTTTCTCTTAAGAAAGTAACCCAAGTCATTCTAGAGTAATCACCAATAAGCAACATGAAATACCTTTCACCTTGTTGACTCTTTATTCTTGTAGGACCACATAGGTCAGTGTGAATCAGCTCTAGAGGCATTATAGAAGAATACTCCTTGCTCTTGAAAATTGTTTTTGTTTGCTTTACCATTTAACATTCCTTGCATAATGTGTTTACAGGCTTGGTTATCTTAGGCATATCTCTCACCATATGAATAGAGCTGATCTTTACCATATTGTCAAATTTGATGTGTCCCATTCTCTTGAGCCACATCCAACACTCACTAGATTGAGCCAATAAAAAGGTTCTTCCATTTACCTCCTTTAGATTATAGATATCTCCATATGTCTTAATACCTTCTGCAACTAGTCTTCTAGACCCTGCCTTCCTGATTTCACAACCTTTGGCATGAAAAGTAAGATAGTATCCTTTCCTGCACATCTGACTGATAGTGAGAAGATTATGCTTCAGCCCTTTTACATAGAGGACATCCTTAGTCTTATTCTTCCCATCAATAGTTATAGCACCCTTTCCACAGATTTGTGCTGACTCATCACGACCAAACTTAATAGCCCCACCATTACATTTCTTGAGGCTAATAAACTTCTCCCTGTCACCCATTACGTGGTTAGAGAAACCACTATCAATTACCCAAGTATTGGCTTCTTCTTTTGTATGAAAGGCAGTCCATACAACCATTGATTTTTCATTATCTTGGTTAGCCTGCAAGGTATTAGACTTTTCACAATTCCCAGTATCATCCTTTTTGTCACCAACATTCAAGGGCATGAAAAGTGTTTCATCATTTGAATCATCATGATCCTCATCTTCTAAAGAACATCTGCTCTCCATGGAATACATACATCTTTTGGGCTTCTCTCTTTTTTTGTTATGCTTTGAATATTTAAAAGGACATTTAGAAGCAAAATGATGAATTTTCTCACAATTGAAGCATTTGAAAGGTAACTTACCCTTGTATTTGCCGGTGCCTTTATTCAATGTTCTTAGAAAGTTTACCTCTACCTCATCAAGGTTATCATCTTGATCAGCTGCTTCATCTTTTGTCTTCTTACTTGCTTTGAATGTTGCTTCCTTCTTTGGAGCATTTTGTCAAATTATCTCATTTCAAAGGTTGTGAGAGATCCAAACAATTGATCTACTATATATTTATCTAAATTCTAAGTCTCCTCAATAGAAGACACCTTATGACTAAGATTTAGGAAGAGATCTTAGAACCTTCTTCACAATCTCATCTTCTTTCACTTCTCCACCAAGAGCTCTGATGCCATTAACTATTTCATGCACTCGGAGCATGTAACTAGCAATGTCTTCATGTTTTGTCATCCTTGGGGTCTAAAATTTACTCTTGAAGATTTGCATCTTGGCTTGCTTCACTTTACTATTGCAACACCCAGTTTAGTTTTCACCCTAAAATCTAAGTTTAACCAAAGGTAATAATTTTTTTTAAAGTTTAATACAGAAAGATAATTTGTTTTCATTCTAAAACCAAGTAGTTCATCCATCGACTGACAATAATCATGAAATCATAAGTTATACAAAAATGGATCTATCCATCTACAACATTATACAATATGATGATTAAAGCTACATAGAACATTTTCGAAATAAAAACTTACCAAAGTCACTGCATCTTGATTGTCGACCATCCAAATTCAAGTCTCGGCAAGCCTCTGGAATATAGAAGAGAAAGTATCTTCAAGGAGTTTAACCTCCAACCACAGACCGTCAGTCTCCCGCACTCCTTCCTAACCGGAAGTGGCCCTACCCTACTCAAAGAGGATAGACCTAGGATAATCAATGGTGTTAGCCATCTGAGTACTGGTGTTGTGACCTACGTAACTTGTTATCATGCAATCCCCTAGATACCCTCTAGTCAAGCATGACCACTCCACAAGCTATGCCATCCAGTCACGGTGAACTATCAATGCACTCGAGGCACATGCACTACCTTGGCCAAAGGCTTTGAATATAATTAGCGTTGTGTCAACGCATGTAGTAAGTTCACCCACCCCAACTCGACTTGAATTAATCGCAATCCTATAGTTACCTATGTATAAGTTCAATATAACGACCACGATCACCTCTTGGTGTTCCAAACTCATCATGCATTAATGCATGGTAGTTAGGTTTACTTCTCTCTTTTTAGCTCATGGAGACATTTCCGTCCATATGTTAATAGAATGGGTTTTCTAGCTTATCGGTCAATCGGTTAATGCTATAGGTTTACCAGTTGATCTCTAAGTTCGTTCACTGCTTTAAATTATCCCGTCAAGAGAGGACACTAAACTTAACTAAGTAATTTTGGAAGGGGTGTAACAATAAACCAATAATAGAATTCAAGTATTCGAAGACCCAAAGTTAAAGTTTAAAGACTCTTAAAAGTCTTCTTCGACCTATCAAATCTTTGACACAGCTTAATCTTTTATAATACTAAGCATTTAAAAATCCTCTCAAGTTGTTTCTATTTGCAAGGAGAATGCATGCAAGTTTACATAACTATAGACTCATTGTGTCGGCTCTAAAACTTCATTATCTAACATGTTTGACAGTTTTGACCAATAGTAATTCTATATTCTCCTTCAAAGACAAAATAGTTTGAATGTTTTAAAGCGAAAAGAGTTATATACAATAAATAAATGGACTTTAACTAGTTATCATTCACAACAAGCATAGAATGCTCTCTATGGTCGGCCAACCAATTAAAGATTTAGAACTTGTGGAAGGTTGAGTAGTCTTACACACATCGACATACATTCCACACTATGGTTTCTCATCTGCTGACGGTTAACACATTCTTCAAGTTTTTTTATAAAATGAATTGTTTTTAAGATGACAAGACCAATCGTAACTAGTCGGCAGGCTAACTGAGGACACTTCCAATGTCGACCTAGGTTAGATCACTATGGCTTAGAATAACTTTATAGCTATTTTTTGACCAAAACACAGTCTACTAAGTGCTCTCCACATATCCATATGTTTCTAAAGCTAAACAATACAATGACAGCTTAAACCGACCATCAAAGATATTTCGAGAAACAAATGTGTTTTAGCTGTGAGTTTTAAGACTGAGGTGCGGTTCAAGAGCAAATAGCATTGTTTCCGTTTAGAAAGAAATGAAAACATACAAGTTTTAAAGTTGGTAAACAATCCATATATTACATCATCAAGAAAATACTGAGTTCCTTCATATAACAAAACGGCGCCAGTCCTATTTAAACATTCTTGTTTATCCATGATAGTGTAGAGGAGGAATGAAATGAAACCTGAAGAAAATCTCCAGTGACTACTCCAAAACTGGTCCAAGAGCTCATTCTTTTCTTACTCACTCACACTTTCTTTACGCTCGGCCACCTCTCAACTTCTTTTCTTTGTTTTCTGTCTCCCAAAACTAACTCCCTCTTGCCTCTAAATCTTGTTCTCCCAACAAAACTAACTTCCCCACTCTCTAAATCACACCCTATCAACTGGGTAACCACCCTGCATGGCATAACCATCTCCTCCTTTCTGCAACCACTACCCAGAAAAAGGTTTGGTTTCCCACTAAATTCACAACTACTGTGCAAAATGGAGCTCAACACTATGCGAGGTGGCAGTTTTTAGTTTGGATAAGATGTCACACTACTTATAACCGATTATGAGTATAGATCAAATGCATAACTAGAAAATAATGGCTAACCTAACAGCCCATTCATAAAGTTTAAAGCTCAAGAGTAAATAGATTATTTTGAAATATAAGACATCATAGTAAAGACTTGAGTGAGCTCTTCGAGCTACTGCCCGATTATTAACATCATAAAAGAATAAAAGGATTACCCCAAAATGACTATTTAAATATAACTAATATAATTTTGTATATTCCAATACAATACGACCAAAGGTATTACACCCAACGGTCTCAAGATTTAAAACATTATTTAAACCTTTTATTATACGATAATAGCCCATAAAAGAAACAATTCAACATCCGTCGAATTTCACAAGTAAACGTTTACATCATACACTTATAGAGATTTATGATGATGACGATGATTTGAGTGCAAACACAAAACAAGGTTTGGGATCGACTGACGTACAACTTTCGACTTTTACGCCGAACCACTAAACAAGACACGACATACAACTCATTCTCAAATGTATACATATATATATATATATATATATATAACAATATATCGGTCATCCATATTTGATGACATGATTCAAAGTATTATGACATCGATGTCGATTTCCCATACTCATTACGACAACTTACGAAAAGAAGAAAGACCTTTTCTTACAAACTTAGACATCTCATCTAAAATTGACTTAGCCTAGAATCAATACTTAACTCAAGGCAACTATGTTTATCTACCTGATGTTCATTTTTAGTGGCAAGCACCCATGGGTTATTCCAGAGTCTATTCTCTCTTTCTCAAAGATACACTCCCTTCTTCTTTCTTCTTGGCGAACATGTTCCATCTATTCCTGTCATTAACAATCTCACATCCAATTTGTGGTCAGAGTACCAAAGTTCTGGTGAAAACACATTTACATAAAATCATTTCATTTTCATATTGAAAAGACATTTTAATTCATAACATCAGATTGATTATAATCAAGTAAAAATCCATGATTTCATAAAATTAACCTTTTCTAATCATATCATCATTTTCTATGATGTAAAAACATATCCACATGACTGTACTATTTAAGAAAAGTAAATAGTAATATTGAATCCAAAAAGGGGATGTAACATATCCTTCCCCTTCAGAATCATCGTCCCCGATGATTGAGTTTATCAATCAAAAATTTTAACATAAAACAAACTTTTATAGTTTAACATTAATGTTTTTGAAAAGATAAGGAAATCTTTGGTGGATGTCATTATAGTCTTCCCAAGTGGCGCTATCTTTGCCATATTGGTCCCACTGAATTTTGCATTGTAAAACCTCTCGATTATTCAAACGAAGTTTACACATTTTGAGCACCTTGAGTGGCTCAATCACAACCACTCCTGGCTCTTGTATCTGTAAAGAATTCCATTTAAGAATGTGGTCATTACCTACAAAATATTTCTTTAGGTAAGAAACATGAAAACCATTATGCATTTTGGACAAGACTGGAGGTAGAGCAATTTTGTAGGCCACTGGATTGATAATCTCAAGGAATTCAAAAGGTCCGACATATTGAGGAGCCAAATTTGATGATTTACCAAACTTGATTGAGCTTTTATGGGGTTTCACTCGCAAAAGAACTTTCTCACCAATAGAGAATTGCCTAGGCACCCGTTTGCGATTTGCATAACTTTTTTGCCTGTCGTTGGCTTTTGCCAACCTTTCCCTTATCATTTTCACTTTTTCTTCCATATCTGCTAGCATTTCTGGTCCAATGTTTATCTTATCTTCCAGCTTGTCCCAGCTTATAGGAGTTATGTATTTCCTTCCATATAATGCTTCAAATGGTGCCATCTTAATGGCAGAATGATAGGAATTATTATAGGCAAATTCAACAAGAGGTAAATATTCCTCCCATCTGTATTGCTGGTCCATGCAATACATTCTTAAAAGATCCTCTAAAACTTGATTAAACCTTTCTGTTTGTCCATCAATTTCAGGATGGTAAGCGGTGCTCACATTGAGTTTAGTCCCTAGTGTTGAAAATAAAGTTTGCCAAAACTAAGAGGTTATTCAAGCATCTCTATCAGATATAATCTTTTCAGGTACCCCATACAATCTAAATATTTCTTGCACAAACTTCTGAGCCAAAATATGAGCTCCATCTGTCAAATTTCCAAGAATAAAATGTGCTACTTTGGTTAGTTTATCTACTACAACCAAAATTGCATCATGTATATTCTTAGACATTGGTAACCCTTGAACAAAATCCATACTAACAACCTGCCATTTCCATTCTAGAATATCACATGGGTATAACAATCCGGCAGGATGTTGGTGTTCTGCCTTCACTCTCTGACACTCCAAGCAACTTGCCACAAACCTTGTAGTGTCGCTTTTCATTCCCTTCCAGAAGTATAGTGGCTTGACATTAGCTAAAAGTTTTGTTACTCCTGGGTGTGTGAGGACCGCCCTTTTTACTACTGTTGTTATGACTATTTACAGTACTGTTATTGTTACTTTCATATTTGTGGGATAGCAGTTCCCGGAATTTGTCAGACTATTTAACTTTATTATGTTTTCAGAAAAACTAATTGGGTGATGTTTGGATAAGTTTACTTTTCAGAAAAATGAATTAGGTGATGATGGAAAATTGTAATATGATTTTAATTATGTTAAATTGTACTAGGGCATGAGAATGCATGTTTTATTTAAGTTGCTTCGGCTATGATGAATTTATGTGGTTACTGATCTTGTAATTGAGTGTGCAGGGATTACTAATCGAACCACAGATTTCGGAGATCATTCCACACCTTGTTATTTGTTATTCCCTGTTAAGCCGATCTGGTTCCACGAGGAACCAAGATCTCTTTGTGTTTGATGTCATGATGTAATGTGGTCTTTCGTATGGTCGAGTGGGTTAGGTTACCCTCATGTACCATTATTTTTATAATTAGTGTTGTAAAGAGATTGAATTTGAAATTTCTTATTTTATTTAAATTATGGGGCCCTTTTCTTGTGCCTTACCTTGACCAGGGGTGTCTTGTATGGGTTAAAGTTGACCCTGGGTTATACCCCATGGGTCCAGGGGCCCATTTGGCATGGGTAACCCTTGAGTAACCTCCATCTAGTCAACTTAACCTTTCCCTGAAGTTAAGTGGTGAAAATTGGAGGTAGGAGGGGACATGATGGGTTGTACCAACACCCAACCCATCCCCTCTACATTCCCCTAGATAAGAGATGCCATCCATTAGTGAAGGTCACCTCTTCTTTAGTGAGATTCCCCCATGTACTCTGGGGACACCCATGTGAATAAAGTAGAAAGAGGCATGGGTCACCTGTCTTGTTCCCATTTAACTCTTTTTTTATTTCTCCCATGAGAAAGTGGAGTCACATGAGAGGAATAAGGAGTACCCTTGGGAATGGAGAGTGACATAAGCCACCAGGACAGAATAGTGGTTTTGGGGAAGGGTGAGGAGGTGACAAGTGTCACTTCCCCATTTCTCAAAAAAAAAAAAGAAAGAGAATTTGGGTTATTTATTTTCAAATTTTGGGATGAGAGGGAGTTAGTTGAATTTTGGGAAAAACTTTCATTTTTGCCTTACCAAAAATAGAGAAGTTAGTTTGGAAGATAGAGAAGGGAGAGGGAGTTGGTGGCTAAGGTTGGAAGTGAACTCTGTGGACTCTGCAACAACTTCATTCCAGGAGGGCTTTGCAAGGTTGGTTTGAATTTTACCTTTGTTTTTGTAGAACTGAAATGTGTATGAAATGTGTGTGAAATATGTGTTTAGATTTGTTTTCTGTGGGGTTCTTGTCGGGTTGTTTGACAGAGCGTCTCCCACTTGGGAGAAATGCTCATCAAGTTTGGGGTAGGGGAGGAGAGATCCTCCTCGGGTGCATACCTGTTTCCATCTTTTGGGATGTTGAAAGCCTTGAGGGCATGTATCTGTGACTGTATTTTTGACTTGAGAGTCCTATACAGATTACTTAAAAATTGTGATCACACTTGGTTGAGACCAAGAGAAATTTATATTGGTTCATTTATCTGTCAGGGTGACACTCTGGAGTCGAGTGTGTCCACTCTCCTGCCCCTTATGAAACTCACTATAGTTGAGTTTCCGTATTGTGTAAAATACCCACGGGTGTATGTGTGCTTTGGGATTGTTGTTGTTTCTGTTGTGAAGTGGAGTGTTTGAGTACCCAGGTGTGAGTATGGTCTCCCTAGCTCGGGGGTGACCCACTTGCAGGTCTACGGTAGGGAGGAGAGCTAGATGAGTGGTATTTTCTTCTTTGTTTGTCTTTGATACGCAGGTTTTTCTCTTGGAGCTTCTGGTTGGCTATTTATGAAGAAACAGTTCATCTTCTTTGTCATGAGAATTAGGCCTGGTTCATTTCATAGAGATGAAGAGAGAACACCTCTCTGGTTATTGTTGTAAATTAATGTTATTCTGGGAGTGAAAAAAAAATCACCTCCCTGATCTTGTTATCATTGGACTTTTATTTGGTTGTCATAAGTTATCAGTTGTATACTGTTTGGGAGAAGAAAGTTCACATTTGGGAAGTTAAGTGGTGGTATTCATGATTGAGAAGCTGTAATATGAATGTGCTTAAATTTTTAAGTTGATGTTTGCAAACTTTGTTCAATAGCAATTTTTGTGTTTCAAGTATTACTGAAAGGAAAAGTTCATTATTGCAATCTAATATGAGTTGTTTACATTTGAAAGTTTGGAATTGCTTAACTAGTTGAAATGTTAGTTTTTATAGTTCAATGTTAAAATGGAAAAGACAGTTTTAAATGTTTGAGTTATTCTCCATATTTAGTGGATTCTGTTAATTTCTAGCATGTATATATATTCTGTTTGTACATTTAAGCATTCTTAAATGTTTATGAAAATGGAAATATATACTTATAATAAAGGGATAGCTATTTACCATTTCTACCGATTAAGTGAAATTGGGATATATATATATATATATCTAATTGTTATGACATTATCTTTATAACAGGTTGATTTGGAGAAAATGCATAAAGTAGTGAATTTGAGAAATTTAGGAATTATATAAATACATATAAGAATATTTTTATATAAATAAATTTATATATATATATATATTTCACATTTTGAGTAATTATCATTTTATAGAATAATAGAGAAATTGAAAGTAATTATCATTTTTATGAGATTGAATGATATATATCAATATAAAAATAGATATATATATATATATATATATGAAATATATATATATATGAAATATATATATATATATATATATAAATATATTATCATTGATATATATATATACATGAATATATATATATATATATATAAATATATTATTGTTGATAGAAATCAACGAATAGCACCATAAGATTGACTGTCAAAGTTTAAGCCGCGGGAGAAAACACAGTCGCGGTTAGATTTGGGCGGTGGGGAGAAATCCCCACCGCAGGCCCTAATATATATACTTGGAGGTGTGGAGTGGGGCGGAGCCCCACCCACACCCCACATCGTGGGATGTGGGTGGGGCTCCGCCCCACTCCACATCCCCCCCTTCCCCTTATGCCTCCCGCGGCCTGCACAGGCCCGCCGCTCTGCGGCCACCGCCGACCCTGTCCGCCGCTCTGCGGCCACCGCCGACCCTGCTTCTCTGTCACTGCGGCCACCGCCGCCCATGGCCGCCGTCGGCTGTGGAATCTAAAGCAAATAAAATGTTAGGGCTTTGGCCCTAACATATGATTGGTTTCTTTGGAAAATAAATACATTTTTATAGCTCTATATATAGGCATATATATATACTATATATATGTCTATGTATATAGCTATATATATAATAAAATAATGATTATATATCTATCTATATATTTCTATATATATATATATACATAGAGATATATACATATATAGTGGTAAACCAATTTCGTCCTATACATAGACATTAAAATATATATATATATATATTATATATATAGATATATATATATATGTATATATATATATATATATATATATATATATATATATATATATATATATATATATATAATATACATAGGAGTAAATCTATGAACCATGTTATTGGGCCCTCGTTTTAAATCGTTATAAACTATGTCTCATGGACATAGAGAAAAAAAAAAAAAAATAACAAATTATATTCACACAGTAGATGTTATTAAGTGTTGAACACAACAACCAAAGAAGATATATTACCATGACCAGGGTTTTATAAAGTGGAGAGCCTCCTACATCTATTTACAACGTTATACGAGTCACAATCAGTGTATTAATAGTCATTAATAGTAACAACAGTAATAGTAACAACAGTAATTATAAACAAGAGAAAATAAAATTATAATGTAAAAGAGAGTTAAGGAATATTCAGTGATACTCTGGAAAGAGTTTCTCGGAAGTTTCAACTATCAACGTAATATCAATCACCCGGAAAATGAAGAGGAAAATTACAGATCACCTTGCTCAAAAGAACACTGGAAATAAACTTAAGAAGCCACCACTGACAATCCATGTGGCCATTTTAATCTCAACTGTAGCAAACGACCTCATAAGTAAACCTGTAAGAGAGTCCGAAGAAGAAAAACTAACATTGGAAAACACAGAGGAGAAAATGCGCGACTTTTCCCACATGGGATAAGAGAACTAAGTTGACGGACCCTTCTGCTAAATCTACTTAGGAACAGGTTTAAGAAGTACATACGAAGAGGAGGAACCTAGATCGGGGAAGATTAGGAGACCGAGTCCAGTGAAATAGTAAACCAGCCTTTGTGACCTAGATCATCCTGAAATTAGGTTTAATATCAACAATAGCTGCAGTGATAACCCTGATTGACGTAAATCATGAAGAAAGGACTGGATGCACATAAAGAAAGCATAGAAAACGAAAGAGAGAGAGAGACCGAAATATAAACACACTAAATTAACAGAGAAATAGTCAAGGTAAGGGCGATAAAGATATAATCAAAATTAAGAACTTGTGAAAAGGGAAGAGAGAGCAACCAAACTGCCTTGTTGAAAATGCTAAGTCATAGGAGGAGTATGTTTCAGGAAACAAGAGAGGAGACAGACAACCGTGCCTGGCTGAAAAATGACTAAATAGGGAGATCACTAGCCGGTTTAGTCGGAACAAGGCGTCGTGGGAAGTTGTTACTCTATCAGCGAACCACGTGCGTAAATGAGTGCAGCGTAATTCCCACTAACGCCGTAAGGCATTATGCTACCGAAAATTGCCGAGGGTTCGATTTAAGAACTTTGGTAATCTCACTCTTGCAATGACGTTAGCAGCGTTGTATAGACCCTCTTGTTGATCTGTATGCTTCTGGTTGCACGCAATTGTACTTGTATTCCGCCGAAGAGTGTAGTGTTTCGCCATGAGAGAACACCATCGAGCATGCGTACGCATGCGAAGGGGGTTTTTAGGACAGTGTGAGAAAAGTTTTTCATATCTCGTGTCATAATCACATAACAGATGTGGCTATGACACGTGCGATGTGTGTTGTGACCACATGGAAAATGTGGGCATGACAGGGTGTCCGGAATAAGGTACACAATGAACTTCCTTCCAAACAAGATTTCTTAGTTCAATAGAATTAGAATGTAGATCCTTCCCTTAAATCTCATTAATCCATCTGACTCAAAACAAAATCCATCATATCTTGGATCTTTGGGATTTATATGTAGAGCTTGCTTCACCTGTTCATAATATTCGTCTCCAGGTAAACTTTGCAATACTAGATCTTTAAAATTAGCATGAATAGAGATTATAGAAGCTATGTGTCTTCTTCCACTTAAAGCATCTGCTACTCAGTTTTCTCTACCTTTGATGTAAGCAATCTCAAAGTCGTAATCTGATACTAGTTCTAACCACCTCCTTTGTCTTGCATTGAGATGAGGTTGAGTAAATACGTAACGAAGACTTTGATGATCTATTTTTTAATATAAAAGTCTTTCCCAACAAATAATGTTGCCACATCTGAAGGGCGTGAATCATTGCTGCTAGTTCCAAGTCATGAGGAGCGTAATTCTGCTCATAGTTTTTCAACTTTCTTGATTTATAGGCTATTACACATCTATTTTGCATAAGCACACCTCCTAACCCTTCTCCAGAGGCATCGGTAATAACCTCAAATTGCCCTTCAGGATCAAGGAATTTCAAAATTGGTGTTGTTGTTAACTTTTCTTTTAATAAGTTGAATGCCTTTTGACATTCTCCTGACCAAACAAACCGTTTTCCTTTTCTCTGCAAAGAAGTGATTGGACTAGCAATACTTGAGAAATTCAGAACAAATTTCTTGTAATATCCGGCCAATCCCATAAAACTTCGTACTTCTGAAACATTGGAAGGTACAGGCCATTCCATAATAGCCTTTATTTTAACTAGGTTGACTGATATCCCTTCTGTTGATATAGTATGTCCCAAATACTGCACTTCTTTATGAAAGAAAGTGCATTTTGAGAGTTTCGCATACAATTTATGTTCTCTTAATCGTTGCAAAATAATTTGAAGATGTTGTCTATGCTCCTCCTCATTTTTGAAATATATCAAAATATCATCTATGAAAACTAGGACAAATTTATCAAGGCAATCTCTGAAAACACTCTTCATGAGATTCATGAAAGCGACTAGTGCATTAGTCAATCTAAATGGTAACACAATGAACTCATAGTGACCATATCTTGTTCTAAATGCAGTCTTGTGAATATCTGCATCTTTCAACCTTAACTAATGGTATCCAAATCTCAAATCTATCTTAGAAAATATTGTTGTACCACGCATTTGGTCGAATAAATCATCAATACGTGGCAGTGGATACTTATTCTTTATCATTGCCTTATTTAGCATCTGATAATCTATACATAGTCTAAGGGTTCCGTCCTTCTTGACAAAAATAACCAGAGCTCCCCATGGTGATACACTTGGCCTAATTAGACCTTTAGTCAATAGCTCCTGCAATTGAGCCTTCAATTCCATAAGTTCAGTAGTGGTCATTCGGTATGGAGCTTTAGATACTGGCTCAGATCCTAGTTTAATATCTATGGCAAAGTCAAAGGTTCTTTTTGGAGGCAAGCTTGGTAGCTCCTCAAGAAATACATCACTAAAATTGCAAAGATAAGGGTATTTTTCCTCAAATGTTTGCTTCTCTAAAGCTTCCTCTACTAGGTCCATTTTGATTGCAAAAAGTTGACATCCCTTACGCCTAGCCCATTTTAATTATTTTGAAGAAATAGACCTGATCCTTATTTCCCTTTGAATACCCTGAAAATTAACTTTGTTTCCTTCATCATCCAAACACTCAATTGTTTTAAGAAAACAATCCACCTTGGCCCTATGTCTCCACAACCAATTCATCCCTAAATGACATCGTAGGACCTAAAGGTGCTACATATAAATTTACCTCGGTGGAGAAGTTTGATATATCAACCTTAGCTTCGAACAAACATTGCTCTACCTGAGCCTTTGAGTGATTTGCATATTCTACTGTCCACGGTTATGACATAAAACTAGCTCTTGTAGGAAATTTACTTAAGACTCTAGATGACACAAAATTTTATGTTGCACCAGTATCAAACATAATAGAAACATGGACTCCAAATAAAGTACCTGTCATCTCAATGGGAGTAATCTGGTACTCAACTTGTCGATTGTTAAGGGTGGCGTGAATCCTTCGTTGAAACGCTTCTTGCTACTAAGGAAGTATCGTGTTCCTTTGCTACCCATTCTACTTTTTATTAGGACAATGGTTGGCATAATGATCTCCACCACATGAAAAACAACCTCCAATTGGTCCTCTCTTCTCAGATGGTTTACTCAAAGCATCATCGTTCCTCTTAAAATTTTCATTTTTCTTAAAGTCTTCATTTCTCCGTTCATTACCAAATCCCCCTTTGTTTTTTTGATTTCCTTTATGGTACCTCCTGCTTCCATATCCTTTATCATTCTTTCTTTTATACGTCTAATCATTGAAGTTCTTATCAAATCTCTTACGCTTCTTTTCATGATAAGCAGAAATAGATTTGATCTTCTGTTCCTGCTTAATTGCTTTCTCATACACCTGGTCCATTGTGTTCGGACCATGCACCTCCACCTCACCGCCAATCTGAGGATTGAGTCCCATAATGAATTTTATTATCCGAAATCTTTCATCCTTTTGATACTGAGGAACATACTTCAACAATCTAGTAAATTTTTCCGCATATTCAACCACAGAGAAATCACCTTGCCTGAGATTTTGAAAATCTATTATTTTTTGATCAAAGTAGAGCTGTGGTAACCACCTTTTTCGAAAAAGTTCCACAAATTCATTCCATGTCACCTTCAAGGGGCTTAAATCCAGTTCCATCTTCTTGTTCATCCACCAAGTGGATGCATCTCCAGATAGTTGATATGCTCCCCACACTACCTTTGTAAGCTAAGAATAATTTCTGATTTCAAAGTACTTCTCCATTTTTGATAGCCATGCTTCTGCTGCATCACTAGTTTTTGTTCCATCAAATTTGGGAGGAATAATCTTTTTCATATCCTTAGATAGTTCCAGTGCAAGTTTGTCTTTTGTCTCCCTCTGAGATTCACTATTCTCTTGATTCTCACTTGACGTGCCATGCTCTCCTTGCTTACTTTTACTCGCATTATTAGAATACTCATTTTCACCCTTCGTATTCCTGGTTTCATTCACTTTCTTTTCTAATTTGCCCAACCTTTCCTTAGTTTCAGTAAGCATATTAAGAATTCTGTCCAATTTATCGGTGGAGTTATCCTAAGAGTTGTGACCTTCCCGATCTTCTCTCTCATTAAACTCTGATTGATCCATGTTTATTTGTTTTCTCACCTGTTTTTAGCAAGTACTAATTAGTTCTAAGATTTATCATTTTGAATATTATCAAAACATATCAATTGCTCATAACCATAGTTATTCTCAAACCAAAATTTGTCTTCATTATATTTTGCACAACAGTATGAACATTCTTTAAGGATAGACACATTTCATGTTTCACTCAGTATTTACAAGAGGGGTGTAACCTTCAGATTCATTGTCCAACACATATTCACAAGGTGTATAACCCTCAGATTCACTATCGAATGATAGTAGAATGATTTCAGCTCTAGGTGGTATACGGGAATCCCTAGTGATCATTGATACACTAATAGGGCAACAATTGACCATAATTAGAGCTACCATCCTAGATGTCTCTAGGAGTTCTCTTTTCATTCGTTTGAGTTGTGATAGAGCATGGGAAAAAGTTTCCACATCATCTAGCCAAATGTAATTTTCATCATTCATTTTCTCAATGGTCTTAATCATCGCAAGACGTCTCTGCTTAGCTTGCAGGTAACATTCCTTACCAGCGAAGGACTTCCTTGCAGTTTTCTTGAGACATACCATCCTGGCACAGTAAGTCAAATCATTAGCTACCCGCATAATGTTGATTCTTAATTAGTTTAGTGGACACATCAGCCCTAATGCTGAACCTGGTTAGCTCTGATACCATATGTAACACCCAGTTTAGTTTTCACCCTAAAATCTAAGTTTAACCAAAGGTAATAATTTTTTTTAAAGTTTAATACAGAAAGATAATTTATTTTCATTCTAAAACCAAGTAGTTCATCCATCGACTGACAATAATCATGAAATCATAAGTTATACAAAAAGGGATCTATCCATCTACAACATTATACAATATGATGATTAAAGATACTTAGAACATTTTCAAAATAAAAACTTACCAAAGTCACTACATCTCGATTGTCGACCATCCAAATTCAAGTCTTGGCAAACCTATGGAATATAGAAGAGAAAGTATCTTCAAGGAGTTTAACCTCCAACCACAGACTGTCGGTCTCCCGTACTCCTTCCTAACTAGAAGTGGCCCTACCCTACTCAAAGAGGATAGACTTAGGATAACCAATGATGTTAGCCATCTGAGTATTGGTGTTGTGATGTACGTAACTTGTTATCATGCAATCCCCTAGATACCCTCTAGTCAAGCATGACCACTCCACAAGCTACGCCATCCAATCATGGTGAACTATTAATGCACTTGAGGCACATGCACTACCTTGGTCAAAGGATTTGAATATAATTAGCATTGTGTCAACACATGTAGTAAGTTCAACCACCCCAACTCGACTTGAATTAATCGCAATCCTATAGTTACCTATGTATAAGTTCAATATAATGACCATGATAACCTCTTGGTGTTCCAAACTCATCATGCATTAACGCATGGTAGTTAGGTTTACTTCTCTCTTTTTAGCTCATGGAGACATTTCCATCCATATGTTAATAGAATGGGTTTTCTAGCTTACCGGTCAATCGGTTAATGCTATAGGTTTACCAATTGATCTCTAAGTTCGTTCACTGCTTTAAATTATCCCATCAAGAGAGGACACTAAACTTAACTAAGTAATTTTGAAAGGGGTGTAACAATAAACCAATAATAGAATTCAAGTATTCGAAGACCCAAAGTTAAAGTTTAAAGACTCTTAAAAGTCTTCTTTGACCTATCAAATCTTCGACACAACTTAATCTTTTATCATACTAAGCATTTAGAAATCCTCTCAAGTTGTTTCTATTTGCAAGGAGAATGCATGCAAGTTTACATAACTATAGACTCATTGTGTCAGCTCTAAAACTTCATTATCTAACATGTTTGACAGCTTTAACCAATAGTAACTCTATATTCTCCTTCAAAGACAAAAAAGTTTGAATGTTTTAAAGCGAAAAGAGTTATATACAATAAATAAATGGACTTTAACTAGTTATCATTCACAACAAGTATAGAATGCTCTCTATGGTCAGCCAACCAGTTAAAGATTCAGAACTTGTGGAAGGCTGAGTAGTCTTACACACATCGACATACATTCCACACTATGGTTTCTCATCTGCCAACGGTTAACACATTCTTCAAGTTTTTTTATAAAACAAATCATTTTTAAGTATGACAAGACCAATTGTAACTAGTCGGCAGGCCAACTGAGGACACTTCCAATGTCGACCTAGGTTAGATCACTATGGCTTAGAATAACTTCATAGCTAGTTTTCAACCAAAACACAGTCTACTAAGTGCTCTGTACATATCCATATGTTTTTGAAGCTAAACAATACAACGACACAGCTTAAACCGACCATCAAAGATGTTTCGAGAAACAAATGTGTTTTAGCTGTGAGTTTTAAGACTGAGGTATGGTTCAAGAGCAAATAGCATTGTTTCCATTTAGAAAGAAATGACAACATACAGGTTTTAAAGTTGGTAAATAATCCATATATTACATCATCAAGAAAATACTGAGTTCCTTTGTACAACAAAATGACGCCAGTCCTATTTAAACATTCCTGTTTACCCATGACAGCGTAGAGGAGGAATGAAATGAAACTTGAAGAAAATCTCCAGTGATTGCTTCAAAACTAGTCCAAGAGCTTGTTCTTTTCTTACCCACTCACACTTTCTTTATGCTCGGCCAGCTCTCAGCTTCTTTTCTCTATTTTCTGTCTCCCAAAACTGACTCCCTCCTGCCTCTAAATCCTATTCTCCCAACAAAGCTAACTTCCCCACTCTCTAAATCATGCCCTATCAACTGGGTAACCACCCTGCATGGCATAACCATCTCCTCCTTTCTGCGACCACTACCCAGAAAAAGGTTTGGTTTCCCACTAAATTCGCAACTACTCTACAAAATGGAGCTCAACACTATACGAGGTGGCAGTTTTTAGTTTGGATAAGATGTCACACTACTCATAACCGATTATGAGTATAGATCAAATGCATAACTAGAAAATAATGGCTAAGCCGACAACCCATTCATAAAGTTTAAGCTCAAGAGTAAATAGATTATTTCAAAATATAAGACATCATAGTAAAGACTTGAGTGAGCTCTTCAAGCTACTACTCGATTATTAACATCATAAAAGAATAAAGGGATTACCCAAAATGACTATTTAAATATAACTAATATAATTTTGTATAGTCCAATACAATACGACCAAAGGTATTACACCCAATGGTCTCAAGATTTAAAACATTATTTAAACCTTTTATTATACGATAATAGCCCATAAAAGAAATAATTCAACATCCGTCAAATTTAGCAAGTAAACGTTTACATCATACGCTCATAGAGCTTTATGATGATGACGATAATTTGAGCGCGAACACAAAACAAGGTTTAGGATCGACTTACGTACAACTTTCGACTTTTACGCTGAACCACTAAACAAGACACGACATACAACTCATTCTCAAATGTATACATATATATATATATATATATATATATATATATATATATATATATATATATATATATATATATATATATATATAACAATATATCGGTCATCCATATTTGACGACATGATTCAGAGTATTATGACACCGATGTCGATTTCCCATACTCATTATGACAACTTACGAAAAGAAGAAAGACCCTTTATTTCAAACTTAGACATCTCATCTAAAATTGACTTAGCCCGGAATCAATACTTAACTCAAGGCAACTAGGTTTATCTACCTGATGTTCATTTTCAGTGGCAAGCACCCATGGGTTATTCTAGAGTTTATTCTCTCTTTCTCAAAGATACTTTCTCTTCTTCTTTCTTCTTGGCGAACATGTTCCATCTATTCCCGTCATTAAAAATCTCACATCCAATTTGTGGTCAGAGTACCAAAGTTCTAGTGAAAACACATTTACATCAAATCATTTCATTTTCATATCGAAAAGACATTTTAATTCATAACATCAGATTGATCATAATCAAGTAAAAATCCATGATTTCATAAAATTAACCTTTTCTAATCATATCATCATTTTCTATGATGTTAAAACATATCCACATGACTGTACTATTTAAGAAAAGTAAATAGTAATATTGAATCCATAAAGGGGATGTAACAACTATCTCCTTCATAAATGCTGCTAAGTTTTCCTAGACATCCTTAACAGAACTGCAACTCATTACCTTCAGAACTTCTGAATCATCTAGCCCACTCATGATAGCACTCTTTGCCTTGGCATTGTTCTCATACAATTTAATCTCATATGTATCTGTAGGATCACTAGCAGGAGCAGTGTAACCCTTCTTGACAGATTGTCAAATACCATACCCTAGAGAAGATAGATAGTTTTCCATCCTTAGCTTCCAAAAGGAATAATTTGTTCCATCAAACATAGGTGCCTTGTGAGATCCATTATAAGCCATCCCAAACCTTCCTCAAGTAGTTAAACTTCTTCTAAGTAACTTGGCTCTGATACCAATTGTTGAACACACCCGGATACTGAGAGGGGGGGTAAATCAGTATGCAATCAAACTTCAAATCCTCCAGAGTAGATTAAAACTTAAACATTATAACATTAGTAGAAACATAAAAGATCAACATAATACATAACTCCACATAACCTAGATATATGTGGAAAACCCAAAAAGGGAAAAACCATGGTGAGGATTAACTCACAATATGTGAAGCTCAAAAATTATAACTTTGTTTTAGGGCTACAACCCAAGGAAGCTACTACTCCCTGAAGAAAGGTTTTAGGGTCACTCCCAAGGAAGCTACAACTCCCTGTAAACTTTGTTTTAGGGCTACAACCCAAGGAAGTAACTACTCCCTGAACTAAGAACAAACCCATAAAAGATTACAACATGACAGTCCTTCTACTGTCTAAAACTGGCAATGAAGCTCGCTCCTTTGATGATTGCACTTCTACCTCTTCACTCTTATTTGATGATTGAATCAGTTAGGCACACTCTTCACCCTCCTTCTGTCACAAAGATATCTTCAATATGAATCAGGATAGGCTGTAACACTTCTGCTCTTTCTCCTTTAGTCACACATCATAATGCATATCATATTCATATTCTACTCTTCATACAATCATATCTACAATCATACCTCACCTCAACTAGGTTTACAATATATACATGATATTACATTGATTATATTACAAGTCAGCTAATACAATAAGAATATTACAATTTACAAGTCAGCCAAAGATCACACAACATGAAACATGTAGAGGGAAAGCCCTAACATGAACTACACGCACCACTAGGAAAAGAAAAATGCCTTGTGGATCCTAACACATGCTTAACCTAGTCCTAAAAGTCCTTCACAAAATCATCCTTCAAGGAACAACATCCACATTCTTCACACAATTGAATTTGGTCTCCCTCAAGAAAGAAACCATGAGGCTTGTAGCACATTGGTCTTTACAATCTTGGTGGTACTCATGAATGATTAAACATTACTTGTTCTTCTTCTAGATGAGTTGACATGACCCATACAGCATATCCAAACACTCCTTGAACTTCACACAGCAACAACTTTGTGTCGCAAACCTTCAATCATGTTTTCTAGGAACAACAGGCATTCAGAACTATCTATAGCTCACTGTCACTTGAAAAATTGAACTTGCAGACCATCAAAACACTTGATACTACAAAGAAGCATGAATTACACTTCCCTGAACATATCCACAAAACTGCATGGACAAGCTTTCACTTCTGGAGGAATGCGGAGCATTCCAACAAACCTTCATCATCACCTCATTCTGCCAAAGCAAAGACTAGAACTCTGTCACTTGTAACTTTCACTGCTGATGGTATAATGACTTGAATTCTTCGATATAAAACCTTCACAACATACTAAATTCAACTTCTAAACCACATGATCTTATCTTCAAATGCAGAGGAATGTGGAGCATTTTACCAGGTAGTCTTCTAGGAAGCTTCTTGCAACAACAACCTTTACTAACATCTAGAGATCAGAACCTTCTTGCAGCAACACATACTTCCTTAGGACCATTAGGAAAGAGCATACAAAAAGATACAGGCCATCAACAACATCTTCACATTATCAACATTAATGATTCTAATTCCTATCTTAATATATCATCATGCTATCATCTGTACTGACACCAATCATACTCAATACAGCTTAACAATGCATGACATCCAACCATGAACATCAACATCATTGTTAGCACACCATCAACATAAGCATCAAATGATAGTCCAAACTAAGTGATGACATCAAACAACCCAAATTGAGTGTTGACATCAATGACAACCACACCACCACATTAGTGACAACCTTGGGTAACATATGTGCAATAGTGCTAAGATCAATTAGTGCTTGAAAGCTCTTCAAACCGTAGAAGAAGCCAAAGAAATAGATGGAGAGAAATGGTATCAATGAGTCCTCTAGACCAAATGTACATGATCATGTAGGTACCTCTGGTGGAAATTATGCATTTGTAGATTTGAGAAATCAGAATCAGTATACATCAAAAGACTCCATTGATAATGATGCAGGAGCATCTAGGTGGATTGGCAATCAACATCAACCAAAAAAATATTTTTGTTTAATTTTCAGCTTTGGTGTGTTTTTTAGCTTGCTTTGGTATTTTCAGGTATCTCTCAACATCAGGAAACTTCAAGTCAGATCATATTTGTAAAATTTCAATTTTTGATGAATCGCTGTTTTAAGGCTCTACAGAGCAGTTTTATGGAAACAATTGTTTCCAGAAATCTATGAAGGCTGAGATAAGATCCTACGATCCTTTTATAGGGATATTCTTACATGTATTTTGCATAATGTGGTGAAGGTTTCGTGGCAAAATTCTTCACCATTTGGGAGAATTTAAAATCAGAATTTTTTTCCCAACACGCTACAGAAATAATTAATTTTTGAGATTTTTTAACAGATGGAGTGAAATCCTTTTATGTGAAGCTTCAAAAGGTTTTTATGCTCAAATTAGATAGTTTTCATGCAAATATATGAGCCCAGTCAAAAGTTATAATTAAAAAAAAAACATTTTTTGTGCTTTTTCGGCATCCGAAAGTAAGTAAAGGCCCTAAAAAACGTGATTCTCTTCTTAAAAATGTGGTTTTGCTGTTCTAGAGGCACTAAACTATTTTGAGGAATATGAAATACAAACATTGTAGATGAAGCATTATTTAAATAAATGTTTCGGTAGATCAAAGGTAGATTTCTCAAGGAATATTTCTAGAAAGGGAGATCTCCACCATGGGAAGGGCGCAGAGGTGAGAGTGAATACCTGTATGTAGATGAAGCCACGGGGGCTGTGTGTGTAGGTTTGAAAGAGAGAGAGAGAGAGTACCCATTGAAGACCCTATTTGTAATGTTGTTGTAGAATTTGATTGATGTATGGATTTGATATAATAAAGTGAAATATTGTTTTGTTGTAATTTTGTATGGTTTGTGAGTCCAATTTGTGAGTAGAGAGTCTCTGCTATCATAATCTATTCTTATGTGATTTTTTGTGTGGAAGTGTATGTGTTTGGTAAAGAGGGAGTACCTCTTGCATTAAGTGGTATCAGAGCTAGAAGACCCTAAGTGTATAGAGTATTCACTAGGACCTGTGGGTAGAAGAAGCATGGTTGAGAAGAGCTTGAAAGGATTGTTGCAGTTGGGAGAAGAGTCCTGAGAAGTTGAGAGTTGAGGATCCATGAAGAAATTTGTCTTTTCAGATTGTAGAGCATGTGATGTGAGTTGTGAAAGATTGCATCAGTAAGAAGGATGCGGGTATTTGTGACGAAGCCCATCATATGGGCAGCGATGAGGCGATATCAAAGGAAGAAGATTTTAGAGATGATGGTTGATATAAATGTGAGGTTGGATAGGATGGAAGCATGGCAGTGTGGCGAATTTGTAAAACGTGGTGGAGAAGAAGATTTTGCAACAAAACCATGCCATGATGAAGGCATGAAAGAAAAGAGTGAAGAAGTGGAGATTAATGCAACAATGGTCAAAAAAGTAAAAGACATGAGCAATAAAGAGAAGATGGTAGAAGAGGTTGCCGAGAATGAAAAGAATGAAGATGTAGCTATGGAAATTGAGGTGGCAGTGATGGAATGTGAAGATGTTGCAGTAGATGGCAAGGGGGAAAAATATTTGTTGTCACAAATTTCGGCAATAGAAGGCAAATGGTTTAAGAAGATTGTTGATGGAAGTGAGAAGACAAGCATTGCAGCAAAGAAAGAAGAAACAAATGATGCATCTGATGGTGATGGAAAAAAATTTGCAACAATGAATGAAGAGGTAAATTTATTTGCATATAGTGATGATGTTGTTTTATTTTCAATTGAGATGGTAAAGTTTGAAGAGTATGGAGAAGAGCACATAGAAATCTTTAATTTCCATGGAGTTGTAGATGTAGATTGGTATGAGGATGCTGCAGGTATTGATGAGGGATTTTGGTGGAGGTGGTTAGTTGATTGTGGGTTGGATCCCATGAAGGAGGAGAAGAATAGAGATTGTATTTAGAGGAGGAGGATGGTTCATGGTGGACATGAGTCCACGGGAGGGAAGAAGAGTGTAGAGTAGAGTTGTGGGAGGAGGATGACAGTTGTTCCAGTGAGATGTTGGAAGAGAAGGAAAAATAAATAATTTTGTGTGCACCTGTCATGGCGATGGAGTTCACTATAGGTTGTTTACAACCTAGGAGAGTAGTCATACTACTCAACTCCACCTTTGTGAGCCTATGCTCACAAAATTCCTACTTAGCGTGTCTGATGCAGGAGCATTTGGGCGGACTGGCGATCAACATCAACCAAAAAAATATTTTTGTTTAATTTTTAGTTTTGGTGTGTGTTTTGGCTTGCTTTGGTTTTTTTAGGCATCTCTCAACATCAGAAAGCTTCAAGTCAGCTCATATTTACAAAATTTTAATTTTTGCCGAATCATTGTTTTAAGGCTCCGCAGGGCAGTTTTACGGAAACAATTGTTTCTAGAAATCTATGAAGGTTGGGATAAAATCCTTTTATAGGGATGTTCTTAGATGTATTTTGCATAATGTGGTGAAGGCTTCCTAGCCAAATTATTCACCATTTGGGAGACTTTAAAATTAGAAAATTTTGCCCAACAGGCTACGGAAACAATTAATTTTTGAGATTTTTTAAAAGCTAGAGTGAAATCCTTTTATGGGAAGCTTCAAGCCATGGGGGCTATGTGTGTGCAGATTTGAAAGAGAGAGAGCAGCCATTAAGACCCTATTTGTAATGATGTTGTAGAATTTGATTGATGTATGTATTTAGCATTAATAAAGTGAAATATTATTTTGTTGTAATCTTGTATGATTTGTGAGTCCAATTTGTAAGAAGAGAGTCTCTGCTATCATAATCTATGCCTATGTGATTTTGTGTGTGGAAGTGTAGGTGTTTGGGAAAGAGGGAGTACCTCTTGCATTAGATAACTTACTTAGAACAAATAGAAGAATAGTTAGAAATGAGAATGATGTTCATAGAAATGAAAATCTCATTGGTAGGGGAAGAAGGGATAGGTCTAGGGGTGTATAGGCGAGAGCATTTGACATGTCAAACCTGAATTTGGAAGTGCACATGGCTAGTTAAGGTCCTAATTCACCTACTAGGTCACAAATAAATGAACATGACACTACCTTTCATGATGCTAGTTAGTTAGTACATTTTGATGTAGAGGAAAGGGAAATGATTCTCAACAAAGAGCTGGACTTGCTTGATCATATCAGATAGAGAAGGCATGTGCTACAAGTGGAGATTGAACAACAACAAGCTCTACTTTCCCAACAAGCTCAAGCTCAAGCAACCCATTAGTAGGTTAGAAATAAGTATCATGACTAATTTCTTCCTAATCAGTCGCAATATCTACAATAGTATCAACAACAACAAATGGGTCAACATGGTATCAACCCAGGTCAGATGCATCATGTTCCCAATCAACCACCACATCAACCAAATTAACAATTTGGTAACCTTGAAAATCCTAGACATGCATTCTAAGGACAGACTCAAAAGTGTCCTCTAGCTAGGAAGCCTCTAGGAGAAGAAAGATATAAACAACTAGATTTCTTTGGTATCCTTGATTTTCCATATCCTATTCCTAATGAAATCAGAGGAAAGATCCCAAGGTTTTAGGGTAATAATGCAGTTAGTGGGGAAGAGAACTTAAGGTACTTTGCCAATGTCACTGATGAGTATGAGATAGACCATGAATATGTGATGATGAAGTTGTTTTTTCATTCATTGGAGGAAAGTGCCAAGGAATGGTACAAAAGTCTCCCTGACAATAGTGTTGATTCATGGGAGGAGTTCGTGAGAATTTTTAGACTTCAGTATGGGGATAGGATTGATCCCAAGTTTGCCATATATTAATTTACAACTATTAAGAAGGGGATTAATGAAACATTCATGGATTTCAACATCAATTTCATCATGACCATGAGGAAAGTACCTCCAAATCTCATACCTAATGAATCAATGTGTTTAGTGTTGTACTGTGGTGCATTTGATTCTAAAATTGGATATTGTATTCAGGACAAGAATCTCCAAAATCTGAGGGGAGCATATGCTACAACTATAAATATAGAAATTAATATGAGAGATTCAGGTAAGCATGTCAAGAGATCATATGTAAAGATCTCCCAGCTAGATAGGGTAGCATTGAATAAGCCTCTCACAATTGAAGACACATTGGACAAGCTCATGGGAGTCATGGAGGATTTGTCCTATAAGGTAGCAAGGAATGAAAATGGACTACCACCTCAGGGTGTAGCAACACATTTCAATGAAGGACAAAGATTGCATAACATGCCATATAACACGTATTGGTCTGCAAGGCCATAATAAATTGATAGATAGGAAACTCCAAAGCAAGTAAGTTTCAAGCAACAAATTGAAAAAGAAATCCTATACCCTTTGAGAAGAGATCATGTCAAATTTCAAGAGGTCTCCTCATGGTTTAAGACATGTTTCCTTCCCCATGATTCATCAAATTGTGTAGTGGCTCACTCAATGAGAAGAGATGAAGAATTCACCAATGAAGAGGGTGGAGTTGAATATTATGCAAATGAGATCAATCAATTTGACATAGAGGGTTATGAATAAATTTATGAAAATATTGATTGTGGCATCTATGAGGAAGATGATCTTGTATTTCAATATGCTAACGATTCACTCCCAAAGCAATATGAGCTACTTTCTCATGATTTTGAGCATTTGAGAGATCTCATGCACAAGAAATACAAGCAGTCCAAGCCATCTGATGATGAAATGAGGGCCTTGACTGATGCAACTATTATGTAGGTTTAGGGTGGATACCAATTGAGAAACAAGTATGTTATTGTATAAAATAACCTTGCTTCAAAATTAGTTGGGAATGGTGCTAAAGTAGGCACTAAGAAAGAAAAGCAAAAAATGGAGAATGAGAGAAAGAACAACAATGCCCAAAAGAAAATACTGGAGAAGAAGAAGGTTTAGATGCAACAACCAATAGTAAAGAAGAAGTATGTGTAGAAAGCTCCAATAACTATAGTGCATTCAACTACTACACTAGTTCCAGAAGTTTGAAGTTCAACGAATAATGCCAAGCAAGATCAACCCCAAATACTAAATGAACTAGAAAAGACCAGTGATAAGGAGTTGAAAGGTATGGATATCTCTTCCAGTTAGTTAATGCCTTTCATCCCTAATGCAAATGATGTTACTGTTTCATGTGATAGTGACAAAGGCAACAACAAGGGTGATAATAATGAAGAAACAATAGAGGTTTACCTAGGTACATCCTTGGTAAACAACCAGTCTAGTATTGAGACCTTTTATACAACACTGATTATTAATGGGTGGCTATTACAAAATTGTATGCTTGATTCTTGAGCCTCTAGTAATGTCATGCCACTTGAGGTCATGAATGGCCTTGGTTTGAAAGTGTCCAAGTCTTATGGAAAATGTCTTTCCATGGACTCTAGAGAGGTGAATGTAATTGGCTTGGTGAAAGATGTTGAGGTCCAACTTACTGGTTACCTTGATAAATCATTTCTGATGGATATAATTATTGTGGATTGCTATGCTAAGTGGGGCATGTTATTTAAGTGATGTTGTATAGAGAGAATAAAATGGAATATAGTATTAAGGATCATTACAAGACAACTAAAAAAGTAAACTTCTTTGATACTCAAATTGATCATTTCATGGGGTATTGTGACAAAGATAATCATGATGTTACTGCTGATCCTCCCCATCATGCTACCTCTGTTTGTGATACAAATGAGTTGTGGATGATGTACTTTGATGGTGCATGCTCAAGAGATGGATCAGGTGCAAGTATTATTTTGGTCTCACTGAATGGGGGACATTCTGGATTGTCTTTTAGGCTTGCTTTTCAATGCACAAATAACATTGCCAAGTATGAATCTCTTTTGTTGGGCTTGAATATCACCCATAGGCATAGAATTAATGTTTGAGAATCATGAGATATTTTGAACTAGTGATTCAACAGGTCAAAGATATTTATATAGCCAGGGATAAAAGGTTGAGAGCATACATGAATGTAATTTGGGACACTTTGGAATTGTTTGATGTTGTGGGCATTGAGTGGATAGAAAGGGAAGAGAATATAGAAGTTGATGCTTTGGTCGTTACAACTTCCAAGGTTAATTTACAATCAACTCCTTCTCAGAGTCAACATGTTGTATAGGTTCTCACAAGGCCTATCATTCATGACAACCTATATATCTGGTAGGTATTTGATGATAGTAATCAGATAGATAATTTTTTGAATTGCTTGGATGAATTTGACAGTCAACTGATAGATTGGCATCCCATGATAGAAATTGAGGATGGTATAAAAACTTTGTTTGATAATGAGGTAGTACAGTTGAAAACAAACACCATTCCTAAAGGATTAGTAGCATTAGAAAGAATGTTTGATAGTTTTGATTTCTATAGAAGTAAGTGCAAGCTCGTTGAAAAGGATGATGTTGAAAGTGTAAATTTAGGGATTGAAGCTACCCCAAATATGGTGTACATAGGTAAGAGGTTGAAACCCAAGGAGAAGAAAATGCTAATTACACTATTAAAAAATTTAGGAAGCATTTTGCATGGTCCTATGATGAGCTCAAGACATATATAGAAGGCCTTTTTCAACACACTATTCCCCTCTAGCTTGATGCAAAGCCTTTCTAATAGAAACAAAGACCAATCAACCCACTCTTGTTCCTCAAATGCAAAAGGAATTGTCGAAGCTAAAAGGAGGAGGGATAATCAAGCCCATCAGACACTCAGAGTGGGTATCCAAATTTTTCCTAGTGAGGAAGAAGAATGGAGAAATCATATTGTGTGTCAACTTTATGAACTTGAACATCAAATACCTTAAGGACAACTACCCTCTCCCAAGCATGGACCATTTTCTATAGATGGTGACTGGATCATAATTGATGTCCATGATGGATGGATTCTCAGGGTACAACCAGGTATTGGTCAAGGAGTTAGATAAGTACAAACAAAGTTCACCACTCCTTATGTTTATGTGAGAGTGCCCTTTAGTTTGAAGAATGTAGGTTCAACATTTCAAAGAGCAATGGATGTTGCCTTTGGGGGCCTTATAGATGAAATCATGGTAGTCTACCAAGATGATCTAACTACATTCTCCAAGGAAAGAAATGACCATTGCAAACACTTAGAGCTAATATTTAAAAGATGCCTTGAGTATGGGATTTCTTTGAATCCCAAGAAGTGTCAATTTAGAGTTGAAGAAGGTAAGTTTTTGGGACATATTGTGTCAAAGGATGGGGTAAGAATTGATCCAGAAAGAGTGAAGGAAATTAACCTCATTCCCAGCCCAAGTCACTCAAAGGTGTCCAATATTTCTTTGGAAAAATTAACTTTGTAGGGAGGTTTGTCCCTAACTTTGTTGAGAGGATAAAAGTTATACCAAAGATGTTTAAGAAAGGATAGTTGGTCACATGGAGAAAGGAATTAGATGAAACATTTGCTGACATAAAGGAGGCTCTCAAGGATGCTCTTGTTTTGGTAATCCCAGATTATCTTAATCCATTTCAACTCTTTTCTTTTTCTTCCTTCTACACTGTTGTTGTTGTCTTGCTTCAGAAGAACAAAAATGGAAATGAGCAACCCATTGGATTTTTTAGCAAGTCTCTACAAGTTGTTGAACTGAAATACTCAACCATGGAGAAACATGCATATACACTTGTTAAGGTTGTCAAAAACTTTAGATCTTATCTTATGGGTGTAAGAACCATTCCTTATGTACCACATTCAGTAGTGAAGGACATCTTCATGTAGCAGGAAGCCTCAGGAAGAAGATGCAGATGGATTGAAAAGATCCACAAATATGACAGATTGGTGGTGGTCACCAAATTGGTTAGAGGTCAAGGCTTGACCAAGATGATGGTAGATGTGAATTTAGATGCAGATGAGGTAAATGAAATAGATTCAATTCATACGCTTGGCCCTTGTTAGTTAGTAGATAATCCTTGGTATAATGATATCATCTTCTATTTATAGAGCATGCATTGTCCTCCAGAAATGAGTGAAAATCAGAAAATGACACTCAAACTGTAGTCCTAAAGGATGTGTTGATTCATGGTGATCTAATGTGGAGGAATCACGAGGGGCTATTATTAAAATGTAGAACAGTTTGAGAGGATCATTGATGAATACCATCAGGGTATTTGTGGAGGAAATTTCAAGGCTAAGACCACTATATAAGATAATCAAGGTAGGGCATTGGTGGCCCACATTGTTCAAGGATGTTGCTAGATGGGTGAGAAGATGTGATGTCTACCAAAGATTTTTAGGTAAATTGAGGTTCGTAGGTGCCCTTCCCCTCATGGTGGTCATGGTTAAAACTCCATTTTAGAAGTGGGGGATTGATTTTATAGGGAAGATTCAAGAAAGGTCAAGTAATTGGTACAAATGGATCCTCATGGCAACTAGTTACTTCACCAAGTGGGTCAAGGCAATCCCAACCCACAATGCTACATCCAAGGTGGTATTGGATTTCTTATTGATCAACATAATAACTAGGTTTGGTGTGCCTGCAAGGATTATAGCTAATAATGCTATGTGTTTTAGGTCTCAGGACATCTCAAATACATGTTCTCAATATGGGATTAATTTGATCCATTTATTCCCTTATCATCCCCAAAACAATGGACAAGATGAGTCTAGTAATAAGAGCCTCATGAAGATTATTAGAATAATTCTAGATGTGAACAAGAAAGGATGGGATGATAAGTTAAAATATGCAGCTTGGGTTGATAGGATAACCTATAAACATGATATAGGTAAGAGTCCATTTGAACTTGTATATGGACTAGAAGCTAAAATGCCACTTAGCATGGAATTATCTATTTATCAATTGTTGCATGGTGTTGAAGAAGAAGAAGGTGGTGCAGTTTCTCAGAGAATATTGGAATTGATAGAGCTAGATGAAAGGAGATCTACATATGATAAGGTCTCATCATAGAAGCAAATAGTGAAATATCTATTTGACAAGGGATCACTTCAAAGGAATTTCCAAGTTGGAGATATGGTTCTCATGTGGAATGCGAGATCAGAGGACAAAAGAAAACATGGGAAGTTTGATCCTTTATAGCTGGGATTGCTTGAAGTTGTCATAGAGCTTGACTACAATGTATATCATCTCAAGAATCTGAATGGAGAGTTTATAGAGCTACTAGTCCATGGTTAGCATTTGAAGCATTACTTTTCCTAAGTAATGAGGTACTATTTTACTTTTCTCAGTTTCCCTTCATGTTTTTCCTTATGTATATACATTGTGTTTTTTACCCCATCCCCTTTTGTGGTCTTCCCCTAGAGATCTTATGGATTCTCACTGTCCTAGTAAGGCACACGTCCCTAACTAGAGCCATTGTTGGGACCCTCATTTTCTAGTCCCATACTTATGCTAAAATTTGCAAAATTTATTAAGGAATTTGCTCCTTCCCCATGCCTTGGTCAAGTCCCGAAGTTGCAAAAAACCAAAGAAATTCTAAGTTTGGCTCTTCCTTAGCCATTTTTGGCCTCAAAAGATTTCTAGGTTTTGGAGGGAAAAACGGATGTTCCAGGCTGGGATTTTTCCTGGCCCAAACCCCTTCTTTTTTGTCCTCTTGTCTGTGGTTATTTTTGATTCTTGATCCCTAGCGATGTGCTTCTTCATCTTCCTAATGGTGTTGATGACATCATCATGTCTTCAACTTGCACGGTGGTGAAAATATTTTCTAAGTGTTGGGGTCTTTTACTATGTTTTGGCACCTTTATTGGTTTTTTGGTTCTCGGGGAACCTTGGAACCTTTGCACTTTGTCACAAGGTTCCAAGTTCTTCCAGAACCATGGTTCCCAGCTCCTGCTTTCTTGATTCCTTTCATGTTCTTGGTCTCGATCCATTCCCTGGACCCAGTCTCATTTCCCTTTTGAATCTTGGTCCTGATCCATTTCCCAGACCCCATCTCAATTCCTTTCATGTTCCTAGTCCCGATCCATTCGCCGGACCCAATCCCAATTCCTTTCATGTTCTCGGTCCTGATCCATTCCCCAAGCCCATCCCATTTCCCTTTTGAATTTGAATCTGGATCCATTCCTCAGACCTAGTCTTGGTTTCTTTTTCCAAACCCTAGGCTTCCACCTTTTCCTTTCCATCCATGTGTCCTTGGTTCCTCTGGATCCCTTGTTCCTATGTCCTTTGGTTCCTTGGTCCCTTAAAAACCCAAAACCCTAGCAAAGCCTAGAAATCATGACAAGATGCACCAACTCCCTAATTCTCCATTAATGATCAGATTCGTCTCTTGCAACTTCTCAAAGATCAATTTTATGACTAGATACATCTAATTTTCTCTGGACTTGATTCCATATGCATTCTTCACTTTGTGGTTGGTGGAAATCATGATTTTTTGTGATTTTCTTCTCCTCTACATTAATGGCGGTAGATGGGTTCAATGTTCATGGTATCATTTGATTTCATGCTTGCGTATTGGACCATCTGATCCAACTTTCTATAAAAGGAAAATTTCTTCTCTTTCTAGATGGGGGAGTCATTCTTTTGTATTTTTCCAAGCAACAAAGGTGCAAGGCATTTTAAGGCTTCAAAAGAACGACCATTCTAGTTCTCCAAGAGGGCCAAGAATCAAGATTGTATGATAATTTCAAGTTTATAACCAGTATCAATGTATGAACTTCTCCTTATTCATGTGTATTTTTTAGGGAAATCCCTAAGTCACAGCTAGGGCTTCCTCTTGCCACATTTTGTGGTATGAATGTAATCATGGATTTGATAAATGTGACAAATTTTGAAAATAAATTACATGCTTTGTGATGATCATTTCTAGGTTATATAGGGATGATTGTAATGTGAAAAAGGATTACTGAGCATATTCATTGCTAATTATTGTGTTTTATGCATCTAAGCATCTAGAAAAGTGTTTCATATTTTCTGCATTGTTTCCCTTCGGTAAACTAGAATTTGTAGCCCATTGGATAATCGGTTTGATGAATGTTTGATCACCCACAACTTATTACAAATTAATTAAATAATTCAAGTGTGGTATATAAATAGGTATTAGTGTGTATGCATTCTTTGGTTCTATACTTCCACTAGGGAATATCTCTAGCAAACTAGCAAGCTTTAATCTTATTAAACCAACTATGCATATTTGCATCTTGCACTGATGTAATCATGCCATCATCAACTTAAGAAGAGGTCATATGATGCAATAAGATAGTTCTAGCCTAGTGACAATCTTAGGGGTTAAAAATACACTTCAGGTATTACTGCATTGTTATCATTTAGCATATAATTTGTGTTGTAATTAATCCATTTTGAGAGATACCTCTAGGAACACCCTCCTTGTCTTAGCTGAACCAAAAGTGAAAAGGAGATTACCTACTCCTAGCAGTTGGCCCTCCATCATCCTAAACCTATTGATGAGCCCCTTCTAGTCTCCCTGATGACAACCTTGGCTTAGGAGATTAATAAACACTCTAGGGTTTTGGACCTATGGTTTTGGGACCCAACAAGCATAATATGCATGTTGGATTTGTTGATGCATTGTTTTATTTTTGCATTTAGTTTAATTACATTATTGCATATTATGCACCTAGGATAGGATAAGCTTGCATAGGTAGGTATCTACTTAGGTAGGTTATATTTGCATCATTTGAATTGTACTTTTTTAGTTTGGTGGAGATGTGCACGCACGTGACTACATCTTATATATTATTCTACATTGGTTGTACATTCATTGCTGATTATTGGTTGCAATAAAAAATTGAAGCATAAAATAAGGTAAAAGCATAAGACTCAAACCCTAGTTTCAAACTTTATCGCAAACCTCTGATTGAGCATATTGAAGCAATGTGCTCGATATTGTGGATAGCATTGGATGCTCAACTCAACAGCATAACATTAATATTTTCAAGTGATAAAAACGAAAGAGTTATTTTGCATTGAAATTCATGATGATTCAAATGAGTGAATGGAAGAATTTATAGATTTTTGGATGGATAGATAAGGATAATATTTGAAGGTAGATAATGATAATATCCTTGATTTGTTTCCATTTAATTAATATGAGATAATTATCACTCATATATTTTGTACACCTCATCATATCTCTATCTTGATTTGTTTCCATTTACGTGAGTTTAAAAATGGAAACAAATCAAGATAGAGATATGATGAGGTGTACAAAATATATGAGTGATAATTATATCATATTAATTAAATAATAAAGAATTATTTAATTAAATGATTAATAATGATAATAAATGGTAAATGGATAATTAGCTCAAATTAATTAAATAATAAAGAATTGTTTAGTTAAATGATTAATAAGATGATTATAATGGTTGATAATTAGAGGATTATTTTAGTGTCTATATTTTGCTCCTCTTTGAGACAATGTTCGAAGTAACATTATTTCAAAGAAAAGAAAAGTAGCTAAGAAGAAAGAAATTAGAAGAAATGAAGAAAGTGATGATATGCCCCTATCGAGTAAAAGAAGTAATGGTTGATTAATTAGTGGGATGATTGATGCTCCCTCAAGAGGTTATTTGTACAAAAAATTGCACAAGTGAGCTCTCGAAAGAAGAGACGCAAAGAAAAAATTACATGAAAGATGGAAAAAATGATGGAAGAAAAATAAAGGAAAATGGAGAAAATAAAAAGATGGATGCAAGAAATATGATATTGGATGAAACAAGGATGATTGATCTATCATGATGATTAGTTATGCTGACTTGAGGAGGGAAACCTTTATTTAATATAGCATGAGATGTTATGCATTGTGGTATAAAGACCAAGGTGATGATGTATCACATGCATAGGACTGACACACAAAAAATATCACAAGCAACCCTATATTGTATAACACCATGATATGGAAGACCATGATACCATTGTGGTAGGTAGGCTATGAGGACTGATGCAAATGCAAGACAAAATGATAATACACACAAGTAAGCAAGCATGCACAAAATGATACAAAGACAAAACAAAGAGTTGTTGCCCCTTGTCAAGATGAAAACTAATGGTTGATTGATGATGAGGATAACATTGTTGATGGTAAGAACAATGCAAGGATAGTTTTGTTAATGATAATAAAAACACGAGGATTGGGAATGATATATCCTGATGATGATAACTTGAGTTGATCAAGTTTGCAATAAGGCTGGGAACAAAACTAATGGATTATTTTGGATGAGTTGTGAAATCACTTAGCAAGATTACATGGAGTAGGATTTCTCGCACTTAGATTTATTACTTTTATTTTTGATGGGATAGTTGCATTGGATTACATTTGGATAGCATTTTGTTTTATACCAATGAAAAAGGAAAAACAAATCTAGGGACAAAAAGGATGAAAATGGATTTGATGGATGGATGGAGGGGTTTTGTGATCTCCAAGGACTAAGTCACATAGGAATAACATGCCCTACTATAGATATGTCACTCATGATGAGGTGTTGCGATGTTTGTAACGGTGCATGGTAGGGAGGATAAGTGCCAATGATGGATGGATGTATGCCGAGAGGTGTCCAAAGCATGATTCAACATTATGCCCTTATCCTTATCAAGAGAAAAAGTAGGAGGGGAGGATGGGTTGAATCAATGGGATAGATATGCAGGTATAATGGATGAGGATGATAGGAGGGAAATGACAGGATGTGAATGATAGGACGGGATAGATGAGACAACTTGCCCCTAAGTGTAAGCTACATATCTACATACCTATTCCATTGAATCAACCCATCCTCCCCTCCTACTTTTTCTCTTGATAAGGATAAGGGAATAATGTTGAAACATGTTTTGGACACTTCTTGGCATACATACATCAATCAATGGTACTTATCCTCCCTACCATGCACCGTTACAAACATCAAACACCTCATCATGAGTGACATATCTAGAGTAGGGCATGTTATTTCTATGTGACATAGTCCTTGGAGATCATAGAACCCCTCCATCCATCCAATCCAATTTTCATCCTCTTTGACCCTAGACTTGGTTTTCCCTTATCATTGGTATCAAACTTTACCACAAACCTCTCATTATAACTGCATACCTATCCCATTGAATCAATCCATCCCCCCTCCTACTTTTTCTCTTGATAAGGACAAGGGCATAATGTTGAAACATGCTTTGGACACCACTTGGCATACATCCATCCATCATTGGCACTTATCCTCCCTACCATGCACCATTACGAACATCACAACACCTTGTCATGAGTGACATATCTAGAGTAGGGAATGTTATTCCTATGTGACGTAGTCCTTTGAGATCACAGAACCCCTCCATCATCCATCCATCCATTATCAACAATTCCTTAATCCATCCATCCAATCCACTTTTCATCCTCTTTGTCCCTAGACTTTGTTTTCCCTTGTCATTTATTTTTATTGAGTCTTATGTTTAAAACTTTATGAGAAACCTTTGATTGAGTGTATTGAAGCAATGTGCTCAATATTATGGATATCATGTGGATGTTCAACTCAATAGCATAACATTAATACTTTTGAGTGATAAAAATGACAGTTATTTTGCATTAAAATTTCTGATGATTCAAATGAGTGAAGGGAAAAATTTAAAGATTTCTCAATGGATGGATAAGGATAAGATTTGAAGGTAGATAAGGATAAGATCCTTGATTCATTTGATTTGTTTCCATTTACGTGAGTAAAAAAATGGAGAGAAATCGAGAAGAAGATAAGATGAGATGTGAGGATAAATAATTGAATTATCTAATTATTTTTGATAATTCCATGCACATGAGTTGGAAATGGAAACAAATCAAGATAGAGATATGATGAGGTGTACGAAATATATGAGTGGATAATTATCTCATATTAATTAAATAATAATGAATTATTTAATTAAATGGTTAATAATGATTATAAATGGATAATGGACAATTAACTCAAATTAGTTAAATAATAAAGAATTGTTTAATTAAATGATTAATAAGATGATTATAATGATGGATAATTATAGGATTATTTTAGTGTCTATATTTTGCTCCTTTTTGAGATGATGTTCAAAGTAACATTATTTCAAAGAAAAGAAAAGTAGCTAAGAAGAAAGAAATTGGAAGAAATAAAGAAAGTGATGATATGCCTCTGTTAGGTAAAAGAAGAAATATGATTATGGTTGAAACAAGGAAGATTGTGTTACATATGTGTTGTCATTGATGTCAACAGTGGTATGGAGTGTTGCATTGTAAGTGATGTCACAAGATATGTCAAAGGGAGATTGTAGCAATATGGTGATCAGCGAAGATAGTACGAGAAGTCATCAGATGTGTTGTGAGATAGAGAAGTAAAGAGATGTATATATGTTTAGTAGCCAAAGGAGTAGATCAAAGAAGCTGATCAGAAGAGTTCTGAAGTAAAGGAGATGGATCAGTATCATCTGTACAAAAGGAGATGGATCAGTATCATCTATACACAGTCCTCTAAAGTTCATATTTAAGTTCATACCAAGTGTATGCTCTCAGTATATTTGGTATGTTGGATGCTTTATGATATGAACTCATGGTACTTGCTACCTGATAAAGAAAGTTGTAAAATATTAAAGGAAATTGTCTAAGTATAGTACAAGTTAGAGAAAGTTTTATAGGCTCACAAGAAGGTACCGCATTCTACTGAAGTTGAAGGTAAGGGCATGCGGATTGGACTAATGGATAGATATTGCATTTAGGTACCTATGTTTCAAGTTTGAGGTCACAAAGCTTACCACAAGATGTTTTGGAGACAAAAATGTGAAGACAATGTTGAGATAGGGTAAGTGCAGTCACAGAGAGATAGGAGAATGCTTCACATCTCTCCACAAATGAAGACATGATGTTGCGGTTTGGAGGACAAGTAGATATGAGTATCAAACATGCATGTTTCAAGATTCAAGTGTTAATATGTACCACAATTGCTTCTCTAAAATCAATAGTGTGATGACATGCCTTAGTGCTAATTGAAGCAAGTAGAGGGAGATTGTTGAGGCCACCACAGATCACCACACAATGGTTTTTGGCCCTATTAATTGAAATATAAGCTCATATGGCTAGTTGGTAAGTATAGTTCAAGTCTCAAATGTTTATGATCACTGCAAGTATGTTTTTCAGTGTTTTATTTTAAGACTAAGTAAGCAGAGTTTGTCAATGATATCGACATCAAAGTTCATGTGTTTGTACCAACATGAAATATCTAGAAATGATAAAAGAAGTATACAAGAATGTTTTACAAGACATATAATGTTCATTGGTCTGTAGCTAAATGCAATAAAGTGTTGGTATGTGGCTATTGATCATGCAAGTACTGTACACTAGTTATGTATCCTCGTCAGGGTTCGGGGTCGATTGTTATTTTTTGTTAACCGACAAAAGAAAAATGACATTGCAAAACCCTAATTCTAGAAGCTTCCAAAAAGCTTGTTATAAGCGGTTTGGATGTATGTTACGGCCATGTAATTCATGAGATTGTAATCTATTTTGCACTGGATAATAAAATCATTGGATGGCTAATTTTTTGTGGATGTAGCCCATATTGGGTGAACCACATTAAATTTTTGTGTTGATCTCTTTTGTGTTATTCCTCATTGTTATATTTGGGTTATTTAATCTACATATAATTGTTAGTGTTTATTGCTTTGATCTGCCTAAACCCTAACAACTAGTATCAGAGTGGGTTGTGTTTGATTATCATCTGCAGGAAGGTCTCATGGTTGAGTGGGAGTCTCACGGTTAAGTGGGAGCAATGGCAGACGAGGGTAAATTGAAGGTAGATAAATTCAATGGGCAGAACTATTAATTATGGAAGATGCAGATGGAGGATTATCTCTATCAGAAGGATTTATGGAGTCCGTTGGAAGGAATAGCCAAGAAACCGGTAGCAATGACTAATGAGGATTGGGAACTTCTAGATAGAAAGACACTGGGAACTATTCGGTTGTGCCTGGCACCATCTGTGGCATTCAATATAATAGAAGCAAAGACGACAAGTGAATTGATGAAAGCTTTGGCCAAATTGTATGAAAAACCTTCAGCCTCTAATAAGGTATTTCTCATGAAACATTTGTTTAATCTAAAAATGATTGAAGGTGGATCTATGTCAGATCATTTAAATGAGCTTAATACAATTACTAGTCAGTTAACTTCTATAAAAGTGAAATTTGATGAAGAGGTGAGGGCTCTCTTGGTTTTATGTTCTTTGCCAGAAAGTTGGAATAGCTTGGTAATGGTTGTAAGTAACTCTATCTTTGGTTCAAATACTTTGAAATTTTATGATGTTGTTGGTGTTATCCTTAGTGAGGAAATGCGACAGAAAAGCACAAGTGAGAGTTTAACATCAGGTAATTCTTTGACTATAGAGAATAGGAGAAGAAAAAAGGAGAGAGGAAAAAGTCCAACAAATCATGAGAAGTCACAAGGGAAGTCGAAGAAAGGCAGATATAAATCCAGGGGAAGAATGGATTGCTGGCACTATGGAAAGCCAGGACATTTGAAGAAGGATTACTGGTCTCGAATGGGCAAACAAAGAGACGGGCAACATGATGACATTAAGGAAACTAATGTTGCAAGTAATAAATTACAGGATGCTTTAATTTTGTGTTTAGATAATGCTAATGATTCCTAGGTAATAGATTCATGGGCTTCATTTCATGCCACACCCCATAGGAAATATTTTGTAGATTATGTTCAAGGTTATTTTGAACATGTATATTTGGGTAATGATGAACCCTATCAGATTGTTGGAAAAGGAAAGATAAAAATCAAGTTGCAGAATGGAAATGAATGGTTTCTATAGGAGGTAAGGCATGTTCCAAATTTGAGAAGGAATTTAATTTCTGCAGGACAAAATCTGCATAGTTACCTTTTCAGAAAAAATCTGCAAGATCACTAAAGGTGCATTAGTAGTAGCTAAAGGTGAAAAGGTAGGCACATTGTATTTGTGTAATGGTAATACTTATTATACCTTAGCTGCTATAGAAATAGTTGCTACTGAGATAGTTATAACACTTGCTACAGGGACAGAAACAGAATTGTGGCACCATAGACTTGGGCACATGAGTGAGAAAGGGATGAAGATCCTTCACTCTAGAAAGTTGCTACTAGGTCTGAAGTAGATTGACTTAGAGTTCTGCAAAAAAAGTGTTTATGGAAAATAGAAAAGAGTCTGATTTCTCAAAGTTGGAAAAGAGAAGAAGAGTGAAAAATTAGAGCTTGTGCATTCAGATGTATGGGGACCATCTCAGGTATCTTCTCTTGGTGGCTCTTTCTATTATGTTACTTTTATTGATGATGCAACTAGGAAAACATGGGTGTATTTCCTAAAACAAAAATTAGAAGTATTTGAAACTTTTAAAAAGTGGAAAGCTTTGGTGGAGAATAAGACAGAAAAAAAGTTGAAGTGTCTCAGATCTGATAATGGAGGCAAGTATTGCAGCAGAGAATTTGAGAATTACTGTTCATATAATGGAATCCGTAGGCAGAAAATAGTTCCTGGAACCCCACAAGAAAATGGTGTATCTGAGAGGATGAATAGGACCATTATGGAGCATGCAATGAGCATGAGATTGCATGCTGGACTACCCTTACACTTTTGGGTAGATGTGATGTAGAGTGCATAGTGGAAGTGGGAAAAGAACAACTAACTTGATCAGCAAGATGTGGCCTATGTCTTGGTGATCCTCACTCATCGACCAAACATATCTCCATCGGCCACCTTCCAACTTCTCCTACCGATCCCCAAACTCTTCACCAATAGCGAATTCCACTCAACTTAACCGTAATGGTTAGTCACGACTCTTTCGGCCAAACAATTATTATCGACCACTCCAAATTTCATTATGCTAATACACCAATTCGTTCTCAACTCACATACAATACTTCACTCGTTATCATCGGTAGACTACAGTGCATTATACACCAATTCACCACTACAACCAGTCACCAATTGTATGTTGCACACATACAACCTCAACATATAATGCCAATATGCATTTGGTGGGGACCACCTACCTTCGATGTGACTTGACTCTTCGACAACCCCTTTGTATGTCTCCCCGCTATGCTAATACAACCAAATTTCATATGCAAGACTTGACTTGCTATTCCGGTGGGCCAAAGTATCTTTGCCCTATTATTGTCGGTCACCTCTTGTATTCGCAGAAAGGCAAACTTCCAACATGCATTCTATGTTACCACTCCGACCGGTCATCCTTTGTATCATATGAAATGTATGTTCCCAACATACAATTGCAATATACAATCACAACATACATTCGACAACCCGATACAAGACTTGCATCGATGTATGTTCTCCGATCTTCGTCGACACCCTTCTATTGGCCTAACACCGAGGACCGGTGTGACTTCTAAAAGCTCCTCCGAGGCTTAGGTTATGCCGATGATACTTCAGTCATTCTACGATAGCACAGACACCCAACCCGCATACATAGAAACAAAGGTTTGATAGTATGGACACTCTCTGCGAACACTTGATCACCCGGCAATTTGGTCACTCCACAACAACACTTTTCCTAATAGTTCTGCGACTAGTCACATAGAGATGCCTAGTCGACTTATGCCAAAGTCCATGGATTCCTGGGTGTCTGGACCAGAACAACATAAAACACAAAATACATACTGTATTCCTCCATCACACTGAGAATGGGAATGCTTTCAGTGGACAGAGGAATAACACTCCATTGGTTTACTAAACCTTAGTTTCTAGGTTTCAGGCCAGTCTCTGCAGAACTAACAATATCTCACAAATTTATAACTTACAAGACACCAGAATACTATCAAACAGGAACTACTTTATTGCATGGATACTTCCAATCTATATAAAATGACAATATCAGAGAATACTCAGAAAGAACAATATTCAACACCCAAAAATCCAGTTCTTTGTTCATTCACTCCTCTTCAAGCATGCCTCGTTACATCACATTGCTCACCTATAAAAGGCTTGAGATAGTAGTTTACATCCTCCAATAGTGCAAAACTGATTTGAAAACAATTAGCTGTTGGATTTCTCCTAACACAAGAAAACTACATGTTTTCCTTTTGTGATTACATCAAACTTGACCAAAACATGGTCTACATAGGTCTAGTGACCAAATTGACACAAAACCTTATTACAAACATGAGATGGCTTAAAAGCCTTATTGAAAACAAAACAAAACATGACTCTTGCACCACAGAGAAGGTGCTCCTGCACCATACTCCCCCTGCAGGAAAAAAAACTCAAGTCCCTTGAGTTGCTAACTGTTGGAGTGTCTTCCCATGCTTCAGAATGTCTACCTCACTCATCCATGTAGCCTCTGAATCAGGAAGATCCTGCCACTTGACCAAGTAGTCCTTGTACACACCCTTCCTTGTCTTTTTAACAACTTTGGAATCTAAAATGCATTCCAACTGTAAAGGCTTACTTGGCGGTAGATCTTTGATCCAGTCTTCATCCTCAATCACAGCATCTAATCCATCTTCAACATTCAATGGAGGTCTATATGGAAATAGCTCCGAAACATTGAATATGGGAGAAATACCAAAACCGGATGGCAATTCTATTTCATAAGCATTTGGACCAAACTTATGCACTATCTTGCACGGTCCTATTTTCTTCATCAAAAGCTTGGTTGGATGTCCCTTAGGCAACCTTTCCTTCCTGAGATAAGCCAACACCAAATCTCCCACCTTGAACTATACACTCTTCATTTGAGATCTGCTCTATCCTTGTATTTGGAGACTGTTTTCTCCAACTAAACTTTGACCTGATCATGAACTGCCTTCATGGTGGCAGCAAAATCTTCTCCTAGAGCACTCCTCTTATCCCAACCTTGTAGGTCTTTGAGTTCAAGTGGTCCTCTTGGATGGAAACCATAAATGATTTCAAATGGACTTTTCCCAGTACTTCTATTCCTTGAATCATTGTAAGCATACTCAGCTTGACTGATCACCAAGTCCCATGCTAACCCATGCTGTTTGGTGAGGCATCTGAGCAGGTTTCCCAAGGACCTATTAACAACCTTAGTCTGACCATCAGTTTGGGGGTGGTAGGCTGATGAGAAAGATAATTGTGTGCCCAATTTTCTCCATAAGGTTCTCCAAAAATGACCAACAAACTTGGAGTCTCTATCAGTGACAATTGAAAGGGGCAAACAATGGATTCTAACCACTTCTCTGAAAAAGAGACCAGCAATATGAGATGCATCATTTGTGCATTTGCATGGCACAAAATGAGCCATCTTACTGAATCTGTCCACAATGACAAAAACATTGTCTACACCCCTTGCTGTCTTAGGAAGACCAAGTACAAAATCCATACTAATGCTTTCCCAAGGCCTGTTGGTAATAGGAATTGGTTGGTATAAACCAGCATTAGAAGACATACCTTTGGCCTTTTGACATATGGTACAACTTGTAACATATCTCCTTACATCTTATTGTACTTTTGGCCAATAATAGAATCTAGTGACTTGTTCCAAAGTCTTGTCCAACCCAAAATGTCCTCCTAAAGTTCCATTGTGCTTCTCTTTGATGATGTTGTCCCTTATTGAACATTTAGGAACACATAGCAAACCGCCTTTGAATAAGAGACCTTCCTGCAACACAAAATCTAAATATTCATCATGAAAAGTGTTAGCCAAATTAGCACAAACTCCATAAGCAGTCTTGAAATCTGCATCCTCTTTGTATAACTCCTTCAAGCAATCTATCCCCATACTTTCCATCTGTACTTCCTATATGACCAGCATCCTTCGACTTAAAGCATCAGCCACTTTGTTGGCAATACCCTTTTTATGCTTAATAGTGAAGGTATAGGCCTGCAATTGTTCCATCCACTTGACATGCCTATGATTCAACTTTTCATGACTATTTAGAAAACTAAGAGCATGGTTATCAGTAAAAACAATGAATTCTTTGGGCAACAAATAGTGTCTCCACTTTTTGAGAACTTGCACCATTGCATACAGCTCTAGGTCATAGGTAGAATACCTTTGTTTAGCCTCATTCAACTTCTCTGAGAAAAAGGCTACTGGATGTCCATCCTGACTCAAAACAGCACCTATTGCTTGCTGACTTGCATCACATTCCACAACAAAAACTTTGTCAAAATCAGGGAGCACCAATGTAGGTAATTCAACCACTTTCTTCTTCAACAATTCAAAACTATCATCTGCTTGCTTTGTCCATTGGAATTTGCACTTTATGCCACCCTTGATGGTATTGAGAATAGGAGCACTTATGTGACTAAAACCTCTAATGAACTTCCTATAAAAAGTTGCCAAACCATGGAAACTTCTAACATCTCTTACTGTCCTAGGAGTAGGCCAATTGAGAATAGCCTCAACCTTTGAAGGGTCCATCTTCAAACAACCATTGGAAATCACAAAACCTAAGTACACAAGTTTAGTTTTCATGAAATCACACTTATCCAAGTTGATCATCAACTTATTTTCATGCAACTTCTTCATCACCTGTCCAAGATGCTTCACATGTTCTTCTTTTGTCCTGCTGAAAATAAGTATGTCATCAAGATAAACAATTACAAATTTGCCAATGAATTCAACAAGTACCTCATTCATCAAATGCATGAATGTGCTTGGTGCATTGCTAAGGCCGAATGGCATGACAAGCCACTCATAGAGACCTTCATTTGTCTTAAAGGCAGTCTTCCATTCATCTCCCTGCCTAATTCTGATCTAATGATAACCAGATTTTAAATCAATCTTGGAATAATAACATGACCAACCAAGATAGTCTAAAAGATCCTCAATCCTTGGCATAGGGAATCTATACCTTATTGTAATCTTATTTATAGCCCTTGAATTCGTACATAGTCTCCATTTTCCATCTTTCTTTGGAGCAAGTACACTAGGGACTGCACATGGACTAAGACTCTTTCTAATCAATCCTTTCTCTAAGAGTTCTTGAATTTGTCTACTCACCTCTTCATTCTGTTGTGGTGTCAATTTGTAGGCAGCCTTATTGGGCAATGTGGCACCTAGGATCAAGTCAATTTGATGACTTATATCTCTCAAGGGTGGTAAGGAGTTAGGAATTTCCTCTACCACAAGATCCTGGTACTTATCCAACAATTGTTGTATTTCTAGTGGAATCTCTTTCTGCTTTTCATCTTGTTGTCCTAGTTCATCTTTAGGCTTCATTATTAAGGCATATCCTTGGGTATCCTTCTCCTTCATGAAGTGTAAGAACTCTTTGCCACTAACAATCATGACATTGTTGTCATTACTCTTTTCTCCAACCTGCTCTAGCATAGGATCCATCCTAAACTTTCTTCCATTCTTGGTGATGAGGTATGTGTTCTTCTCACCATCATGTTGTGCCTTCACATCATATTGCCATGGACGTCCAAGAAGAAGGTGACAAGCATCCATAGGAATAATCTCACATAGTACCTTGTCCTTATAATCACCTATCTCAAACTCAACCCAGGTTTGTTCTTCTATCATGTAATTTTGATTCTTATTCAACCAAGAGATCTTATGAGGACTAACACAGGGTAGCATTTTTAACTTACATTTCTCTACCATTTTAGTCGACACTACATTCTCAGTATAACCTAAATCAACAATGATTTTACAAAGCTTACCATATGCTTTACCTTGAGTTCTGAAGAGAGTCTTCCTTTGTGGGGGCTCTGGCTTCAATGGCATCTTCAACAAGGTTCTCTTGATCATCATGTTTTCTCCTTCAAGGACTGGTGCAACACTACCAATGGGTGAATTCACACTTTGGCAATCATCATCTTTCAACAACTGATTCCTTCTTCCACTATCATGGGAACTAGATGCCTTCTCAGGGCATTTTCTCGTAGTATGACCTACTTGATTGCAGCCATAGCATCTACCAGTGAAAACTCTGGGTTCTCTGCCTGCACCACCACTTCTACCTCTACCATTTGGTCTTCTCCAACCTTTAAAACCACTTCTATGTTCTACATCAGAATGAGACTCTTGCTGACTTGAATTTTCATTTCTACTTGACTGTCCTCTACCAAAACTGCCTCTTCCCCTATTATTTCTGCCACCTCTTCCTCTGGTGTTTTGATCACCCTTTCTTTTCAACTTTTCTTCAGCCCTAGAGGCTAATAGAAAACACTCATCCGTTGTTTTGGGAACCACCATACTGAATTCATCTTGTATGTTATATCTCAAACCATCTAGATATCTGGCCACCATCGCTTTCTCCTCCTCCTTATGATTGGCTCTCATGCTCAATCTATGAAATTCTTCAGTATATGTAGCCACATCCATATGCTTTTGTCTGAAATGATTAAACTTCCTAATGGTCTGCATCTCATAATCAGATGGCATGAACTTGTCTCTTAACATGGCCACCATTCTACTCCATTTGGTGATAGGGTTCTTTCTGACCTTCTCCCTTTCACATTGTGTATAGTTCCACTAGACCAAGGCAGAACCTTTTAATCTGGTCTTAGCAAACTTGACCTTCTTGCTATCACTATACTCCTTGAAGTCAAAATAGTTGCACATGGCTTCAATCCAATCCATGAGAGCATCTCCATCTAGTTTCCCATTGAATGTAGGAACATCCATCTTTGGATCGCCACTATCTCCATGAGTATTTTTGAGTGCATTCAAGAATGCTTTTTGGTCTGCAGACATACCTTCTCCTTGAGGGTTCTCCTCTGCCTCTTCTTCTTCTTCTTCTTCTTCTTCTGACTCAAAAGTACTTCCATCCTTTTTATTCTTACCCTTGGACCTCTCTTCTTTCAACCTTTTTTCGAGCATCTCCTCTACCATCTTCTGGATGGCTGCTTTGCTCATAGACTTGGGAGGCATTGTGCTAGCCTCAGTTTCTATTTCTTCCTCCTTATCTGACATACACGGCTCCAATTCAAATATTGGCTGTGATACCAATATGATGCAAAGTGCATAGTGGAAGTGGGAAAAGAACAACTAACTTGATCGGCGAGATGTGGCCTATGTCTTGGTGATCCTCACTCATCGACCAAACATATCTCCATCGGCCACCTTCCAACTTCTCCTACCGGTCCCCAAACTCTTCCCCGATAGCCAATTCCACTCAACTTAACCGTAATGGTTAGTCACGACTCTGTCAGCCAGACAATTATTATCAACCACTCCAAACTTCATTACGCCAATACACCGATTTGTTCTCAACTCACATACAATACTTCACTCGTTATCATCGGTAGGCTACAGTGCATTATACACCGATTCACCACTACAATCGGTCGCCAATTGTATGTTGCACACATACAACCTCAACATACAATGCCAATATGCATTTGGTGGGGACCACCTACCTTCGGTGTGATTTGACTCTTCAGCAACCCCTTTGTATGTCTCCTCGCTATGCCGATACAACCAAATTTCATATGCAAGACTTGACTTGCTATTCCGATGGGCCAAAGTATCTTTGCCCTGTTATTGCCGGCCACCTCTTGTATCCGCAGAAAGGCGAACTTCCAACATGCATTCTATGTTACCACTCCGGCCGGTCATCCTTTGTATCATATGAAATGTATGTTCCCAACATATAATTGCAATATGCAATCACAACATACATTCGACAACCCGATACAAGACTTGCATCGATGTATGTTCTCTGATCTTCATTGACGCCCTTCTATCGGCCTAACACCGAGGATCAGTGTGACTTCTAAAAGCTCCTCTGAGGCTTAGGTTATGCCGATGACACTTTAGTTGTTCTATGATAGCACAGACACCCAACCCACATACACAGAAACAAAGGTTCGACAGTATGGACACCCTCTACGAACACTTGATCGCTTGACAATTTGGTCACTCCACAATAACACTTTTCCTAACATTTCTGCGACTAGTCACATAGAGATGCCTAGTCGACTTATGCTGAACTGCATGGATTCCTGGGTGTCTGGACCATAACAACAAAAAACACAAAATACATATTGTATTCCTCCATCACACTGACAATGGGAATGCTTTTAGTGGACAGAGGAATAACACTCCATTGGTTTACTAAACCCTAGTTTCTGGGTTTCAGGCCAGTCTCTGCAGAACTAACAATATCTCACAAATTTATAACTTACAAGACACTAGAATACGATCAGACATGAACTACTTTATTGCATGGATACTTCCAGTCTATACAAAATGACAATCACAGAGAATACTCAGAAAGAACAATAGTCAACACCCAAAAATCTAGTTCTTTGTTCATTCACTCCTCTTCAAGCATGCCTCGTTACATCACACTGCTCACCTATAAAAGGATTGAGATAGCAATTTACATCCTCCAACCATGCAAAATTGATTTGAAAATAGTTAGCCGTCGGGTTTCTCCTAACACAAGAAAACTACATGTTTGCCTTGTGTGATTACATCAAACTTGACCAAAACATGGTTTACATAGGTCTAGTGACCAAATTGACACAAAACCTTATTACAAACATGAGATGGCTTAAAAGCCTTATTGAAAACAAAACAAAACATGACTCTTGCACCATAGAGAAGGTGCTCCTACACCAAGATGCTATACATATTGTTGTTTATTTAATAAATAAGGGACCTTCAAATCCTTTGGATGGTGGCATCCTAGAGGAGGCATGGACAGGTAAAAAGGCAAACTATTCATTTCTAAAAACCTTTGGTTGTGAAGCTTTTGTCCATGTTGATATTGAAAATCGAACCAAGCTTGAGGCTAAGTCTAAAAAATGTACCTTCATTGGATATGGAGTAGATGAATTTGGTTATTGATTATGGGATTATGAAAATCATAAAATCATTAGGAGTAGAGATGTTATATTCAATGAGAAGGTCATGTATAAGGATCAGTTGCAGGAAAAGAAGCATGAATAGGCCAAAAAGGAATATGTGGTGCTGGATGAGATTCTAGAAAATAAAATGCCAGTGGTACCTGATGCTCAGCAACAACAAGTTATCCCACAGACTCTTGCAAGTGTTAGATTTTCTACAAGGATAACTAGACCTCCAGAAAGATTTTCTCCATCATTATATTCTATATTATTAATTGATTTTGGTGAACCTGAAAGTTATGAAGATGCAATGTAGGTAGATACCAAAAAGCAGTGGAAGCTAGGCATGAAAGAGGAAATGGATTCCTTGCTACAGAATTAGACTTGGGACTTAGTCAAATTGCCTGCAGGAAAAAGAGCATTGCCAAATAAATGAGTTTACAGGTTGAAGGAAGAAGATGGAGGCAAGAAGAGATATAAGGCCAGACTCACGGTAAAAGGTTTTGCACAGAAAAAATGTATAGATTTTGCTGAAATATTTTCTCTGGTTGTAAAGATGACTTCTATTAGAACTATTCTAAGTCTTGTGGCTGCGAAAGACTTGCATCTTGAATAGCTAGATGTGAAAACAACTTTTCTCCATGGGGATTTAGAAGAGGAGATATACGTGTAGCAACCACAGGGATGTGAGGTCAAGGGTAAGGAGGAATTTGTGTGTAGGTTAAAGAAGAGTTTGTATGGCCTAAAGCAAGCACATTGGCAAGGGTTTTTGAAATTTGATAATTTTATGGCTAAACAAGGATACAAAAGATGTCCTTCTGATTATTTGTTTATTCTAAGAAATTGGGTAATGGCAGCTATATTATCATGTTGCTTTATGTTGATGACATGCTTGTTGCCAGGTCTAACATGCAACATATTAATGAACTTAAGTAGAAATTAGCAAATTCATTTGCTATGAAGGATTTAAGTGCAGCAAAACAAATCCTTGGTATGAGGATCACATGGGATAGAATAAAACATGAAATTATTTTTGTCTCAAAGTGAGTATGTAGAGAAGGTATTGAAAAGGTTTAACATGCAGAATGCAAAAGCAGTTAGTACACCTTTGCCTAGTCATTTTCAGTTGACTAAGGAGATGTGTCCAAAGACACAAGAGGAGGAAGACAAAATGTCTAAGATACCATATGCATCAGTAGTTGGTAGCTTGATTTATGCAATGGTATGCACAAGGCCAAATATTGCACATGTAGTGGGAGTTGTGAGTAGGTATATGAGCAATCTGGGAATGGAACATTGGAATGCTGTAAAATGGATTCTCTGATATTTGAGAGATACTACTTCAAAGAAACTATGTTTTGGAGGAACAAATTCTGCTCTAAAAGGATATGTTGACTCTGATTTGGCAGGTGATATTTTTAGCAGGAGGAGTACTACAGGGTATGTTTTTACTGTAGGAGGTACTGCAGTCAATTTGATTTCAAGACTACAAAAGGTTGTGCTTTCAACCACTAAAGCTAAGTATGTTGCTGCTATGGAAGCTAGCAAGGAGATGATTTGGTTACAACCTTTTTTGGAGGAATTGGGGCAACGACAAGAAGATAGCCCTTTGTACACAGATAGCTAGAGTGCCATTCATCTTGCTAAGAATTCAGCTTTGCATTAAAAAACTAAGCACATATAGCTCAGATACCACTTCATCTGGTTAGTTTTGGAGGATGGATAGTTGAAGCTAGAGAAAATTCACACAAGTCAGAATCCTACAAATATGTTCACGAAGGCAGTTACACAAGAGAAACTAATTTCCTCACCAATTTCCATTGGCCTTCATGACTGATAATGGTGGATATAAGAAACCAACCAGGCCTAGAATCTAGTGGGAGCTGCAAGCACAACGGTGTTGTCTAGGATCAGTCTCCAAGTGGGAGATTGTTTGGTGTGGAGCTTGATTAGTCTCCAAGTGGGAGATTATTGGTATGTGGCGACTGATCATACAAGTATTGTACACTAGTTATGTATCCTCGCCGGGGTTCGGGTCGGTTCTTATTTTTTGTTAACTGACAAAAGAAAAATGACATTGCAAAACCCTAATTCTAGAAGCTTCCAAAAAGCTTGTTATAAGCGGTTGGGATGTATGTTACGGCCATGTAATTTGCGAGATTGTAATCTATTTAGCACTGGATAATAAAATCATTGGATGGCTGAGTTTATGTGGATGTAGCCCATATTGGGTGAACCACATTAAATTTCTATGTTGATCTCTTTTGTGTTATTCCTCATTGTTATATTTGGGTTATTTAATCTGCATATAATTGTTAGTGTTTATTGCTTTGATCTGCCTGAACCCTAACATAAAGGGTGAGTGCTTGTTGTGCCGACCTAATATATGCTAATGATTATGCTATGTGGTTTGGGGTGTGCACCAGCATGGAAAGTGTGCCAAAGTAAGATAGGACCTGATTATGTCTCACTCTTGATCCGCATTGGAATTTTACATACCGTATATGTTTGGGAAGTGACTGTTATGGCCATTACATGTTTCATCTTGGCCAACCAAGGAGAAAGTTTGTGAAGCTTGTGGAGGAGATATATGAAGAATCAAAGTTGTTGAGGGATGTATGTGTTGGGAATTAGGTGAGAGAATTGATATTGTGTGAATATACTTACCGCAAAAGTAGATTTCATGATGAAATGTGGAGAAGACCAGTTTATATAATGTGATATTGTTGTAGAGGCTATTGTTGGAAATATAATGATGGAGAAGAGTTTCTGAAGTTGTTTTATTATGGTGGTGGTTGATATTGTAGTTGTGTAGAGGTGAGATAGTTATGTAGAGGATGAAGTGATCAACATTCAGTTTTGTGAGATGAACATTGAGTCAGATAAGTTTTGTGTTACAAATTGAAGAATAGTTGTGTAAAGATTGTAAGTGTTGTATCTGTTCAAGGAGTTGCATCTCCCTTTAGGTTGTAGCCCATAAATAATATTGTAATCTTGTTTTACTTGTGAGGATGGATTTGGATAGTAGATCCAAGTAGCTTGCTCACCATGGTTTTTCCCTTCTAGGGTTTTCCACATAAATCTAGTGTTATGGATGTGTGCTTCTATGTTCATGTGCATTTCATGTTTTAAATTCTTAAGATAGGTTGAATGCTATTGAAAATAAAAATTTGAATAAGTATTGATTCACCCCCCTCTCAGTACTTCTGTGTGTTTAATAATTGGTATCAGAGCTGAGTTCCTTGAATACAACCTAACATATGAGGTTGATCTTGGAGAGGAACACACGGGAACTAAAGTATTGTTTAAAGGAAAGAATCCTCTAGAAGATGATATAGATATGATAGTCTAATATCCAAAAGACTGTGTAGTTGATTATGAAGGAGAACTCATTTCTACCTTAGAAGATCTGGATGCAGCAAGAAGTGAAAATGATGAATATAAGATCAAGCTCATAAAATCAAAGAAAGCAATTACCAAGTTGAAAGCTCAAGTTGAAGAAGGTAAGAAGGTTGTAGATTGTCTAAATGTCAAGTTGAATGACAAATCAGTTGAATGTTCCAAACTTGAAGAAGAAATTATCTCTCTAAAAGGAGAATTGGAAAAAGCAAAGGATCTGATAGACAAAAGGTCTAAAACTGAAGAAAAGCATCAATATTCTTGATGAGATAATCAATAGTCAAAGACCTCCAAAGAATAAAGTTGGTATTGAATTTGAGAAACATCAGTCCTAATATAGATATACCTAAAGGCATGTTTGAAATGAAAAAGGAAGAGCCTAGCACTAAAAACTCTGAGGAAACTAAAGATGAGGGATAGGAGTTGGATGATGATAACTTCATACAAGTCAACAATCAACAGAAAGATCTCAAGAGATCTCCTCCTAAACCAACAACTAATCCCAGGTTCTCTCAATCCTTCTATGGTTATTGTTATTCTTGCAATAAATTTGGACATAAGGCTATTGATTGTAGAACCAAGCCTAGAAGAAATGATAACATGAGGAAGAATTCATTTGTGCCTCCGAAGCATGATGCTATAATTTCTTATTCCTTTTATGGCTATTGCTTTGCATGCAATAAGTTTGGTCATAGGGCTACTTAGTGTAGAACTAAAATGAGGAAAAATGGTGTGACTCCAGAATATAATGTTGTTTGCTACAAATGCAACAAATTGGGACATACAGCAAGATTCTACAAAAGTGGTTCTGTGGAACCACCTGTTCAACACAAGAAAATAGAGAAAGTTGTGACTCAACAAAAGAAGGAAATGACAAAGATATGGAGAAGGAAAATAGGACAAAGTGATAAAAAGGAGGAATTGTAACGTCAGAAAATGTCCCCTTGGGGGCTTTTCCCTCATAAGGTTTAGCTCCCAGGTCTTTAGAGTGCATTTAGGACATTTTAGTTCATATTTTAGCATCCCGATGGAATGAGACCTAAATCCCATGACAAATAAGACCTAGGTGGACCCCTTGAGTTATACCCTAACTAAAATAGGGGTGAGGACTTGGGCACCCACGCCCTAGTCCTACCCTATTTTAGGGTAGCCCCAATGTTCGAGTGTCGGTTAGTGACCGTTATTAGGTCCCTTTACCGACACGGTAAGTTTGAATTTCAAATATCTTGGCGGGAGTACTTGTAGGTACATATATAAGCATGTGTAGGCATTCATTTATAAACTAGATGATTACTAGAAATCTATTGTGTTCTCAAGGTGATTCAAGGCTTTCTATTGTGTTGCAAGAGTAGATTTATGTGTTTTGTGTGTTGATATTTGCAGATTTGAGCATCAATTCCTTCATGGCATGAAGAGCATCTTCCTCCATGAAAGCTTCACTACAAGGTGCAATATCATTGTGTTTTTATCATTGATTCCTTTGGTTTTTGGCCTCTACTTCACAAGGGCATGCCCTCTCTATTTGACAACGGTGTTCGGAGACTTAAGTGTCCTCTGGGGTTTGACTGAGGCAAACCTCTAAACACCACAACCCCCAAACCAAGTCTTGTGATTATAGGTTACAGGTGTCGTATCCAGAAAAAGTGGAGTTGTAGGAAGACTGGGAAGACATCAGGGATTGAGGATCTGAAGGAAAGACGGACAAAGGAGCACTTTTGGGACTAGGGTGCTCGCTCAAGTGTCCTTCGCAGATAGATTCGAGAAAATAGAAGTTACAGGATTGATCAGTGTCCGAAGGAGGTGCAAATTCCCTGAAAAAGTAGGTACCTTGGACTTGGGTGCCCGCTCCAGTGTCCCCAATTATTCCGCTTCGGAAGCCTGAAAATAGGTACTCTGTAATTTGGTATTTTACTCCTGTTTGCAAGAGCTTTTTTAGTAATTCATTAATTTGTTGTCATATTTGCATAATTAGGGTTTTAATAGTTAATTGGACATAAGAGAGGAAAAATTGATAATTAATTCCCTAATCCAAGCTTCCCCTCATTTGCAAGTGACCTAGGGTATGATAGTGTTCACCACTCGACCCTAGATCCTTCAATGTTAGGGTGAAAGGAGGGTTTTAACATCTAAACCACAAAAGATCAACAAATCTAATTTTACCCTAAACATTTTGGTGAACCTGTGTCTTTGAACTTAAATTGCAACTTGCTAAGTGTTTGTCTACAAATTTGGTGTGATTTCATTCATTCATTTGGTCATTTAATTTATTGCATTGAGAAAATTTCAAAAAAATTGAAAAATTGGAAAAATATAAAAAATTGCATTGTTTAGCTTACTAAATTGTATCAATTCTTCCTAAATTTTCCTAATTCATGATTTTTGCATCAGATCTGATATAAAATACATAAAAATACAAAAATTCAAAATCTTGCTTTGCATTTTCATCATTTAATTGCTAGGGTTTTGTGGAAATTTTGACAATTTTTAGATAACCTAGTAATTCCAAAATCTAGGGTTTGTAGGCAAAATCTTTTATCAGATTTTTCTACTAATTTTAGAGGCTCATTCAAATTTACGTTTGGCTGTAGTCTTGCATTTTAGTGTGAATTTGCATTTAAAATTAAATTATTTGTATTTTTGCATTAAAAATTTCAACAAAAACTAGGAATTTTGGTGCATTTTCATTAAATTTGCATGGGAAATTTACATGATTAAGCTTGAAAATCATTTTCAGATCTGAGAGTATGTAATTTCCATAAACAATTAGACTTCAAACCATTCTCATAGCATTTTTTCCAAAATTTCAAACCTAGGGCTTCGAAAACAACAATTTTCACTAATTTTGGCCTTATCGACTTCATAAATTTGCACCATATGTGTGTTTTGAAATATATTTTTGTGTTAATTTGATGTTATTAGGGTAATAATTTTTTTATCCTCATAAAAATCTTCACAACACCCTTTTAATGGGCTCTTGTAGTGAAAAATTGGCGAAAAACTACACATTTTGGCTATTTTGGCCCTAGAGTTTGACCTAGTTTGCACTCCAAGCGTGTTGTGATCAATTTTATGGATTGAGGTGACTGATATTATTGATATTATTTGTTATAGCTCCTAAAATTCCTTACAACAACTCCTTTAATAGGTCTTGGAATTGAAAAACTGTGAAAAATCGCATATTTTGCTATGTTTCACTAGGGTTTGACCTTAAGTGGCGCTGAAAGCGTGTTGTGCTAGATATTTTAGCACCAAGAGGCTGTTATTGCTGATATTATTCATTTTCCATCAACATTTTTCTTCACAACACCCTTTGTTATGCTATTTTACATTGAACTTTGGTGAAAAAGTGCCTATTTTGACTTATTTTCACTATAGTTTGACTAGGCATTATCTTGGATTTGCATTAAGAGTATGTTGAGAGTGAGAATATTGTTGCATGAGTTTAATAAATTGCTTCTCTAAGAGAAACAATCCTTTAAGAAGAAGCATAAGACACATGGGATCTAGTGCTCTTGAAGAAATCGGTACTTTGGACACATTCTTTACAAAGGGAGAAAATCAAATTGTGCAAGATATTATACATCCTCCAACTTCAATGGAAGAACAAACTTTTCATGATGTTGATAAAACTATTGAGGCAGCAAGATATGTATCTGATGAGAAAATAGAAAAATTGGATAAAGACTTAGCAGAATTTCAATCATTTATGGAAAATGAGAGAATAACTGAAGAAGCCGTTCCTACAATTCATAACATAAGAGAATTGATAAAAGAAGGACAAGATGGTGTTAATGCACTTTGTGGTCTAGCACATATTGTACAAACCAATATCATGCTAGTAACCGAATGTGCACAAATGATTAATAACACATTATCACCATTTCATACTCAAGTTTCCATACCTATACCAAATACAGGAGTATCCACTTTTACATCAACGATCTTAACAACTAATGTGAATGCTTGTAGTAATGCTACCACTGGTAGTGGAGTATCTAATGGCACTAATTACAAAGATGTGGGATTTAATTATCAGAATTTGATTCCTAAAGGAACATCTTCTATGAATAATTGTTCTCAGCCTCCTATCTATTCCACTCATTTCTAGCTACCTATTACATACTTGCAACCATCTTCCACCTATCATTATGGCCAACCACTATTATCTCAGCCTCTGCATATTGTATCTTAAGCTCAATCAGCTCCTCACCTTGGCTCCAATTCCTCACAACAAACCGCATCTCCCAATGATGCCATCCTAAACCAACTTTTATAGGGCATGACTGCTTTGCAACAAAAAGTAACAAATTTGACAAAATCTTCACAGCCTAGTCTACCAACATATCATGCCCATAATTCATTATCCTACACAATCTTGAGAACCCCTATGCCTGAGATGTTTGAGACTCCTCGCTTTGAAAAATATGGTGGAAAAGGAGATCCTAATATCCATGTGGTAGCATTCACAGCAGTGTAGTGATTTTTATTTTGAAGAGGATTTGTTAGCAAAACTTTTCCCACGATCTCTCAAAGATACTGCTTTAGAATGGTTTTGATCGTTGCCTCCAAATTCAATACACTCCTTTTCACTGTTGATTGATCAATTTTTACAACATTTTCAAGCAAATATCAGACCCCAAGTCACTCTTATTGACTTGGTTCAATGCAAACAAGGTCCTAAAGAAAAATTGATAGAATTCATTGGTCAATATCAAGGACTGTATGCGCAAATTCAGTATCAGATGAAAGATGAAGATGTTCAGAAGATATTCATTACCAATCTACAACCTAATATTCATGATAAGATTCTTTTGATGATGTACAACTCCTTTCAACATTTATGCACTGCCCTTCGTGATTATCAACTTTCATCTAGTCAGTATGAAAACCAAAACTCATTGGCTCAAGTTGGATAATCCATGGGTGGATCATCACAAAACAACTTTAAAAGGAACAATAACAGGGGTTTCATCAAGATCAATGGACCAAATGCAAATGTGTCTACTATAAACAATCCAAAGAAACAATCGTATCAACCAAGGAATTTTACTCTGATATCTGAGTCCTATCATTCTATCATGAATCAAGCTATGAGTAATAACATTCTAAAGCTTCCCCCGATCAACACTGTTGATCCTAATAAACAAGGACCTTACTTTGATGCTAATTCTTTTTGTCATTATCATCAAACACAAGGACATGACACTGAACAATGTATGCATCTTAAACACGAGATACAAGACCTTATTGATTCAAATGTCATCCAGGTATCAGGTGTGAATGATAATGGAAGTAAGTTGGTTGCTCCGCCAAATCAAAATTTACAAATCTTCACTAATCCTTTTCCTAAGCATACCAAAAATAATATGGTGGAACAAGATCTAGTGGAAGTAGACGAGAATGATTACTTGGACTATGATAGTATCGTAGGAATGATTGAAGTGAATAAGAAACAAGTGGATAACCCACCTCGTCCATGAAGAAATGGAATTTACACTAAGGTTCCTCCTCCATTATCCTTATATGGATCAAGAGATAATCAAAATACCTTTGAAAAGAAAGAACAACAATTGATACAGATGAGGAAGATGGTGCAAGATGAATCCTACTACTGTTCTAGAAAGATTCACCAACGAAAACTCACTAAAAATCAGAAAAGAGCAAGATGACAATCAACAAATGGTGGTTCTCCCCCTCATAAGCAACAAAAAGCCTTATTTATACAAGGATCATATGATAACAAACAAGACTTTCATAAGAACCACTCAAATTTTATAACAAATATGATCGAATACCTCTCCAAGAGGTTTGCGAGCTCCAACATATAATATGAAGACCCTACAGGTAAGTATCTCCAACCCTTTATCTCTCTCATGATGTGCTTCCCCCGTGATGTGTTATGTGTTGTTTAGGCCTCCTGGGATGACCTCAGATTCTCCCATAAGGTTCAAGATACCAAGAGACTGCCTCTGTTGTGACCTTCTTCTATTTGTATCATCATTCTTCTATATTGTCTCTCTGATTTCATGGTTGTGTGTTGTGTCTTACGAACATAGCATCGTGGTTGGTGACTTGGGGGCACCCTCCTACATGAATGTCCCTAAGACACGTGTCTTACGGACATTCCATTTAGCGGGCGGATGACGACAAACATTTATACTGATGTAGACCTAGTGTCCCTTTCAAGAGCAATAAAAAAAATGGACTATGTTTCCTAATATAAAGATGGGGTTGTATATCTTATCTGATGCTTGGCTAGTGGAAGCACTCATGCTTTCCGCATAGTGAATTTGATGATGTTTCTATTGCATTTACAAACCTTAACAATACTACTACTCTATGCACCTTTGTTTGCCTTTAAATCTAGCCTTGGCGGTACTCGATTCGGAGAACTTCGTGATATAGCCCCTGGTTATCCTTGAACTCCAAATTCATTGTATAACCTTGGCTCTTTATGTGGTTAATCATATGCATTGATGTTGTTGTTTATCATGATGTTGTAGACACTAACATGTTTCTTGCAGGGATGTGTTTGTGGGAACATTTGGCGATCGTAAAGTACATGTCACCTCTGGGGGGCATGGGCTTTGCGAAAGTCAGTGTTCCCTTGTGTGTTTTCTTCCTACCTTAACGTGCTTGATATTGATAACTGATATCAACCACCTTAAGGTGGGGGCATATAAGGTAAGTTGTCTGTTATAGATGTTAGCAATGTGTTTGACCTCAGATGCAGTGACCTGCGCTCTTGAGTAGTGCATCATGCTTCTTGAGTTTGTTTGCAATCAATCAATCAATCAAGTAAGTAAGCCCTATACAGAGGCGGGATATTGAGCATATCCTTTTTCTTAAGCCCTCTGCGGAGGTAGGGATGGTGTATTTCTCAGAGTAGATTACATCATCTTGTCATTTTCAAAAGTCCTCTGCGGAGGCGGGGAGTGGTTCTGTGACTAACTCAACCCTTAAGCTTGTTTTTGGCAATTGTTGTGGCGAAGCCCAATCATCAGTGTGTACCTGTAATGTGCCTGAGATGGTGATGAGCCTAAAAATAAGGAACACGCCATCACTTGTCTGCAGTGTTTTCTCCGTGTCTTCAAGTGTGTGTGTTTTGGCATGCTTGTTTTGTATGGTGTGTTTGTTGCCCTATATGCAGTGACCAACAATCTTGGGGAGTGCTTCATGCATTTTGGGAGGTTTTGTGTGTCTTGTGTGTGTGTTGCCCCATATACAGAGACCTACGCCCTTAAGTGGTGCATCGTGTATTATGGGAGGTTTGTTTACTTTCTAGTATTTGCATTTGCATTTCATACATATGAGAAAAAGAAAAGAAAAGATATCATTTATGTCTTCCATACATTAATGTGTCTTCTATGCATTAACTGTTTGCTCTGTGTTTTGCATGACTCTAACTGTCTTCTTTGTGTTTTGCGTGCCTGTTACTGTCTTCTATGTGATTGGCGTGTCTTCTCCATGCTTGGTGTGTTTGCTGTGTTTGTGACCTTACTTTAATGCATGTATGGGCCTCATGTTCATACATACATTAAAGTGGGGGCTAAATGTAACATCAGAAAATGTCCCCTTGGGGGCTTTTCCCTCATAAGGTTTAGCTCTTGGGTCTTTAGAGTGCATTTAGGACATTTTAGTTCATATTTTAGCATCCCGATGGAAAGAGACCTAAGTCCAATGACAAATAGGACCTAGGTGGACCCCTTGAGTTGTACCCTGCCTAAAATAGGGGGGAGGACTTGGGTGCCCGTGCCCTAGTCCTGCCCTATTTTAGGGCAGCCCCAATTTCTGAATGTCAGTTAGTGACCATTATTAGGTCCCTTTGCCGACATGATAAGTTTAAATTTCAAATATCTTGGCGAGAGTGCTTGTAGGTGCATATATACGCATGTGTAGGCATTCATTTGTAAACTAGATGATTACTAGCAAGCTATTGTGTTCTCAAGGTGATTCAAGGCTTTCTATTGTGTTGCAAGAGCAGACTTGTGTGTTTTGTGTGTTGATATTTGCAGATTTGAGCATCAATTCCTTCATGGCATGAAGAGCATCTTCCTCCATGAAAGCTTCACTACAAGGTGACATATCATTGTGTTTTTATCATCGATTCCTTTGGTTTTTGGCCTCTACCTCACAAGGGCATGCCCTCTCTATCTGACAATGGTGTTCGAAGACTTAAGTGATCTCTGGGGTTTGACTAAGGCAAACCTCTAAACACCACAACCCCCAAACCAAGTCTTGTGATTGCAGGTTATAGGTGTCGCATCTGAAAAAAGTGGAGTTGCAGGAAGGCTGGGAAGACATCAGGGATTCAGGATCTGAAGGAAAGATGGATAAAGGAGCACTTCTGGGACTAGGGCGCTCACTCCAGTGTCCTCTGTAGTTAGATTCTGGAAAATAGAAGCTACAGGGTTGATCAGTGTCTGAAGGAGGTTCAGATTCCACGAAAAAGTAGGTATCTTGGACTTGGGCGCCCACTCTAGTGTCCCCAACTGTTTCTCTTCGGAACCCTAAAAAATAGGTACTCTGTAATTTGGTATTTTACTCCTGTCTGCAAGAGCTTTTTCTGTAATTCATTAATTTGTTGTCGTATTTGCATAATTAGGGTTTTAATGGTTAATTGGACATAAGAGAGGAAAAATTGATAATTAATTCCCTAATCCAAGCTTCCCCTCATTTGCAAGTGACCTAGGATATGATAGTTCTCGCCACTCGACCCTAGATCCTTCAATGTTAGGGTGAAAGGAGGGTTTTAACATCTAAACCACAAAAGATCAACAAATCCAATTTTACCCTAATCAAGAATTTGTGTCTCTGCCTAGTGCAGAAGATTTTGTTGCTGATTAAGACAAGGCATAGGTTCAAGGGGAGCTAATCAAGGCATATCTATTCTTTCCCCCTAAAAATTTGTGGCTTCTGCAAGTGGAAGCTTATCATACAGATGAGTTGGAATGAAAATTGCTAAAGAAAATGTTGATATGGCAAGATAGTTTATTTTTCCCAAATTTCCAGAGCAAAATAACATGATGCAGAGGACTGTAGAAGGTTCTTGAGTCTTTGTGAGTTCACAGAGCAATCAAGCAGCAATTTACCTACCCAATAAAGGTGCATTCATTATGAAAGGTTAGGGAAAATTGCAAGATACTTATGCTTCGTTTGGACGATCAAAACTCATTCATGATCAAGCATTTATATCTGGAGCTGAGCAGAGAAGAAGTCTTTCAAAACATTTGAAGAATTTGAGGAGAATTGAGCTAAAGTAAAACCCTAGCGATTGAACAAAAAGGTATTTATCAGAATTGCTACTTCTTAAAATCCTAGTTGCTAAATTCATAGAAATTTGTCATGGCGACTCCGCAACTAGTTGATGTTATTGAGAAATCTAGACCAAAATATAAAAAATGCCCCTTCAAGGAAATGGAGGTCAATAGGAAAGGAGCATTTTCAAATATATCGACATATGTTGTTTATACAAAAGATATTAGAATTTACATTCACTCAAAGTTGGATGAAATTAATCATGTAAAATTTGAGGAGCTCAGAAATCAATTTCTAGATGATGATGTTACCTATAATCAGAATATGCAAATGTGGGGGCAAAGCATTTGGACATTTGGAAAGATTACCTTGATTTCTATGATGAGCATGAATGGGTAAGATACATATTGAGCAGAATTCATGATGAGTTCATGTATTTGGACAAGCCCTATCAAATTACTAAAGATGCAATGAGGGTAGTTGCTGGGTTATGTTCCACTAGATCTGTACCGATGATGAATTCAATTAAGAATGAGAAGATTACTGAGCTGATCGGAGCAAAATTTGACAAGAGAACACTAACTGTGAATGACATAATTGATCTAAGTGTTCATTATGCTGCTATGGGAATTGGTTATAAAGTTTACTTACCAACAGAGAGGGATCCACCACTAGTACTGCCATTCACACTACATATTAGATGGTCAAGGAAGGTAAAAATTTTGACCTCTACGAGGTCATGAGAGAACAATTCCTGGAGAACCAAAGAAGGACAAAAGAAACTGGATACATTTTTAGGTATGTCACCCTAATTATCTGTCTTGCATTCTATTTTCTAAATGAGCTACCTAGTTTTAGTGGAAACGTCTAGCAATAACATATCCCTGTTGCTACTCAAATTAAAAGTCACATAAGGGGGTTTAGTGATCTAAATCACTATAAGACAATGTACTGGGGTTTCTTCAAAACCCTTCAAACTAATATTCATTCCAGAGAAAGAGGTCCTTACAATTTTGTACAGAAATATAGGGAGAAGTTCACATTCTTAGTTGATAAGGACTATACCTATATGGAGGCTATCGAGCCTAGAACTGCATGGATCCCTAAACTGCCATACGAAGTCTCCCAAGAAGAAATAAAGGTCTATGCTGACATGTTGCTCAACAAACCCAAAGACACCATTGCTGAGAGGTTTGGAACCTATGATGAGATTATGAACAAGATGTATAAGAATAATGCAGAGGAACAACTTGAGAATAATAGGGGTGATCTACATAAGAAGTGGGGCATTCCATCTGAAACTACTTCAGAAGCCCCTGTAGAGGAGACACATCATGCCTCTACTATTCCACCAGCTACACAAAGTTTAAGAAGGACTAGCAGAGCTACTTCTGCTACTATAAATGCACCACATCCCTTCGAGTTAGCACAAACCATGTCCATTGGAAGAAGGGCAGCTTCTGAAATACTAGCACAAAAGAAGACTGGAGAAAAGAAGCATGCAAGACCCAAAACACAAGACAAAAGGAAGAAGGTTAAGATAGAAGAGATTGAAGAGGAAGGAGAAGGAGAAAAGGAAACTTCTAAACTAAAAGGAAAAGGGAAGAAATCTAAGAAAAATCCTCAGGTGACTCGTACAAAAGGCCCTCTTTAGTTAGAAGCTATCTTCAATGGAATTGAACAACATGGGTGATTAAAACATACAACTAATTTGTATCTTGATGTTTCTCGTGAGGATCAAAAGACCATTGAAAAAGATGTAGTTATGTATAGGATTAAATACAACTTGCCCATGATTGATGTCATTGAAAAGGTATCAGAAAGCCTAGCTCAGGCTCTAAGGCAGAAAAGAGAAGAATCCATTAAAATGAATAATGAGTTGAGGCAACAAGATCTTGAAAATGCTAGGTCCTTTATGTCTCAAGAAGAAAAGGACAAATTTTGTCAAATGCAAGCTCAAGAATTAAGGACAAAGCAAAGAGTGGACACTCTTATGAGCATGAAGGAAGGTGACAGAGAAAATTCAGAAGCAAACTGGGGATGTGACAAAGAAAATCTTGGATGAGGTAACAGGAACCAAGAATGTGGAGCAGCCACAAGTTTCTCCACCACATAATACTACCTCACCACCTCATATGGTTGCATCTCCTCCACACAACACTAAACATCAAGTTTCTCAAGAGGAGAAAGGAGAGCAAGCAACACATGATCAAGAACAAGATGCACATGAAGAAGAAAATGTTTTTTCCGGATCATAATGTTGTGCATGATGATCACCCTCCGGTGAATATAGAACAGTAGGATAATCTTGAATAGCAAGAGGGGCAGACAAATGTTGATACAAGGGAGAACTCAGAAAAGGAACAAGATACATCTTCCTCCTCCTCTCTGGTTGACTCTATTAAGGAGTTCCTAGCTCAGCAAATGCAAATCCAACCAGTGGTTACTCAACAACTGTTACAATCGCCAATATTAGATGGACAAGTTAACTTGTCCAATATATCTCCACTTCACAAATTACAACTGGGAGATATACTTCAGTCCTCAGCCAGACAAGAAATTTTGCAACAACAAATTGATGGAGATGAGCTATTAGAAGAAGCAATCAAGTTAATACAGGAGGAATTGCCTGAGGCAAAGAGAGATCCCACCTTGCCTCCTACTCAGCAGATGAAACTCATGTTGGAGGCTTTCAAGGCTCATTCATCTTATCTAGAGAAGCAAGCTGAGAAGAAGATAACAGAGTAGGTAAATAATAAGAGGTTGACTAATGCATCTACAAGATGTGCAAAGGCATAATAGTTTGCAAGAAAATGTGAAAAATATTCAGAAATGTATTGAGGATGCCAAGATTTTGTATCAATTTGTTTAAATTGGCTAGCAACTACAAAAAGCATAAAGGATCAAGCTGACTCTATTGAGTCATAGTTAACTCAAGTGGCCAAAGTATATGATCCTCTAAAGGATAAAGATGGAACTATTAGGGTCCAAATTGAAAATCTTTATACTCAGTTGAAGCAGTTCATGGATCAAAGAGAGAAAATCAAAGGAGAAACAAGTCAATTAAGGGAAGTGGTGAGTATGAGGTTAGCAGTCTTGACTAGTATCCTAACTGAAGAAGAGAATGTGGCTTAGAAAGTAAATGTGCCAACCACTGTGGTAGAAACGGAAGAGTTATACATTCAGTTTGAAAGTCAATCACACAGTTTGTCTTCTACAAAGAAAAACTGGGACTCAACTCTTGCCCAGTTGAAGGTGATTTAGAAAAATGTTCTACCTTCCAAGTGAACACAAAAAATTGTGAAGATAACACAAATTTTGATGATTGTATAGATATGAAATGAATAAAATAAGAATTAGCAGTGCTATTTTGATATGAACATGTTGAATACACAAGACAACTAAGAGGGTGGGTGAATTAATTGTATCAAAACTTCAAACCATCACAAAAATTCAAATCACATCAACCTTTAAACATGTTATGATGATTAAGCATGAAAAGTAAATAACTAAAATTGAATCATAACAACACCACACACAAGAGAACATCAGATTTTATGTGGAAAACCCTAAAAGGGAAAAACCATGGTGAGGATTAGCTCACAATATAATGTAGTAGCAATACCGAATTACAAAGGGTCACTGCCCAAAATAGAGAATGCTCACTGCAAGTGAACTCACTACCCATTGAGAAAGAAAGAAAGAAGAGAAGAGTGGCTCGCTGCCAGGTTTTGAACTAATATAATTGCATCTAACCTATGCATGGAGTTCAGTTCCAATGAAGCTCAATATCCATTACAACACAAACAACATCTTCACAGAAACATTGAAAATAGTAGACACCTTCTGCTCACTACATCTAGTAGCCTAACACATGAAATCTCTAACTGCCTTGATCAAATTTGCATCACAAAACATCATGTCCTTCACATGTACATACATCCACAACTCCTTGACACTTATTTATACCATCATCAATCATGAAAACATTCTCCAAGGTCGGCAATACAACTTAACCCATACAATTCAAATTAGGTCTGGACCTAAACATTCTTATGGAGGAAGGGAATAAATGTAGACCACATCACACCTTAGCATGGACCTAAATCCACTCTTACATGCTTCATCGTGCTTTCACAATCAACGAAGCACAACCGCAATTAGTGTAAACAACCAAGTCGGCCAAACTTGTGTTAACACTATGAACTTTTCAATGCATGCTTCCTCAAGACCAAAGGATGACATGCAGACCATGCACCAAGATCCTATCCACAAGCACCTGAAAACCAACAAATTCCTTTGCAACATCTTTCACCTAAAGAAACTTCACATCAAAGTAGTTAACCAGCTATATCATGCTATATCATCATCTATAACTTAAAAAATGTACTTGCGGAGCACCAAACCATGAACCACTTGAGTTGAAGGAAGATATAGACTTTGTAAGCACACATCTAGAACTGCAACACCTGAAACCATTCTGCGGAGAAATGCGGAGTAAAATACTTTCACACACTGCAAACACTGTCAAACATTGTTCTCAAACTGGTGAACACAACTTTTACTGCACAACAATCCGAAGCACCAAATTCTATATATAGCATCTTCAAACACTTCTAAACAACATATCCAAATCACATACTCAGATCTCCAACACAAAATAATTGCAAAGCCAAAACTTGAACAACACTTTGTAAGCCAGAAGACTTCTTCAACACATTATTTCCAATGTTCAACAAATTTTCTCAAAAGCACTTAGAAACCTAATAAAAGAAGCATATCCTCAACATCTTAAACATCTCTACAAAGCAACTAAGCCACATTGAGAAAAGCAACTGAATCAAATGACAACAACCTCATTAAAAGACATAGTTGACACCAATGACAACACAAGCTTGTTGACATCAATGACAACACTGATTAGCACATACTTGCAACAATCTCCCTTTTTGTCATTGATGGCAACACATGATGTGAAAAACCATCAAGACACAACTCTGCATCAATCTTCTTTACTTTCTTACACTCCCCCTTTCTTTTACACATCTTACTCTATCTGATTACTGACTTTTTTATTTTTCACATTGCTCTCTCTCCCCCTTTGTTTTTCACATGAACTCTCTCCCCCTTTGACATCAATGGCAAAGGGTGACACATCTTTTTCTAACTCTCTCCCTCTTTTTAAGATATTGTACATACTTGCACTACTCACTCCTGTTCTGAATACTCCCCCTTAGGAGTATACATCAAATTGTATCAACTCTTACTCTCCCTAATTGCAACAATCAGCATGACCACTACCTGCTCCCCTTGAGAGGTAGCTTCCCACATCAGTCCAGAAAAGAATGAATCTTGAAATCCACTAGACTGATGCATCTCCTTATGCATTTAGTTCAAAGAAGGAGGGGTAATAACCCCTAACTTCTCCCAGAGATACTTAAATGTGTCCTTATGAAGAGCCTTAGTGAAAATGTCAGCAACCTGATCCTTTGTAGACCCATACTCAAGCTTTACCTCATTCTCTGCAACCCTCTCTCTCAGAAAGTGATACCTGATTGAAATATGCTTTGTCCTTGAATGCATCATTGTTTTAGGTTCAAATTTAGAGAGTAAACATATATTTACCTGTTCTTCAATAGCTTTGCTTCTTGTTAATAAACCTTTGCTCTTATCACCAATGATGTGGTCTTCAATGTGAGCCCTCTACACATACTTGTGAGTTTCAGGTATTCTTTCTGGAGCTTCTTGTTCTTCAACCTGCACTTTTTTTTTCTAGTTTCTTCTTCTTCTCCAGTCTGTAATTCCTTTTCAACAACATTTTCTTCTTCTATGCAAGAGGACTCATCTGAGTCTAATACATATCCATTAACTTCTGAAATCTTTTGTATGTCTTCATCAACCTTGACATTCGCACTCTCAATAATCTTTCTTAGTCTTTTGTTATAGCACTGGTAAGCTTTGCTCTTAGTAGTATACCCAAGGAAAATACCTTCATCATACCTTGCATCAAACTTCCCTAGTTCTTTATCTCTTCTGATATAACATTTTCTTCCAAAAACTTTGAAATATTAATAGTAATCCTTCCATACCATAGCTCATACAGAGTCTTTGTGTCATTTTCTTTTACTTGTACTCTATTATGTATGTAGACAATAGTATGAATTGCTTCTATCTAGTAGACTTCTGGTAGGTTTGCTTCTTTTATCATTGTCATTGCAACTTCTTGAATAGTTATGTTCTTTTCAACCACTCCATTCTGCTGAGGAGTCCTAGGGGCATATAAGTGCCTCTTTATCCCATGATTCTCACAAAACATGTTAAAATTGTTAGAAGTAAGTTCTCCACCTCTATTAGACCTCAAACATTTGATCTTCATGTCCATTTCATTCTCAACCATAGATTTAAATGACTTGAACTTATATAGGGCTTCTAATTTTTCTTTAAGAAAGGTGACCCAATTCATTCTAGAGCAATCATCAATAAATAACATGAAATACCCGTCACCTTGAAAACTCCTTACTCTGGTAGGACCACAAAGATCTGTATGCACCAATTCCAACAGTCTGGTAGAAGATTATTCTTTGACTTCAAAACTTCTTCTCACTTGCTCTCCAACTTGACATTCCTTGTAGACAGTATTAGTAGGTTTGATAATCTTTGAAAGGTCTCTCGCAGCTTGAACTGACCTTATCTTCAATAAACTATCAAAATTAATGTGACACATCCTTCTATGCCATAGCCAACTTTCATTGATTTGTGTCATAAAGCAATAACCATCACCTTCTTTGAGATGATAAATATTTCCATTTGTCCTTTTCCAACAACTATCATAGTTTTGGACTCCTTTTTGATCTCAAAGCCATCATTCTGAAACATAAGATTGTATCCTTTGCTACATAATTGTCCTACACTCAAGAGATTTTTCTTTAAACCTTTAACATAAAGAACATCATCAGTGTTATGTTTTCCATAAAGATTGATTAAGCCTCTTTCACGTATCTCAGTAGTATAATCATCACCAAATATAACTAGTCCTCCATCATATTTCTCAAATTTAACTTGTTTTTATCACCGATCATATGATTTGAGAAACTACTGTCAATAACCCATTAGTTCTTTTCTTGTCTGGTATGAAAATTATCTTGATTATTAAGACTTACCTCCAGAGTATTTTCTTCCACACATCCTTCAGGGTCAGCAGCACCAGTATCATCTATTAAATCAGTGAACAAGCAGTCATTATCCTTATCATCTTCATCATCAGATATACTTGCATCTTCTTTCACATAGTAGTTTTTCTTAGGCACTCTACTTTTGTTTTCCCTATTCTTACTTCTCAAAATTCTTTCTTGACATCTTAATGCATAATGACCAATCTTGCCACAACTGAAACACTTGAAAGACAATTTATCACTGTGCTTACCAGTACCCAATTTTATTCTTCTCACAAAGTCAGCTTTCATATCAACAACATCCTTCTGATTTGTTTCCACAGTCTTCTTAGATTTGCCAGTCCTAAGGGTAGTTACAACTGAGTTCCAGATTTCATATCCAAGAGAAACCAGATAACTTACTATTCTTATTTTCCAAAATGCATACAGAGGAACATCCTTCTTGTGTACCATCCCCGATCTACCTCAAGCTATTAAGCTTTCTTCAAAGGAACCTTGCTCTGATACCAATTGTTGAATGCACAAGACAATTGAGAGGGGGGGTGAATCAGTTGTATCAAAACTTCAAACCCTCACAAAAATTCAGATCCACATTAACCTTTAAACATGTTATGATGATTAAGCATGAAAAGTAAATAACTAAAATTGAATCATAAAAACACTACACACAAGAGAACACTAGATTTTACATGGAAAAAGGGAAAAACCACGGTGAGGATTAGCTCACGATATAATGTAGTAGCAATACCAAATTACAAAGGCTCACTACCCAAAAAAGAGAATGCTCACTGTAGGTGGACTCACTATCCAAGTGGACTCACTACCCACTGAGAAAGAAAGAAAGAAGAGAAGAGTGGCTCATTGTCAGGCTTTAAACTGATATAATAGCATCTAACCTATGCATGGAGTTTAGTTCCAATGAAGCTCAATATCCAATACAACACAAACATCTTCGCAACAACACTGAAAATAGTAGACACCTTCTACTCACCGAATCTAGTAGCCTAATATATTAAATCTCTCACTACCCTGATCAAATTCGCATCACAAAACATCATGTCCTTCACATGTACATACATCCATGACTCTATCAATCATGAAAACATTCTCCAAGGTCGGCAATACAACTTAACCCATAAAATTCAAATTAGGTTTCGACCTAAACATTCTTGCGAAGGAAGGGAATGAATGCAGACCACATCACACCATAGTATGGACCTAAATCCACTCTTACACACTTCAACATGCTTTCACAATCAACGAAGCACAACTGCAATTAGTGTAAACAACCAAGTCGGCCAAACTTGTGTTAACACTATGAACTTTTCAATGCATGCTTCCTCAAGACCAAAATATGACATGTGGACCATGCACCAAGCTTGAACATGATCTAGAAACATCCACAAGCACCTGAAAACCAACAAATTCCTTTGCAACATCTTTCACCTAAAGAAACTTCACACCGGAGTACTTAACCGGCTATATCATGCTCTATCATCATTTGCAACTTAAGAAATGTACTTGCGGAGCACCAAACCATGAACCACTTGAGATGAAGGAAGATATAGACTTTGTAAGTGCACATCCAGAACCACAACACCTAAAACCATTCTATGGAGAAAAGTGGAGAAAAATACTTTCTCCCAGACACACTGCAAACACTATCAAACACTGTTTTCAAATTGGTGAACACAACTTTTACTGCACAATGATCTAAAGCACCAAATTCTAGATATAGCATCTTCAAACACTTCTAAACAACATATGCGAACCACATACTTAGGTCTCCAACACAAAACAAATGTGGAGCAAAAACTCAAACATCACTCTGTAAGCCAGAAGACTTCTTCAATAAATTGTTTCCAATATTAAACAAATTTTCTCAAAAGTACTTGGAAACCCAACAACAAAAGCATATCCTCAACATCTCCAACATCTCTACAAAGAAACCAAGCCACCTTTAGCAAAGAAATTGAATCAAACAATAACCTCATTAGAAGACACAGTTAACACCAATGACAACACGCTTGTTGACATCAATGGCAACACTGATTAGCACATACTTGTAACATAACAAGGCACATTGTACATAGTATCTTGAAGAACAATTTTGCTACATCTTTTTGAAGCAACATAGGCTAATCCTTAGGGGGAGTTGATTGATAAAAGGTGATAAAGAATACTTAGATAGGGGGAGCCTATAGGTTTTTACTGAAATAGAGGAAGACCACTAGTCCTTTGCCATTGATATCAAAGAGGTAGAAATGTGTGATATCAAGGTAAGTGTTTCCATCAATGAAAAAGGAGGAGATTGTTTCATATGTGTTGTCATTGATGTCAACAGTGGTATGGAGTGTTGCATTATAAGTGATGTCACTAGATATTTCAAAGGGAGATTACAGAAGTATGATGATCAGTCAAGATAGTAGGATAAGTGATCAGATGTGTTGTGAGATAGAGAAGTAAAGGGATGTATATATGTTCAACAGCCAAAGGAGCAGATCAAAGAAGATGATCAGAAGAGTTGTGAAGTAAAGGAGATGGATCAGTATCATCTGTACACAGTCCTTTGAAGTTCATATGTAAGGTCATGCCAAGTGCATGCTCTCAATATATTTGGTATGTTGGATGCTTTATGATATGAACTCATGGTACTTGCCGCTTGATAAAGAAAGTTGTAAAAGATTAAAGGAAATTGTCTAAGTATAGTACAAGTTAGAGAAATTGTTACAGGCTCACAAGAAGGTACCGCATTCTATCATAGTTGAAAGTAAGGGCTTGTAGATTCAACTAATGGCTATATATTGCATTCAAGTACCTATGTTTCAATTTTTAGATCATGAATCTTATCAAAAGATGTTTGGGAGACGGAAATGTGAAGACAGTGTTGAGATAGGGTAAGTGCAGTCACAAAGAGATAGGAGAATGATCTGCATCTCTCCACAAATGAAGACATGATGTTGTGGTTTGGAGGACAAGTAGATATGAGTATTAGGTATGCATGTTTTAAGATTCAAGTGTTAATATGTACCACAATCGCTTCTCCAGAATCAACAATGTGATGACATGCCTTAGTGCTAATTGAAGCAAGCAGAGGGAGATTGTTGAGGCCACCGCAAATCACCGCACAATGGTTTTTGGCTCTGCTAATTAAAATATAAGCTCATATGGCTAGTTAGTATGTATAGTTCAAGTCTCAAATGTTTATGATCACCGCAAGTATGTTTTTCAGTGTTTTATTTTAAGACTGAGTAAGCAGAGTTTGTCAATGACATTGACATCAAAGTTCATGTGTTTCCACCAATATGAAATATCTAGAAATGATAAAAGAAGTATTTAGGAATGTTTTACAAGACATATAATGTTCATTGGCTGGTCCGCATGATATAATTTGTCCCCTCCGGTACCATTTTTGGTCTGGAGCTAAATGCAATAAAGGGTAAGTTCTTGTTGTGCTGACCTGATATATGTTGATGATTATGCCGTATGGTTTGGGGTGTGCACCAGCGTGGAAAAGTATGCCAAAGTACGATAGAACCTGATTATGTCTCACTCTTGATTTGCATTGGAATTTTACATACCACATATGTTTGGGAGCTGAATGTTATGACCATTACATGTTTCATGCTACATGTTTCATCTTGGCCAACCAAGGAGAAAGTTTTTGAAGCTTGCGGAGGATATACATGAAGAATCAAAGTTGATGAGGGATGTATGTGTTGGGAATTAGGTGATAGAATTGATATTGTGCAAATATACTTACCAAAGTAGATTTCATGATGAAATGTGGAGAAGACCATTTTATATAATGTGATATTGTTGCGGAGGCTATTGTTGGAAATATAATGATGGAGAAGAGTTTCTAAAGTTGTTTTTATTGTGGTGGTGGTTGATATTGTAGTTGTGCAGAGGTGAGATAGTTGTGTAGAGGATGAAGTGATCAACATTTAGTTTTGTGAGATGAACACTGAGTCAGATAAGTTTTGTGTTACAGATTGAAGAATAGTTGTGTAAAGATTGTAAGTGTTGTATCTGTTCAAGGAGTTGCATCTCCCTTTGGGTTGTAGCCCATAAATAATATTGTAATTTGTTTTACTTGTGAGGCTGGATTTGGATAGTAGATCCAAGTAGCTTGCTCATCGTGGTTTTTTCCTTCTAGGGTTTTCCACGTAAATTTGGTGTTATGGATGTGTGCTTCTGTGTTCATGTGCATTTCATGTTTTAAATGCTTAAGATAGGTTGAATTCTATTGAAAAGAAAAATTTGAATAAGTATTGATTCACCCCCCTCTTAGTACTTATATGTGTTCAACAGATTGTGTTGCACATGTGTTGTCATTGATGTCAATAGTGGTATGGAGTGTTGATCAATGATGATCAATGATGTCAACAGAGATGCCAAAGGGAGATTGTTGCAGAGTGGTGATTAGTGAATACAATAGAGTAATTGATCAGAAGTGTTGTGAGGCAGAAAGCAAAGTGATGTGTATATGCTATGATGGTTAGAGGAACAAACAAAGAAGCAGTTCAGAGGAACATCCATAGGGGTGTTGATCAGAAGAGTTGTGAAGGAGATGGATCAGTATCATCTATACATAGTTGTACCTTATCTATTGAAGTTCATGGACAAAGGTTGTGCCAACATGAAGATTCTTGTTTTGTTGAAAAGAGTTGTGATTGTTGTGTATGGTGTTGTGAATGTAGTCTTAGATATGGTGAATGATGTATTTATTGTTTCCTAATAAAAATCATTGCATAAGATATGAAAGAAAGTGTAAAAGGTTTCCAATATTCTAAGGCACTGGAAGTTTGATGCAGTCATGACAAGAGAATCCAATGAAGGATTGTCCCATCATGCAGCCAATTAACTTCCCTTACATACATTGAAATAACAACAATATTCATGCCTTCAAATTGTTATAATCATGTGCTCAAAACTTCAAAGATTGAAACAAATTGTATATGCCAACTTAACCTTGTTAAATTTTAGCCTTAAGATTGTTGTTTTACTCCTCTTCTCTTAGATGAAAATTAACTTTGATAAATTCTAGCTATTAAGGATTTTTGTTTGTCTCTTTGATTGCTTTAGTTGCAGCAAAATAAACATATATTAATCTCTTAACTTGTAGCCCTTAAATGAATGTAGTTTGTGAATGTTGTACCAACAAATTCAGCTATGAAGTAACACCATATCTTGAGAATTTCATAAAACATGAACAACAGTAAATACTTACAAACCAAAAAAATTTTTGCAGCCCATCAAGGTAGAAACACACCTACGTAACGTCCACAAATCCAACTACGAAATATCTCTATCAAACTTTCCAACTATCCACCTCCATAAACTTAAAAATTTAGTATTTTTTCACCTAACAAGTCACCATGGATGCTCACTTTCTTTGCCTCATCAAAATGGATGTATTTCCCTTGGAGAATTCTCTTCAACATCACCTATGGATGTCCTCTTGATGACTTACAAAAAATTAGAAATAAATTTGGGCTCTACTCTTCTTTTTCAATGCCTCTTTGGAGCCAAACTTCAATCTATTTATAAGATCTCCTTTGCATAGTTTCATCTTCCTCATTTTGGGTTCCAATGACTCTTGGTATTCCTCTTCTTGCTTGGTGGCGTCCAACTTGGAGAAAGGTGACTCTTGGGATTCTTTTATTGCTTTCTTTTATGACTTGGGTGCTTGAAAACTCTTCATTGTCCAATCTTTGTCTTCTAGCATGTAGGTGACTAGGAATTTTGTCCATATGCAAATTGCCTTGTCTTTTACTTGGAGTGTTGGAGAATTAAAATATTTTTTTTTATTTCCCCAAATTTTGTGTATGTTGTTGATTAACATGTGCATGAGGGTGCCCCTGCGCCATACTCCCCAGGAAAAAAGAAATTTGAGTTCCACCTCAAATATGGATCTTCTTTCTTGTCTTCCAGTTCCTTTGCATGTGTGCATTGTTTTCATTTTTCTGGATCTCAAGTACATTTGTATCTACTAGTGCACTTGTGATTTTGGTCCAACAACATGCTTCTTGAGCCAAGGCCAACTTGGTACAATGTAGCCATGTGATTTTGTTTGTTTTCTTGTTCTAACTTGACCTTGGACTGCAATTGTAAATTTATTTTCCCTTTCATCCACTTTGTCTTCTTTACCAACATAGGAAACAAATATATTAAAGAAATCATATTTTTCTTCTTCATACTTCACTTCTTCATCCACCTCATGTTGTTTGCCACACATTCTTTTCTCTTCATTATTCTCCAAATTCTTTGGCTACACCTCAACCATACTCAACCACTCATTTTCATTTTTGAATTGCTCATCCATTCTTCCATTCTCCTTGACATCAACATTTTCAACCCTTGGTTATTCTCCTAAGAACCATGCTATCTCCTTATCCTCCATAACTATCTTCTCTCTTTGGACTATCCTTGAGTTCTCTACAACTTCTTTTGTTGTCTCTTCTTCTTCTTCTTCTTCTTCTTCTTCTTCTTCTTCTTCTTCCTGAACATCACCCACTTCAACATCAATGTCACTATCACTTTCATTGGTTTGAGCAAATTCAAAAGAAAATTCTTCCATTTCTTGTTCAACTGAGTTTTCAAACATGTTGTTTTCAAAATTTGTTACCTCAACCATTACCTCATTTGGCTTTGCTTCATATTGTTGTACTGTTGTCTTCTCACTTAACAATAAGATTTCAATTCCTATGCACTCATCCTTCAAGTCTATTAATGCAAATTTCATCTCATCTTTATCCATAATGTCATATGTGTTTTTTTTTTTCTTTTATACTTCGTTGCCCTGCTATAATGCCACAACCTTCCAAACACAATGATGCAGAGGTAAACGCAACGGGAGCTTACAAATGGAAAGGAGTCACTAACTCAACCAACATGTTATAATACCTATCGGCTCATCATCATCATCATATTTCTTGCTAACACAGACAGCATCATCATATTTCGGACGAGCATGAAATATCCTCCTGCTGACTACTGTTCACTTCCTCCGCCTTTCGCCTTTCGCCTATCAGTAGCATCATCACATTCGACAAGCGCAAACATCCTCCTGATGTTCACTGTTCATCTTACCGCCAAACTCTATCTTCATCATCATGATGTTCAGCATCACCTTCATCAGCAGGATATAAAATATCCGGTTCCTCTGATATATCCTGATGACGACAGCTTCAAGCACCTTTCCTTCGATGCTTACGTCACCCCGATATCCGACTACTCAACCAACAGCATCATGATATGACTTATCCGGTCATATTGAAACATCCTGATGATGTTAACCAAACTTTATGCCGATGACGTACTCCGATGCCAAAACACTTAGCGACAACAGGATAAACTTGCATAGGGTGATATTCGCAATATCCCGATGATGATGACGTCACATGCACCTGATGATGATGTCATCCGGACATAAGACACTTATATCCTCCGCAACATGATAATGAATATCCTGATGACCTTTTCAATATCCTGATGATGACCTTTCCGGTCCTTAGCCAAAAAAATGAACTTTTCCTCTGCATACGATAGCGATATGCAGATGATGAATACACACGAAAGATGATCCTGACGACGATATATACACTGAGTATATATCCAACCTATATCATCCTGATGCACTTGAAACATACAATCTTCGTCATCTTCATAACCCGATCCGGATAGCGATATACTCACAGATGACGATGCGATTCACTCCGTCTGGAAAAGCATATGCAGATCCCTGTATATCCGTCAGCTGCATGCAAACTCACAGAACCGCACAATTTCACAAAGAGAATATGACGATCGGGCCGGATCACCTTCACCTCAAAACTTAACAGTTTATCTTCCTAAACCTAGCACATGAGGATGCTAGGTTGATTCATAGCATGCTACCAACTGATCTCTCAAACAATGAAATGCATAAACAGAAAACTAAAATGCAACCTAAACTAACATGCATGACCATTCCACCAATTCGCAGAATCAACCGGTGGAAGGGTTGAAAGAATCCATCAACTTGTAATCAGAATAGAAATCAAAACATAAACAGCTGATAAACCAGATAATGCAATTGATGAGATCTTATTCAGATGAAACACAAATGTTTTGTTTCACAATGTCTGGACTGATCTCTGGATCTCACTCAATCACCAGTACAACATAACACAACTACTACTTTCGTCTACTCTCTATGATATGATATGATATTCTCTAATATATCTCAAACCCTAACTGATCTGAGTTATTTATAGCAATATCCTACGAGTACTACCAACTCGATTCCCAGCGGTTGGGAGCTTCCAAGCGGCTGGGAGAGGACAGCTCATACTACCTGATCACGAACTCTAACTACCTGCACACTCTCCTAGGCTGATCTAATACATATGCATTGGTCCAATGGACCTTATTACATTATGAAGTCAAACATGCTAAAAATAGACTAATGTCCTGTCATGCGGACTATATCCTGTCTTGTAGGGGTGCTCCTGCACCATACTCCCCAGAAGAAGAAATCTCAAGTCCACTTGAGATGAGAGTATGAAGATCTGCACCATGTTTCTGGATCTGCTCTTCAGTCATCCATACTGCTTCAGAATTCGGTTTTCCCTTCCAAGAGACTAGATACTCCAAGTACTATTTGTTCCGGGTCTGTTTGACCACTCTGGTGTCCAAAACCTTCTGCAACTGTGGAGGATCATGCTTGGGAATGTCATCATTGACTGTATCCTGTAGGAGTTCCTGATCTGCATCTGGATAAGACTTGTATGGAGTTAAATCACATACATTGAATATAGGGGACAAACCAAGATCAGGTGGGAGTTGTATCTCATAAGCATTCTGTCCATGCCTATGCAAAATCTGACATGGTCCAACTTTTCTCTGCATAAGTTTAGTATATTTTCCCTTAGGAAGTCTGTCCTTCTTCAAATGAACCCATACCAAATCTCCAACATCAAACTGTACATCCTTCTTCTTTTTATCAGCATATTCCTTATACTTCAAGGTGGTTTGCTGTAGTTGAGTCTTGACTTGATTATGAACCTCTTTGATGGCTTCTGCAAAAGCTTCTCCTTCTGCACTAACAGGGTCTACTGTAGGTAGATCTCTCAATTCCAAAATTCCTCTTGGATGCATACCATAAACTATCTGAAAAGGTGATTTCCCTGTGCTCCTATTGACAGTATCATTATAGGAAAATTCAGCTTGAGATAGAATATTATCCCACTTTTCTCCATGTTGTTTTGTCAAACATCTAAGCAAATTCCCTAAGGAACGGTTCACTACTTCAATCTGTCCATCCGTTTGAGGATGATATGCAGAGGAAAAAGACAAATTTGTTCCAAGTTTCCTCCAAAGAGTTCTCCAGAAGTGACCAATAAACTTCACATCCCTATCTGACACTATACTCAATGGCAATCCATGGATTCTGACAATCTCCCTGAAAAACAAATCTGCAATGTATGAAGCATCAGCAGTGGTTTTACATGGCAAGAAATGTGCCATTTTGCTGAATCTATCCACTACAACAAAGACACTGTCAAACCCTTTCCTTGTCCTTGGTAAACCCAAGACAAAATCCATACTTATGCTTTCCCATGGTCTGGAAGGAATGGGTAAGGGCTGATATAAACCTGCATTAGTTGACCTACCTTTAGCTTTCTGACATATCACACATGTCTCTACAAATTTTCTGACATCTGATTGTAACTTAGGCCAAAAGTAATGTCTTCGGACAAGATCAAGAGTCTTATCTAGACCAAAATGACCTGCCATAGCTCCACAATGTTTCTCCTTAATGATGTTTAACCTCATAGAACACCTTGGAATACATAACTGTCCACCTTTGAACAACAATCCATCCTGAATCAAAAATTCAGAGAATTCAGCATGATATTTCTCTCCAAAAGAAGTACATACATGATATATCTCTCCAAAATCTTCATCAGTTTCATACATGGTCTTTAGTGAATCAATGCCAACACTTTCTAACTGAATCTGGTTGACTGTTAGAGCTCTCCTGCTCAAAGCATCTGCAACTTTATTCTTGACTCTTTTCTTATGCTTCAATGTAAAAGTAAAAGCTTGTAAGGTTTCTACCCATTTCATGTGTCTGTGGTTCAGCTTTTCCTGGTTGTTTATGAAACTCAGAGCCTGGTTATCTGTGAATACTATGAATTCCTTTGGCATCAAGTAATGCCTCCATTTCTTGAGTGACTGGACTAAAGCATACATTTCCAAATCATATGAGGAATACCTCTTTTTAGCATCATTGAGCTTCTCACTGAAAAATGCAATAGGTCTACCTTCTTGGCTGAGTACTGCTCCAATGGCCATGTGACTGGCATCACATTCTACCTGAAAGATTTTGTTAAAGTCTGGAAGTGCAAGGACTGGCTGCTGTGCCACCTTCTTCTTCAATGTTTCAAAAGAATCATCTGCTCCTTGAGTCCAAACACATCTGCACTTCTGTCCTCCTTTGATGGTATCAAGTATGGGTGCATAAATATGACTAAACCCTCTTATAAACTTCCTGTAGAAGGTTGCTAACCCATGGAAACTTCTGACATCATTCAAAGTCTTTGGGGTTGGCCAAGACAATATGGCACTTACCTTCTCCTTATCCATTTGTAACTTTCCTTGTGAAATGACAAAACCCAAATATGTGATCTCCTCTTGCATGAACAAACACTTATCTAAATTTATCATCAGCTGCTCTTCATGTAACCTCTTAAGAACCAAATCTATGTGTCTGAGATGTTCTTCTTTTGTGTTGCTGAAAATCAGAATGTCATCTAGATATACTATGACAAACTTACCAATGAACTCTTTCAAAACCTCATTCATCAACCTCATAAAAGTACTAGGTGCATTAGATAAACCAAAAGGCATAACCTTCCATTCATATAACCCTTCATTAGTTTTGAATGTTGTTTTCCATTCATCTCCTGGTCTAATCCTGATCTGATGATATCCACTCTTTATATCTATTTTTGTAAAATACTTAGCACTTCCCAAACAGTCAAGTAAATCCTCTATCCTAGGGATTGGAAACCTATACCTGATTGTGATCTTGTTAATAGCTCTGGAATCTGTGCAAAGCCTCCAAGTACCTTCCTTCTTTGGTGCTAGTACAGCTGGTACTGCACATGGACTTAAACTTTTCCCAATCAGACCTGAATCCAATAATTCTTCAATTTGTCTGGCTACTTCTGCATTCTGTTCTGGAGTGAGCTTATAGGCTGCTTTGTTTGGCAGTGTTGACCCTGGAATTAAGTCTATGCAGTGACTGATATCCCTTACAGGTGGTAGGGATCTTGGCATTCCTTCTGAGATGATACCTTTGTACTTATCCAATAGCTCTTGGATAGCTGGGTCTATGAACCTTTGCTTTTTCTCTTCCTTAACTTCTTGCTGCTGTTCTTTATTCACCCTCATACATGGGATTAGGGCATATGCAACTGCACCTTCTGCTGCTACTTCTTTCATGAACTGTTTACCTTCCATCAGCATTACCTTCACCTCTTTTCCTTTAGATTTCTCCTCCTTCTCTGTTAATGGTAGTAACTCTATCACCTTACCATCTTTAGTGATTGTATAGGTATTTCTAACACCATCATGTTGTGCCTTCAAATCATACTGCCATGGTCTACCAAATAAAAGATTGCAAGCATCCATCTTGGTAATGTCAAACAACAACTTATCCTTATATGCTCCAATTTGAAATTCTACCCAAGCCTGCTCTTCTACAGTTGTCTGCTGACCTTTGGTAAGCCATGAGACTTTATATGGGGATGGGTGAGGCAATCTCCTAAGCTTAAGCTTTGTCACCATTTCTTCAGACACAAAATTTTCAGTAGAACCAGAATCAATCAAAACTTTACATGCCTTACCTCCTGCTTTACAAATAGTCCTGAAAAGAGACTTTCTTTGAGGGGATCCTTTGTCAGGTACCTTCATGGTAGTCATTGTTCTTCTCATCATTAGAGACTCTCCACTTTCTGGGTATCCATAATTATCAGGAGCATTCACACTCTGAAAAGAAGTAGAGCCTGTCATACTTTGATTATCAGGTTCTTGGATCAGATTTGTTCTCCTTTCTCCTGTTGAGCTTGTGGCCTTTTCTGGACATCTGCTGGCTATATGGCCTTCTTTGTTACAGTTATAACATCTGATGGATCCTCTGCCCTGGGATCTTCCTCTGAAATGTCTTCTACCTCTGAAGTTTCCTTGCTGACTATAATTTTCCCCCTGGTTCTAACTATTGTTTCCCTTACTATTGTCATGACTAGATTCTCCTTGATATCCATGTCCATGTCCCCTACCTCTAAAAGGACCTCTTCCACCTCTTTGTTGTCTTCCTCTTCCTCTATTGTGTTGTTCTTGTTTTCTCTTTAACTTCTCTTCCACTTTCAATGCCAACTGAAAGCATTTCTGAACTGTATCTGGATTATGCAGACTTAAATCTTCCTGAATGTTGAACCTCAATCCATTAAGGTATCTGGCTACCTTCTCTTCTTCACTTTCCTTTACCTTTGTTTTCATACAAAGTTTCATGAATTCTTCTGTATATGAGCTGACATCTAGCTCCTTCTGCTTCAGGTTTTGCTTCCTCTTGTGTAATTGGATACTGTAATCCAATGGGACATAAGCTTCCTTTACTAATGCCATCATCTTCTTCCATGTAGCGACTCTACGCTTTCCTTCCTGTACTCTATCATCTTGGACGAAATTCCACCATGTCAAGGCAGCTTCTTTCATTTTTGACTGGGCTATCTTCACTCTCTATTGTTCTGGTATCTCCTCTGTTTCAAAGAAATTGTTCAAGGAGTCTATCCACTCCATCACTGAATCAGGTTCCATCTTTCCTGTAAGCACTGGCAAATCCAGTTTCACATCCATGGTTCTCCTTTCCATGGCCTTGAGGGCATTCAACAGTGGTCTCTGGTCTGCAGGAATGACCTCCTCGCTCCAACTAGGGATCTCTTCTTCTCTACCAGAACCTACTCTGCTCCTCAACTTCGCTAACTCATCCTTCAATTCCTGATTCTGAGCCTTCACGGCCTTGCTCTCTGCAATCTGTTTCTTCACCAGAACTGCCAACTCAACGTTGGTCATCCTTGACGGAATCTCAGATGTTCCTTCGTCACCTGACATCCTGCTATATCCTTATCTTTTCCAGAAGATCCTTCCTTTGCTCTGATACCACTATGATGCAGAGGTAAACGCAACGGGAGCTTACAAATGGGAAGGAGGAGTCACTAACTCAACCAACATGTTATAATACCTATCGGCTCATCATCATCATCATCATATTTCTTGCTAACACAGACAGCATCATCATATTTCGGACGAGCATGAAATATCCTCCTGCTGACTACTGTTCACTTCCTCCGCCTTTCGCCTTTCGCCTGTCAGCAGCATCATCACATTCGACAAGCGCAAACATCCTCCTGATGTTCACTGTTCATCTTACCGCCAAACTCTATCTTCATCATCATGATGTTCAGCATCACCTTCATCAGCAGGATATAAAATATCCGGTTCCTCTGATATATCCTGATGACGACAGCTTCAAGCACCTTTCCTTCGATGCTTACGTCACCCCGATATTCGACTACTCAACCAACAGCATCATGATATGACTTATCCGATCATATTGAAACATCCTGATGATGTTAACCAAACTTTATGCCGATGACTTACGCCGATGCCAAAACACTTAGCGACAGCAGGATAAACTTGCATAGGGTGATATTCGCAATATCCTGATGACGATGACGTCACATGCACCTGATGATGATGTCATCCGGACATAAGACACTTATATCCTCTGCAACATGATAATGAATATCCTGATGACCTTTTCAATATCCTGATGATGACCTTTCCGGTCCTTAGCCAAAAAAATGAACTTTTCCTCCGCATACGATAGCGATATGCGGATGATGAATACACACGAAAGATGATCCTGACGACGATATATACACTGAGTATATATCCAACCTATATCATCCTGATGCACTTGAAACATACAATCTTCGTCAGCTTCATAACCCGATCCGGATAGCGATATACTCATAGATGACGATGCGATTCACTCCGTCTGGAAAAGCACATGCAGATCCCTGTATATCCGTCAGCTGCATGCAAACTCACAGAACCGCACAATTTCACAAAGAGAATATGACGATCGGGCCGGATCACCTTCAGCTCAAAACTTAATAGTTTATCTTCCTAAACCTAGCACATGAGGATGCTAGGTTGATTCATAGCATGCTACCAACTGATCTCTCAAACAATGAAATGCATAAACAGAAAACTAAAATGCAACCTAAACTAACATGCATGACCATTCCACCGATTTGCAGAATCAACCGGTGGAAGGGTTGAAAGAATCCATCAACTTGTAATCAGAATAGAAATCAAAACATAAACAGCTGATAAACCGGATAATGCAATTGATGAGATCTTATTTAGATGAAACACAAATGTTCTGTTTCACAATGTCTGGACTGATCTCTGGATCTCACTCAATCACCAGTACAACATAACACAACTACTACTTTCGTCTACTCTCTATGATATGATATGATATTCTCTAATATATCTCAAACCCTAACTAATCTGAGTTATTTATAGCAATATCCTACGAGTACTACCAACTCGATTCCCAGCGGTTGGGAGAGGACAGCTCATACTACCTGATCACGAACTCTAACTGCCTGCACACTCTCCTAGGCTGATCTAATACATATGCATTGGTCCAATGGACCTTATTACATTATGAAGTCAAACATGCTAAAAATAGACTAATGTCCTGTCATGCGGACTATATCCTGTCTTGTAGGGGTGCTCCTGCACCACACAAGGTGACATACATCTAAATGCATAGTATCACAAACTATTTCATCCTTATAACCGCCTATGTGAAACTCAACTTTGCATTTCTCATTTACAATTACCTAATTACTAGTTTGAAGCCAACTCACAGAATAGGGTGTGGGGTGTGGTATTATTTCCAAACCCAATTTATCTACCATGTATTCAGAAACAATATTATCTATGAAGATATCTGAAATCACAACTTGACAACATTTACCTTTGGACTTGCAGGTAGTTTGGAATAAGCTTTCCTTTTCCATCTTGCTTTCTTTCTTGGCTGCAATTTCTTCCTCCTCTAGCTTCTTAGCCAACTTGAACAATGTATTTAACAATGATGATGCCCTTTTCCCATCTTTCTTCTTATTAACATCCATCCTTAAACATCAAATCTATTGAACCACATTATCCAAATTAGTCAAATCACTTCCCAAAATCTTCTAGCTTTGATACCAATTTGATGTAGACAAGACAAGAGAATCCAATGAAGGATTGTCCCATCATGCAGCCCAATCAACTTTCCTTACATACATTGAAATAACAACAATATTCATGCCTTCAAATTGTTATAATCATGTGCTCAAAACTTCAAAGATTGAAACAAATTGTATATGCCAACTTAACCTTGTTAAATTTCAGCCTTAAGATTGTTGTTTTACTCCTCTTCTCTTAGATGAAAATTAACTTTAATAAATTCCAGCCATTAAGGATTTTTGTTTGTCTCTTTGATTGATTTAGTTGCAGCAAAATAAACATATATTAATCTCTTAACTTGCATCCCTTAAATGAATGTAGTTTGTGAATGTTGTACCAACAAATTCAGCTATGAAGTAACACCATATCTTGAGAATTTCATAAAACATGAACAACAACAAATACTTACAACCCAAAAGTTTTTATGCAGCCCATCAAGGTAGCAACACACCTACATAACCTCCACAAATCCAACTACGAAATATCTCTATCAAACTTTCCAACTATCCACCTCCATAAACTTACAAATTTAGAATTTTTTCACCTAACAAGTCACCATGGACACTCACTTTCTTTGCCTCATCAAAATGGATATATTTCCCTTGGAGAATTCTCTTCAACATCACCTATGGATGTCCTCTTGATGACCTGCAAAAATCAGAAATAAATTTGGGATCTACTCCTCTTTTTCAATGCCTCTTTGGAGCCAAACTTCAATCTATTTATAAGATCTCCTTTGCATAGTTTCATCTTCCTCATTTTGGGTTCCAATGACTCTTGGTATTCCTCTTCTTGCATGGTGGCATCCAACTTAGAGAAAGGTGACTCTTGGGATACTTTTATTGCTTTCTTTTATGACTTGGGTGCTTGAAAACTCTTCATTGTCCAATCTTTGTCTTCTAGCATGTAGGTGACTAGGATTTTTGTCCATATGCAACTTGCCTTGTCTTTTACTTGGAGTGTTGGAGAATTAAAATATTTGTTTTATTTCCCCAAATTTTGTGTATGTTGTTGATTAACATGTACATGAAGGTGCCCCTGCACCAAAGTTGCACTAGAGAAGCTTAGGAGAATGCTCCACATTCCTCCGCATTCCTCCGCATTTGAAGATATGGCCTTGTGATTTGGAAGTTAGATAGAGACAAGTGTGAAGTATGCATGTTCCTGATCTCAGAGCATAGAAGTTATTGCAAAAATTTCCATAGCTTGCAAGGTGAAGACAATAATTAAGTATTACATTGCAACCAAAAAGAGTTAGAGAAATGCTCCACATTTCTCTGCATTTGATGATGTGATCTTGTGGCTTGAAGGATAGCTAGATACAGGTGAAAGGTTTGCATGTTTCAAGTTTCATATGATATGATGTACCGTAGAGGTTCTTCAGAGTTAGTAGGACAAAGACTTATCATGTTACTGATTAGAATTATCGGGAGGAGAAAGTGAAAGCCACTGCATTTCACTGCATTACATTATTTGGCTTTGATGTTTGGAGATTGAGTTCAAATGGTATGTATGTTTGTTCATTCCAAGGTTTAGGTATTGAAGTGTACCGTAAATCTATTTTTTAATGTTTTATCTTACGACTATGTATTCAAAGTTGGCAAGAGGTATTGGGATCAGTGTTAGTTTGTTTGGGCCAGAAAGAAGATGCATTTTTCATAGAAAGGACTATATGGAAATGTTCTTACAAGTCATATAATGTATTTGAAGTGATCCACATGATGTTAATTGGTCTCTCCGATACCGTTGTAGGTATAGAGCTAATATGTGGAAGGATAAGTGTTTGTGAAGCCGACTTGTTATATCTTGGTGATTGCGCCATATGTTTGAAGTGTATGTCAGTGTGGAAGAATGTGTTAAGGTGAAATAGATCTTGATTAACTCTTGGTTTGAATCACATTGGATTTCTACATCATTTGGAACCTGACTTGTTGTCGCCATTACATGTTTCATGTTACACATTTCATCTTGGCTGATGAAGGAGAAAGTTTTTGAAGCTTGTGAAGGATATAAATGAAAGTTCTTGTTTGGTGTGAAAAGTATGAGTGAGTGAGAGTGTGCGAGAATTTATGTGCGAGTGTGGATGTGAGGGTGTGTGTGTGTGTGGAAGTATGTTAAAGGTAGCAGAGTTTATTAAGCAGAGGAGTTGAAGTGTGAAGGGTGTTGTTGTTGCAGGGGTGATTGATCAATGGAATTTGTCAAGTGTTATGTACAGAGGTTGTAGCCTCTTTCTGTAAGTATTGTTGCATTGTGATTCAGGGAGTTATAGATTCCTTTGGGTTGTAGCCCATAAAACTTGTTGTAAACCTATTTTATTATTTGTGAGGCTGGATTTGGATAGTAGATTTAAGCAGCTTGCTCATCGTGGTTTTTCCCTTCTAGGGTTTTCCACGTAAATCTGGTGTTATGGATGCGTGCTTTAAATTTCTTAATTTTCTTTATCATCTGTTTAATGCAGTAAAAAGATTTGGTTGATAAAGTTAATTTAAATTTTTGGCATATACTGATTCACCCCCCTCTCAATATATTTGTGTGTTCTAATAGATTGATTTATTATAATGATTAGTTATGCTGACTTGAAGAGAGCAACCTTGATTTAATATAGCATGAGATGTGATGCACTAGGGTATAAATACCAAGGTGATGATGTATCCCATGCGTAGGACTGACACACAAAAAAGGTCACAAGCAACCCTATATCGTATAGCACCATGATATGGAAGACCATGATACCATTGTGGTAGGTAGGCTACAAGGATTGATGCAAATGTAAGACAAAATGATAATGCACACAAACAAGCTAGCAAGAATGTACAAAATGGTACAAAGACAAAAAAAGAGTTGTTGCCCCTTGTTAAGATGAAAACTAATGGTTGATTGATGACGAGGATAGCATTGTTGATGATGAGAACAATGCAAGGATAGTGTTGTTAACAATAATAAAAACACGAGGATTGGGAATGATATATCATGATGGTGATGATTTGAGTTGATTAGGTTGTAGCAAGGCTGGGAACAAAACCAATGGATGCTTTTGGATGAGTTGTGAAATTTCTTAGCAAGATTGCATGGAGTTGGATTGCTTGTACTTAGATTTGTTACTTTTATTTTCTATGGGATAGTTTGCTTTCCCATATAGGTTGTCTTGCAAAGATAGTAACTTTGGGGGGATCTTGATTAGGCTTGATAGGTTTTAGATTAATAATATTTTTGCATGATGGTAATTGATGGATAGGCATGTTGCTAGGTGATTACATGGTGGTATAGGCTTGGCATAGATATGGGCTCAATGACTTCATGCTTTCTAGTTTGATGTTGTTCCTTTGCTAGTAGTCCTTGGAGAAATAATTACAACTTTTGTTTGGGAAAGGGAGGGTTAGGTGATTTTAGTAGCTCTTGTACAAAGTCTTTTAGGGATTGTTTGGGTTGGATTGGATTAGGTTGATAAGTGGATGGTTGATAGGATTAGAGATTATATTGGTTGAATTGATAGGTTTGGTGGTGAGATGGATAGGATTGTGGATAGCATGTGGATGCTCAAGTTAGTAGCATAACATTAATACTTTTGAGTGATAAAAATGACAATTATTTTACATTGAAATTTGTGATGATTCAAATGAGTGAATGGAAGAATTTATAGATTTTTTAATGGATGGATAAGGATAAGATTAGGAGGTAGATAAGGATAATATCCTTGATTTGTTTGATTTTTTTCCATTTACGTGAGTTAAAAAATGGAAACAAATCAAGAAAAAGATAATATGAGAGGTGAGGATAAATAATTGAATTATCTAATTATTTTTTATAATTACATGCACATGAGTTGGAAATGGAAATAAATCGAGAATCTATGATGAGGTGTACGAAATATATGAGTGGATAATTAGCTCATGTTTTGATATTAGTAACCGAGAAGGGCCCAAACCCATGTACAAAAGGCAAAAATGGTGAGTCAAACAAGTTTTACAAGAGGTAAAACAACCAAAAATAGAAAGAAATAGCAAAGCATGAGAAACGGGCCAGCAAAGCCAAACAAACCCAAAAGAACCAACAACAGGCCAAGCTACTGCTTGGCCATGGATTTGAGGCTGCTAATTTCCTACCATTCTTTGTTAAGGAACTTTAGCTTGTCCTCAAATGTGCTCTCCTCCTTGTCTCAACCCTACATCTCCTGCATGTCTTGGATCTCGATCTCTTTGTCTTGGGCCACCTCTATCTCAAATCTGACCTTCTTACCTTTGATGTACTTGTCCTTGGACCTAGTTCTATTGGACGAGCCAACCATACCCTACTTCTGCACCTCTTGAGCTGAATTACCAATTCTATCTTCCCTCATGGCTTTCCTTTTTTCCATCTCCTCCTTGAGTACATAAAGGGTGGTAGTAGAGTTTTTAACAGTCTCACGACTAAAGTCCACCAGCTCTGCCACTTTCTTCTTGATCTTTTCTTGATTATCCTTTATCAAAACAATTTCATCTTCCATCTTTTCCCACTTCTCAAATTTTCTAGCCAGATTCTCTACTTGCTCCCACAAGTCATCCCTGCTCTCCCTGGGCCATTCCATAGTTTCCAGCTGAGTTATCACTTCCATGTGTTGTATTTTCCTCTTAGCATGGTGCAGCTGAGCCAACTGCCATTTTAACACTTGGTTTTGAAGATCAAGTGCTTGGTAGAGGGTGGAAACCTTTTCCACAAGATGATTGCAAGAGCTACATTCCTTATTAATTCCCCTTATATGTGGTCAGTGGTACCCTTCATCTTCTTATTGGGAGGCTCAGTAGGGCTATCATTTTTGTTATTATTCTTATGAGGAATTATCCTTTTACCTTTGGTAGGGAAGTCCTCCTCCCCTCCAGTGGTATCAAGAACAATGATGTCCCTATCCAAATGACCTTCCTTTCTACCCCTGCCTTTACTATTGCTCGATTGGGTAGCACTAGCCTTCATCGAATATTGAGCACCCACACTACCTTTAGGGTCCTTCTTACTTCTCAGGAGAGGCCTACTGGGGGGCTCAACATCCGCAGTCACAATGTTCCTACTCCTTAACTTCATCAGCATAGCTTTCTCCAAAGAGACATTGGAGATTTTCTCAAAAACCTTAGTCATAGAGTCTGCCTTGGCCACCCCCTTACCCTTGGTGTTAGCAACTTTAGTCTGGGGTTCCTTGGCATAATGTAAGCTATGTTTAATGGAAGAGGCCCCACCTCCCTGTTTAGTTTCATGCTTAGAAGAATCAATGGAAATTCTTGAAGCTGAAGCTTCCTTGTTCTTGTCTAGAGTAGAATCATCAACCCTCCCTTGGGTTTGACTACCACTGACTTTCTTCCCAGTGATACCAGGGATGTGCTCAATCAATTGAGGGTTGTATATTCTTGATCTAAAATCAAGGGTGGGGGTTAAAAAAAGTTCAAACTTATACATGGCATAGATGAGACTCTAGTACAGGGGAAGGACCTTATCACCAAGAAGAACCTTTTGGACTGAATCTTCTAGGGACAAAAATCCAATAAGGAAAATTGATCTTTATGCCATGGCGGAAATGATTGAGTAAAGGAAATAGAAAGGCATGAAATCTCTTGTATATCCCATCTAAATTTACATACCTCATGAGGACTTCGATGACCTTCCAGACCCCGAGAAGCTCCTCTCTATTAAAGCCATTCTGGAGTCTACTAACACTTTCCCCATTTTGCATAAATTTCTTCATGTCCTCACTGTAGTTCCCTTTCACCCTCTTCGGGATTCTAGCCCCCTCCAAACTAAGCCCGGTGACCTATACAATCAATTCCTCTGTCACTTTGAATGAAATGCCTCAGATGTAAACTACACCAACTTTCCAAGAGTCAACGAATTCCCTAGAGAGGATGGTGTCAAAGCCATTCATGGATTCTATGTATTGCGTGAAATTACCTCTCTATAAAATCCCCCACAGTTCCTCATCTTCCTTGAGATTTTCATGTTGAGTGGGTTCTGTTTGCGTAAGGTTGCCTCATATTATGCACTCCTCCAAGAAATAGCCACTCCTGCAAACTCTAGAGAAGACAATGCGAGGAAATTTCCAAAATAAGATGTATCTTAACTAAAATTTAGAGAGATTGAAGCTTATCAGCATATGATTACTACCTGTCAAGTCTCTGTAGTGGTTCGTGTGACTAGTCCCCTATTCTGCCAGGGCATACCATTCATTAATTTGAAATGGCTTCTTCATTAGAGATGAGATCAGAAAGGTTCTCTGAGACGTCATCACTGAGTTTCCACTTAATAACATCATTGATTTTGCATCCAATATTAGCTAAGGCATCAGCTTTAGTGTTGCATTCCCTATATATATGGTGAAATTCCACTTTATGCATGTCCCTTAATTTAGTTTTGCACAAATTGATGATGTCCTTGATCATCCAACTAGGGGTTGCCTTAGATCTTATCATGTCTAGGACATTCTTGGAGTCCCCTTCCACTATCAAATTCCTGATCCCAAGTTCTTTGGCCATACAAATCCCTTGATAAGCAGCGTACGCCTCAGCAAAGTTGTTGGTTTGATTGCCCAAATTCCTGGCATAAGTACCCAAGACTCTACCATCACTATTTCTTACTGTCGCACCCCCTCCCGCCTAACCCAGGTTCCCCTTAGAAGCCCCATCAAAGTTGAGTTCAGTCCATCCAGGATTAGGGGGCCTGATAATTAGCTCATTTAATTAAATAATAAAGAATTATTTAATTAAATGATTAATAATGATAATAAATGGTAAATGGATAGTTATCTCAAATTAATTAAATAATAAAGAATTGTTCAATTAAATGATTAATAAGATGATAATAATGGTGGAAAATTAGGGGATTATTATAGTGTCTACACGTCTCTTGGTGGTGTATCCTATATATACCTACTTGTAGCTCTCATTTGAGAAATCTCTTGTAGTCTAGAATAATTTTATATGTGCATCCTTTGATAGAATATAATTATTCTCTCTTTTTGGGTCTCTTTTGTGCTTTCATTGAAGCTCCTTAATCTTGGATGGCTATCTCCATAGCCAAATCTTACATGGTTTTAGAGCTTGTGGGATTGCTTATTGTTAGTTTTTTTTGGAGATCTAGGTTGTATGTCTTGTTTTCTCTTGAAATGTTGAATATTCTTTTCTATAGCATCAAATGATGATCTAGAGAATCATTTTTTTATAGAAATACCAAATTATGTGGGGTTCATTTTTGTGGTTTTGTATTGCGTGTGCATTTTTTAGTTGATGGAGAAAATCTAAGCTCACCATTGAGTTCAAAACATATGAGAAAGTCAATTTTTCCTTTTGTTGCTTTCAAATTAGACATAGAAGGTCAGATCTATAAGGGTAAATGAAGAAAGGATTTTTTGTTAGACATCTACATATCACTCATCATTTAGAGAATTTTGGGGCAAAATTGATCTTTCCATTATGTTTGGAAGACCCAAAAATATATATATCAACTATCAAATCATCCAAATCAGACAATTTTACCTTGGGTCCTTAGGAAAAAATTCTCCTCTATTGATCATCTAGATTGTACTGGAAAATATTCTTGCAAGAATTGGTAGATCCCACCGGAATCAATACTACACAAGTTGCACGAGAGGTAAAATAAAAGTTTTATTTTACAAAAATATTTTTATTGTTAAAAAAATTCTATGTAAATTATGTAGGGTGTACCTTGTGTAGTGGGGTACAACCACTGATGCAACTGCCACACAACTAGTTGTATAGTTTCCACACATACCCTACTACTATTGTGGTCATGCTTCTTGGGCACCTTGTGTCACCTAAATTTGATGGTCTCTCTACCACCTGCATAAGACCTTGCAACCCCTCCTTTTCTTTGCCACCAATAGTGTTCACACCTAGCTTGTAGAGAATATACCAACGTTGATATAATATTTTGCTACAAAACCACCTCTGATCTCTAGCAAGCAGCTTAAGCCTTTGGAAACTTCTGGGGCTTAGTTTGAACTCATACAATAACATTTTTGGGTGAACTTTTTTGGAAGTGTATAATTTTTTGTGTACTTGTCATCAATGTAGTTTGATTTATTCCAATTTGTCACAAAATTATACTTTTAGCATTGTGGCCTAATATGGATTCTGTAATACATTGAATTAAAGACCATTTCATTGATTTGGTAAGTGGCAATTGTAACTACACTAAGTATAAAGTGCAATCATAATATTTTGTTGGGGGATCTCTTGATCAAATGATTTTTGGGGGGTGTGTTGTATTTTCTTTTTGTTCTTTTTCTATGTGTTCTTGCAATGAGTAAAACCCAACCTGAACTTCTAACTCCCTATAATTATTCCATACGGAGAACATCAATATTGAATCATCTAAGAGAAAAATGTGGTACAAGATATGTAGATGAAACTATTGTTGAACCTACTAATGCTAGAGCAAAGGAGGAGTGGGAAGCACAACATGAAAAACTCTTAGTTACATTTGCTCATTAGTGTCTTTTGATTTACAATTTCATCTTGAATCATGTACAACACCAAAGGAGGTTTAGGACACTCTTGAAAAATTATATGGTAAAACTAACAAGATTAGGGGATATTAGATTGATAATGATTTGACAAATCTTGATTCTAATAGTCTTGACTACATCCAGGACTATATCTCTAAGGTTAAACAACTAAGAAAACAACTAAAGAATTGTAAGTTTGATAAAGAGGATTTACAATTGATTCTGAATGTGCTATCCAAGCTTGGTCCTGAGTATTTTTTATACTTGTTTCTGGCTTTCATATCCATCCTTTCTATAGGAGCTATATATATTGTGCCCACCTTTGATGCATTTTCTAATATTCTTATATAAGTAGAAGCTACGCTAATTCAAATGGGCCTCATCAAGTCTTCTAAGTGACATACATTAGTAGCTAGTGAGCCTAAGAGATAGAAAGAATCAAGGAATTCTAAAAAGAAACAAAAGAAGAAAATGAAAAAGCCACAGAGAGATAGAGAACAATCAATTTTTGAATCCTCTCCCTCAAAAGAGGAATCATCTAAGGAGAAACCCAAATATGCATATTGCAAGAAATTCAAGCATGATGGACATCAATATTATGTAAATATGTTGATGAGTTGAAACATTTAATGGAACACCAAATTAAATTGCTATAAACAATGTTAGGAGGTTCATCATCTTCTGAACATTCACAACTAGAGAAAGAGAAGGGCCAAACATTTTCCACTATTGTAAATTATGAGTCAAGGAGATGGCTCCTTGATTCTAGAGCTTCACATCATATAGCTTCATCATAGAGTATGTTTTCTTCATTTGAGACTTTTTCTACACCACATATCTTGATGGGTAACAAGACACATATGCATATTTGTGGGAGAGGGTCTATTGACATGGGAAAAAGATCCTTCAATGATGTCCTTTGTGTACCTTAATGGTCTCCTTTCTATCTATCATATGACACATAGTTGTCATTAAAGAGTGTTGAGTTCACACCAAATTATGTGGTTATTTGGGATTTTTAGAGTAGATATATTGTTGCACTTGGGGAGGTAGATGATTAGTCAGATTGTACAACTTATCACATTTTGCACCCGATGTTCCTTCATTTGATTTTCACACTTACACATCTAGTGTGGACACTTTTTAGAAGATATAATATGGACATTTGAACCTTTAATTTATTCATCAACTAAGATTCTAGAAATATGTGTTAACATTCCATCTCCTCCATCTCATGTTGCTCCTATTGAGTCTAGTGTTGCTACATCCATGGTTTCTAGTGATTCCTTGTAGTAGGAACATATTCATTGTCTTCCAAATATAATTTCTTTGGATAAGTACTTGATAAATATTGTATATTTGTTTTGTGAGTCACTTCTTGCAAATTTGGAGGACACCCTTAAGGTCATTCACATACTATTGTATGATAGTCCCATCACAACTATTGTCACTTCCTCTTTGTTCTACATCCATTTCCACAAGGTTATGAATCCACTCTCTTTAGTTAGGCCTGGGACTCTTGATTTGATTGTGGCACCTCTCAACACTGACATGATGATAACTGAGTAACTTTAGAGACATCATACATGTTTATTTTTCTTCCCTCATATTCCTTTTTAGAATGGGAAGATATTTTGCATGTATCTTTGTGTTTGTTTCTTCTTAAGGGGAGGAATGTTGTTTGGTGTTCATGGATCATCTTCAACATTTAGAATTGAGCATATACCATTAGAAAAGGAAACTATATTTTGAGGGGGATTCATGTTTGCTCTTCTTGTCTCTCTATTTAGGGGGATTCTCTCTCTTTCCTTGGGGGGAGGGGGGCTTCTTTGCGAGGGTATTTTGCCCTCATTTGGGGTTTTATCCTTCCTAGTTCCTTGAGAAACATATTTTGTACATGTGTACCTAATATGGCTACACATTTGTCAAGATCCATTTATCCTTCTTTTCTACCCACCTAAGCTACATTTATTGGGGGTTTTGGTGCATTATTCTATTTTTTAAGTTTATTTACTTTATTGCATATTATGCACCTAGGATAAGCTACAATTTCTTAGGTATGTTTTATTTCCATCATGTGATTTGTATTTTCCTAGTTTAGTGGAGATGTACACACATGTGACTATATCTCCTATTGTCTCACATTGGTTTTACATGCACATCTCTTGGTGGTGTATCCTATATATACCCACTTGTAGCTCTCATTTGAGAAATCTCTTGTAATCTAGAATCATTGTATATTTGTGTCCTTTCATAGAATAGAATTCTTCTCTCATTTTGGATATTTTTTTTGCTTTTATTGAAGGTACTTGATCTTAGGTGGATATCTCAATAGACAAATCTTGTAGGATCTACCTTCATAGTTGAGTGTCTTGATCATTTTTGGTGAGTGAGGACTAGTTTCTCTAGGAAAATGTTCTTCAATTTATGTTTCTTGATGGCAATGGGTATAATAATTATTCATAGCCTTAATTTTTTTCAGTGGTCTAAACCTAAAAATATCCATTTTAGATTTCAGGTTATATGGTTGAGAGATGAATCTCTAAAGAGCAATATTAAGTAGTGGTGGATGGAAGGAATACCTAATCACAGGACAACAATGTATGTCCTTTCTTGTAAGCTCTAGCATGTCAAGACAAAATTGAAAGAGTGGAACCATAGCTCCTTTGGAAATGTCTTAGATCAAACTTAAATAGTAGATGAAAATTTGAGAAAAATAATAGTTGAGATAAGAGATCATGGCCTAACTAGAGACACACTTTTTGAAGAAACTTCCTTGCTTAATCAAATGGAAGAGTTTGAGCTCTAGGAATATCTCTTTTGAAAGAGAAAAAGGCTAGAGTGGATTGGTTGAAAGAGGGTGATGCCAATCTACTATAGGTCATAGAAGTCAAAATTTTATTGAGGCTCTAGAAGATGGGCCAAATTTTAGTTACCTCGTTTGAAATGTAGAATATTGCTATGGACTTTTATTCCTCCTTATTTAATAAATTTGAAACTGATGCAAATAGTCAACAAAGAGTGTTAGAAGTTATCCCTAACCTAATAAATCATGAGTAGAATGACAACCTTTCTCCCTTAAAAATTGAAGAAGCAGAGAAAGTGGTTTTTTTCTTTATAGAGGGGGAAGGCTCTAGGCTCATACGAGTTTCCAATTGAATTTTTTTAAGAATTTTGGAGCATAATTAAACTTCATTTGTGTATAACTATGGAGCCATCTAGAACCTCCAAGAAGATATACTATTTAAACTAACACTATGTTTTGTCTTATTCCTTTAATATAGAGAAGTAATCTAGGAGCATCTAGGTCCACTAGTGATCTTGCATCACCAAAAACAATAATAGGTTATATTTAAATAAAATTTTAGCTTTCATTAGTTTTAGTCACTTTTTTCTATTAGGGATTTCATCAAACATGCATATGTAGAAGGTTACTGGAGATTACAAGTCACTATAGATTAGTTACATATTTCTTGTAGGTGTTTTTCTTAGGTCACAAACCTACTTGTAACGATGGTAAAGTTAGGTACAAGTTGCCTAGAAGTGAGTTATATGTGTGATGTCTTATGCCTACACCAAGAAAAAAAATTTGAGGGGTACTTTTTTGACTTATTTTTGTTCTTTGGTATGACATTCTTCTTTGGGATCAATTTTGGAACAATTTTTGTTGCCTTCAACAATATGATAGTTTTTACTTCTTTTTTGTAGCCATTTGACTTCTCAAAAGGGGTCACTTTGTTTTTTTCATATTTAGAAGTGCTAGGGCATCAAATCATTATGTCTTGGTGGTTGTTCACTTGTTCTTTCCATGACTATTTATTTCCCTTGGTGTGGCATTTTCTTTTTCATTTTGGGCAATGTTTTGCTATGGGAATCATCTAATATCAATTGTGGGAATTAGATGGGGATGTTTGGAGTTTTAGATGACACTTGGGTGGTTGGACAGTTGATTTTAGGATTGACTGATGATTCTCAAACCATTGAACTTCTTTTTAGTGTGTAGGAAATAGTTTAGAGGAGGTTTGATCAAGAAAAAAGTGTGTAATGACTAAGTATGGTGTGCACAGATATGAAGGTAGATCTTTGAGGAAAAGGAGAGGCCAAGTTGTAGGGGAGACTATGTAAGAGGAAAAGTAGAGATGTGAGAAAATAGAGAGGGTGAGATTTGATAGATAATCATCCATCCAAGGAAAATCCTTGCATTGAGAAAGTAGAAGGGTCATGTGAGCCTATATGTTAGCTATGGGAGCTAAATGGGGGGATTTTTGGAGTTCTAGATGACACATGGGTGGTTAGACAATTGATTTTAGGACTAACTAATTATTCTTATACCATTGAGCTTCTTTTTAGTGTCTAAAAATATTTTATAGGAGCTTTGATCAAGATATAGTGATGTAATGACTAAGCAAGGCATGCGAATCTCAAGGTAGATCATTCAAGGACAAAGAGAGGATGATCTATAGGTGATACCATGGAAAGGGTAGAACAGATACATGGGAAAATAGGATCATTCATACAATAAAAAAAGTTTATTTTTTGGTTCAACCCTATATTGAGAAAGTAGAAGGCTCATCTGAGCTTGTTTGTAAGCTTGTTCAAGGAATTATTTTAAATTAATATAAGTAGAGTTTTTTTTGTTTCCATTTTTATACATGCAGTTATTGGTAAATGTTAGGTCATTAGGTTTATGTCATATTTCATTGGACCCCCTTGCTTAGACTGCATCACTTTGTGTCAAATCAAAGTTTTTCTTGTTGAGTATGTTTTGTGAGGATCTAAAGCATTTGTTGTAGGTGTGAAGAAGTCTTATGTTTATAGAGTTAGAAGATGAAGACATGGCACACAAAGGAAGACCAAGGTCTCCTAGAGTTATAGATATAATAGAAATGATGAGAGGAATTTCCAATAGATTGAATGTAATTGAGGCAACACAAATAAGAGGGATACATGTTAAGGATGTAAGTGATGATGAGGAAGCTAAAGACCAAGAGCTTGAAGTAGCAGACTTGATCGACGAACTTGAGAGCAATTTTTTAAAAGCAATTGTGAGGATGGGTAGTAATCCAAAATTGAATAGCCCTTTCTATGGTGGAATTTTAATCCCTGAGGAGCTTATAGATTGAATTATAGATATGGATTACTTTGACTACAAGTCAATGGAGGATCCCAAAATAGTGAAGTTTTTCTATACAGACTGAAAGGTCATGCATCCTTATGGTGGGATCATGTAAACAAAAAGCTGAAGAGATAAAGAGAAAATTAAGTCTTGGGATAGGATGTTTGCCAACTTGAAGGCCAAGTTTTTTTCATTGGGCTATTAAATGAGTTTGTTCAACAAACTACAAAACCTTAAGAAAAAAGAGATTAGTGTGAAGGACTACATAGAGAAATTCTATAACCTTACCATTTAGGCTAGACATGTAGAGGATGATGAAGAGAAGATTTCAAGATATATTAATAGACTTTTTATCTCAATTCAAAATGAAATATGTATGATGAGATTGATTTTAGTGGAAGAATCCTATCAATGTGCTTTAAAGTATGAAGAAAAATTATCAAGGAGACAACAAAATAATTCGAGAGGAAAGGGAAAGTTCTCTAGAGGAAGAGGACACAAAGATAGTGGTAGAGGGAAACATACACAAGATGGAGAAGCAAGTACTTCTCAAAATAGTAGTTCTACCCAAAATACTAGAGGAAGAGGAAGAGGTTACAATGGTAGAGGAAGATGTGGAAGATTCATGAGAACATGTTATAGGTGTGGAGAAGCTAGTCATATGGCATTTGAGTGTTAACAAACACATTAGAACAATAGTAGAGAAAATGAGGCAAGAAATCATATTGCTCAAGTAGATGGAGAAAGTTTTACTTCACCTAATTACACATAAGAACTAGAGCATGGAGAAGATCTTATGAAAAATAAAGTGCCATTGAAACCAACCAAGGAAGAGAATAAGACAATATAGAGAAAGATTCTATTTATAACCATATGCAAATTTGGAGGTAAGTGTTGTAGGGTTATTGTTGATAGTGGAAGCATATATAATTTAATGTCCAATGAGATGGTAGAAAATGTTAGGTTAAAGAAGATAGTGTACAAAACTCATACATGGTTTTATGGTTACAAAATATACATCAAATCATGTTGATTGAATAATGTTGAATGAATTTTCAGGCTAGTTCATACAAGGATGAAGTTTTACAGATATTATGCCCATGTATGTTTATCACATTTTGTTGGGAAGGCCTTGAAAATTTAACATGATGGTTGTACATGAGAGTAGAATGAATGCCTATGCTATTATGAAAGATGAGAGAAAGTTCACATTGAGCCTATTGAAAAGAAAAAAAAGATAATAGTCCTAAATTTTATTTGGTCTTAGAAAAATAGTTTCTAAGAGAGATGAAGAAGGAGAAGGCTTTTTATGCTTTCATTCCCAAACCCATGGATGATAGGATAGTGGGTAGAGTGAATGAAGTTTCACATGAGGTGAAATTTTTTTTGGAGAAATATCATGAAATTATTTCTAAGGATTTTCTAAATGGGTTTCCACCAATGAGAAACATTATCCATCATATAGATTTAATTATCGAATCAAGCTTACTGAATAAGGCAATATATAGGTTAATGTCTATGGATAATGAGGAGGTAAAAAAATAAGGCCAAGAGTTATTGGACAAGGGTTTGATAAGAGAGAGTTTGAACCCATGTGTATTTATATCCATACTAGCACCTAAAAAGGATGGGGAATGGCATATATGCATAGATTCATGAGCCATCAACATGTTAATTATAAAATTTAGATATCTATTTCCACAAATGGATGACTTGATGGATTTATTGAGTGGAGCAAGGTACTTCACAAAGATGGATTTGAAAAATGATTAAATGAAACTAAGAGGAATTGTTCAATCTATAAATAAGAGTCTTATGAAATTATTAAAGCATTGAAGAAGTGGAGGCACTATTTTCTACCCAAGGAGTTTGTTTTGTTCATAGACCATAATGCACCATAGTTTATAAACAACTAAGGTAAATTGACATAGAAACACATGAAGTGGGCTGAGTTTCTTCAAATTTACTCATTTGTTTTAAAGAAAAGAAGTGGTAAATTGAATAGGATTTCCAATGCATTGAGTAGAATACATCTTTTGTTATACGAGATGAGAGTATAGTTTGTTGGATTTGATTCCATGAGAGAGTTGTAAGAGGACTTGTATTTTAATGAAGCTTGGTCAGTGTGTAAGAACCCAACATGGATAGAACTCCATGGTTGAGTTATTTCATTCAAGAATGTTTGTTGTTCAAAAGGCAATGTGTGTGCATATATCATGGTTCACTAAGGGAGAATTTGGTGAGAAAGAAGCACAATGGAGGTCTAGTCAGACACTTTGGGGTGGACAAAACATTGAGACAATAGAGTGAGTTACTATTGACCAATAATGAGTGTGGGTGTGAAGGATGTTATACAAGGTTGTAGAGTTTTCAAACATGCCAAAGTAAAAAGTAAAAAAATAAATTTGTGTCAGCTATTGCCCATACTAGAGAGATAATGGAAATATGTGATTATCGACTTTATTTTTGGGTTTCAAAGAACCCAAAGAGGTGGTATTAATTCAATTTTTGTTGTTTCAGTTAGATTTTTTCGAAGATGGAACACTTCATAGCTTGCAAAAAGTCAAGTGATGCCACTCATGTAGCTACTTTATTCTTTAGAGATGTAGTAAGGTTGCATGGATTACCAAAGAGCATTGTGTTAGATAGAGACATGATTTTTTGGGCATGTACTTTGTGGAGAAAGTTGGGCACTAATTTGAGTTTTAGTTTAGCCTATCATCCACAAACAAATGGGTAAAATGAAGATTGTCAATAGAAGGCTCAAAAATTTGTTGAGATGCTTAGTAGGAAAGAAGCTAAGCCTATGAGATACTACTTTGACACAAGTTAAGTTTTCATATAACAAATCAATTAAAATGTGTACAACAAAGTCCTTTTCAAATTAAGGGAGAAAATAAATTAAGTATGAGTTTACTCTTCTGTCTAATAAAACTAATACTTGAATAAATGATATAAATGAAAATGCATGCCAAATAGAGAAATAAAAGTATGTCTTTATTCACACATGAAGTTATTACAGAAGTAGAATAGATATGGTTATCTAAGGATCAAATTACTTTCCTTGACGATACAAAGTATATTTAAAGAACTTGATGGTTGCCAAGAAAATTGACAAACAATTAATGGTCTACCAATTGAATCCTATAACTGCCTAAAAGATGACAAACAATTAATACATAATCAAATAACCATATTATCAAACCATAATAATGGGCATTGTATGTTGACTACATCATCCCCCCTCAAAGAAAAAGTCATTTTATAGCTGAAAAAAGAACAAGTAAGAATCAACTAACATTAGGTAAGGTTTTCCAAATTTGTGATGATGTTGTATATAAAGGGGCTTGTATGAAAACTTGGAAGTACACATGGAGGATAAGTAGAACCGACACATCCAGAACACATGCTAGTATACAAAGAATGTTATGGACTAGACAAATAATGAACCCAATCTGATTTCACAAAAGAGTCTAAAAATGCTTCACCCAATTGACTACTGAACCCAGATAGTACTGTAGGGACTTCAAAATCATTTTGATCATTAAAATTTATTGTTTAGTATCCCCATATTCCATGAATATACTTTCTTCAAATTTACCAGCCTATAGCAATGATTCCCTATTTTTGCCAAATGTAAAATCTAAGTACCAATTGCATAAGGATGAATGAGTGTAGCAAAGGACTCACTAATTATTTCTATAAGATACACATACAAGGATGGAACAGGATCCATGGAACTAGATTGTGCAACATAAGGTGAAGGAGTAGACTCTAGGATTTTAGTAAAGGAAAGGAATAAACTAGATGCACATCATGAGAAGTAGTGTATATGATAAAATTTGGAGTAACTATATAATGATGAGTGTTCAAAGAAGTCATATGATGAAGAGAAGACACTATTGGATGTACAACATAAAATAACAAACTTGGGTTATCTTGTTCAACACACCAAGATATTGAGAGGGGGGTGAATCAGTATCTAAATAATTTTCAATTTTAACAACTTCAACTTATTCGAAGCAAATTAAAACTTGATCATCACAACATGAACATGAAAGATTAACACAATGCACATCAACACATGACACCAAATATACGTGGAAAACCATAGAAAGGAAAAACCACAGTGAGGATTAACTCAGAACATATAAATCTCAAATAACAACGTTGTTTTAGGCTTACAACCCAAGGAATCTTCTATTGCTTGAAGAACTTTGATTTAGGGTCACTCCCAAGGAATCTTCTACTCCCTGAAGACTTTGTTTTAGGGTCACTCCCAAGGAAGATTCTACTCCCTGAAGACTTTTTTTTAGGGTAACTCTCTAGAAGCTACTACTCCTTGAATTGAGAACACACTTACAAAAGATTACAGTATGACAGTCTTTCTACTGTCTGAAAATTGACATTGAAACTCACACTTTTGATGATTGCACTTCTGTCTCTTCACAATTTCTTCTGATGATCTGATCAGTTAGACACCCTCCATACTTGATCAATGTCACATATAAGTCTTCAAGATGAATCAGGACAGCATCAACAACTTTTGCTCTTTCTCCTTCAGTCGCACATCAACAACGCATTCATTCTGCTTTTTATCTGCTTGCGATCTTTTTAATCAACTTGCAATCACATCTCTCCTCACTCAATTTGATTCACTATTTATATATGATATTACATTGATTACATTTCTTGTCAGCCAGATACAACATGAAGAATACATGTTTACAAGTCGGCCATACAACTCGCAATATGAAACGTGTAGAAGATAGGTCCTAAGTGAAACCACATGTTACACAAGTAGAAGATCCACAACACTTGCTTAACCAAGTCTAAAACATCCTTCACAGCTTCAAACACTAAGGAATTACATCTGCACAATCTGTTCATTTGGAAATAGGACAACTTAAGGAAAACACATGAAGACTTGAAGTATAACAACCACATCAACTTGAAAACCTTGTGCGGTACAAGAAACAAGAAAGATCTTCATGAAACTTTTCCATATGAGTCCACATGACTCATACAAGATCCCCAAACACTCCTTTTCCACCACACATTAGCTAGTTGTGCCACACAGCTTCAATCATTAACTCTGAGAACAATCTGTCATCTAGAACACACTGCAACATGTTGTCATTTGAAAAATTGAGCTGCGGACCACCAAGACCCTTGAAACTACAAGGGAGCATGTGATACACATCCAAAAACATGTCCGCAAAACCTCAAGGGCAATCATTCATTTTCAAGGAATGCAGAGCATTCCAACATGCCTTCAACACTAGCATACTCTGCCAGAACACATGTCAGTACTCTATCATGTATAAATTTCACAGCAGAAGAACAAATGATCTGAAAACTTGGAATTATCACCTTCACAGCATCTTGAACACAATTCTAGAACCACATGGCCATATCTGCAAATACGGAGGAATGTGGAGCATTCCACTATCCTACACAGAACATCTTCACAGAGACAACACTATCTTCAATCAGTTTAACAACAAAACACTCTTTCAATAATGCAATCATCAGGGAACTTTGAAAATGCATACTTCAGGCCATCAATAGCATCAGCAATGCATCTGATCATCTTCATACTTGAACTATATCTTTTCCCTTCTCTTGTTGGATGCAACATGACATTCAACCAAGGCCTAAATTTGATGGTTGTATGGCCGTATGTAGACATTTTTCTGTAAAATACAATTAAAATTTTAAAAAGACTATTTCACATGAAAGGAAAGATTTTGGATAGACTATCAAAATTTATATAGAATTATGATGATATATATATATTTGGTTTATATATAATTTTACTTATATTAAGATATATCATAGTATTTTAAGGGCACCTCTGAATAGATAAGTGTCATTAAAAAACAAGGTTGACCGTCAAATTTAATCCCTGCATTCAACCATGAACTGTATCATCTTCTCTTGTTGGATGGGACATGACATCCAACCATGAACTATATCTTCTTTTCTTGTTGGATGGGACATGACATCCAACCATGAACTATATATTCTTCTCTTGTTGGATGGGTCATGACATCCAACCATGAAAACCATCACACCACCATGATAGTGTTGACATCAATGACAACCCTAAGAACCATATGTGTAACAATTCTATGTAGACCATACAATTGAAGTGAGATGTTCCATATGACTGGAAGTTAAATTAACAAATTATATGATAGAAGGAGAAATTAAATTAAAACATACCATATTCTTCCTATCGTACAGTGGGATGAAAAAATATTAGAAGTTTTCACATTATCTTTCTTTGATTGTATGATGAAATCAGAGGAAGGTTGTACAATGAGATTTTGTATTCCTATGATAGAAAGAGTAAGAGATGGAGGTTGTATGATAGTAGAAGTAGATAGATGTAGTATATTATAGGTCATATGTTTCTTGAGATAGTGTTTACAATTTTAATTGGATTATTATTGTTCTATCATACGGTCAATATGTTGGGGTTGGGTCGTACAATGGAAAGAATAATTTCATTTTCAAACCTTTTAATACCATGTGCTCTTGATCATACAGAAAGGAAATAAGGTGGTTGTATGGTGAGGAAAGGGGGGTCTTTAATATTTAATTTTTTAATATTTACCTTTTCCACCCAACACAAACTTGAACTTTTATTATTATTTTTTCTTTTTTGCTCTTGTGGGGACCACCTCATTTTTTTCTTATTAACTTCAATGCTTTTATTTTTCTATCTTACCTATATAATATTGTTTCTTTTTCCATAATTTTCCTATGAATTTGATTCAACTTCATTAATTTTGGAATCTTCAATAAATTTGGGTGTCGATGCCAGGACCAGAACTGTTGTCTTTTTTGAACCTTGTATTGTGTTTGACACACATAAACTACCTAACTTTTTAAAATCATTCTTCATTGATCTGAGTAGCTTCAATAAAATTGTAGTTCAAGGTAAACACTTCATAGTCCTCCATTTTATAGTGAAATAGGTTGTAGAATTTGTTTCATATTTTGAACACAACTGTAATTCCATTCTTCTTCAGAGTCTAAATCTGACAAATATGAGGAAGCTACTTCCTGACTTACTGATTGGTTCTTCAAATTGATTATGTATTTTTTACCCTTATTTTTGATGGAGATTGTGTTCTTTTTCTATTTGTGGTTGGATTTGCCTACTACTAGCCAACCTTGACCCAATAATGCATCATACACTTTTCTTCTATAATGAGATGAACACAAAATTCAATAAAAATGTTTGGTTTCTGATAAATACCTTTTGGCCCATTAAAATTCCAAGTACCTTCATTCCTTGTTGATCTACACCCACTAGTTGAAAATTTAGGGGTCAAATGGTTGGCTTGCCTAGACTTCTCCAAGTGTCTTTTAGAAGTAAGTTCACACCAAACCCACCATCAATAATTGTATTAGTGAGATTCCTTCGAAGGATCTCCATATTCACCACAACTAGTTTCTTTTCCATGTTAACTGTCAGTAACACGGGACTGATTACTTGGAATCCTAACAAGGGAGATTCAATTATTGGGTCTTCATTCTCTCTAGACATAGAATGCACCATCTCATTCTTCCCAGATACAATATTAGTCATAGCATTTCATAGTTTGAGAATACTTTGTAATAAATCCATTACTTTGATTGGTATGGTAGTTTGAAGCACTTGCATTGCAATATTTTTATCATATTATAATTTATTTGTTACCATACTTGCATTTGAATTTGAGTGGAAACATTCATTATTCGTAGCATGCTCCACTTTAGCTCTTTCTTCACAATGTCCTTTTTTTGTATGTGGGTACAAGTACACAATCTTCTTTGCTTGGGCTCGAATAATGGCCAATACTTCATTATGCCTCTACATCAATCATGTTGATGCTAGCCTTTTGCTTTAGATATTCAATGTCTTAATAGTCTCTAGGTGCATTCCATTTGCACAATAATCCCAATTTGTTCTAGTTGTTATGATAGTCTCTCGCAAAGTGTTCCCATTCACTACATTATCAACATTGTATGATAGGGTGTCCTTTTGGGTTGTATTGTATCTTACTCCGAACTCCCCTTGTTTGATTTTGATATCCACCTAAAGATGCATTCATGTTATTTTGTGGCTTCAGTCTAGTGATTGGTAGAGTGGACTGTTCTCCTTGTGTAAAGAGCATTTGTGTGCTTTTGGTCTTCAAATTGTATGAGAACTCTTTTATTGAATGACCCATAACCTAGAAAATATCACAAAACATTTTTCTAGGATACTTATCTTTAACATGACCTTCACTTTTGCACTCAGTACACCATAGTTCATTGGTTTCTTTCTCTTCTTTCAATTTCTTCATCATTCGAAGCATATTCCTCTAGAGTGCTTGTACCATTCCTAATTCACTATCACTACTCCCTTCTAAACTATCATCTCCATCAATTTTTATTTTGGCTTGAGATGATGTTTTATCTTTGATTTATATATCCATTTCCATATTATATGCTTCTATGTATGATGAGGGAAACACCACTTTCATTTTTTCCTTAATGAAGGAATCAAGCCTTCAATAAAGCATCTTTTCTTTAACCCATCTATAGGTTCTTTTTCTAACTTCACAAGAAATTCTTTAAGTCTATGATTATAAGCTCATTTGTTTTCATGCTTACCGTACCTTGTATTGTAATTTTTTTCTACTATTTCATTATCATCTTGAAGCAATTGAACTCTTCCTCAAAGGCCTTTAATTTCTTAGAGATGTTTCAAGAGGCTATTTCAATCATCAATGGCTACACCCCACAAGGAAGATAGAAAATAATTTAGCCAATATGCTTGTTGATGTGATTATTAGTCTCATTAACACAAAATAAAAGTTCACAAAACAAACCTTTATCATCTTGAAAGATATGATAAATTGAGGATGAATTTATTATCCCAAGTCTTCATTAGTCAAGTCTTGACCTTCTAACAGTCACTTAGAGGTTTGATGTGATAATGTTTTTAATCATTTTGGGGCCTTACATCTTGATTTGAAGAAATTTTGTCTATGATTTGCAAATACTTGCTCTGTTTTACCTGTTCTACATGAATTCTCACTCAATTATGTTAAATCCTACTATCCCTAGATAAGATATGCAAATATTTATATGAATATGTCCTTTGCACAATTCTTTCACAATTCATCAATATTTGAGATTATTCTTAAAGTTTTCTCTAACTTTGATTAGTTCTTCTAAAACTATCTCAAATTTACTTATTCCTCACTTCTACGCTTAAATTCTTTGAAATATTTTGCCTATAAGCATATATTTCAATGTTCTGCACCGTTATTTGTTAATCTTTGCATGATATTTTCAAATTGACATGCTTTTAACTCAAATATACTAAGGATGTTCAATATTCAGCATATTTCTTTGTCTCTACTTGTTATTTATCATTATTTGCAGTTATGATGTGGTTATTTATGAAAATGAAGTAAAATAAGATTGAATACATCTAAATTCTAACTTTAACTAAGTTCAATCACTGATCCACATGTATCTTTGATAATTTTATCAAAAGGAGATGAAAACCAAACCATGCTTTGCCAGGATAGTCCATGACTACACATTATAGGTGCAAATCTTCAAAGGAAAAGAATTAAGACAACATGCACTTTGTGAATGCACCTCTGTTGAATGCAGTAGTTCACAATTACACGTCCAGAAATCACTCACAAATTACACAAGATATATGATAAGTTGTAATCAAAAGATTTCCATCTAGTATGCAAAAAGAATACACATATACAAATGATCTAAGAAAGAATAATGAGGAAACACAAAGTTACAAAATGTACACTTAGTGTCTACAAAATCACCAATTCGATCTCCCTACAAAATGGCAATCAATATCCTTTTATAGAACAAGGATATGATTCGGTTACATTGATCCAATGGTTAGGATCCCATCAAGATAATTTAATAGTTAGAAAAAGTGGCACGTGATTGCATATTTAGCAATCTTTAGTTGAGGACAATTGGCGAAATGGCATATTCTCTGAATCTTTGACTTGGTCTTCATATTCCCTATTCAGCATCTCCCTTAGATTCCTCTTCTATTGATGCTTATTTTGTTATCTTGCATCCAATACCTTAGATGAGCTCATATGCTCTGAGGGCTTTCTCTATCTCTGCTCTATTTAGTACCTTAGCCTTTTTAGTTGCATGTTCTTGAGCTTTCAATTGCCCTCTCAAGGATATCCACCTATTGGTCCTACTGTCCAACTCTTCATTATATAAATTTATCTTAGATTTCATATGCATAGCCTTCTTAATAGTATCCTCTGAAAAATGTTGGACTGGATCCTTTGTAGCTAAGTTGTTTCTGAATGTATTAATTGTAAATTCATCATCCTAATTTTCAATCTTACCTTCAACTTCACCTTCCAAAATCTCCAAAATGGCTAGTTCCTCCACTAAAAGATCATGTGCCTTCATGCTAATATCAGTTGCTTTTGTGTTACATCTTTTCAAAATGTTGAACTCAAACCTCAGGCCTTCAAACCAGTTATCCATCTGTGGAAGCATTTGAGGTGTCAAAATCCTCTTTGTCATGAGGGTATTAGTATCTGGTTTCCTCATAACTTTCAATGTAGTTAGATCTCAACTACTCTGAATCAATCTTTTCCCTTCATGTGGCTTAGCATGTCCCAATTGGACAATGAAGCCTTTATTACTTCTCCCTCTTTCAGGAACTTGGTGAACCAATTGTTCATCACATGTGCCTGATGCTTCAAGGCATCCAATCCTATTATTTCATCCTTGCTGATTAAGGTCAAGGCAATGGGCCCTTTTGTAGCTTGTATCATGGAGGCCAGACCTATGGGTTTTACTAAACCCTTAAAAAATTGGTGTAATTGAGCATTTTGCTCCTTCAATTCTTTATTCTTTGTCTTCAATTTCTTCATTCTCACAGCTACAGCCTTAGTGCTCTCTTTGAGCTCATGAATATCTTGATCTGTTGTAGAATCCCCCAAGTCAATTGAGGTGACTTGGAATTCCTCTAGCCTTATTTCTCCTTTGGCCTTGTCCACCATGGGGACTGCTACTTGTGTTGTTCTCTTTCCAGTTGCAACATCTCTTCTTATTTTTGAAACCACCCTAGCCTTGTGCTTGGGCTTAGTACTATCCAATGTGAATAAAGATTTAAAATCAAATGGCACTTGTTCTTCTTTTGGGTGCCCTATCTCTGATAACATCCAAGATGGTATAGCAGGTCCTAACCCTACCTAGTCATGTTGCTCAATTTGAGCATCTTGTATTTCTTTCTCTTTATTTTGGTCATCCTGACCTACAAGAATCTCTGTATTTTCTTCATCCTAACCAAAAAGCTGTTGGTCTTTATGCTCTTGTTCCTATTGAGCCATTTCTTCATCATGATCATCCCCAATTTGTTTCTTTTCCTAATCTAGGGGTGGTTGGTCTGCATATGATGTATCTTTTTCTCCATCCTGACCTTCCGCATGATTATCATCCTTCATCTGTCCTTCCTATTGATCATGAGCCATACAGGATACTTCATCTTGTTTTCCTTGGCTTATAGCATACTTAGGAGCACTTCCCATTTGCTTCTCAGATGTAACCTGGACATTCTAATGGGGTTCCTCTATGTCTAATTTTTGAATCAATTCCTCATTAGCCCTTTTGTCTCCCTAATCCTGCTGTCTGGATGCAAGCTCTTGTTGTTCAGGCTGCTCTATATCCATCTGGATATGTTCCTCTCTTGCAGTATCCTCAGTTTGGACATCTTGACTTCTATCATCAATATCCATCTGGATATTCTCTTCTTGTGTTTGGCTATCCTTTACAACCTCTTGTTCATCACCTTCTGTTGGCTGATAATTTAGGTCTATCACTCTAGGGCTAGTGATAGTTTCTATCAGGATATTTAAAGGTTCTATTGGCACTTCAACTTTTGGGGACTCTGCCCTTCTAACTTCTTTGCTATGTTCTCCTTGAACCTCACCTTCGGTTGCAGGCTTAGTGTGCCTAAGCAAACTTTCAATAGGGTGATCAGTTACATCCCTAACCACGTCATCGTCAGTCAGATCAATGGTCTAACTAAGTGGCAAAAACTTACCCACTTCTTTCTCTAGCACCTTGCTCACGGTTTGTTGAGCCAGTTTAGTTTTTACCTTTATAATATTGTCCATTGGCACATCATGTTGAAACTCTCTTGCTACATGCAAGGTTGGATCGTGGTACTCAGGCATCTGAACACTAGATGGTCTGGAAGTAGACCCCCTCATAATTGGTTTTTGATACCTACTTTGTTTGGGGATGCTAACTCCCTCTAACATATATGTTGATGGTCTTTTTAGCACACAACAACGCAAGTGTGATTGTTAGTATCACACCTCTCTTGAAAAAGGTATCCTATCCAAGATAGGACTGCCCCAAGGATAATACAACTAGGTCTTAGCTTGCTTGGAATATCTCAGTGGAATGCACTAGCTGTGCCAACAAGGGGTCTTACATATGATAGGGTTTATGAAAAGATGGCAGCAATGTGAATGCATAAACCCTATACGGTTCAGACTGTAAAGTTTGAAATTTTAGTGGATGGGCAATGAAATGCTGCTAAAACCCTAAATCTACCAAACTTGATATAAAGAAAATGCAAAAGGAGAGGGAGAGAGAGAAGGGATAAGAGAGATCCTATAGACAATTATAGAAATGATCAACAAACAGATAGACAAATTCCCAACAATAAACAAATCCCTATTTAACCAAGCAGCCCACAATGCCACAGAGATTGTGCAATCTTCTAAGGAAATACAATGATTTTCAAATTGTAGATGGTTCATCAAATACCCTATTCCTGGTGCAACTTAATGAAATCATACAATCAAACTTATCTCATTAAATTTGTCCAGACTAACCATGCACAATGGCATACAATCAGCAAGCCATTAATGGTATGGACAGGAAATCCATCAAATATCTGAATGATTAATCACAAATGCGACTGAATATCAACTAATTTCAGATTAACATGAACCATGAAATCTAAAATAAGACAACACATAATCACAAATTCCTAGCAACCTGCAAAACTTACTTTGTATTGACTATATTTTGGCAGTCTCAACAATTTATTATCAAATCTTACTTACAAATGAGAGGAAAGGATGGCCCTTTTATAGACAAGGCACCATACCGAGTTTTTGAATGGACGATGGAGATTAACTCAACACCAAGCATCTAGATTACATGGCATTAAATGATATATAGTAGTTATTTGCATTTTCGGATTTATTTTTGTCCTTTAGGAAAAAGACAAAAAACAGCTTGCAAATACATTGAATCTGGACAAAATGGATACCCATTCGGTTGTACATAATGAAAAGTCAATTTTCAAAGCCTAATAAAGCCAAAATAGAGTCACATGACACTTGAAAACTTGAGCTGATGTGGATTCATGAGATTCCAAGAGCTGACTGGATCAAGAGGGGTATGTGGCACATTTTATTGAAAGTATATCCAACTAGGTGCTTGTTGGACTGATTCTTAATGACTGGACTGTTGGGATAGCTGTAGGCATGTCTTGGACATTGGACTAGATCTGTAGGAACAACAGTAATTTGGCATAACCTTCTATGTCTTTTAGCTCCTGTAGCTCATCTCTATCATCTTGGACATCATATTGATCTTCTCTTACAGGTGTAGCAGTAATTTGATTGATAGAATCTCGATTCTGCAGTTCTGGGTCAACAGGGTACCTCTGTATGTTCATCATTCACAAACGGCTCCAGTTGTCTCTTTTATCCTCTTAGACCTGTAAGAAACAAGGCCAAGCATCAATTTCATCTTAAACAATCATTTTCCATCAGTTTGGATCAAGATATGTCCATTTGTAGTCATGGATCTGTCAAAAATAGCTCATTGCCAATGTCATTTTTCTATGAACAACCTCTTAAATCTACTGATTTTCACATGATTTTCTACATTTTCTACCATTTTCAAGTACCCATTTGGCCTATATATTGATTTAGGAAGTTTTTGTGGTCATCATAATCCATTTGGAGACATTTATTTCATGTTTTTCTAGCCTTTTCTGTAAAAAGCAAGATTTTTGGGGGTCACAGACTTTTTGTGTGCAGTGGCATTAATTATTGTTAAACGTGCCCAAAATCCACACAATCATGCTAAAAATGTTCATCATGATGTGACAAATGATTGTGTAATTCCAATCCATCAAGAAAATCCAATTTGTACCTTAAAAACCTGATTTCTAGATCAAAATACCAAAAAGCGCGAGTTTTGGGTCTCATGAACTAAAAGTCGTTTGGAAGTGATTTTAGCGCTGAAGTCAATGAGGTGCAATTCTAGCGATAAACACCTTTAGCGCAGATTTTGGGTCCAACTTCCTTGCACGGGTTTTGGCTTCCACTGACCTAGCGCTAGATTTGAAGTCAACTGACTAAAGTCGGTGGAGGCAGTTTTCAACGCAGGTCCGTGGTCCATGTTTTTAGCGCTAAGTGCTTTTGCGCTACTTTTGGGTGCTACTAACTTGCGTGAGTTTGGGCTCGGACCGACTAATAGCATCTCATAAGATTGGTCAGGGTAGATTGTGGTGCAAGTCGGTAAGGTTCATTTTTAGCGCAAAACATGCAATGTTAGTTCGGTAGAGTTTTTGATGCCTGCTGACTTAGCGATAGTTTGGAGGTTGGAGGGGAATTTAGCGCTAAGGTTGGAGGACGATGATTTTCACGCAAAAGTCCGTGAGCAAGGTTTTTAGCGCCGAAAGTTGGTAGCGACTATTTTTAGTGCAAAGTCAGTGGATTCATTTTTTAGTGCCAAGTCAGTGAAAGTTGTTTTTAACACTTTTTACAGTAGGAGGCATTTTTAGCGCAGAAGTTGGTAGGGGTTGTTTTTGGCGCCAGATTTTGAATTGGCCAGGGTGAAAGTATATTTAAAAATATATTTAAGTATAATTTTAGATATTTTATACTTTAAGTATTTTTAAATATACTTTCAGGATGTTTGAGATAGGTTTCAGATCCATAAGATTTCATATGCAGATTCTAGAATTTTGAGGTTCCACTAGATTTCAAACTTAGCCATTTTTTAGGATTTTTAGGGTTTCAGACTTAGCCAAATCAAGGTTTTAGGACCATGTGTCAGAATGAAAGTATGTGAACCCCTTAGTGAAATCTTATGGAATTAGGCATGATTTTGCAATTCTAAGACCTGGAAACTAGGAATTTCAACATGAAACATCCTGCAAAATCAATTTCAAGGGCAATATCCAGTGACATGGGATTTTGGAGCAAAATGTATTAACACCCAATTTCAGTGCAAAAGGCAACAAATGGCTATCTTTCAAGCACAAGACCACTCAATACACTTCCAAATCAATCATGCACAACATCAAATGACTCCAAACATGCAAAATACTCAAATTTGAAGCAAATCCTGCATTCTAAGCACAAATTCACCTTCTCATCATCATAAGTAACAAAGGTCAAGACTCCGGGCCAAAGAAAAAGAGGGGGTCTCCATTTGGTAAAATGGGGCATGTGTGCAAGGCACAACAATATCCTCATGTCCTCTATTGATATCTTCCTCTATAAACTTATCCCCCTCTATAGGTTCTTCTTCTTCTACTGTGGGATCCTTGGGCATTAATATAGGAATAGCCTTTACAGGTGTATCCCTAGGAGGTAAGGCTTGTATACCAATGAACCTCCTTCTAAAGTAGGCTCCTTAGCAACTCATGATGATCTAGGCTGAGCCAACCTTGTCTCCAAGACATGCCTCTTGTGCACCAAGAAGTCATCAAATTATGGTTCTTCTCTCTCTTTCATCTTCCTTTTCTTGTCCAAGGTGATGACAACTCCTTTGGCTTTAAGCTCATTAATCTTCTTTTGCAGCCAATTCTTAGATCTCTCTATTACCTTAGTAGTGATGGCATCAATGGAGGTGTCATCCTCCTTAGTCCAGTCTAGAGGTGCTAGTGCCTCATTATATACCTTGTTATCCTCATACTCTAGATCTAAGATGTCATAATCATCTATCTTGACCTAAGGAGGGACCTCAGGATATCCTATAGTCTTCATCTGGTTCAAGGTTAATCTTTGATATCTCCTCTTTCTTACATCATATTCATCATCATAGTCAGCCCAATAATCCTCCAGATGCATGACATGCTTGTACTTCTTATTAAAATGCTTTTCTATCCTATGATCAGGATCATAATCCCTTATCAATGGAACCAATTATAAATGCAGCATCCTCAGGTTTGCTTCTGCCAATTTGGCCATCTTTAGTGATCCACAGACAAACCAATTCATATCTATGGGGAACTTCACATATGACCTACCATCTTTCTTTTTCGTCATCTCAAGTGCAGGCACCATGTGTCTCACCATCTCCATCAATACAACCTTATCTGATGGGTACCTAGGTAACATGAATGGGTTCCCACTGAACCCATCCATCCTAATGTATGAATATGTGGAGAATTGTATAAACCAAGCCCCATGGGGATGGATTTTCTTTGTAGCTCCTAAGGAAAACCGTTTGGCTCTGTCTCCCTCCATAAGTCTGACCAAATGCATCACAAAACAGTCATTCACAATTTTATAATACTACACAGACTGCCTCCTCTCCAACTGAGGGTAATGCTCCCATGATGTTTTCTCATGTGGCAATCTGCCAAGCTTTCCAATTGTTTGCAAGACATCAAAGGTACCTTTACAGGCACATGCATACACTAAGTAGGAAGTCATGTAAAACACTCTTCTTTTGTTCTTTCTCCATCAGATCATCTATGTATACATGGAATCGCTACGTATTTTAGCACATTGAACTGTTTGTTTCTTCTGTATGACCATTCTGATCAAGCCATACATACAGGATTCAAATTACTAGAATTAGGCTTCCCAGCCATTCTGCTAAGCAATACCATCATGTATTGGACTTTTGGAGAGAAGTCATATTTGTAAAGATGATGGGGCATCTTAGCTACTGCTTTGGCTTTACTGGCAAAATCTCACCATCAAGGAAAATGACTTTCCTACAATCTTTCTGATTACGATCATATTCTTTTGCAAGCACTTCCAGATTTGGCACATATATGTTCCTCGGTGTGGGAAAATTAAATGTCTCTGTTATGCCATCAACTGATAGATCAGCATAAACTCTTCCTTGATGTTCAATTCTCCTGGTCACCACATTATAGTGCCCCATGGATTAAACCAGTAACTCTAGGGCCTTTGTAGCATACGGGAAACCAGTGGTGTAGTACATCCCAATGGCCATGATGTTCTTCAGGATGGGTGATCTTCCCTGCTATGGATCCTTGTTCTAAAGGCATCCATGTTCGTGTTGCCACAGTGAGTATCTTCTACAAATCCAAATTTGTTGCATAGGGAACATGTCTGTTTTGAATTTTGCATCTAGTTTATCTATGCAAGGTTGCATCTTATCCTGCAATTTCATACATTCTTGTCTTAACTAGGGCATACACTAAGCTAGGGTTAGCATAGTCCTATTCTCTTCATTTGAAAACAACAGGGAATCTGGATATATGCATTTAATCATGATTCAACCTAAATTTGTTTAATTTCATTACTGTAACCATTCACCTGTGTAAAACATGAAATATCCCTATGAAAATAACCAGAGAGGGCTCATTTTGTACATACCTGATTATAAGATCCTTAACCTTAGACGTACAAAGGTGGGTACTGTTGGTCATGATGTTATTCATAAACAAGCATAGAATAAAAGTACACATTAACCTTTATTCATCTTGAAAGATACTGTGAATTCAAGGAATTCAGGATCCCAAGTCTCCGGTGATTAGGTCTTAATCGTCTGACGTTACTCAGAGGTTAATGTGAGTTGTTGTTTCCATTTTGGGGCCTTACGTGAAATTGCGCCATCATCATGACTTTTCTACAGAAATTCTTTACAGAGAAGTCATATTATGCAGTTATTAGATGAAAAGATGTAAAATACCTTAATCTTTGCATGATATTTTCAATTGTGCATGCTTTACATTCAAATATGCTAAATATTTGCGATTACCTACGAGATGTCTGCATATTTGCGTTATTTGCTTAAGATTATCAATTATCTGCAATTGTGGTAGTGAAATGTTTCTGAATTTGAAAGAAATTAAAAGAATACTACACATTTAAAGTTGAATCTTCAGCTATTGATCCACATACATACTAGATACTGTCATGATGAGAAGAAATCAAACCATATGTTCACCAGGATGTTCCACAGCTAGATACAGTTGATGCAAACTTCAGAGGATGATGAATGAAAACAATACATGCAACATGATGAGCACTCCAAGGGACACAGCAAATCAAAGCACATATCCAGAATTCAGACACAGATTACTCAAGATTTACGAAGATTTGTAATCGAAATACTCTTCTCTTTCATTAAGTATGCAAAAGACATGTACATATGCAATAACTTTGAAATAAGCCCTGAATACTTCAGCAAACAGATTTCAATTAAGTTTTGAATGTTTTAACAAGGCATTCCACCACCTTTTATAGAATAAGGTGAGGAATCTGTTACAAAAGATCTACGATCTAGATTTATCAATACAAATCTATGTTCCTGATTCACTTGACTTCGTCAATGTTTACAAAAAGGCACAAGTTGCCAGCTGGCAACTATCTATACTACTTATGTTAGTATCCCCTTCATGATGTATCTTCATCATGCTCTTCAGCTGATTCATGTGGCTCATCATCATGTGCCTCACTTTCCGAACTTTCACTATCCTGATGATGACATGGCTGCATATGGGGCTGCATACTATTACGGACCTGCTCGTATGAATGCACAACTTGATCTATCCCTCCGCCATCTTGAGTCTTTGCCTTTATAATGGCGTGCTTATGTGCTTCATATTTATCCCTGCTGTTGTCGAGCTTATTCTTCCTGTCCTGCAGTGTCTCTTGGTACTTTTCCATCTGGACCTTGATCCTCATTATTTTATTTATTAATTCCTCTGTCAAAGGGACTGGTGGACCATCTATCTCTGCTTGGAAGTTGCTGTGTACAGCTTTGATGGCGGACTCTTCATCCTGATTTTCTATTTTTCCTTCCATCTTACCTTCCAAAGCCTCCAGTATCACTGCCTCTTGGGCCATTAAATCTCGCAGCCTCATGCTGATATCCCTCAGCTTATTATTACACCTTTTGAGGACTGCACACTCAAACTGAGTGTCTTTATACCAAATATCAATTAATAATGCTGTATTATTATTTAGTACCTGCTTACTGATAAGCAGTTGTGGATTAATATTTCTTATTTCCCCTAATAGGGCCAGGACTCTCTCCAGCTTGTAAGACCTCTTTCCGGTCTGCATCTGCAATCTATCTACCTTGGCCTTAGAGTCACTTAGAGTGCTCCACCTCTTCAAAGAGGCCTTTACTATTTCAACAGCATCATCCAATGTGGATGACATCCATCTCCTTGTTACGGACGCCTCATGTTTCATGATGTCCAATTTATTTACCTCCTCCTGAGAAATGGCAGTCAATGGGACTGCATGTTCAGTCGCGGTATCATCAGGATTGGTCAGCCCTTTGATATAGGCGTGCAACTGAGCAATGTGCTCTTTATGTTGCTTATTTTTCTCCTTCTCTCTTTTCACTTTCTGAATTAGAGAGTCAATAATATCTTTGCCCTCCTGACCCTCTTGGTCCTCATTGGCAAAGCCTAAATCTACTGTACTAATCTGAAATTCATCGACGGTGATTTTACCTTTTTCTTTCTCCACCGCAGGTATGGCAATTTGTGCGGTCCTTCTCCCTGTTGCCGGATCTCTCCTGATGGCCGAAGTCATTCTGGCCTTCCTCCTTGGCTTCATTATGTCTGCAGAGAACAGGGTGGAGACGTCGAATTCCTGAATTTCAATCTCCTCCTCAGCACCTACCTCTTTGGCCAACCACGGAGGCACCTGATCATGTTTCTCAACATCATCCTGATGTTCACCTATATCTCTCGTTTCTGTCAACAAATGTTGTGGAGATGGTGACTTCCTCAGTTCTTCTCCTTGATGTTCCTTTTGTGGTTGATCCTGCGGTACCTCCTCCTGTTGAGAGATTTCCTTCTCTAGAGGAGCACCTTCATGCTGAGGGGAACCTTGTGGTGCATCTATGTGCTGTGGGGAACCTTGTGGCGTAGCTATGTGCTGATCATGATGATCATTACCCGCCTCTGCCATTACTTCATCTGTTCCCACTTCTTCTTCTTCTTGTGGTTTATCCACTGCGACAGATATTGGGGACTCTACCTGATGTGGTGGAGATTGCTCTGTAGCTACTACTTCTTCTGAGCCTGCACCACCCACCTCTTGTACTTTGGCAGCTAGGTCCTCTAATGTTTCTTTTTCACCAGCCCTCGCCTCCAGAACCTCTACTATAGCAGGTTCCTTCGTGGTATCCTGTGGGCTTTGCTGGCCGGTTTCGAGAGCATGGCCTTCTGTCTCTGCCATCTCCATCTCTTCTGTTAGGTGGCCCTTATCAGGTGATCCTGCTGGCTGTTCAGGACTTGCATCCTGTTTCTCTATCAGATCTACCATGACAGGACTGGTCACCTCCATTATCAATGTGTCTAGCCCTATTTCCTAAGCTATTTGCTCTGGGCTCCATTCTTGCTCCTCTTCTGCTTGTTTCATCTCCTCAAGCACTGTTTGCACCGTTGAAGGCTTGTGAGGAGTCACACTTACATCAGCAGCAAGTGTTTCCATTTCTTGTGCAGCCACATCCTGCACCACCTCATCATCAAACAAGTTTATTGTCTCATCTAGCGAGACATGTCCTTCTGCTTGTGTCTGGGAGGTCTCTTTCAACTGCTCCTCAGCAAGTTCAGTTTTGAACTTGACAATGGTAGGAAGTGGAACATTGTGTTGCAGTTCCTTGTGCACTTCACTACCCTCCCCTTGTGATGAAGTAGGGGGTTGGCTTATTTCACCTCTCATGGAGGTTCTCTATTTCTTTGGCGGGGAAGACACCAGCACCTGCGGAGCTCTCCTCCTCCTCCGGCTCTTCTTCTATGAGGGTGCCTTCAACCCCTAGTTGTTTAGAAGACTGACCCACCTCTTGGGTCTCAATGATTCCAGCCTCTGCTGTCTTACTTTTCTTGGGCCTGTCCTTTTCTGGAGGGGATGCTGATTCAGATCCTGACCCTATGGCCTGCTCAGCTGTAAACACTGCTCTTTCAATTATAATCCCCTTTGGTCCCTGTTCCACTTTCTTGCCCTTCAGGGGTCTTTTGCTCTGCTGCTGTGGTGGAGTGACCTTATCTCCCTTGGTCTTCCTTTTCTCCAACAGGAAGTCATCATATTCACCTGCGGGGATATCTTGGCCCTTTTTCTTGTTGTCCACCATGATGGCAACACCCTTCTTCTTCAATGCCTATACTTGTTCATCAACCCAAGCTTGGGTTAGGCGTAGGGTCCTAGCAATGAACGGATCTAAGGATATATCCTCCTGCATAGTGAGGTCAGGGGTAGAGATGGTGTCGTTATATATCTTTTTCTCCTCATACTCATCTGCCGTTGTCCTGCCATCATCCTTCTTTAACTGTTGGGGCAGGGAGATGCAATCAAACGTTCTAACTTGGTTCAGAGTTAATCTCTGATACCTCCTCCTCCTGGCTTCTGCCTCATCCTCGCAGTCAGCCCAAAAATCCTCTAGGTGCCTCTGGTGAACAGGCTTTCCTAGCACTTTCTGTATTCTGCCGTAAGGATCATATGGTCTAGTTATTGGAAAGGGCTGCAAGTTCATCTTATTCAGGGTGACCATCACCTTCTTAATGTTATCAGAGTCAGGGCACATGTAGTTGCCAATGATGACTGGGAACAAAATTGGTGGCAGCTTCTTGGCATCCTTGTACATCTGGATCATGGTGGAGCCCTGCCTGATGAATTCCATTAATACCATAGCGTCAGTAGGATACCTCAGCAGCATCAGGGGATGTCCCTCGAAACCTTCAACCCTGATGTAGGAAAAGGTCGCGAACTGTATGTACTAGGCCCCATGCCTGTATACTGCCTCTTGAGCTTCCAAGCTCAATCTTTTCGTTCTGTCTTCTTCCATGGTCCTTACCAGATGCATAGAGAATGCATCATTGACCAGTTTGTAATCTTTTAAGTAGTGGGTTCTTTGCAGCTGAGGATGATGATCCCAGATATATGCTACGTTTGTGCCTGTGAGCTTCCCATCTGTAACCAAGGCATCAAAAGTGTCTCTATATGCACAGGAATACACAATATATGAGGACATGAAAAAAGCACAATTAGAACCTCCCAGGTTCATCAGCTGCTCATGCAAAGCATCACTGATAATTTGCCCCCACAGTGGCTTGGTGTCTGAATACAGACACATCATTATAATCCCGTACATCCAGTCTCTAAAACTACCAGTATCAGGTCGGCCAGTAACCCTGTTCAGGAGTGCGATCATGTACTGATACTCCTCATTAAAATCATACTTGAACAGGTGCACAGGAAGCTTGGCGGCTGCGTTATAGGTGCTGTTCTCAGCCCGCCACAGATACATGTTCTTCCTGGCTGACTTCTTATTGGCTTCATACTCCCTCTCAGATTTCTTCAAGTCTACGCTCTTGACTTTGCTACCCAGTGGCAATCCAAACGTTTGGGAGAGACCTTTGATGGAGAGGTCTGCATATACCCTCCCATGCTTCACTACCTGCCTGGTTTGAGGGTTGTAATTCCGGGCACATTCAATAACGAGTTCCGGAGACTCCGTGGAGTATGGAAAACCAGCGGCATTCCATAATCCAGATACGAACACTGCGTCCAGCACAGGACTCTTGTCATGCCCATTGTTAAGCTTGGCTGACCAGGCTTCCAAATTAGTGCCTCCCTGGTAGGTGTCTGTGATTGCTCCGTATTTAAACAGGACCCCCCTCTGAGTAGAGAACATGGGCTTGCTGAACTCTTCCTGGCATTTGACTAATCGCTTCTCAGCCATGAGTACCTGCAATTAACGATAATCCTATCTCACAACAAGGTACATATGCATGCATATTGCAGTTGAATTCATAAATCACTATGCCTATTGTATGAACTCCAACATTACTTGATCATATGGGCACATAAACCAGAACTTACATCATCGCACCAGAATAGAAACAATATGATGAGGGTTTATTCAGTTACCTGGTTGTGCAGATTTCCTTTTATACTAGTAGAATGCCGAGATGTTCTTAATTCAGCTGGTGATCACCTTTCCCTTCTGCTCATGAGCTCAAATTGCGCAACGATAGCTGATATGCAGATATGGAAGCTGGTGCTCTGTAAAACAAGTTTATCATAAGGTAAATGTAAAAATGGCGGTTGAATTACCTTTTAACCTCGCATTTAGGGCGCATTTAGGGCGCATTTAGGGCAACTCTAACAGATTAGATCATGTTCCTTGCTTATCCGTGCGAAAAATGCAGGATCTCGCCAGGTGTTTCATTGGGTTCCGGAGTCGGCGGGAACCACCTACCATGGCTGCACGCATTAAATGATAATGGCGGCAACGGGAGCGGGAAGAAAATCCCTACGACAGGATATCATGAGGGCAGGATGATATTCGCAAATATCGGGTTGAGTTTCAATATCATCCTCCCTCGTATTGACATTGTCATCGCGACAAGATTCGGGTGACAAAAGCACCTTTTATTTCTACGTAGTACATCAGGAGGATATTTCGGTGTATCGGGTGATGTTTCAAAATATGATGATGCTTTAGAGAAAAAACCTGCGACAGTGTAAATGTGATGCTGATGTCATCGGGATGTATGTTCCTTCGTTTATCGTATTAGGATGATGTCATCAGGATATTTGCTAAGGGTGATATTTGCATCAGGAGGATATAAAGATATATTGGGTTATATGCGAAGTATGATGCTCGCGATAGATAAAACTGTTTGACGGGAAGAATTTGCTACCATTTAAAGTTGACGTCCGGATATTTGAACCGCATGACATATCGGGGGGGAGTATTTCAAATATGATGATGTCAAGACAATATGACCTTCCACTTATGAATATCAGGTTTGACCGAAACTTTGACTGTTCATAACTTTTATATCCTGACGAATATCAAGGTGATGTAAAAGGCAAACCTACCTAAATTTCAATGCTTTTTCAAAATATAAGGTCACAGAGATGAAATACGAACTTTCACAAACTAACCTCATGGTGACCTACCTCATCATGATCTTTCAGCATGATGCACTCGACTTACTTTTACCAAACTGCCCCGAAGCAGACGCCCAAGCCAAACCAAAAATTGGGTCCCTGTTTTGCCAAGTCAAAATGGGGCATGTTGTGTAACCACACAACAACTTGCCACCAAAGAAAACAAACAAATTCCAATGATTCAAGTGATGTAATCACATTTACATATAGTATTCTAATTCCATATAAGCATAAGTATCATGATCCTATGAATGATAAAATTTCATCATGACAACAATGCTAACAAAGGATCAGGTGTGTGCATATGATTAATTATCCTCATCTTGAAAGCAAGTTGAAAACATAAGTAACTAGTGTTAAACTACATAGTTGGGGATCATCCCTCATAGCCGACCTGGATAGAGCCTTGCTATCAGCAGGCATCTATAGCCCCGGCAAGGTTATCTATACAATCTCCCTAAGTAGAGCCCCACTGCCAGCAGGCGTCTATAGCCCCAGTAGAGTTACTTAGATGGCCTAATTTTACTTCTGTTCTAATTTTCTCTTTAAAATTTGTATTTGATATCATGTTAGCTTATTTGTACAAGGTACAGTCACTTGCAGCTTTAGGTTGGAGATTGTATTGGTAGCAAAGGAGTCCCTTTAGATTTTTCACTTAACACCTATACTTGTGTGTTCAACAAACCCAAGGCTGTTAGGTGTTTCATTGTGATTGATTCACTTTGACCAAAAAAAGGCATCCTGATGAAAAGATATCACAAACCTGATCATAAACACTTCTTACAATGAATCATAACCTATGTCTAAATGTGATCTCATTACTTGAATCTTAACAATTTAGTTATTTTCTGGGGTAAAGAAGTGCACAATCCTGACTTACCAGAACAAGGTCCCAACCAACACAACGAAACAAGCAAAACAGACACACTGTACAAACAACTATACAAATATACAATATGATACACATGACTGTTATGAAGTCATTCAGGCCTGGAAATAATGTTTGAGGAATTGTCCATTGACAGGCAATGGGACGTCCTCACCTGTCAGGTTTTTAAGCCTATAAGTACTGTCTCCTACTATCTTAGAAATTTGAAAGGGACCTATCCATAATCTATCAAACTTACCATGGTCACCTTTCTTTTCATGGGCCTTATCGCACATCAGGACCAAATCGGATATCCTGAAAGCTTTAATTCTAGCTCTCTTGTCAAACCAGTGTTTGACAACAACCTAATGTTTTGCAAATTGATCAATTGCTTGACTCCTTTTTTCTTCCAGGTGCATCAACTGAAGCAACCTGACTTCTTGTCTATTGTCTATGCCTAGGTATTCTTGGGCAAACTGTAGGGTAGGAATTTTTAAGTTTACAGGGAGGATTGGATCCACTCCGTATACTAGTTGGAAAGGTGAGTTTCCTAATGCAATTTTTATTCTAGTTCTGTCCACCCATAAGGCATACTTTAAGAATGAGTTCCATTCCCTGGGGTTCTTCTCTATCAATTTTCTTATGATACTCAGTAAATTCTTGTTGGTGGATTCTGCTAAACCATTCCCTTGAGGGTAGTAATTAGATGAGAACTTAAGTATAATCCCATGGTCAAAAGCCCAACCGGATAACTTGGTGGAAATGAAGGCGGACCCATTATCACTTACCAATGCATAAGGAGCTCCATACCTGGTGACAATGTTGCTTTCCAGAAATTTAATGACATCATCTGCAGTGCAAGTTTTGCTGCTAATAGCCTCAGTCCATCTAGTACAATAATCAGTAATTGTTAAAACATACCTATGCCCTGAGGAAGACGGAGGATTGATTGGTCCTATGAAGTCCATGCCCCACTGTGCAAATGGACGCTCTTCCGTTACTGGCTGCAAGGGTTGTGCAGCATATTTCTCTCTATTGGCAGCAACCTGGCAAACATGACAACATTTAACATGATCAGCTGTGTCTTTAAAAATTGTAGGCCAGTAATATCCTGCGTGAAGGATTGCATGTGTTGTGGCCAACGCCGATCCATGTGCCGTTCCAAACTTGTCATGTAATTCTGTCAGAACTCTACTTGCTTCTGACTTCTCTAAGCATCTAAGGTATATTCCTTCGTAATTCTTCTTAAACAAGGTTCCTCCCTTCATCATATACTTTTGGGATCTTATCTTTAAGGCTCTTCTCTATGAAGCCTGCATCCTTGATGGACATCTTCCAGTAATCAGGATGTGCCTGATGTCTGAGTACCACTCTTTATTGTCTTTCTCATTGATCACATATTGCTGACTAGTGATGTTGGGATCAATCTCAGATATCATCTGGCTCAGAGCTTGTCCTCTTACCAGCTTCATTGGTGTAATTTCCATGTCATACTCTTGTAATACAGTAACCCATTTAGCTCTTTTCTCACCAGGCTCACTTTGCATCAGCAGCATCTTCACTGCTGTATCAGGCACCACAGCAATCACTTTGCTTCTGAGTATGTAATGTCTGAATTTCTTTACTGCCCTGACTAATGCAAGTGCCTGTCTCTCAACATCTACATATCTCAACTCAGCATCCCTGAAAGGGCAGCTCATGAAAGCAATTGGTTTCTCTTCTTTCTCTTCATTTCTTTGAGTTAACACTGCTGTAGAGGTGTGTTCTGAAGCAAATGAATAGATGTAGAAATCTTTAGTGTAGTCTGGACTAATGAGGACAGGAGCATCTGATATGGCCTTTTTTATATCTTCAAATGCAGTCCGGGCTTCTGGTGTCCACTCAATTTGTGCATCTTTTTTCAACATAGCATTTAAAGGTCTGACAATCTCAGCAAAGCCGGTGATGAACTTCCTCACAAAGTTTATCTTACCAAAGTAAGACTTGAGTTCCTTTTTGCTTCCTGGAAGTTGTAACTTCATAATAGATTCCACCCTGTCAGGATCAATGATAATTCCATCCTCTGTGATCAGGTGGCCTAGTAATTTTCCTGTTGTGACTCCAAATATGCACTTCTTGGGATTTAAAGATATTCCATATTCTTCACATTTCTTCAGTACACTTCTGAGATCAGCAACATGATTTCTCCTTTCCTTGGAGAATACCGTCAAGTCATCCATGTAGATGACTATGCACTTTCCTATTAAACCTCTGAAAGCTATGTCCATTGCTCGCTGGAATGTAGCTCCAGCATTTATGAGTCCAAAGGGCATACGTCTATATGCAAATATCCCCCACTTTGTGGTGAAGGCAGTTTTTAATCTGTCAATTTTGTCAACCATTACTTGGTTGTACCCTGAAAAGCCGTCCAAGAAGGACATCATCTTGGCTCCATTTACAATCTGCAGAACTTCATCTAATGAGGGTAAAGGATAATTATCCTTTTCTGATGCTCTGTTCAGGTTTCTGAAATCTACACATAACCTGATGTCTCCATTCTTCTTTCTGACCGGCACAAGATTAGCCACCCAAGTGGAGTGCCTAACAGGAAATATTATCCTGGCATTTAACAATTTCTTAACTTCTTCAAGAATTATTGGTTCGAGCAAGGCATTGACTGGTCTCTGCTTCTGTCTGAAAGGTTTCGCATCCGGCTTGAGAGGTATAGTATGAGTTATGACAGAGGTGTCATATGTCTTCAACTCATCATAAGTCCATGCGATTACATGTATGTAATCCTTGAGGGCCTGAGTTATTCCTTCTAACTCTTCTGGTGTACAAACCTTACCCAATAAGACGTTTCTCTTGTCATCAGCTTGTCCAATATTCACTTGTGAATATTGACCTCCATCTACCTTAGGCAGATCTTTATGTTTAAGCATATTATCCAAATCAAAGGCTCTTTCCAACTCAATCATACCTTTGGGGATTCTGTTGCTAGGCAACTCTAATATCTCATCTTCTTCCCAGACATGATCCTCCACTCCATTCTCATCTATGATCTGAGCCTCAAATATGTCTCTATTTGAAATGAAGTTTAGAATGTGCTGATCATCATCAAACACTTGGAGATTAGTCACATTATCAGGTATTGATGGCACTGACACCAGTTCTACTGAAAATCTCTTTAGACCAGATATAGACAGTGGCTCCAATGTACTGGCAGCTTGAGCTAGCGCATCTGCCCTATGGTTTTGTTCTCTTGGTACATGAGTGATGTTAAAGGCGTCAAAGTCCTCCATCAGGTCCCATACACGATGTCTGTAATTTGATAGTTTTCTGTAGTTACAGGAATAAATTCCTCTTACTTGCTTCACAACTAGTTCTGAATCTCCAAAGACATGCAGAATTTTTACTTTCCTCTTATGAGCAAACAGCATTCCATGAATCAAAGCCTCATACTCTGCTACATTGTTAGTACAGGGGAACTGTAATCTGTAGGCTGCCAGATGGGATTTCCCAGTTGGATCAATCAGGTCTATTCCTACCCCAGCACCTTGCTTAGATTTGGATCCATCAAATCTCAGGATCCAAGGTTTATCTTCAGCAGGACATTTAGCTGAACTTTCTTTTCCCTTGGTAGCTTTGGCTGCTGCTCTGCTTGATATCCATTTTATCTTAGGGACATCATCATCCTTAAGTTTCTTCTTTCCCTCTTCTTGTGACCCTGATGGCTTTTCTATCCTCTCTTTCTTTTCAGCAGGAGGATGATCTTCTGAATCTGCAGCTGCATGCTTTTTCAGGATGTGTAAACATAGTGAGCAAGTTGTTTCTGAGTGAGGTGCCTCGTGCAGCCTACACCAATTTTTAACTAAGACCTCCCGAGGAGATTTATGCTGCCGTATCACCTTCTCTATTTCCTTTTCCAAAAATTCTTCGAACTTCGTCAGGTCACTACCTTTGTCCTCATCAGACAATTCATAATCTGGTTCCATAAAGCAATCACTCCCTGGGGTGATCTTTTCTTTTGTTTCATTATTTACTTGGATAGAGACTAAAATTTCCTCTGTTTCCGGGATAGGATGCTCATCATGATCTGTCGGCTCTTCAGTTCCTACAAAAGACAGATAAGAGTTATTATTGTCATCATCATCAAATGTAACATTTACCTCGGAATATGATGATGATGCCTCGCTGTATGTTTGTTCTAGCATCATCATCATTAAGCATGTTTCACATGTCTTCTCTGAGTGTGCTTCGTCGTGTAACCTGCACCATCCATCAATCAAAATATCATTAGCCGGTATATTTAGCAATTGACAACGTTTCACCTGTCTAGACAAATGTATCTCAAAATCTCTGAAGTGATCTATTTCATCCTCCTTATCGGGATAATTATCAGTTTCTATGATTGGCATGTCCTCCTGATCATCATCATCATGATGATGATGCAGCTTAAGCATCATGATTTCTTCTATTTTGACAGTCTGCGGCCTGATGCAATAAACTCCAGGTTCTACGTTTACGTACATGATCTCATTTGTTCTGTTGTACTCAGTTATCATATGTTTCATTCTAGGTTCAGCATCAATCCTGATCTGATTAGGTATACCCTTCCAGGGTAACCACATGTGACTGAAATCTGTGGACATATATCCGTTAAGCGTTTTAGACCAATCGCGGCTGAGCAACATCCCGTACGTATCAGGTATGTCAACTACTTGAATATCAATATAATACTGGATCCTAGGATCAGATGCTAGCTGCATGTGGATATGAGTTAATTCGCCTACCACACTTACTTCTGTTTTGTCCAACTGTGTGACTTTCTTTAAGGATTTGGCAGGATGTAGTCCTAAGGCATTGCATATTGACAAGGGCATAACATTCGTTGAGGCTTCCGAATCTACCAGACAGTTGTGTAGGTTCTTACTGAACATTCTTATGGTAAGGAGGAACGGAGGTGATTCGGTTTTATCCCTATACAAGGTCATGTGGGAGGTTTCCACAGCTTGGACTGTAGCTGACACTTTAGGCTTGATAATATTATCCTTAACAACATGATCCTTGCCACTGGATTGGTTCGAAAAATGGCTATCCTTTTTGGGGGCAGGATCATCTAAGGACTTCATGAATGCCTTTTTGATGGCAGGGGTTTTTAGTAACTCAGACAGGGACAGGCTGATCTTAATTTTCTTCATTTCATCAGCGAGATAGCTGACCAACTTGTCAGATTCATGAGGGGTGTTCACAATCTTTGATACTGTGTTTTGAGGTGACAAGTACTGAGCATTCACCTTAGGGAACCCTGGGTTATTGCTAGCCTTAGGATCAGGAGGTGTATTGAAGTTGTTTGGAGGTAGAGATGATGTCAATGGACCAGCAGGTCTGTTGGCATTTCTCCTCAAGTTATAATTGTGCTTACCAGAATATTGCTGCTGATATGCATGTACTTCTTCACGTTCCCTTGCAGGCTCATTTTCATCTTCAAAGGGGAAAACATAGTTTGTTTCGAAAGCTAAGGCTGATTCTTCACATGCCTGGTTATAATTCTGACGAGGTTCATTTGTGTAGGCTTCTAGCACAAAAGCTGAGTCATATCCACAAGGAACAATCTCATTTCCTTCTGCATGAGGTGGATTTCCAGAAGTGTTAGACACTTCAGTCTGAAAGATGCTAGCAGCAATTCTAAATTGTGGACAGTCTAACTCTGCATGTGCATTAGTATTGTGGATCCTACACCAATTAGTAAGAGCTGCCTCAGCAAGATTGACTCTAGTAGTCTGCTTGGCTTCACTAGGAGGCTGATTATCCAGGGGTGATGGCAATGAACCATTATTTGGCCTGGAATTCCATACTCTGGGCTATCTAGGTGGATTATTGTTATTTCCACCATTATTGTTGAAATTATTGTTGTTATATCCTCTGTTAGGATAATTTGGTCTGTCATTGGAATAATTTCTGTTCTAACTAGACTGGGAATAAAAACCCTGATTTCTCAAGTGTGTCACTTCTGTGGTGAGTTTTCTTAATTGAGCAGAAATTTCTTTGATTTCCTCCTTTTCTTCTTGAGCTTTGGCCACTACATTTTCAATCTGAGGCTTGAAGAAAGAGGATCCATGATTATTGTTGGATAGATCAGCACCCTGAGGTATCTGGGCTTCTGCAGGGTATTGTGGCACTTGACTATTTCCATTAGGAGGGGGCATGATGCTTAGTGGAGGTATTTGCAAAGGGGCAGGCATGACTGCCGGAGGTATCACTGTTCCATTAGGATACTACGTAGGATACTGCGAAGAATATGTTGCAGGATATGATGCGGGACGTTGTGAATGCATGCCAGGCAAGGTGGGAAACATTATATTTGGAGTAGGAGCAGGTATCAACTGCTGATTCACTTTGATAGCTTCTTGAAAAGCTCCTGTCAATGTAGTGATCTCAGGATGTGTTCTCCTGATGAACATGGAAGTTAATGGATCCAGAGCTGAATAATAGATACTCCGGGCAAAGGCATCAGATACTACATATGGGGCAACTAACTTGGACAACATTTTCTGAAACCTAGCATTGAAATTGGCAATAGGTTCATGTTCAAATCTTTTAATCGTAGCAAACATATGGTAATTCATAGATGGATCAATAGGGACTTTGAATCTGTCAAGAAAGGCTTTCTCTAAGACATCCCATGAACCAATAGAGGCTTGGCCAAGACTAATGAACCAATTATAAGCATCTTCCCCTAAGGAAAAAGGAAATAACCTGCACACTACATCTTGATGTTCTATTCTGGCTCTGCAGCAAGCTTCCTTAAATGTCCTGATATGGTCATCAGCATCTTGATAAGGATGATATTTTGGACACAGTTTGTCTAGATTCTTTGGTAGCTCATGATATGCATTAAAGGTCAAAGGTGACTACGCTGCAAAGAAAGACATTGCAACCAGAGGAGGTTGAGCTGATGTTGCAGCTGGCTGGGGTTGAACCAAAGGTACTCCCTGAGGCTGAACAGGAGGTGTTACAGATATCCCGAAAGGTACTTGTAAACCAACGGGAGTTACAGGAGGAGGTTCCGGTGAAGCTCCTGACGCACTAGACCCTGGAGTATGATGAATGTCTACGGTTCTAGGTCTAAAACCTCTAACAGGTAGTTCCTCAAAGATTCCACTAGATCTAGACCTGGTATTTATCCTGTGAGCTAGGATTTCTCAATTTTGAGGCAAATTGACTGAAACTTTGCAAATATTGGCTGGATTTCAGCGGATGAAGTGATATTTGCAGTCAAATGGCTAATTAAACTGGATATTTATGAAATATTTGTGAAGGTACTACAAGTATGACAGGATATTTAGGGTATAATGACCCTAGCACGAGATCTTAAGTATCTAAAGCTTAAACTCTTCAAAGTTTGAACAGATTTACGGATCTTTGGCCAATATTAGTGAATTTAGAATGATCTACTATAAAGCTTGCAATATTTAGGTAAGTAGTGGAAATCTTCACACGAAATGAACATATATGAGCTTCTTACAGTAAATATTGACGTAATATTTGAAATTCACAAACTATCTGAGGTTACCTTACTCTCTGCATCATAGAACCTGAAAATAATGATGATGAGCGTATTGATCTAGACCATGCCCTCCTTCTAGCACCAATTTATGTTGGTCATGATGTTATTCATAAACAAGCATAGAATAAAAGTACACATTAACCTTTACTCATCTTGAAAGATACTGTGAATTCAAGGAATTCAGGATCCCAAGTCTCCGGTGATTAGGTCTTAATCGTCTGACGTTACTCAGAGGTTAATGTGAGTTGTTGTTTCCATTTTGGGGCCTTACGTGAAATTGCGCCATCATCATGACTTTTCTACAGAAATTCTTTACAGAGAAGTCATATTATGCAGTTATTAGATGAAAAGATGTAAAATACCTTAATCTTTGCATGATATTTTCAATTGTGCATGCTTTACATTCAAATATGCTAAATATTTGTGATTACCTACGAGATGTCTGCATATTTGCGTTATTTGCTTAAGATTATCAATTATCTGCAATTGTGGTAGTGAAATGTTTCTGAATTTGAAAGAAATTAAAAGAATACTACAAATTTAAAGTTGAATCTTCAGCTATTGATCCACATACATACTAGATACTGCATGATGAGAAGAAATCAAACCATATGTTCACCAGGATGTTCCACAGCTAGATACAGTTGATGCAAACTTCAGAGGATGATGAATAAAAACAATACATGCAACATGATGAGCACTCCAAGGGACGCAGCAAATCAAAGCACATATCCAGAATTCAGACACAGATTACTCAAGATTTACGAAGATTTGTAATCGAAATACTCTTCTCTTTCATTAAGTATGCAAAAGACATGTACATATGCAATAACTTTGAAATAAGCCTTGAATACTTCAACAAACAGATTTCAATTAAGTTTTGAATGTTTTAACAAGGCATTCCACCACCTTTTATAGAATAAGGTGAGGAATCAGTTACAAAAGATCTACGATCTAGATTTATCAATACAAATCTACGGTCCTGATTCACTTGACTTTGTCAATGTTTACAAAAAGGCACAAGTTGCCAGCTGGCAACTATCTATACTACTTATGTTAGTATCCCCTTCATGATGTATCTTCATCATGCTCTTCAGCTGATTCATGCGGCTCATCATCATGTGCCTCACTTTCTGAACTTTCACTATCCTAATGATGACGCGGCTGCATATGGGGCTGCATACTACTGCAGACCTGCTCGTATGAATGCACAACTTGATCTATCCCTCCTCCATCTTGAGTCTTTGCCTTTATAATGGCGTGCTTATGTGCTTCATATTTATCCCTGCTGTTGTCGAGCTTATTCTTCCTGTCCTGCAGTGTCTCTTGGTACTTTTCCATCTGGACCTTGATCCTCATTATTTTATTTATTAATTCCTCTGTCAAAGGGACAGGTGGACCATCTGTCTCTACTTGGAAGTTGCTGTGTACAGCTTTGATGGCGGACTCTTCATCCTGATTTTCTATTTTTCCTTCCATCTTACCTTCCAAAGCCTCCAGTATCACTGCCTCTTGGGCCATTAAATCTTGCAGCCTCATGCTGATATACCTCAGCTTATTATTACACCTTTTGAGGACTGCACACTCAAACTGAGTGTCTTTATACCAAATATCAATTAATAATGCTGTATTATTATTTAGTACCTGCTTACTGATAAGCAGTTGTGGATTAATATTTCTTATTTCCCCTAATAGGGCCAGGACTCTCTCCAGCTTGTAAGACCTCTTTCCGGTCTGCATCTGCAATCTATCTACCTTGGCCTTAGAGTCACTTAGAGTGCTCCACCTCTTCAAAGAGGCCTTTACTATTTCAACAGCATCATCCAATGTGGATGACATCCATCTCATTGTTACGGACGCCTCATGTTTCATGATGTCCAATTTATTTACCTCCTCCTGAGAAATGGCAGTCAATGGGACTGCATGTTCAGTCGCAGTATCATCAGGATTGGTCAGCCCTTTGATATAGGCGTGCAACTGAGCAATGTGCTCTTTATGTTGCTTATTTTTCTCCTTCTCTATTTTCACTTTCTGAATTAGAGAGTCAATAATATCTTTGCCCTCCTGACCCTCTTGGTCCTCATTGGCAAAGCCTAAATCTACTGTACTAATCTGAAATTCATCGACGGTGATTTTACCTTTTTCTTTCTCCACCGCAAGTATGGCAATTTGTGCGGTCCTTCTCCCTGTTGCCGGATCTCTCCTGAAGGCCGAAGTCATTCTGGCCTTCCTCCTTGGCTTCATTATGTCCGCAGAGAACAAGGTGGAGATGTCGAATTCTTGAATTTCAATCTCCTCCTCAGCACCTACCTCTTTGGCCAACCACGGAGGCACCTGATCATGTTTCTCAACATCATCCTGATGTTCACCTGTATCTCCCGTTTCTGTCAACAAATGTTGTGGAGATGGTGACTTCCTCAGTTCTTCTCCTTGATGTTCCTTTTGTGGTTGATCCTGCGGTACCTCCTCCTGTTGAGAGATTTCCTTCTCCAGAGGAGCACCTTCATGCTGAGGGGAACCTTGTGGTGCATCTATGTGCTGTGGGGAACCTTGTGGCGTAGCTATGTGCTGATCATGATGATCATGACCCGCCTCTGCCATTACTTCATCTGTTCCCACTTCTTCTTCTTCTTGTGGTTTATCCACTGTACCAGATATTGGGGACTCTGCCTGATGTGGTGGAGATTTCTCTGTAGCTACTACTTCTTCTGAGCCTGCACCACCCACCTCTTGTACTTTGGCAGCTAGGTCCTCTAATGTTTCTTTTTCACCAGCCCTCGCCTCCTGAACCTCTACTATAGCAGGTTCCTTCGTGGTATCCTGTGGGCTTTGTTGGCCAGTTTCGAGAGCATGGCCTTCTGTCTCTGCCATCTCCATCTCTTCTGTTAGATGGCCCTTATCAGGTGATCCTGCTGGCTGTTCAGGACTTGCATCCTGTTTCTCTGTCAGATCTACCACGACAGGACTGGTCACCTCCGTTATCAATGTGTCTAGCCCTATTTCCTGAGCTATTTGCTCTGGGCTCTTTTCTTGCTCCTCTTCTGCTTGTTTCATCTCCACAAGCACTGTTTGCACCGTTGGAGGCTTGTGAGGAGTCACACTTACATCAGCAGCAAGTGTTTCCATTTCTTGTGCAGCCACATCCTGCACCACCTCATCATCAGACAAGTTTATTGTCTCGTCTAGCGAGACATGTCCTTCTACTTGTGTCTGGGAGGTCTCTTTCAACTGCTCCTCAGCAAGTTCAGTTTTGAACTTGACAATGGTAGGAAGTGGAACATTGTGTTGCAGTTCCTTGTGCACTTCACTACCCTCCCCTTGTGATGAAGTAGGGGGTTGGCTTATTTCACCTCTCATGGAGGTTCTCTGTTTCTTTGGCGGGGAAGACACCAGCACCTGCGGAGCTCTCCTCTTCCTTCTTATTATCAACGGAGTCTCCTCCTCCTCCGACTCTTCTTCTATGAGGGTGCCTTCGACCCCTGGTTGTTTAGAAGACTGACCCACCTCTTGGGTCTCAATGATTCCAGCCTCTGCTGTCTTACTTTTCTTGGGCCTGTCCTTTTCTTGAGGGGATGCTGATTCAGATCCTAACCCTGTGGCCTGCTCAGCTGTAAACACTGCTCTTTCAATTATAATCCCCTTTGGTCCCTGTTCCACTTTCTTGCCCTTCAGGGGTCTTTTGCTCTGCTGCTGTGGTGGAGTGACCTTATCTCCCTTGGTCTTCCTTTTCTCCAACAGGAAGTCATCATATTCATCTGCGGGGATATCTTGGCCCTTTTTCTTGTTGTCCACCATGATGGCAACACCCTTCTTCTTCAATGCCTCTACTTGTTCATCAACCCAAGCTTGGGTTAGGCGTAGGGTCCTAGCAATGAACGGGTCTAAGGATATATCCTCCTGCATAGTGAGGTCAGGGGCAGAGATGGTGTCGTTATATATCTTTTTCTCCTCATACTCATCTGCCATTGTCCTGCCATCATCCTTCTTTAACTGTTGGGGCAGGGAGCTACAATCAAACATTCTAACTTGGTTCAGAGTTAATCTCTGATACCTCCTCCTCCTGACTTCTGCCTCATCCTCGCAGTCAGCCCAAAAATCCTCTAGATGCCTCTGGTGAACAGGCTTTCCTAGCACTTTCTGTATTCTGCCGTAAGGATCATATGGTCTAGTTATTGGAAAGGGCTGCAAGTTCATCTTATTCAGGGTGACCATCACCTTCTTAATGTTATCAGAGTCAGGGCACATGTAGTTGCTAATGTTGACTGGGAACAAAATTGGTGGCAGCTTCTTGGCATCCTTGTACATCTGGATCATGGTGGAGCCCTGCCTGATGAATTCCATTAATACCACAGCGTCGGTAGGATACCTCGGCAGCATCAGGGGATGTCCCTCGAAACCTTCAACCCTGATGTAGGAAAAGGTCATGAACTGTATGTACCAGGCCCCATGCCTGTATACTGCCTCTTAAGCTTCCAAGCTCAATCTTTTCGTTGTCTTCTTCCATGGTCCTTACCAGATGCATAGAGAATGCATCATTGACCAGTTTGTAATCTTTTAAGTAGTGGGTTCTTTGCAGCTGAGGATGATGATCCCAGATATATGCTGTGTTTGTGCCTGTGAGCTTCCCATCTGTAACCAAGGCATCAAAAGTGCCTCTATATGCACAGGAATACACAATATATGAGGACATGAAAAAAGCACAATTAGAACCTCCCAGGTTCATCAGCTGCTCATGCAGAGCATCACTGATAATTTGCCCCCACAGTGGCTTGGTGTCTGAATACAGACACATCATTATAATCCCGTACATCCAGTCTCTGAAACTGCCAGTATCAGGTTGGCCAGTAACCCTATTCAGGAGTGCGATCATGTACTGATACTCCTCATTAAAATCATACTTGAACAGGTGCACAGGAAGCTTGGCGGCTGCGTTATAGGTGTTGTTCTCAGCCCGCCACGGATACATGTTCTTCCTGGCTAACTTCTTATTGGCTTCATACTCCCTCTCAGATTTCTTCAAGTCTACGCTCTTGACTTTGCTGCCCAGTGGCAATCCGAACGTTTGGGAGAGACCTTTGATGGAGAGGTCTGCATATACCCTCCCATGCTTCACTACCTGCCTGGTTTGAGGGTTTTATTTCCGGGCACATTCAATAACGAGTTCCGGAGACTCCGTGGAGTATGGAAAACCAGCGGCATTCCATAATCCAGATACGAACACTGCGTCCAGCACAGGACTCTTGTCATGCCCATTGTTAAGCTTGGCTGACCAGGCTTCCAAATTAGTGCCTTCCTGGTGGGTGTCTGTGATTGCTCCGTATTTAAACAGGACCCCCCTCTGAGTAGAGAACATGGGCTTGCTGAACTCTTCCTGGCATTTGACTAATCGCTTCTCAGCCATGGGTACCTGCAATTAACGACAATCCTATCTCACAACAAGGTACATATGCATGCATATTGCAGTTGAATTCATAAATCACTATGCCTACTGTATGAACTCCAACATTACTTGATCATATGGGCACATAAACCAGAACTTACATCATCGCACCAGAATAGAAACAATATGATGAGGGTTTATTCACTTACCTGGTTGTGCAAATTTTCTTTTATACCAGTAGAATGCCGAGACGTTCTTAATTCAGCTGGTGATCACCTTTCCCTTCTGCTCGTGAGCTCAAATTGCGCAACGGTAGCTGATATGCAGATATGGAAGCTGGTGCTCTGTAAAACAAGTTTATCATAGGGTAAATGTAAAAATGGCAATTGAATTACCTTTTAACCTCGCATTTAGGGCACATTTAGGGCAACTCTGACAAATTAGATCATGTTCCTTGCTTATCCGTGCGAAAAATGCAGGATCTCGCCAGGTGTTTCATTGGGTTCCAGAGTCGGCGGGAACCACCTACCATGGCTGCACGCATTAAATGATAATGGCGGCAACGGGAGCGGGAGAAAATCCCTACGACAAGATATCATGAGGGCAGGATGATATTCGCAAATATCAGGTTGAGTTTCAATATCATCCTCCCTCGTATTGACATTGTCATCGCGACAAGATTCGGGTGACAAAAGCACCTTTTATTTCTACGTAGTACATCAGGAGGATATTTCAGTGTATCGGGTGATGTTTCAAAATATGATGATGCTTTAGAGAAAAAACCTGCGACAGTGTAAATGTGATGCTGATGTCATCGGGATGTATGTTCCTTCGTTTATCGTATTAGGATGATGTCATCAGGATATTTGCTAAGGGTGATATTTGCATCAGGAGGATATAAAGATATATCGGGTTATATGCGAAGTATGATGCTCGCAATAGATAAAACTGTTTGACGGGAAGAATTTGCTACCATTTAAAGTTGACATCCGGATATTTGAACCGCATGACATATCGGGGGGGAGTATTTCAAATATGATGATGTCAAGACAATATGACCTTCCACTTATGAATATCAGGTTTGACCGAAACGTTGACTGTTCATAACTTTTATATCCTGACGAATATCAAGGTGATGTAAAAGGCAAACCTGCCTAAATTTCAATGCTTTTTCAAAATATAAGGTCACAGAGATGAAATACGAACTTTCACAAACTAACCTCATGGTGACCTACCTCATCATGATCTTTCAGCATGATGCACTCGACTTACTTTTACCAAACCGCCCCGAAGCAGACGCGCAAGCCAAACCAAAAATTGGGTCCCTGTTTTGCCAAGTCAAAATGGGGCGTGTTGTGTAACCACACAACAGTTACTAGATGCAATGAACAAGTCACCCCTCTACAATTTTTCTTCTCATCACAGTTCGTCATGAATACTTACAATGCTCAAGATCCCTGTACAAATTGTTAGCTTTCGAATACAATTATGCGAATTATGAGAGTAATTTACCCTTGTAACTTAGAAATTCTTTGATTTTAGGGCTTATTAATTACTCCCGAGAGATTAGGTACATCTCTTCAGTGAAATCATGGTAGATCATGACTGGTGTTCGTTGGCACGATTTCAAATTTAAATGCCAATGGCTCTTTTACTGCATTAAATGTGAAAAGGTGCGCCTAGATATAATGGATCTTAGTTTTAGAATGTTCAAATGGATATATCCATGTGGATATATCCAAATGACATCAGCATGTTAAGCTTTCCATTAAGATGAGATGACGTGATGTCATCGGGATATGGATAGTACGCTTAATATCTGGACAATATGCAAATGCAGGATATCCGTATGGATAAATATCTGGGTGACATCAGCATGAAGGTCGGATCAACCATCATTGACCAAAAATATACTATCATGTTTTAATTCCGTTTAGAATAGGTTAGGATATCCATGTGGACACTTGGCATAATATCATTAGTTAAGCAGGGGCATGGATATTTGGAAGGTCAAGATATTAGCAGTGCAAAATATCCATATGAACAAATGTCCATGTGATGTCATCTGGATGTGTCCTCAATGTTAATTCGAGTCGAAGTGACGTCATATGGACATGGATGTTAGGAATAATACATGGATCTTCAAAAATTTAATATCCATATGATGTAAGCAAACTAAAGATTCTTTATGAGGTCGAGATGACATGACCTCATCGGGGTATGGATGTTGAGTAAAGGTAAGGATACTCGACAAGGTTAATATCCATATGAACTAATACCCGCATGATGTAGGCCTTTTATATAAGTGCAAGTTGGATGATATCATCAGGACCGGATATGTCAAAGGTATAGAACATGGACATTAAGCAAATGTGAAATATCCATATGGATGATGTCAGTGTGGCCAACGTACTACTTCAAAATGAGGCATGATGATGTAATCAGGATAAGGATATTTCGGGATGGATATTGTGAAAGGATATATCTACGGCCTAATGTCTGGATCTATAGAGTTCTCAATTGGTATAAATTTGACAGGTCATCATTCGGATAGGGATATTCATAAGGATCTAGATCTTAAAATGAAGATCAAGATTGCATGGATAACATCTATATCCCTGTTGACTAAACTTTGATCGGCCATAACTTTTTTGTTTCTTCAAATTTTTCCATGTTTCAAAAGGCAAAGTTTCTTAATCTTCAATTGTCTACCCAATGGAATGCTTTCTAAGGGGATTCTTGGACTTAACCTTCTGGATTTATATCATGACATGATATTTTTTCCATACTGCCCAAAAGCAAGGAAACACACAAGTAAAACCAAAAAAGTTGGGTCCCTATTTTGCCAAGGCAAAATGGGGCGTGTTGTGTAACCACACAACAACTTGCCACCAAAGAAAACCACCAAATTCCAACCAATTCAAGAAAGGAGGACAAATTAGCACATAAAGTTCCAACTCTTATCAGACATTAGCAATCTGACCTTTCTATTGAGATCATATTCATTAACATAACAACATGATGGGAAAGGAAATTAGGTGTGTGCATTTGATTCATTTCCTTCATCTTGAAGAAAGGTTGAAAGCAACAGTAGTTAGTGTTAAGCTACATGATTGGATTTAACCAACTAAGCCAACCTTGGATAGAGCCTTGTTGTCAATCAGGCGTCCATAGCCCCGGCAAGGTTATCTTTGCAATTCTCCCAAGTAGAGCCCCACTGCCAGTCAAGTGTCCATAGCCCCAGTAGAGTTACTTGGATGACCTAAGAATTTATTTTCTTTAGATTTTCAATATTTGCTTTTTTTTTATTTCAATATCTATAAGATATGATCTTGTAAGCTCATTTGCAAGGTGTATGCACTTGCTTGTTTAGGCTGAGAATTGCAATGGTAGTAAGGGAAGACCTTTAGATTTTTCACTTGACACAGACACTAGTACTTTTAACTAATCCAAGGTTGTTAGGTGTATTCATGTGATGACTTCCTTGAACAACAAGAGTTACTATTAATGAATTTGATTCCAAAGACAGGATCAGAGTACTTAGACTTGTTGGCAAGAGACATTGCTTTGCATTCATAGGTGTTGTCATTTATGGCAACTAAGATCATCCCAATCATCCGCATAACACAATTTGTTCATACCGGAAGTCAGATTCAAAATTTGTCTAAGTTTGGGCAGTTAGGAACAAAGCAGTAACAAGGTCTGGTATTTTGGTTCGGATCTCTCCGGTGGAAAGTCATGATTAGCTACGGATCTAGGGGAGTCATATGCATTGTCAAGATAGTCTAAATCTAGATTTTTTCCTCCGGTGATGAAAGATTCAAAAGATATTAGCCTCTGAGTACCAGGTTCTAGTTTGTCAGAACAGACAGAAGAAGAACTGGCCGACCTTGCAGAAGGTCTTGATTCCAGATGTATGGAAGTTGTTTGTTGGACAAATGGTGATGACCAGTGATAGTGGCCGACATGAGTGATGATTTTTAAGAGCAAGTTTTAGTCCACACCTTAAGTTATGCATAGATCTAGCTGACAGAGCAGAGCATTCATAAAAGTCTAAGTGTTGTTGAAGCCAACTAATAGAATAATTGTAGATCATATTACAGATATATAGTCTCAATGAAATTGGATGATTTAGTGTGTGTGGTGTATGCGAATAAGGTGTATGTGAGAAGAGCAGAAATCCAAAGTGCAAATGAAGGCAGAACAGTAAGAAGAGTAGAGCAAAGATGAAATGTGTAAGATCAATTTTTGTACTTAACTGGAAGTAAAATTTTTGCATGGGTAGATGCTATTAATCAGTTCAAATCTCTATCATTCTCTTGTAATATTTCCATAGGCAGTGAGCCCGAATGCATGTGCATTTCCATTTGTAAAAATACTTTTAATAGGGTATTAATTTTTGTGGGTTAACCCCCACCATGGTTTTTCCCTTAACCAGGTTTCCACGTCAAAATCTCGGAGTCAAATGTGTTATTTATGTTTTTGTTCATATGTTATTGATGATGCTGAAATGTTTATATCATTAAATTGATTATAAGTGGCAAAGGAAGATTAAAATTAGAAAAGATTGAAAATGTTTGACAACTGATTCACCCCCCCTCTCAGTTGTCCAAACCTAAACCAACAATTGGTATCAGAGCAAGGTTCCTTTGGAAAAGTTTAACAGCTTAAGGAAGATCTGGGAAGGCAGTAAAAATGGATGAATATAATCTTCAAGGGAAACTTAATCTCACCCTAGATGATCTAGAGAAATCCAAGACAGAAGTCCAAGAACTACAAGATAATCTCAAAAAGGCTGAAGACTTCATGGAGATCTTAAAATAAAAGTTGAGCAAATCCAATGCAAAAGGAAAGGAGCAACCTCTTCAACTAGAAGACAAGGCCTTGAAAGAAAAGACAAAAAATGTGAAAAGTTAGCTAAAGAAGTTGTTGTCCTAAAACATGAGATGGAAACTGGGGTGATGAGACTAACCAAGGAAATTGAAGATAGGAAGAAAACTGAAGAAGAGATGAAGCAAAATTTGAAAGAGAGAATTGAAGAAGTTGTAGATTAGATGGAATAGCTGGTCTCCTACAATCTAATCTACAAGAAAGTAGAAACAATGAGAGAGAACTTGAGAGACAGATTACCACTCTCAGACATGACCTAGAAATTGCAAATGAGTATAAGGAGAAGTTTAAAATAAGCTCAGCTAAACTCGAAGCACTAATTGAAGAACAGAAAAAGGATAATGACAAGCATAATCTTAGATATGAGAAAGGTGAAAGCTCCAGATCTGGACAAAGAAATTATCAACCAAGGAATAAAAGGAGCAGAACTAGAAAACCTCCGATAAGATAGCTTAATGCTCAAATATATCCATAATTTAATGGAAATTGTTTCAATTGCAATAAATTTGGTCATAAAGCTATTCAGTGTAGAAGTAGAGCAAATCAAAATGGTCCATCCTTCTCCGGTCAATGCTTCAAATGCAAGAGGTATGGTCACAAATCCAATGAATGTAGAAGTATGATAACGAATAACTCAAATGGCAATTCTTTTAATGGCTACTGCTTTTCTTACAATGGATTTGGACACATGGCTAATCAGTACATATCAAGAGGAAATCAAGTGTGCTTTAACTACAATAAATCTGGTCATATTGCAAGATTCTGTAGAAATAGGAACAATGGAAGAAGAGGTCTGGTAAATAGAAAATTGGATGAGCAGAAACAAGACAGAGGCAAAAGGAAAATTGATGTGAATGAGATACGGAGTGAAATAAACAAGATTTGGATAAAGAAAGATACAATAAACAATAGTGATGGGTCCACATCAGAATCCGGTGCTGACAATTCCTTCGAGAATTAAGTCAAAAGCTCTGGCTCAGGGGGAACTGCATAGAACATCAAATTGCCCCAGTTAGTAAGTGGGTCCCTGAGTCTAGCACAATAAAAGAGAATATTCTGAATTGGTCCAGAACCTTTGGAAGGATTTTCGAAAGAAAAGATGTTGATATGAAATCTTGCGGAGTGATTCATGAAGAACTGTCAAAAATGATGTAACCAGATATAATTAGGGCAACGCATTTATTACAATGCCAAATTAGGTTTTGCAAAAGATAAAAGGTCACTTGGTCACTCATTTGAATCACCTTGCATTTGAAGAAAATAAGAGGAGCATTTGAGTTGTAAATCCAGAGACTGAGGCAAAGAGAGAATTCAACCGGCAATTGATCAACCCTAACCTTGCGAAAGAAAAAGGTACCTCTCTGTAAAGCTTTGAATCTAAAATATATTGAGATGGCTACTCCTCATGTTGTTGACATTACTGAAAGGTCTCGACCCAAATTTAAGAAGCATCCTCACAAATCAATTGAAGTCGAGCCGTTAGGTGCTTTTTCAAGTGTTCTGTATGGTGTGCTACATGTAGAAGACATTAGGGTTTACATTCATGCAAATGTAGATGAGTTTGGAGATTCAAGGTATGTAGACTTGTTTGAGAAACAACTCAAGGATGAAAATCACGAAATTAAACCTGAGTATAAGGCACTACAGGATAAACACTTTATTCAGATTATGGGGTTTCCAACATTTAATGAGGATGAATGGGTCTGATATGTCTTGAGTCAGATGCTTGATGAATTCATTTGGTTGTTAAAACCATTCAAGATTACCAAGGATGCTATCAGAAATGTAACTGGCTTAAACTCAACCGAAGGATTACCCATGTTGAAGGCCGTGAAAAACTAGACAGTGACTAATGCTACCAATGCTAAGTTTGACAGAAGGGCAATGACCATTAATGATATCATAGAACCGGATGTCAAATTCACCTCCATGGTAATTGGGTACAAGATTTACCACTCGAGCAGAGAAAATTCTATTTTTGGAATAGCCATATATGATGCATACAAGATGCTAAAGGAAAATATTGATTATGACTTGTGTGAACTACTACATAATCAACTGATTGAAAATTTAAACAAAATCAAGAAAGATAAGAAAAACACTTTCAAGTATGGTACATTGATTCTATGTCTATTTTTTTACTTTATGAATGAAGTACCTGGGGTAAAAGGTGTGCACTAGACTAAGGATGAGCCAGTTGCCATTCATATCAAAAATCATCTTTGCAGCGTTGGTGATTTCAAAGCTCAGAAAACTGCAATATGGGGTTACTTCAAGAATTTTTAGAGTATGATGCTCTCAAGGGAAAGAATCCTTAATTCAATTGTTGACAAGTACAAAAAATAAAATATGCTTCATGGTTGATACTGATCAGTGTTTAATGGAAGCAGTGGAACCCAAAACTATTTGGATCATGCCCATGGGGTATGAAGTAGATGAAAGGATCTTGAATATGTATGCTCAACATCTTCTAAGAAAGCCCAAAGACACAACGGTTGAAAGATTTGGAACTTATGAGGAGCTGAGTTTTAAGTTGCATACTGAGCTCAGAGAACCTGAAACCAATAGGAGAGTAAGAAAAGAAGTTGAGCAGTTAGCTAAAAATCTGGGCCTAACTAAGGAAGCTGTGAGAAAATTCAGAGAAAGAACAAAGAAGGATGAGAAAGAGAAACAAGATAAGAAACAGACAGGTGATCTGGTGGAACTCTCTTCCACTTCAAGAACTACTAGAAGCTCTGCTACTGCCTCTGGTCCTTCCAAAACTGCAAAACCAGAAGAAAAATCATCCAGAAAATGGGAGAAAAGGAAGAAAACAAAACCATCCCGAACCTATGAAAGCATAAGAGAAGAAGAAGAAGATATAGACTCTGACATTGAAATCAAGGAATAAAGGTCACTGGAACAAAAGCTACAAAATTAACCAAAGAAAAGTCCTCCAGAAGCAAAAAGACTAGCAAATAGCAAAAAATAGAAGATTATGAGGAATATGCTGAGAAGCCCACACTCTCCCTAGAAGATGTGATAAAATCAGTCACTGTGGATGGTAATCTAAAAGCCGTGATTGAATTCTATGATGAATACAATGATATGGATAAAAGGGTGTTGGAGGAAGCAACAGTCAGATATCTCAACATCTACAACAAGGCACTAATTGAGATAACTTCTAAGTTACCACAAAGTCTGATAAATATCTTGGAGTTGAGAAAAGAAAATGCCAAGTGCAAGGACATGGAGATCAAGGAACATGAGCTAATAAATTTATGTCCTCAAATTTCTCCTGATCAAATAGATATGATATTCAAGGAAGTCAAAGATAACTTTAGAAGCAAAAGGAGAATGCACAAACTCATGCTTGGAGAAACAAGTGAAATCCTTGAAGAAACTCAAGAGATTATTTTGAAAGCATTGAGAAAGCACAATTTTCTCGTAGTCACAAAAGAAGTTCTGAATGGTGAAGAAGAGAACATTATTGAGCAGCAATCTGAGTTAGGGTGAAGCCTCTATTCCAGAAGTAGAACAAGCAAATCAGGAAGATGCATAAATGTTGGATAAAGTAGTTCGTACAGGAGATACTCCCAATCCACCTGACACGTCAGGGAAAGAGGATAATATTACTATTTCTCAGAGCCCTCTGGATCAGGTAGCAAGTGATGAACAAATAGGAAAGAGTCCTTCTGCAGAGAACACAAAGAAAGATAAAGTAGAAGAAGATGGTGCAAATGTTGAAACACATAAAGCTAATACTGAGAAATCTGATAAACAAAAGGATGGTTCAAAAATTGTTGCAAGAGACACTGCAGATGCAGTGAAAAGTCTTCTTGAAAAAGAGATGAGTCAGCTTGATGAACCTGAACTACTTCAAGGTCTAGCCAATCCAGATGCTCTCTCTCTAATTCAGCTGATGAAAATAGCATCATTCACCCAAGTAAAGGCCAGAAAAAAGATGTTAAAATTTGACATGGAGGACAATGAACTACTGGGGCTTGCATCCGGGATTTGGGAAAAGTTAATGCCTACCTACCAGAAGAGTCCATCTAATTCCCCCTCTGAACATTTGAAAAATCTTGTAAGTTCTATGAATACTCATTTTGAGTCCTTTGAGAAGTCTATGGAGGCAAAAGTTCAGAAAGAATTCCTGGATAAGAAATTTCATGAAATAAAGAATCTGATAAGAAATGATAGAAGAATACTTGGTATTAGCATAAAAAGTATTCAAAATTCTCTAAATGATGGAAGTGATATGTACAAATTCTATCTATCATGGCCCAAAGTTAATGAGGATATTGAGAAAAAGATAAAGGAGAAGGAACAAAAATTGTCAAATCTCTCTCAAAGTTTGGATCCTCTAACAATTTCGCCTATAAGTCAAGAATGTTAAGTAATCTGCCTGACAGATGAGATAAAGAATCTTGTTAAAGAAAAGGGTAACATTATGAATAGAATGTGTGAGCTTCGAGGACTAATTGCTTCTAAGTTAGACACAATGTATAATGCCCTATTTGAAGCTCAGAGTGCAGCTAAGACTAGTGATCCAGCAAATCTGTCAAAGGCAGAAGCATATTCATTTTTGTTAAGTGGGCACATCTCCAATTTGGATGGAATGAAGAGTACTTGGGCCTTTGAACTTTTACAAATAAAAACCATCTTTGCAGACATTCTCAGGTTCATGTAAATAAGACTTAATGATTATTTGTACATATGCAGCAATATATATAGAATTTTTGGAGAGTTTTGGCTTGTGAACCCCACCCTTTGCCATTGATGTCAAAGGGGGAGTGAAGGGTAGTGAAAAATGAGGTATTCAGCAAAGGGGGAGCACTAGAATAAGTGAAGTACATGAGTGTACAGAAAAAGGGGGAGTTGCACTAGACACTTCATCATTTTTCACTAAGTGTTGCCATCAATGCCAAAGGGGGAGATTGTTGGCAAGAGACATGGATTTCCATTGATAGGTGTTGTCATTGATGGCAACTAAGATCATCCCAATCATCCACATAACACAATTTGTTCATACCGAAAGTCAGATTCAGAATTTGTCTAAGTCTGCGCAATTAGGAACAGAGCAGTAACAAGGTCTGATATTTTGGTCTGGATCTCTCCGATGGAAAGTCATGATTAGCTGCAAATCTAGGGGAGTCATATGCATTGTCAAGACAGTCTAAATCTAGATTTTTGTCCTCCGATGATGAAGGATTCAAAAGATATTAGCCTCTCAGTACCGGGTTCCAGTTTGTCAGAGTAGACAGAAGAAGAACTGGCCGACCTTCCAGAAGGTCTTGATTCCGGATGTATGGAAGTTGTTTGTTGGACAAATGGTGATGACCAGTGATAGTGGCCAACATGAGTGATGATTTTCAAGAGCAAGTTTTGGTCTGCACCTTAAGTTATGCATATATCTAGCCAACAGAGCAGAGCATTCATAAAAGTTCTCAATGTTGTTGAAGCTGACTGATAGAATGATTGTAGATCATATTGCGGATATATATAGTCAATGAAATTGGATGATTCAGTGTGTGTGGTGTATGTGAATAAGGCGTATGTGAGAAGAGCAGAAATCCAAAGTGTGAATGAAGGCAGAACAATAAGAAGAGCAAAGCAAAGATGAAATGTGTAATATCAGTTTTTGTACTTAACCGAAACTAAAAATTTTGCATGGGTAGATGTTATTAATCAGTTCAAATCTCTGTCATTCTCTTGTAATATTTTCATAGGCAGTGAGCCTCCATTTGAGTAGTGAACTCTAGGCAGTGAGCCTGAATGCATGTGCATTTCCATTTGTAAAAATAATTTTAACAGGGTATTATTTTTGTGGGTTAACCCCCACCGTGGTTTTTCCCTTAATCGGGTTTCCATGTCAAAATCTCGGTGTCAAATGTGTTATTTATGTTTTTGTTCATATGTTATTGATTGATGCTGAAATGTTTATATCATTAAATTGATTATAAGTGGCAAAGGAAGATTAAAAGTAGAAAAGATTGAAAATGTGTGACAACTGATTCACCCCCCCTCTCAGTTGTCCAGACCTAAACCAACAAGACTGACAAGAATTACAACCTATGTGGGAATTTGTAATTCTTTCTTGAATTCTAACAATTTTACTAGTTTTCTAAAGTAAAAAAAGGTGCTCCATATTGCCTAACCAAAATAAGGACTCAACAACACACAAAACAAAGCAAACAAGCAACTATATAAGCAAGTATTTACATAATAGTACATGGTTCTGACCTTTCCGTATTTTTAGGCTTGGAAATAATGGTTGAGGAACTATCCATTGACAGACAATGGGACATCCTCACCAGTTAGGGTTTTAAGCCTATAGGTACTGTCACCTAGTATTTCAGCAATCTGAAAGGGACCGGTCCATAGTTTGTCGAACTTACCATGGTCTCCTTTCTTCTCATAGGATTTGTCCTAGGATAAGACAAGGTCTAATTTTTTGAAGGTTTTAATTTTGTCTCTTCTGTCAAACCATCTTTTGACAATAGCCTGATGTTTTGAGAAATGGTCTATGGCCCTATCTCTTTTTTTCTTCTAGATGCATGAGTTATAATAATCTAAATTCTAGTTTGTTATCTAGACCAAGGTATTCTTGTGCAAATTGGAGTGTGGGGATCTTTAAGTTCACTGGTAGGATTGGATCCACTCCATACACTAGCTAATAAGGGGAGTTGCCTAAGGTTGCTTTCACTCTTGTTCTATCTACCCACAGTACAAATTTCAGCAGGATATTCCATTCTCTAGGGTTTTTGTCTACTAATTTCTTGATGATATTTAGTAAATTCTTGTTAGTAGATTCTACTAATCCATTTCCTTGAGGATAGTAGTTAGAAGAAAAATTTAAGGTTATACCATACTCAAGGACCCAATTAGAAAATTTCAATGAAGCGAATGCAGGCCCATTATCACATACTAGGGAGAAGGGGACTCCAAACCTTGTGATGATGTTACTTCAAGGAACTTGATCACATCTTCAATGGTACATGTCTTGCTACTAATTACTTCTATCCATCTAGTACATTAGTCAGCCACTATTAGGACATACCTGTGTCCAGCCAAGGAGGGTGGGTTGATTGCTCCTATGAAGTCCATTCCCCATTGTGTAAAAGGGCATATCTCCATCACTGGCTGCAACAGTTGTGCAACATATCTTTCTTTGTGTATCTATTTGTCATGTATGATAATGCTTACTGTGTTCAGCAATGTCCTTAAAAATTATAGGCTAGTAATATCCTGCCCTAAGGATTTTGTGTGTAGTGGCAAGGTAGGACCCATGTCCAATTCCAAACTTGTCATGCAGCTCTTGTAAAACTTTATCAACCTCTTGCCTATCCAATCATCTGAGAGATATCCCCTCATGGTTTCTTCTGAAAAGGATTCCTCCTTTCATCATGTAGTTCTAGGATTTCACCCTCAATGCTCTTCTTTGTGAAAACTTCATGCTAATTGGAAGCTTCCCTGAGATCGGGATATGCTTAATGTTTGAATACTAGTCATCTAAACTATTGGAATCTAATGTATATTGTTGACTGATCAAATCTAGATCAATTTCTGCAATCATCTAAGTTAAATCTTGTCCTCTGACTAGCTTCATGGGGGTGATCTCTATGTCATACTCTTGCAAGATAGTGATCCATTTGGCCCTTTTCTTGCCTGGTTCACTCTGCATCAGTAACATCTTCACTGTTGCATCTGGTACTATTGCAATTACCTTGCTCCTTAAGATATAATGTCTAAATTTCTTGGTGGATCTTACCAAGGTGAGAGCTTGTCTTTCCACATCTAGATACCTTAATTCAGCATCTCTGAATGGGATACTCATAAAATCTATTGGCTTCTCTTCCTTGTTCTCATTCTTCTAGGTTAGCACAGTTTCACAAGTGTGAACAGAAGCAAAAGAATACATATAGAAATCCTTGGCATAATCAGGGCTACTGAGCACTGGAACATCAGTTATTGCCTTCTTAATGTCTTCAAATGTTGCCTTGGCTTTAGGAGTCCACTCTATTTTTGCATCTTTCTTTAGCATGGCATTTAAGGGCCTTACTATTTCAACAAATCCAATGATGAACTATTTGACAAAGTTTATTTTTCCAAAGTATGACTTCAACTCTTTCTTACTGTTAGGCAGCTAGAGTTTCATGATTGAACTTACTCGGTCTGGATCTATGGTGATCCCATCTTCTAATACTAGATGTCCTAATAATTTACCAGTGGTAACACCAAAAACACACTTCTTGGGATTTAAGGATATACCATACTTTTCACACCTCTGGAGCACCTTTCTCAAATCCACAACATGATTACCTCTCTATTTTGAGAAAATTTTCAAACAATCCATGTAGATAACTATGCATTGGCCAATCAGACCTCTGAATGCAATGTCCATGGCTCATTAGAATGTTACTCTAGCATTGATTAGACCAAAAGGCATATGCCTGTAGGTGGATATCCCCCACTTGGTGGTGAATGCAGTTTTTAGTCTGTCTATTTTATCCACCATAATATTCTAAACTACGTAAAATGGTATGCATGACCCTCGATAATCTATATCTATCAGAGTAGTCATTCATAAGTCCAAAATTTAGTAGCTGGAACTTGATGATAAATATGAACAATCATGCTAATTTTTTATAGTTTAATGTAAGCGGGGAGTTATGTGTCTCTATAGGGGGATATGAGATACCAATGCACTATTTTAGCAAGGTCATGTTAATATTTGGCAGACTGAAGAAATACAAATTAACAATTATAATGCAGATTTAAATACACGGAAATATAAAGAACACAATTCAACACAGATTTAGCGTGGTTCACCCAATGTGGGCTACATCCATAGAAACAGCCATCCAATATTTTTATTATCTAGCGTAAATCAAATTGATTACAACCTACAACTTGCAGCTCAATCCGCTGCTATGCTACAAGAAAATACACTGCAATCTCATTCATGCCTCATGACCTTTCACATTCTCCAGTTGCTTATTTATCAAGTCTTTTTGGTAGTTTGCAAAGTTGGTTTTCAATGTTAGCTAACCAAACTAACAACCAACACCTTTATTAAATATTGGGCATTTTTGCTTTGAAGGCACTGTCCCCAAACCCCATCGTGGGCTCTACCCCCCTACACTCCCCCATTAATTATTTTGGGGGGAAACCGTGACTATCAAAGTCAACAAATTTTAGCTTGTTGCATGTACTCACATCCCTACAGCATGATTAGTAACCACATACCAGCAATCTCCCACTTGGAGACTGATCGTGCTCCCCACCAAATAATCTCCCACTTGGAGACTGATCCTGGAGCAACACCGCTACACTTGTAGCTCCCACTGGATGATGCACCTGGACTTGGCTAGTTTCTCATTTCCACCATTATCATTCATGAAGGCCAATGGAGACTGATGAGGAAATCAGTTTCTCCCATGTGATAGCCTTCGTGAACATATCTATAAGATTTTCACTTGTGTGAATCTTTTCTAGATTCAACTATCCATCCTCCAAAACTGATTGGATGAAGTGGTTCCTGAGCTGAATGTGCTTAGTTTTTGGATGAAGTGCAAAATTCTTTGCAAAATGAATGGCACTCTGGATATCAGTGTACAATGGGCTATCTTCCTGTTGCTTGCCCAATTCCTCCAGAAAATGTTGTAACTAAATCATCTCCTTGTTAGCTTTGGTAGTAGCTACATACTCAACTTCAGTGGTTGAAAGGGCAACAACCTTTTGTAGTCTTGACATCCAACTGATTGTTGTTCCTCCTACAATAAAAACATACCTTGTAGTACTTCTCCTACTATCTATATCACCCTCCAGATCAGAGTCAACATATCCTCTTAGAGCAGTGTTTGATCCTCTGAAACATAGTGTCTTTGTAGTACCTCTCAAATACTTGAGAATTCATTTTACAACATTCCAATGTTCTATCCCTAGATTGCTCATATACCTGCTCACAACTCCAACAACATGTGCAATATCTAGCCTTGTGCATACCATCGCATACATCAAGCTACCAATCGCTAATGAATACGGTATTGTAGAAATTTTTTATACCTCCTCTTGTGTCTTTGGACACATCTCCTTAGTCAATTTAAAATGACTAGGCAAAGGTGTACTAACTACTTTTACATTTTGCATGTTAAATCTTTCCAACACCTTCTCTATATGCTCATTTTGAAATAAAAACAATTTTATGTTTTTCCTATCCCGTGAAATCCTCATACCAAGGATTTGTTTGGTTGCACCCAAATCCTTCATAGAAAATGTCTTTGCTAATTTCTACTTAAGCTCATTTATATGTTGCATGTTAGACCAGGTAACAAGCATGTCATCAACATAAAGTAACAAGCTAATATAGCTTCCATTAGCCAATCTTTTAAAATAAACACAATAATTAGAGTGACATCTGTTGTAACCTTGTTCAGCCATAAAACTATCAAATTTCAAATACCATTGTCGGGGTGCTTGCTTCAAGCCATACAAACTCTTCTTTAACCTGCACACCAAATCCTCCTTTCCTTTGACCTCATATCCCTGTGGTTGCTCCATCTAGATTTATTCTTCCAAATCCCCATGGTGAAAAGATATTTTTACATCTAGTTGTTCAAGATGCAAGTCTTATGCATCCACAAGACTTAGAATAGTCCTAATTAAAGTTATTTTTAAAACTAGAGAAAATATTTCATCAAAGTCTATACTTTTTTCTGTACAAAACCTTTTACCATGAGTCTGGCCTTATATCTTTTCTTGCCTCCAACTTCTTCCTTCATCTTGTAAACCCATTTATTTGGTAATGCTCTTTTACCTGCAGGCAATTGGACTAAGTCCCAAGTCTAATTCTGCAGAAAGGAATCCATTTCCTCTTTCATGCCTTGCTCCCACTATTGTTTGGATCTACTTGCATTACTTCTTCATATCCTTTTGGTTCAGCAGAATTAGTTAATAATATAAAATATAATGAAGGAGAAAATCATTCGGAAGGTCTACTTATCCTTGTGGATCATCTAACACTTGCAGGAGTCTACGAAATATCTTGTTGTTGTTGAGCATTAGATACCAATGGTATTTTTTTTCTAGAACTTCATCCAGCACCACATATTCTATTTTTTCATGTTCATGCTTCTTTTCCTATAGTTGATCTTTATAGATAACCCAAGAGAATGTTGCTATCAGATTGTTGGTTGCATCATTTAAGGGTAAGGCCTTACAATGGTATAAGGGTTTAAGGTTGAATTCTATTAGCACTTGGGATCAGCTAGGAGAAGCTTTGTGTAGGTAGTTTGAAGACAAATTAGATCACTTTTCCTTGGTGGAGCAGTTGAATCTATAAAAAGAGCACCTCATGAGCACATGTCTAATTTTAATTTTAAATTTCAAAGAATATGGGATAGGATCCCACAACTGGTAAGGTCTACTCTGGAATATATTTTTTTGTATTATCTAAGAGCATTAAATAGTGATTTTTCAGTGATGATTCAATCTATGGGTGGAAGAACACTTCTTGATGCTTATGATGTAGCCATTAGAGTTGAAAATAGTCTCATACAAGCTGGAAAAATTGCAACAGGACCTCCAATGCCTATATTTCTAGAGATACAACCCTTTATGCCACATATAATACCTGAAATAACAACTATTCCAATGACAACTAGTCAACCACCAAGTCAAGACAAAGCTACCTTAAGCCAATCCAATGACTTGCAAGAGGTAAAAGCCTTCTTCAAACCTTTGGAAATGAATTAGTGACTCTTAAAGGAAGCACACTTAGAATTATAGGCCCTATCAAATGCCTTACCAATCCAATTAGCCTCATAGGCCACCATTTCAAGCTAATTTTCAAGGTCACGGCCAAGCCACTAATGCTAAACCTTTCCATTCATATAACCCAAATGCTACTAGCACTTCTAGGGCATTAGTTTCTATCCAGAATAACTTAGTTTAGGACTATAAGTGGTGTTTTCCTTGTAACCAACCCCACAACCAAGCTGACAAGGGTCGTTATACCTCATCATTTAATCATATTTCTTTTGTCAAATCTAGGGCTGTGTCATTGACTATCTGTAATTAGGAATCCTATAGTTGTCAGTTTTATCTAACCAACTCTAATGGCCTTTACTGCTTTAAAGAAACTAATATTACTGATCAATCTACTATGAAATGAATTCCAAGAATGCTGAAAACAAACTGCATAATGAATTGCTTAAAGTAAATCTATATTACTCCTAATGGAAACATTCATTTATCTATGAAAACAATAACTATCTCTTTAAACAGAATCTAAAATAACAAAACAATGGTACTAGCCTTCTACCTTGGTGGTGAGAGTGGGCCCTTGCTCCACACCCTTAGGGCTGAAGACTAAAGTAAAGAATTAGCACAAGAGAATAATATCACAACTCAATTCAGTCCAATTCCATTAGCTTTGTATTCAGAAAATGTCTATATCAAAATAAGGTTACAGAAATCAGAAAAATAACCACTATCCTTTTTCTTGCTACTTCTGTAAGTTTATATCTAAATCTGTGATGAGATATCACTTACCCTATCTACTAGTTCATCTAAGAGATAACATCAATCTCTTTATTCTACTAACAATGTAACTACAGAATGAATATCCTTGCAATTAAAATAGATTTAGTGGAACAACAGTCCATACTAAATTTGAGTCTTAGTTTTTAAATACACTTGGGCAGCGAGGCCCTGAAATATAGGTATTTAAATCAGTTTATCAATAACTCATGAAAAATCAAAAAGAGACAAAAACTTCCAACAGTTAACTATAGACTGCCCTTAATTACTCAAGTGATTATTTGAGTAACATCAGGAGCATCCCGATCACCACCGGAAGTGTCTGACCGACAGTTGTGCTAGAAATCTGTATTGTGCTAAAGAGGCACCGGAGATGTATGTTTCAGTCTGTAGCTCCGAAGATATAATTGTGACCTTCTCATTCAGCTCTGGAGATGCTTGTGACTTCAGTCCAGCTCCGGAGATGGTTCACCTCCTTATCCCAAAATCTCTCCATTCAAATTGGAAACATTGGAGACTAGTTGTGGAATTCTGATGTCAGCTTCGGAGATCATTAGGACTACCTCTGGATATGCACAAAATTGTCTACCCGAATATCTGCACCTATTGATTCAAAAAGAGAAGATTTCTGCATATTTCCATCAATTCAATGCACATTAGTCCTTCAATCAGAAAACATGATTCTAAGTAATTCATCTCTTATTAATCATCATTAGAACAATCTTGTTAGCTTATTTTGGTGCAGTCATCAAGACAATGGAATAAGAAGGGAGAAAAAGAGGGGTAAAAAGGTGTATTTCATGGGTGTTACCTAGCACTCATCATCCCCCCGTACTTAAGGATTAGCAGGTCCTCCTGCTTCTCACAATCTGGACTTATTCTGGTGGAATATCCTATTAGTCAAGCTGTAGTCCTATGCATAGGTAGTCCAAGTGGTGCAGTTTGTATTACCATTTCCCCTATACTGATCAACTTGCTTCATCCACCCTTGCAATTTATCATCTTCCATTTGCTCAGCCCAGACAGGTAGTGGCTCAATGATGAGAGGGGATCTGAACTGGCCACCTATCCATTCCTATTGGTATTTATCCATCATTTTGGATATTAACCTGGCCTTCCTCATAAATAGCCTCAAGTTGGTAGGGGAAACCACTTCTCTCATTTTCTACTTTGAAGTTAAGAGGTTCCACCTCTTCTTTGCCACTGAAAGTACTTGATTGGCTGAACTGTTCATGAAGAGACCGAAATCAATAGAACATTCTTGAAGGTGCTTCAGATATAATGGCAAAATTTTTGTCTTACTTTTCAGGTGGTAGACATATGCCCTAAATTGGACCTTAAAAGCATGAGGGTTTGGACATTCTTTTCTGATGAAAAGACTTGTCTCTATATCCTTCTTGAGATAAGCATGCATTCTCTCATTCCAAATCTGATGATTTCTCATCAGTGACATAAATGCCTTAAGTTGACATTCCCCTACAAAATAGTTGATAATGAAGGTCATATCATCTACATAGAAACCATGCAAATACAATTCACACAGAAAATTTGTCTTCATCGGAAATTTTCATATATGCTTCCATGAACCCCTCCCCTGTTTCTGTGTTCTCAGCAAGATTAGATAGGACCAAAGACAGTTTTCTCTGCAAAACTCTCTCGTGTAAGAACAGAGCATAACTTCCACTTGGGGGCCTGTAAGACAGGATTTCAGATGAAATGGAAGCCACCTGACTGACTTTTTCTTCCAGGGTTTCCACTCTTTTGGACATGGCAATAACTACCCTCTGTAATTGCAGCATAGGCTTAGAAGCCTCATATTCTCTACATCTCCTTTCCCAATGGAACAGGGCCTTAGGAATATCAATTGGGATTGGGCCCACATATGGATCTGTTTGTACCTCCTATTCAATGGTTGTCCCTTGGCTAACTAACTCATGAATATATTCCTCCTAATCATCTATTTTAATGTTGGCCCAAGTCAATTGTTTATCTTGGCTCTGTACTTTCTCAATCAATACTGCAATTATTATGAGACTATTGTCTCTAGCCTTGGTAAGATCATAAATACTCTGTACTATCTCTATCTCCTTTTCCTTAATGATTTTAGCTATCTCAGTCTCCTGGGCTTCCAATTCTGCTTCCTTCTCCTGAATTCTTTGTTGTTTACTCTAGAGCTCTATTTGCAGTTTTCAATTACTTGTTTTTGCTCAATCTCTTTCTCCTTCATGACCTTCTTGAGGTTAGTGATAATCAAATTTTTCCCCCATAATAATCTTTTTAGATTATCAATCTCTTCTAACATCTACTGCTCTTTTGAAATTTCAATATCCTCTTGATCAGAGGGGTGAGAGTAAGCCCATGTTTCTTCTTCTATGTGCTATACATCAAGATCTTCCACAGCCATTGGCTCTTCACTACCAACCACATCTATTTTCTCTGTTTCAACTTCCCCTGCAGCCTCCCTGTCCTTCTTTTCTTCTTGAGTCTTCTTTGCAACTACTGGCATTGATGAAGGTCTAGCTTTTTCCTCAGAAGTTCTGAAACCCAGAAGAACTTTAGCTAGGAGAGGAGTGTCTTTCTCAGCTTGGGTAAACTACCTTTTCCTTTTGCTTCCTTGTAGCATAGGTGGAACAGATGCCTCCAGAGTAGGTATATCATCATCAGAATTAGAGGAAATAGTAAAAGTTGGTCTTTGTTCTGTCTCCGGAGCAGGGGAATGTTGTGTATGAACAAATGGCTCAGGAGAAACCTCTCTTTGTTTCTTCTTTCTTATTAGAGGAATGTCATCTGAGTCATGGGATGGTTCTTCAGCCCAATAGTGTATGTCAGAGTCAGTTTTCTTTGAAATTCTCTTTGTTTTCTGACCCTGGCTTTCCCTTGTTGGTCTTGTTGGAGTAGATTCCTTAGCCAAGGTCATTTTTCTCCTTGCTGAGCGAGTCATATATGGTGTATGATCAACAACAGGTTCTCTAATTTATTTTCCTTTCCTCTTCTTGTCAGAAATAGGGGTAGCAGATGATGTTGCCTCCAGTGAGGGTTTTAAATCTTTACCCCTCCTAGTAGCTGGAGATGAAGTTGAAGGTTCTGCCTCCTTTTCTTGATGGGTAGAGGAGGCCTCATCTACACTCTGTACCCTTTCTGGTACTCTATTCTGGGGTTTGTTATCTAAAAATGTTTGCCATAATGCCTCTCCATCAGCTTGAGTCAGGAAGTGATGTTTAACAACCAGAAAATGAGGCCATGATGTTTCTTAGGGGCCTTCCCTTGTTGATACTTTTCTGCATATGCTCTAATGGCAGAGTATAGGAAGTTTAGAAGATTTATGCTAAATTCTGGATGTACATTTCCATGCCTCAAAAAAATCAGCATTTTCATTATAGGCCCTAGAACTATGGAAAATTGACCATCACATGTAAAATATTTCATCAACCATAGAGCTACAGATTGCCATGGGTTTGGAAGTGATGACCTAAGAATTCATTTAACCTCGTTCTTGTTCAAATGCAACTGTATTGTAAGTTTACCTTCTACGGAGAAATTTCTAATCAAATCAGCATATAAAGTTTTTAGATGGTAGAACCTCTCACCTTGTTCAAGCAATCCAAAATATGACTAATAGTGGTTGCAGAGAGATTAACTTGAACTCCCCTTACAACTATCTGATTGTCCCTCAGGTTTCTTAAGAAGTCATCAATAATATCCTCTTGAAACGCTTCAAACTTTTCCAGAAACTCCAGCCATCCTGCATTTCTAAGAATTTATGCTTCATCATGCAAGAGACCTGTAATACTTTCTAGCTCTGATTTCTTCTTAATCCCCATTTCTAAGTCCTTTTTCCACCCTCTATGCTAAAATTCTCCCTCACTTTTTTGTGTAGTTTGTTTTTCCTCCTTTAACTCCATAGGCTCCGAAGGACTATATCAGCTGACTCTATTCTTCAGGGTATTTTGTAGTTTTGAATAAGGGTTATTATGTTAATTCATTTACTGGCTTGGACTATGGAAAAAGAATTTAAAATCAGTTAGAGTGCCTATGTGGTCATAATTGTAGCAGAATGATGGGACACTCCGTAGACATGGTGACAGTGTAGCAAAGATGGCGGCATGCATGAGGAGAAAAGGGAAATAATGGCAAGGGAATGTGTCATAATAACAACATCCAAAAATAGAAATAACAAGACAGTTACTAACTAATGCTTAATTAAAGAGAAGTACCTGAACTAATCTTAATGATGACGGCCCAATGTACCTGGTTGTAACGCCGTAGCTTTGATGAGACTAGATGTGACTTGGCACATAAGCAACTTCTGCATGGCTTTGAAATGGCGTCAGCATCCTTGTTGTCACATTCCGTGCAATCATTTTTGCTAAGTGGTTTGAGAATGCCATCTTTTCAGGTGATGTCAACACAATCATTTGTAAGTACATGCGCATGAGAGTAATGACCTTTTTCTCAATTGTCGATGATATGCATGTTGACATCATATTTGTCCTTGTCATAAAGTGGAGGATGAGTCATGATGACCTCATCAAATGACATCTCTACTTTATTGCCTGGAGAGGTGGGTCCCCTTCCAATTTATTATATTCATGAATAGCTCTTTATTGGTGGAGCACCAGAGGTGCTCCTAATTTGCGAGTGCCAGAGGTGCTCCTTATTTGTGAGTGTCGGAGGTGTGTTTGAGTAACTTTCGGCACTTGATCATCTCTGTAGCTTGATTATTCTTATCTAGAATGAAGAAGGGAACTACCATTTGCTAGTTTTCAATCCCCTTGGTCAAGAAAGACAGCCATTTACTGGTTTTCTATTTTCCTCTTTCTTTTTTTTAAGAAGGCCGCCATTTGTTGGTTTTCAACCTTCTTTTTTTTCAGTCCAAATCTGTGACAGAGGATGTCTCCCCTATAACCAAGCACAAATCTTTGATGAACTCTTGCTTAGTGGATGGCCTTTTATAGAGTCTAATTCGGTGGCCATTCACTAAAAATGTGTCCGTGCTTCCATCAATAGGTTCCAATAGCATTGTTCCATTCTCAAAAAGTTCCTTTATCTGGTAAGGACCCATCCAATGAGTTTGTAGCTTTCCCTTGAACTCCTTGAATTTAGAATCATATAGGAGAACCCAAGCACCTTGCTGAAATATCCTTCTCTTGATGTGTTGGTCATGCCATTGCTTCCTCTGATATGGAACCAATTCTATTTGTTGAATGGCTTATGTCTGAATTTCATCTAACTCATTGAGATGAAGAATTTTGTTTTGTTGGCCTATAGACAATGGTAGACCAATATCTAATGCAATTTTAAGTGTCTGGAGCTCAAATTCTATAGATAGAATGGGCTTCTTTCCATAGACTAACTCATATGGTGAGAATTTTGTTGTGGACTTCCAAGTGGTATTGTAAGCCCAAACTACTTCAAGTAATCTGTTAGCCCAATCTTTTCTATTCATTGCCACTGTCCTTGTCAGAATGTTCTCAAGTTCCCTATTAGTCACCTCTACCTGCCCATTGGCTTGAGGATGGTAAGGTGAAGATTTCCTGTGCTTGACTTGATATAAATCTGTGAATGCTCTGATTACCTGTGAAGTAAACTAAGGTCCTATGTCTGAAACTATGGATCTTGGGCCTCCAAACCTTAATAAAATCTTATTATAAAGGAAATCAGCAACTTTCTCTTCTCTTACAAATTGCAATTTCTGCACTTCAGCCCATTTAGTGACATAGTCTGTGCATACAAGGATGTACTCTTTGCTTGATGATGGTGGAGAAATTGGTCCCACAAAGTCTAGACCCCACTGTTCAAATGGCTCCATCATTACTTAAGGATGCAGTAACATCTCCTAGGTGAAGGTTGGCTGTCCCATTCTTTGGCACCGGTCACATTGTTGCACATACTTCTTTGTATCCTTATGAATAGAGATCCAGTAGTAACTAGCTCCCAGAATCTTGTGGATGCTTCAGTGTGAGGAATAGTGCCCACCAAATGGTTCATCATGACATGCCCTTAAGACATCAAAAATTTCATCAGCTTTTAAAACACCCGTGCAAAATGAAGTCAGGACCACATTTAAATAGCAAACCATTTAACCATTTGTAAGATAAGCTTTCCTTAAGTAAGTGTTTCTTTTGTTTTGAGGTAAAATGGGATGGATATAAGCCTGTAGCTAAGAGATTAGCTATGTCAACAAACCAAGGTGCAGTAGAGGAGATAGCAAAAAGATGTTCATCTGGAAATCTGTCCTCCACTAGCTAGTTCTCTCCACCTGTATGCAATCTTGACAGAAAGTTAGCAACCAAATTAAATTTGCCTAGATTATCAACTATGGTAATGTCAAATTCCTACAACAACAATAACCACCTAATTATCCTTGCACCTACTCCTGGCTTATTTATTAAGTATTTTATGGTTGCATGATCAGTATGTACAAATATTTTGTATCCAGTGAGATAATGCATGAATTTGTTTATAGCATAGATGACTACCAAGAATTTTTTTTCAATTGTGGTATAGTTTCTTTCTGCAGAGGTAAGGTTTTTTTTGATGTAATAGATGGCATGCATACTTTCTCCTTCCTCCTTTTGTCCTAAGATTGCCCCAATGGACTCATTAGAAACATTAATTTGTATGTGAAATGGTAGAGTCCAATTAGGTCCTCTCAAAACAGGTGTGACAGTAAGCTTCTCTTTTAGGGTTTCAAATGTTGATTGACAATCCTCTATCCATAAGAATTATGTGTCTTTGTTAAGCAGGGTAAACAGGGGGGCAGCTATTCTGCTAAAATTTTCTATAAATCTCCTATAGTAGCCTACATGACCCAGAAAACTTCTAACATCTGTCTGATTTTTAGGTGAAGGCAGCTGTTGGATCACTTCTATTTTGTTTTGATCTACTTTGATCCCATTTGCTGAAATGTGGTGTCCCAATACAATTCCTTCCTCTACCATTATGAAGCACTTTTCATGGCTCAAGGATAATTAATTCTTTTCACAACATTTTAGTACTTTTTTCAAGTTTATGAGAGCTTCTTCAAAGTTGTCCCCATACATAGTAAAGTCATCCATATAGAGCTCCATGCACTCATTAGTTAATTCAGCAAAGATGGCTAAAACAAGCCTCTAAAATGTAGCTGGAGCATTACATAGTCCAAATGGAAGAACTTTGTAGGCAAAAGTTCCCCAAGAATAAGTGAAAGTGGTTTTATCCTGATCTTCAAGTGCTACTTGGATTTGATTGTATCCACTGAACCCATCTAGGAAAGAAATATACTTTCTTCCAGCAAGGTTGTCCAACACTTGGTCAATGAATGGTAAGGGAAAGTAGTCCTTTTTTGTAGCTTTGTTTATCTCCCTATAATCAATACACACTCTCCATTTCCCATTCTTTTTAGGCACTATGACTAAGGGTGAGACCCATTGACTGTCTGAGATTGGATATATAAACCCTGCTTGCAGCAATTTTTCTATTTTAGTCTTAACAATGTCTTTTAAAGCAGGATTCAGTCTTCTCTAGGGTTGTCTGACAGGTTTGACATCTTCAGTGTATATACAATGAGTACATATCTCAAGAAGGATGCCCTTCATATCTTGGTATTCCCAAGCAAAAGCTGTTGAATGGGAAATTAGGAGTTTGATAAGTTCTTCCTCCTATTTTTCTGCTAACAGGGTGTTGATATTCAGTGTTTTCCTAGGTAAAACCATAACCTATTTTGTGATCTGATCCATAGATGTAGTCAATCCATATACTGGATTCATGGTATTGAGGGGGCAAGAATGTGGAAGCAACATGTGGAATGTGGCTAAGACTTTGTAAAAGGTTTCTCCACAAGGAATGATATTTGCTAGGGTACAATGAGCAGAAGTGAGAAGTTCTCTCCTTCAATCTTGGGCTAGCTCCATTATATCCTCATTAATAATAATGTGGGTGATATCTTCAGTTGTATCATAGTGAATTTCTTCTTCTAACTCACCCAAATGTTCTTTGATGGTAACCATAGCTACTAAGGCACTGTTTTCCATGTTATCCAGTTCATCTACCCATACCCTTCCTTTATAATTTATTGATGGTTTAGCTAGAGGATACAAAGATATTTTCTTCAAGTCTATCCCATTAGAAATGAACATATCCCTAGCTCAACAATCAATAGATGCTACTTTTGTAGCCAGCCATGGTCTTCCTAATATCAATGGATAAGCATTTCTCTAATTTCTTAGCTCTAATATCAGGAAGTCTACTGGGAATTCCCATGATTCTATCACAACTGGAACATCAGTAATCACCCCTTTTGGAATAGCTACTGACTGGTCAGCAAGTTGAAGGATTGTAGATGTGGATTGGATACATGTTAAGGCTAATTTGTCCATTGTATGAACTATCATTACATTCATTGTTGCTCCCAGATCAACCAAAACATTTAAAATTTCTACCCCTGAGATGTAAACAGTCATGACAAAATTTCCAAGGTCTCCATATTTTGGGAGGAGCACTTCTCCCATTAGGAGGTCTAATACCTTTCCTTCCACCTGGATAGTTGAGGGAAAGTTCTTCTTTCTTCCCTAGGTCTTGACACAATGTTGTTTGATGAGTTGGTTAAGTTCAGGTACATCTCTAATTTCTTGGAGGAGTGGAATTTCAATGTTCAGTTATCTAATTTCTTGTAACAGTTCTGATTCCAGGGTAGATTGGACTTGTTTTTGTAAGATTTTTTTCTAGGAAACATGTTGTTTGAGTCGTTCTGGGTATGGTGCTAGTTTTTCCATCTCTGGAGCATCTCTGGAGCTTTTATGAGAAATGTTTCCAAGGATGTTCTCTGGAGTCATTCTTTTAGGAGGATCTCGGCAATTATCCAAGGATGATTCTTTTAGCACTCTTTCGGTAGTAATCTCCTCCGGAAGCTGAGTGGAAGGATTTTTAGGTTCCTCATCATTGGTTACTTCAACTATAGTTAGAGGAGATGGTCTTGGAAGTGCTTTCCTAGAATGCAACTAGAGATTATTGGAATAAATAGCATTAATTCCAACCATGTTTTCTTGTTCTTTCATGTAAACAGCTGCTTCCTACTTATTCCATGGATTTGGTATAGGTTGAGCTGGTAAGGGTGGTTGGCTAACTGGTTCATTTTGTGACTAACCTTGTGTGTTGGGAGGTCCAATTAGCAATGCTTGTTGTTGAGGTTGGAAACGTCTAGGTTGTCCCTGGTACTATTGATTATATCCCTGTTGAGGACCCCAATGAGGCTGCATGTTTTGTGATCCAAACTGTGGTGGCCATTGTTGATTTCCCCAGGGCTAATTTTGCCAATGTTGTTTTTCCATTGTTGATTTGGCCAATCCTGTTGTCCCCAAGGAGGATTATTTTGAGGCCCATGCCAAGTTGGATTCCATTGATTATTTCCCCAATTAGAAGGACCCCTATAAGAAGTCTAGTTTGGATCCTGATTATAAGAGAAATTTCCAGCTTGTTTTTGTCCTACATAGTTCAAGTCCTCCTCTACAATGGCATTCTTTTTACTTAGCCTTTTTAAGGTTGTAAGTTGACTGCATTGACTAGTAGGATGTTCCCTATCACAGATCTGACAGATCTCTTCTTTATCTAAAGGGCATTCTCTCAACAGATGTGTGTTTCTACACCTAGGACAATAGATGGAGAGTGGTTCAGTTGTTCTGTCTTGATCATTTGTTCCAGTTTTTGCCTGAATCCCATCTAATGTGGTATTCAGTTGGACTAGAATATCTATTTTAAAATTTGCAATTTCCTCCATTAACTATCCTATTTCATTCTTCCCTTTGAAATATTTGGGCGTTCTCACTCCATCTTGGGTTCTGGAATAGTTCATGCAGAGTTCTTCTATAGCAGGCATATCCATTTTGTTAATATTCCCTTTTCCCATCAGATCCAGTGCCTATTTTGATTCTTTATCTAATCCTTTTACAAACAGGGTTCTTGCCAAAGAATGATTTACAGGGTTGCCATATCTTCTCAAAGCAAAGTTGAACCTATCCACATAATCCTCTAAGGTCTCTTCCTCCCTCTATTTAATTTTGAATAATTCCTCATTCTTATCACTGACTCTACATTAGTCCTGGTATTTTCCCAAGAATTCTATCTCCATCTGATCCCAAGAATGGATGAATTTTTGGGGCAGGCCCATAAACCATCTCATTGCAGAATACTTTAGGGTTGAGGGAAACAGTTTCAGTTTTTATTATCTTATCCATAATCATAAGTCTAGCATACCACTTTGAATTCAAACAAAAACTGACCTGGATCCTCAGAAGTAAGACCCCTAAAATTTGGCAAGTGTGCAGGTGAAATATTTTTCATAGGGGCATTATCTCTAGCAGCTAGAACAATGGGATATGAGAAGGTTCTTGGAGCCTGATTTTCCTCATCTCCATGATTATCAATTTTATCATCCATGTTTAGTACTAGTTCTTCTTCTTGAGGTTCTAGGAAAATAGGTTTTGGCAAAGGGTCTGCTTGGAATTTCTATTGTAATTCCTGGATATAGTCAGCAAGTGGAAGATTTGGAGGATTGAAAGGATTGTTAATTTCAGGTGTAGCTTCCAAGGTAGGTTCTAGATGTCTCTCTTCAACAAGATCTTGTGCCACCCCACTACTTTCTCCTATAGTTTGATGGGGTGTCTGTGTTATGTATCTTCCTTTTGAATCCCTAGCTCTAACCATACAAATCTATCTTAAAACTGTTTAGCTAAGTTTTCCTAATTAACACAGTATCCCCGGCAACGGTGCCAAAAATGACAAGGGTCATACCTCATCATTTAATCATATTTCTTTTGTCAAATCCAGGGTTGTGTCCTTGGCTATCTGCAATTAGGAATCCTATAGTTGTCAGTTTTATCTACTAACTCTAATGACCTTTACTGCTTTAAAGATACTAATATTACTGATCAATCTACTATGAAATGAATTCCAAGAATGTTGAAAACAAACTGAACAATGAATTGCTTAAAGTAAATCTATATTAATCCTTCTAATGGAAACATGCATTTATCTATGAAAACAGTAACTATCTCTTTAAACAGAATTTGAAATAACAAAACAACGGTACTAGCCTTCTGCCTTGGTGGTGAGAGTGGGCCCTTGCTCCACACCCTTAGGGCTCAAGACTAAAGTAAAGAATTAGCACAAGAGAATAATATCACAACTCAATTCAGTCCAATTCCATCAGCTTTGTATTCATAAAATTTCTATATCAAAATAAGGTTACAGAAATCAAAAAAATAATCGATGTCCTTTTTGTTGCTACTTTTGTAAGTTTATATCTAAATCTGTGATGAGATATCACTTACCCTATCTACTAGTTCATCTAAGAGATAACATCAATCTCTTTATTCTACTAACAGTCTAACTATAGAATGAATATCCATGTAATTAAAATAGATTTAGTGGAACAACAATCCATATTAAATCTGAGTCTTAGTTTTTAAATACACTTGGACAGCGAGGCCCTGAAATATAGGTATTAAATCAGTTTATCAATAACTCATGCAAAATTAAAAAGAGATAAAAAGTTCCAGCAGTTAACTATAGACTGTCCTTAATTACTCAAATGATGATTTGAGTAACATCAGGAGCATCCCGATCACCACTGGAAGTGTCTGACCAACAGCTATGCTGGAAATCTGCATTGTGTTAAAGAGACACCAGAGATGTATGTTTCAGTTTGTAGCTCCGGAGATATGATTGTGACCTTCTCGTTTAGCTCCGGAGATGCTTGTGACTTCAGTCCAGCTCCGGAGATGGTTCACCTCCTTATCCCAAAATCTCTCCATTCAAATTGGAAACATTGGAGACCAGTCGTGGCATTCTAATGTCAACTCTAGAGATCATTAGGACTACCTTCAGAGATGCACAAAATTGTCTACCCGAATACCTACACTTGTCGATTCAAAAAGAGAAGATTTCTGCATATTTCCATCAATTCAATGCACATTAGTCCTTCAATCAGAAATCATGATTCTAAGTAATTCATCTCTTATTAATCATCATTAGAACAATCTTGTTAGCTTATTTTGGTGCAATCATCAAGACAATGGAATAAGAAGGGAGAAAAAGAGGGGTAAAAAGGTGTATTTCATGGGTGCTACCTGGCACTCATCACAAGCCACTTGTCCAAATGATGTCCTCAATCAAGCACTAATGGTACAAAATGCCTCAGTTCCTCAAAATGCATTTGTTGGAATACCATCATAGTAAAAAGCTCTTCAAGAGCATGTACAAGATAATAGTACTCTTCTAAATTGGCAAGGGGAAGATTTTGTGGAGTGAATTGGTTGCAAGGTCAAAATCAATATTCTACTTCTATGGTAGCCAATACAAGGTCAAAGAAAACGGCCATGGTAGTGGAACAACCAGTTGATAAAGGTTTTTTTCAGTATTCTCCAATGTTGCAAGGGGTTGCTATTCCTACTTCAGCTCCAAATGTACAAGAAATTCATAAAAATCAAATTGTAGCAAGTAAAGAACAACCTAGATGACATGCTCAATCAAAACAAGTGCAAGAAGCTACTACTACTAAGGTAAAATAAAAGGTTAGTTCTATCCCATTTAATATTCTTGAGCATATGAAGAAAACAAATGTGAGTATATCCATGTGGGAGTCCTTGTCTATCCCTAGAAAAAAATACATTTTACAAGCTACCTTGTCTAACCTTAGTATTTTAAATGTGTCATCAAAATAGCAACCAAAAGTTGTCCTCACAAAAACACCTATTCCAATGCCAACTAGTTAAACACCAAGTCAAGACAAAGCTACCTTAAGCCAATCCAATGACTTGCAAGAGGTAAAAGCTTTCTTCAAACCTTTGGAAATGAATTAGTGACTCTTAAAGGAAGCACACTTATAATTATAGGCCCTATCAAATGCCTTACCAATACAATTAGCCTCATAGTCCACCATTTCAAGCTAATTTTCAAGGTCAAGGCCAAGCCACTAATGCTAACCCTTTCCATTCATATAACCTAAATGCTTCTAGCACTTCTAGGGCATTAGTTTCTATCCAAAATAACTTAGTTTAGGACTATGAGTGGTGTTTTCCTTGTAACCAACCCCACAACCAAGCCACTTGTCCAAATGGTGTCCTCAATCAAGCACTAATGGTACAAAATGCCTCAGTTCCTCAAAATGCATTTGTTGGAATACCATCATAGTAAAAAGCTCTTCAAGAGCTTGTACAAGATAATACTACTCTTCTAAATTAGCAAGGGGAAGATATTGTGGAGTGAATCAGTTGCAAGGTCAAAATCAATCTTCTACTTCTATGGCAGCCAATACAAGGTCAAAGAAAAGGGCCATGGAAGTGGAACAACCGGTTGATAAAGGTTTTTTCAGTCTTCTCCAATGTCTCAAGGGGTTTCTAGTCCTAATACAGCTCCAAATGTATAAGAAATTCATAAAAATCAAACTATAGCAAGTAAAGAACAACCCAAAGGACATGCTCAATCAACACAAGTGCAAGAAGCTACTACTACTAAGGTACAATAAAAGGTTAGTTATATCCCATTCAATATTCTTGACCATATGAAGAAAACAAATGTGAGTATATCCATGTGGGAGTCCTTGTCTATCCCTAAACAAAAATACATTTTACAAGCTACCTTGTCTAACCTTAGTATTTTAAATGGGTCATCAAAAGAGCAACCAAAAGTTGTCCTCACAAACTCACCTCAGCCAAAGAATAAACAACAAAGTAAAGATGTCAAACCCTCTCCTTTCTATGTTTCATTGATCATTGGCAACCACTTAGTCCACAACTACATGATAGATTTAGGAGCCAGTAGTTAAGTCATGCCTAAACAGATAGTTGACAAGCTTTGCCTAGAGTATGAACCTCTTTCAAAAGGAGTTCTGAAGTTGGATGGGAAAACCATAAAGATTGTTGGTGTCATAAAAGGATTGAGTCTCACTTTGCATACATGTCCTAATCTCTCAATTCCTCAAGATGTCCTTATCATTGACCTCCCACCCTACTTTGCATTTGTTGATAACTGAGAGGGGGGGTGAATCAGTTATCCTAATTATTTCTGCTTTCATGAACTTTATTAATAATCAATGTAACATTAATTCAAATGAGCTAACATAACCATGAAATGGAAATACACATGACGCAATATTTTTGACGTGGAAACCCTGTTAAGGGAGAAAACCACAGGGTGATTAACCCAAGATTGTATTCTCTGTTAGAAGAATGGAAATACAAAATGGCACTTGCCAATTAGGGCTCACTGCCCGAGCACACTACTCACAAGAAGGCACACTGCCTACAAGAGACACACTGTCTACAAAAGGAGTGTTATACAATACTTGAACTGTTTGGTAGCATCTACATATGTTGGGGTTCAGTTCCGGTTAGGCTCAGTACACTGATCTACTGCACTTCATCTTTCCTCTTCTCTTGTGCTGCTTTCCTTTCACATACCGAACCTTCCTTACTGCTTCTGCTCTGCTCTGCTTTTATTCACTCATCACATACACCCAGAACACATCTCACAATTGAATCCATCATGTATATATATCTGCACAAGTGATTTCATCACCTTTCTAGTCGGCACCCGGAATAGTCAATCTTTTCACAAACTTTGATCTGTCGGCTGAATCCTTGCACACTATGTAATGTGGATCAATGTTATACTTGTGGAAATCATTAATCATGTTGGCTAAACATAATTCATGTCTTCATAACCTTTACCAACATCAGCAACACATCCGGAGTAATGTCTGATGTCCTGCCAGTCAGTTCTTGCTCTGTTTACATTGTCACATGAGAACCCGACACTCAAACATTCATATCTCTTTATCCTTTTCACACTGGAGGCTCAAACCTTGGAATCTATCAGTCAAGATACTCCTCTTGACTTCCCCAAATCCACACTTCACCAAGATACTTTCTCTGAGGGATCCGGACCTGTCTGTCAGACCTCACCACATGCTCTGTTCCTGTTTACCGGACCACAACATTCTTCACTCTGACTTCCGGTAGAGACATACCATGACCTACAGATGTGTGAGATGAATTTTGTTGCCATCAATGACAACAATCATGAATCCATATAGTGTCTCTTGCCAACAATCTCCCCCTTTGGCATTGATGGCAACACTTAGTGAAAAATGACTAAGTGTTTACACTGTGCTCCCCCTTGGCTGATGCTCTATTTTTATATACATTTTTCGGAGCTCCCCCTTAGTTGGATTCCTCATTTTTCACTGCTCTTCACTCCCCCTTTGAGATCAATGGCAAAGGGTAGGGTCCGCATACCAAAAGTTTCAAAAAATTTAACTATACTTAGCCGCATATTACATACTCACATAAACTAAAGAATGTCTGCAAAGGATGTCTTCAATTGGACAAGTTCTATAGCCCAACTTTGCTTCATTCTATCCAAAATTGAAATGTGACCACTCAACAAAAGCACAAAAGCTTCTGCCCTCTTAAGATCTGTCAGATCATTGGTTTGGGCGATAGTCTAAGCATCACTTATGGCCTCATGCATGCCCTCTAACTTAGGGATAATGATTCTTCTGAGTTCACCCATCCGGCTAATTATGTTCTTCTTTTCCTTCTCAAAATTCTTTATTACATTTGTGATTGCAATAGTCTGACACTCTTGATTGACTATGGAGGAAGAGAGAGGATCAAAACTTTGAGACAAACTTAGTAGTTTATCATCTTGCTCTTTTATTTTCTTCTCAATCTCTACTGTTGCTTTGGACCATGAAATACAAAATTTGTATACTTTTCCGCCATCTATAAGAGCATTTTCTAAGCTCTTTATCCCAATATTCATATTACTTCTATCATTAATGATCAACCCTTGTATCTCTGAGAATCTCTTATTCAAAAACTCCTTCCGGACCTTTTCTTCAGCTGACTTCTCTAGAGAATCAAAATGTGTACTAACACTGCTGACTAGAGTTTTGAGATTACCGGAAGAGGAGGCTGTGGGATCTTTCTGAAACGATGGTATAATCTTTTCAAGCACTCCAGAAGCAGCTTCTATCAACTCACAGTCTTCCATGTGAGACTTTAGGAGTTTTTCTTTAGCCTTGGCATTAGTAAATGAAGCAATCTTCATTGTCTGTACTGGAGAAAGAGAATCAAAGTTAAATGGTCCTTGTAGAAGCTCCGGTTCATCAATCTCCATTGTTTCTTGTTCAAGAATTCTTGGACAATTTTTGTAGTGTCTCTTGCCGGAGACAGATGTTTCTTCTCTTCTACATTCTTAGGGCTGTCCCTTGGAGCTTTCTCTCCTTCCACATTCTTACCACTATCAGTTGTGGTTTCCTCTGTTGGGGTCTTCTCTTCCTCTGCAACCTTGGTACTATCAACTTCTTTTTCCTTCACTCCTGCTTCTTTCTCATGTATTCTGTCTTCTCCTTTAGATCCAGAAGCTGTAGGGGAAACCAAAGGAGAGATATTTGTTTGTCCATGAGCCACCTCTTCTGGAATAGAGGATTCTGAGCCCTTGTCTTTACCAGAGTCCTCTGTGATGGGAATGCTGAACTTTTTAAGAGTATTCCAGAGAATCTCTTCAGTCTCTTTTGCCACTTTGTCGGTTTCACCAAGCAGGAGCTGATTCATCCTGGCTTTGCTCTGGAACTCATCCTTGCACTCTTTAAAGATCATATTCATTTGCTGCGGAGTGATTGAAGGGAAGAGCTGAATGGCGACCTGTTCCCAGATCTCGAGGTCTTTTGCTTGAGCATTGTTCTTCCTCATTTCAAGCCTTTTCTCTAAGCTTTTGGGAATTAGAGAGATTATTTCAATAAAATCTTTGTTGTAAGTGTTCAAAAACTGAACTGTGGCTTCCTCCAGAATCTTTTTATCTGCTTCATTATATTCATCATAAAATTCTGTTAAGGGTTGCAGGTTTCCATCCACAGTGACTGCTTTTACTACAACGTCCAAGGATAGAGTGGGTTTTTCAGAAAATTCCTCTTCGTTCTCTTCTTCTCCTTGACTGGTAGAATGTTCACTGGATGATTTCTTCTTCTTCTTCAGTTTCCTTATCTCCTCATCTGATTCGGTTTCCTCATCATCTTTTAGGCTAACATAGGACCTTGTTGCCTTTTTCTTTGTTCTCTTTTCTCCTTTTCCAGATGATTGTGCTTTCAATTTAGATGCCCTTGAGCTTTTGGCAGTGGCAGGTGCAGATCTCTTAGATGATCTAGTCCGGGTGGAGGTTTCTACCGGAGCACTTTCCTTGCTTTTCTTTTCTGCCTCTTTCTTCTCTTCCTCAGCCCTTTCCATCTTTTTCTTGTGGGCATCAAGTGCCTCCTTTGAGATGCCAAGGCCTTGGGCAATATTTTTTTACCTCTTTTCTCACCTTCCTCTTGATCTCAGGTTCTCTGAGTTGCACATGAATCTTTACACTCAGCTCCTCAAAGGTTCCAAATCTTTCTGCTTTTGAGTCCTTTGGTTGACTAAGCATGTGTTGAACATGCAGCTCTACAATTTGTTTATCAACTTCATACCCCATAGGCATGATCTAGACTGTCCTTGGCTCTACTGCCTCCATTAGGCATTGATCAGTGTCTACCATGAAGCACACTATATCCTTGTATTTCTCAACTACTGATTTAGGGATTCTCTCTCTAATTTGCATTGTATTTTGAAATTGCTTGAAGTAACCCCACAGAGCTGTATTCCTTGCCTTAGCATCCCCAAGTTAATGCAAGTAGTCTCTGATCTGAATTGCTACCGGTTTGTCATTTTGCCATACCCATCCATTTGATCCAGGTAGCTCATTCATGAAGTAGAAAAATAGACATAGTATTAGTCCACCATATTTAAAGGAATTCTTCTTGTCCTTTTTGATTTTCTGTATGTTTTCCATTAGTTGGCTCAAAAGAAGTTCACAGAGATCATATTCTGCATTGTTTCTCAGCATCTCATAAGCAATATATACTACAGTTCCAGATACTAAATTCTCCCTACTGGAGTGATATATCTTGTATCCTATTATCATAGATGCAAACTTGACATCCGGGTCAGTAATATCTTCAATGGTCGTTGCCCTCTTATCAAATTTTGATCTGGTGGCCTCAGTTACAATATTGTTTTTGACAGATTTGAAGACAGGTATCCCTCCGGAGGAGTATAAACCAATTATTGCCCTAATTGCCTCCTTTGTGATCTTGCAAGGTTTGTTCAGCCATAGGAAGTTATCATGCACCCTACTCAATACATATCGGACCCATTCATCTTCTTCAAAACAGGGGAAATGAATGAACTGATCAAATGTGTCTCCTGGATGCCCTTATATTCTGGTTTAAGCTCAAAAGTATCATCTATCAATTGTTTGTGATAGATGTCTCTCAGTTTAAATTCCCCAAACTCTTCAATATTTGCATGTATGTAAACCCTAATGTCTTCTGTGTGCAAAATGCCATGTAGAACACTAGAGAATGCTCCTAGGGGATCTACCTCCAATGATTTGTATGGATGTTTCTTGAATTCAAGGCGGGGCCTATCAGAGATCTTTACTATATTCAGAGTATGCATCTTTCAAAGCTTTGCAGAGAGACATTGAGAACGAAAATTACCTTTTGCGCCTTTCGGTTTCACGTAGTTGGCCAGATTGATTTCTGGATGAATTGACTTCTGCAAATGATCTTTGATGAAGTGGAATTTTGTTGCAGAGCTTCACTTTTTGTTTCTTCTTGAATGCAGAATGAATAAGTGATTAATGAGAAAAACCCTTATATTGCTCCGCAAACCCTAATGTTAGGTTGCAATAAATGCTCGACCTAAGTTATTCTGGTTTGCCTTATTCAGATGACTTGGAGAACCGGATCAATCCTGATCTTTAAACATCATGCGGATCTTCCAAATCTTTACCATAGTTTGTTTGGATGTTGCCCTTATGAACCCTACAATCCGCAACTCTTCTTGTGCCAGTTCTGGCACCGGTTGACTGGCTAGGGGAACAAGGTTTTCTTTGTGTCTCCCCTGAGCCAGAGTTCACTTCTTAATTTTCAGAAGGAATATCAGCACCAGAGTCTGGTGTGGATCCAACCTCTACATTGTCTGTACTTTTCTTCACCCAAATCTTGTTCATCTCACTTTTAACTTCATCTGCATTCATCTTTTGTTTACCCTTATCTTGATTCTGATTATGATATACTGGACCTCTTTTGTCCTGATTCTTGCTTCTACAAAATTTTGCACTATGACCGGATCTATTGTAGATTTGGCAAATAACATTTCTTTGCATATTTGACTGATATCCTCTTGATCTGCATTGATTAGCCATATGACCTATTCTATTGCATGCAAAGCATCTACCATTGAATGATTTGTTCATTTGCATATTTCTGCATTCATGAGATTTGTGACCATACCTTTTGCAATTAAAACACTATCCGGAGAAAGATGAATTAGTCTGATTCATTCTTTTTCTGCACTGATTAGCTTTGTGACCAAAGTGATTGCAGTTGTGGCAGTATCCATTGAAGGATGGATATCTTTGAGCATTAGGTTGTCTTACCGGAGGTCTTCTAGGCCTATTCCATGGATTTTCTAATCCAAAATTCTTCTAACCGGATCCAGAGCTTTCTCCTTTCTCATATCCCAAACCACACTTGTCATCTACCTTCTTTTGACTTCCAAGAAGAACTTCAAGTTGAGCAGAACTTATCTTGAATTTCTCTTTATACTCATTTGTTGTTTGGAGATCCCTTTTGAGACAGACAATTTGATCCTCAAGTTTTTCTTCATTATCTTTAGCATCTTCAAGATCAGATTTAAGATGTCTGATAATTCTATCCATCTGGTGGCAATCTTCTGATTTCTCCTTGAGAGATTGTCTTAGATTATCTTCAGTTTTTCTTTTCTCTTCAACTTCTTGGGTAAACTTCATGACTCCTGATTCCATTTCATGCCTTACCATAATGATTTCTTTTGATAACTTTTCACACAACTCAGTTTTTTCCTTTAGCTCTTCATTTACATTATTTGCTTCACCTTGTCTTGCCAATTGCTGAAGCAGCTCCTTTCTCTTTTTCATAGAGAGACTTAATTTGTCTTTTAGTTCTCTCATGAAATCATCAGCCTGTTTGAGTCTTTCCTTTAATTCATTGAATTCAGAGTTTGACTGTTCAAGATCATCAAGGGCAATCTTGAGTTGCTCCCTTAAACCATATGCATCCATTTGAATTCCTAGATCTTCCTCAAGCTGTTAGGCTCTGTTAGGAGGAACTCAGCTCTGATACCAATTGTTGATAACTGAGAGGGGGGGTGAATCAGTTATCCTAATTATTTCTGCTTTCATGAACTTTATTAATAATCAATGTAACATTAATTCAAATGAGCTAACATAACCATGAAATGGAAATACACATGACGCAATATTTTTGATGTGGAAACCCTGTTAAGGGAGAAAACCACGGGGTGATTAACCCAAGATTGTATTCTTTGTTAGAAGAATGGAAATACAAAATGGCACTTGCCAATTAGGGCTCACTGCCCGAGCACACTACTCACAAGAAGGCACACTGCCTACAAGAGACACACTATCTACAAAAGGAGTGTTATACAATACTTGAACTGATTGGTAGCATCCACATATGTTGGAGTTCAGTTCCGGTTAGGCTCAGTACACTGATCTGCTGCACTTCATCTTTCCTCTTCTCTTATGTTGCTTTCCTTTCACATACCGGACCTTCCTTACTGCTTCTGCTCTGCTCTGCTTTTATTTAGTCATCACATACACCCACAACACATCTCACAACTGAATCCATCATGTATATATATCCGCACAAGTGATTTCATCACCTTTCTAGTCGGCACCTGGAATAGTCAATCTTTTCACAAACTTTGATCTGTCAGCTGAATCCTTGCACACTATGTAATGTGGATCAATGTTATACTTGTGGAAATCATTAATCATGTCGGCTAAACATAATTCATGTCTTCATAACCTTTACCAACATCAACAACACATCCGGAGTAATGTCTGATGTTCTGCCAGTCAGTTCTTGCTCTATTCACACTGTCACATGAGAACCCGACACTCAAACATTCATATCTCTTTATCCTTTTCACACCGGAGGCTCAAACCTTGGAATCTATCAGTCAAGATACTCCTCTTGACTTCCCCAAATCTGCACTTCACCAAGATACTTTCTCTGAGGGATCTGGACCTGTTTGTCAGACCTCGCCACATGCTCTGTTCCTGTTTACCTAACCACAACATTCTTCACTCTGACTTCCGGTAGAGACATACAATGACCTACGGATGTGTGGGATGAACTTTGTTGCCATCAATGACAACAATCATGAATCCATATAGTGTCTCTTGCCAATAGCATTGTGTCTATATAGAGATTTCATAGCTAAGATTGGGGGCTATTTGTCATCAAATTGGTCTCACATGCTTTTCAAGACTAGGTATGGCACTAAGGTCATCATAAGATCATAACCTATTGCTAAAGACCATATTGAACCTTACGTGCCAAGTGTTACAAGTATGTGCCTAATCAGTGTTGTCATTGATGTCAACATATCCTTGTTGTCATTAGTGTCAATTGTATCTTATTCTATTACTTGTTTAGAAGACTTGTATGTTGAGGATATTGAGAAAATTAGCCTCTCCGGAAGAAACAAGTGAGTTATAGAGAAGTGCAATATAGACAGTGAGTTGTATGTTGAAGAACAGTCTGATAAACTGCTCCGCATTTATTTATGCTTGAAGATCAGGGTTTGCAGATTGGAAGTAAGTTAGAGTTATGTCTGAGGATACTACATTCCAGGTTTGAGCCATCTTCATGAAGATCTGAGTGAGTTGTATTCACCAGAGTGAAACCGGCTTTTTCTGTAAGTTCATTTGAGACAAGAAGAAAGTATTTTGCTCCGCATTCCTCCGCAATAAAGTATTTTGCTATGCAGTTCTAGAGGGAAGTTTGGGATGATGATAAGTGCCTACAGTTGCAATAGTTCATGGTTTGGTGGTCCGCAAGCTATCTTTCTTTTATGACAGTTGAAGATAGTGAAGTTCATGTGTTTCAGTGAGAAGATTCCTATGGATAAAGTCATTAAGGTTTGTACGGTTGCTCCTAATAATTGTAGCATGCTTGTGGATGTCTCCTAATCATGTTCCTATCTGGACTTTGGTCCATGTTAAGAAATTGAGATGGTGTGTGAAGATTTTTCCCAGATAATGTACGTGTAACCAGTCTTGGCCGACCTGGTTGATCCCAGTGATTGCAGAGATCTCTGGAAGATGGTGGAAGCGCGTTGTGGCGTGGAAGATCATGTTTGAGTCCCAGCTAAGGCATGGCGTGATCCGCATTTCATTCCCTTTGCATGATGTTGCAATAGGTCAGGACCTATTTTGTAAATGTTTGTAATACCGACCTTGGAGATTGTTCCAATGGTTGATGATTGTGATGCCGACCTTGATGATCATTCCAAGGTTGATGCAATGTATAAATACTTGTAGTTGAGTCGTGGAAAAGGTGTCCTTGAGTGAAAATGAAAAGATATTAAGAAAGGTCCAAAGGCAGAGTAGAGAAGAGGCAGAGGAAAGAAGAGGAAGAGCAGAGCAGACAAAGAACAGAGCAGAGGAAGAGCAAAGCAGAGGAATTATTATTCACAATACAGAAAGGTGTTGATCATGGCAGTGAGTCTGGAAATAAGCCGCCAGTAGGGTTTAACAGCCCTCATTGTAATCTTGCTAGGTTTAGGGTTGAGGTAGTGAGCCTGCTAGAACTAGTTGTTCTTCATGGCAGTAAGCCAGTATGTTTAAGCTCATGGAGTGACCAAGCCTGAACATCATTATTTCAAGATTGCAATATATATTGAGAGCTAATCCTCTCCGTGGTTTTTCCCCACCTTGGGGTTTTCCATGTAAATCTGGTGTCTCTTGTATTTGATGTTGTATCTGTGGTTAAGTTTATGATTTCATGCACTCATTGTGGATAAGTGATGAATGTTTTAATTGCATAAAGTATTTAAGTTTTTGTGACAATTGATTCACCCCCCCTCTTAGTTGTCCGGCGCATATCAACACCAAGTGCCATCAATGCCAATTGTATAATTTTTACCAAGAAGATCATCCTGTGGTCCAAGAGCCAAACACTCATATTGCGGGTATACCTGATTTGTTGCTTGATGAGTGGGGGACTGAAAGTCATGAGTTTTATCCTTATAAACACATTGAAGGGTTTGGTCTTGGTACTTATTTCTTGCATGAGGAAGACTCTTTTATACCTAACCTTATGAATACAAATGAATATCATGATGGTGTTTGGCAAATGTATTTTGATGGATCTAGGAGTAGAAATGGGGCTAGAGGAGGTCTGATGTTGGTGTCTCCAATGAAAGAAAACTATTATTCTACCTTTAGATTTCAGTTCAATTGTACAAACAATTCAGCTGAGTATGATGCTCTCATACATGGTCCCAAATGGGCTAAGAAAAGAGGAATAAGACATCTACAAGTTTTTGGTGATATTGAATTGATTGTAAATTAGGCAAGAGTCTTGAATGTTACTAAAAATGATTTTTTGAAGTCATATAAGCATAGAGTATGGGACTTCATTGAGAACTTTGTGTTACACATATGGTTCCTAGGGTTGTCATTGATGTCAACATTGTCACTAGGTTGTCATTGATGTCAACACTATCATGGTGGTGTGATGGTGTTAATGGTTAGATGTCATGTCCCATCCAACAAGAGAAGGGAGAAGATATAGTTCATATTAATATGGGAATTAGAAGCACGAAGATGATCAGATGCATTGTTGATGTTACTGTTGGACTAAACTATGTATGTTCCAAGTTCCATGATGATTGCATTACTGGAAGAGTGTTTTGTTGTTGACGGATTGAAGACAGTGTTGTCTCTATGAAGATGTTCTGTGTAGGATAGTGGAATGCTCTACATTCCTCTGCATTTGCAAATATGGCCATGCAGTTTTGGAATTGTGTTCAAGATACTATGAAGGTGATAATTCCAAGTTTTTAGATCATTTGTCTTTCCACTGTGAAAGTTATGCATGACAGAGTACCGACATGTGTTTTGGCATAGTCTGCTAGTGTTGAAGGTTTGTTGGAATGCTCCGCATTCCTCCAGAAATGAATGATTGCCCTTGTGGTTTTGAGGACATGTTTATGATGTGTATTACATGCTTCCTTACAGTTTCAAGGTTCTTGGTGGTCTGCAGCTTAGTTTTTCAAATGACAACATGTTGCAGTGTGTTTTGGATGACAGATTGTTCTTAGAGTTAATGATTTAAGTTGTACGACACAACTAGCTGATGTGTGGTGACAAAGGAGTGTTTGGGGAGGTTGTATGAGTCATGTGGACTCATCTAGAAAAGTTTCACAAAGATCTTTCTTGTTTCCTGTACCACACAAGGTTTTCAAGTTGATGTGGTCATTATACTTCAAGTCTTCATGTGTTTTCCTTAAAGCTGTCCTATTTCCAAATGAGTAGAGTGTACGGATGTAATTCCTTGGTGTTTGAAGCTATGAAGGATGTTTTGGACCTAGTTAAGCAAGTGCTGGGGTCTGCAAGGCATGGATCTTTTGTTGGTGTAACATGTGGTTTCACTTAGGACCTATCTATTGTGCCTTGCACAAACGCCCCATTTTATCAAATGAAGACCCCCTTTTCTCTGCTTTACTTAAAGTTTGGCTTAGTATCTATCAGTTCCTTTTGAGGAGATGTTCAGTTGACTAGGTTAAATATGTCCATATGGGAGTCAAACTTGAAATTGTCTGATAAGAACATGATCAGATCATCAAAGAAAGTAACTTGATAGGAAACAGGTCATTTTGTCATCCAATTCTAAGCCTTTGAAGTCTTTTGCGCTAAAAAGCTTTGTCACTGTACTTGTGCTAAAATCCACTTGCACTACATATTAGCACTAGCATCTCTTTTGCGCTGAAAGACATTTATACCAAACTTGTGGGGAAAACTCGTTATACAGGATGTAGTCGAAAGACATTAAAAGTCCCGCTAGTTGGTAGACCTCCAAACACCCGCTAGTCGATAGGCTTCCAAAACTCTGCAGAGTATCCAATGCATGCAACTCTATCATCGTACGCCTGCCATTAATGGTGAATATTCAGTGACATAAAACCCTTAAAACCTTGTTTTCATTTCACTTTACACTTGAAATATTTGAGGTCTCTGCACTTTCGAGTGATTTCTAGTAATTCGTTGAGACGTCGAATTGATCTTTGAGCGCCCCCGAGCTTGGCACATTCAACCATTTTAATCCATTTGAGTTTACCATATACATGTTGGTGCCTTGAACCTTCTCTATTTTGCATTTAAAACATTTTGATTTGAGGTTAGGTTGCATTGGATATTGATTTGCAGTGATGACTTTCTGTTTAAATTGTTCAATTTCCTTTGTGAAATCTTTGAAACATTGTCTGCTTTGAATTTAGGGTTTTTCTTGTGTTTCACTGTGTATATCATGCCAATGGCATTCAAGTGTGGCAAATTAGGTCCTGTTATTAAAACATTGTATGTGCGTCTAACAATTTATATCTTCTAGAGATGTAGAAATTAAGGTCCTTTTTAGAATCATTGAGAGCCTGTATGTATCATTGCCACGATGTTTAAAACCCTAAATTCACCTGTGCTAAAGCTTGAGTATGTTAGATAAATCCTTCAAAACTGAGATCTTCCGCAAAGAGTAGAAAGAGTGTTTTTCGCTAAAAATTCTTCATTGCCTCGCAGGGGAAAAGACCTTCATTGAACTTATCTACTACCTACCAAAATCCCCACTGAATGAAGCCCAAAGTATTTTTGCAATAAAATCTTGTTCCATAGGATTAGCGCTAAAAATGACCCCAATATGATATATCATGTTGACACCAAATTTTCTGCAAATCCGGTTGACAATGAATCCTTTGCCAAAAGTGTCTTCATTAGGTTTAGCGTTGATAGTTCATCCAACAGGAGTTAGCACTAAAGCATGACTCTACTAGATAGATCCACTAACGCTCAAAATCCCTGCTATCCGGTGGGAGACAAAATCACCATCGACTTAGTGTTATACTCCTTGCGCTAAAAATCCCACCTCCTGACTTACGTGAAATTATCATCTCACCGCAAATACCTGGTAGGACCGAAAACTTTCGCATATCCTGTTGCACCTAATATCTCTACCAGATCATTTTAATGGTTTGTGCTAAAATTCACTTCTACTACACATGTCCAACTCCCTAATTTCTCTGCTAGTCGATAGACATCAAAATGTCTGCTAAGTCGGTAGAGCCTTAAAACCCCGCAAACCTTCTGCATAATGCAATTTTAAGAGTTTTTTAAAGGAAAGAGAGCTTATTTGGTCCAGTAATTTGATTTTAGAGATAAAAGTGAAGGTAATTCGCATGTTTATTCAAATTTGGGAAATTGTGTATTTAGGGTTAGCATTTATTACACAAGTTCAATAGGGCCATAAATAGCTCGCTAGACTACTTTTATTGATTCTTTCGAATGTTTGTGTAATGAGTGTTAGAAGATAAGGTAGCATGTAGATCTTTAACTTATCAAGTAGATTTCAAAGGGTTTTCAAGAGGTTTCTAAGCTAATTCTTGACTTAGGATATAAAATTGTAATCAACTGACTGTCTAAAAACCTAAGTCTAGAATTCCTAGGACAACTGGATTACAAAGTTTACTTATTAGGTCCAGTCCTACAGGATAAATGTCTGCTCAGGCTACCAACATGAAGTACGAATTCAAAGGGATTCCCCTAGTAACCAAAATTACTTCAGCATGGAAAAACATTGGAGATATGGCCCTGGGACACATAGATATAGAGGAATTCAAAACTAGAGTCCTAGGACCTAATCCCACTCCATTGGCCAAGAAGATCAAAGACAATGGGATAGGTGAAGCAGCTACATTTCCTACATCAGTGTAGTGCCCAGAACTGATTGTAGCTTATGCCAGTAGATATGACCAAGAAACCAAAACTATTCAAACCCAAGATGGGCACGTTTTGGCAAACCTAAGTGCACACTCTATTGCAGAGATCTTTAACATACCTGTATTTCCAAAGCTTTCCATAATGGACAAAGAAGAGGTTGAAAAGATGTACAAGAAGGATCCAGAGACTTGTAGGAAATAGATAAATGAAGCTTGGATGAAGCATAAGAGGTCAACTCTGTCAAAACTCCCTTACACTTTATATAGGAGTGATTTCAAGGAGGAAATTGGAGACTTGGTAACACTTTTGAGAAAGATTATGGGATTGCTCACTGTTTCCACATTTGAAGGGTGGATGTTTGCATTTATTGAGGAGATCTTGCATGGAGATAAGAAGATACATTGGGCTCAGATTCTTAGCAACAATATCCATCAATCCCTTGTTGCCTTTAACACTGATGAAACTTTCAGGTGGACCTCTTACATAGTATATGCCCTGGCAAGACGGTGGTATATCCTGGACTCTCTAGGTTATGAACTGTTGGAAATGCAGATGGACAGTTCAAAGTTTATGAATGCTACTCTCAACTAGAAGTCTCTCAATCCTTGGTGCATTATAAGTGAGTTAATGATGCCTTTACTATGTACATTACTCAAATCCTTCAAAATAACACTGCAATGAGATTTACTCTGGAGGCTAAGGCTGTGGTACAAACATATGGGAGGTGGTATATTCAATTCTAGAAATTTACTTATCTAAGAGTTCAAGGTTTCACAGGAGCACCATACAAGCTGCCATGTTACCCTACTGACAAAGTAGTGCTCCTTGAATTAACGAGGAAACTCCTTCCATGTGCAGAGAAACTAAAACACTTGCACAAAGCCTCTATTAAGTTCCCAATCCTATTAGGAAAGGGCAATTACTCTTGTACCACTCTTGGAATAGCAGAACACTCTGATACAGAATTGCAATTACTAAATCTCCATCTGCATGTCAAGAGGAGGCATTTTGATCCATTTGGAGTAATGGAGAAGCATGTGAGCAAAAAATTGTTCCATAAAGAACATCTTGAAGATTTTTGGGCAAACTGTGGGGATGATTATGAAGTGTTGATAAGGAATTATTCCAAGTTCTCACTTGATTTTATTAAGAGGTTTCACATAATACAAGTCCCAGATCAAATGACAGAAGATGATAACCTGATACAAAGGGGGCCATGGGAAGCATTATTTAATCAATCCATTCCTTTCCCTAATTGGGCTGACTCAGAAGAAAGCTCATTGGATGAGGCCGTGAAAAATCTAATAAAGTTGAGCAAGAATTGGCTCAGAAATCAAATTGCGGCTTTGAAGCAAGCAGGTACACCCCTAACTTATACAGAATATGCCCCAGAAAAGGTTAGCAATGACTAAGAAGATCAACCTTTGGAAATAGAAGATGATGCAGGGCAAGGGGCAGCCAAAGAAACTGATGTAGACAAGGAGGAACATATTCCTTTGGCAGAAAAAGGGAAGGCTAAGAAAGATTCCCCTAAACCACAGAAGAAAGATCCTCCTCCTTCCACAAGAATAAGAGTAGCAAAACGAAAAGACATGCCAAGTGGGAAAGGAGAGACTTCAAAGGAAAAAAATCCAAAAGTATCAACTACTGTTGCATCTATTGTTACCTATGTTGTGGATACAACTGCCTCTATTTCACTGACTACTGCAAAGGTCACAACAACATCTCCTCCACTGCTCTTGGTACTTCATCACCTATTTCTCCATCTACCATTGCCACTACATCCTCTGCTTTGGTAGTAAATTCAAGTTCACCCAGTTCCCTCTCCCCACTTGCCACTTCTTCTGTCATTTCTTCCATCTCTTCATTACCTTCCATTTCCACCATATCTCTACCATCCATCTCTTCCACCTTTTTCTCCACACAATTCTCTCTACCACCTATTTCTACCATCCTCTTCTTTGCCATGCTATTTAGATTTTTAATTGTGCCATTTGCCAGTCTATCTCATGGCTTTCCTGTATCATCTATTGTCTTCTTCTAAGATGTTGTCTTTGCCACTCCAAATGTATTTCAATCTTTTGATTACTCATAGCATCAAATCAACAATATGGCCTACAGACCCCTCCTAGTTTTCTTCTCCCTGTTGTGATAAAAATCCCTTATCAGATTCTTCCTGTTTTTGCCTCCTTTCTTCATTCATCAGGACTTTCTTCAAATTCAGTTGCTTCTTGAGAATTTGTCCTATACCTGAGGATGTTACCATTTCTATTGATTTTTTCAGGGGGTGTTGAGGGATTTTCACCATCATTGTATGTAGGGGAGTTGAATATTGTAAAGGGTTGTTCTGATGTGTTTACATTGTCTTCAGGCTTTTTGGATATTGCTTCACCCCTATTTGTATTGTTCTTTCCATGAGGAGGTCCATGCTTGTCTATCCACTTGCCATTGTTTTTCTTAGGACTTTCTTGATGCATAGATCTCCTTCCATTCATCTTGGATGATATAATATATCTTTGATGTCTATCATCTATCCTTTCCAATATGATATCTATTTCATCAGTCATAAAAATTTTAGAGTCGCCACCTACTTTTTTGTAAGTAGGAAAATGATTGTAGTTCTCCCCAGCAGAGCCTTAAATATGTTATGATGCTTTGAGATAACTCTATGATGGAAGGCTAAAAAATGGGCTTAATCCCCAGTAGAGTCACCAATTTGTTGGGGTAGACTTGAATGGGGAGTGCAAATTTCACAATTATGAATCTCTATTTGAAGACCTGATTTGAAAGTTTTAATGACTCTATAAGGGAAGATGGCCTGCTACTGGATTTTCTCAAGTTGTCCCCAGTAGAGTCGCCAATTTGTAGGGTCTCAAAAATGTTGGTTTTAGACCACAAGAGGGTGTCAATCTCTTGATAAGTATTTGGTCAGCAAGACAGGGTTTATGTAATTGGAAACACCCTACTTTTTAGGTTTTGCTAGACCTGGGTGGGTGTACCTAAATGATAAGGCAGATTTAAAGTCTAAGTGGATTCTGACTTGGGTAATTTTACTCACTTATGGCACACAGATGAGAGATAACTACAAGGCTTGCTAACTAACTCCTAATAAAAGCTTGAAGTATTAAGGATTGTGAATTAAATTTGTATAAAGAGTTCTAAAATTGATCAGTGCCTAATCTATTGGGTGGATGGAGTCAATGGATAGATGATGATTATGGAGATAGGGGTGTAGGATTGGTAGATTTGTTTCTCATCTTAACTCTAACAATTGGGCACTTTCAAATGTCTATACCTTATACAGACGTGCAAGTATGTCAGTTATTTGAACTCTTCTTAATGATCCCAGTGATATCCCCTTATGTTACTGTGAAGTTGTGAAAGGATTTTAATTCAAATGTGAGGAGAAACCAGTTAAGACAGTTTATTTAAAAGGATTTTAATCCACACAGGAACCAATCAAATTAGATTGATCAAAAGGTAATTTTAATCCTTCTATACATGGAAACCAATCAGCAGCATCACACAACTATAGCAAATGTGTATTGACAAATCAAATGTAATTTCATGAGAGGAACCTCCTGCAACAATATAATGAAAAATGCATGAAATAACAGAAATAGCAGAACACAGAAGGAATTTATTGATTGTAGGCCACTTCGAGGGGGCAACCTCCTTTGAGCAAGCTCAATACAATAAACTCGTGGATGCCTTCATTGGCCTCAACACGTACTTATATACTAAGTCTAATCTAAACAACTATTACTCCCCATGAATGTGGGATAATACAATATACTCACGGGATGACTTACAAAGCATATGCGTCCAACAACAATATACTAATAAAGTAAAGAGAAGGGTTAAACACGGGTTCCTAACATCCCCTCCCTCTTAGAAAAGCTTTGTCCTCAAAGCTTAAGATGTGGAAATTGTTGCTAAATCTGAAGGAGTGGTTCCCATGTAGCATCCTCTGGTTGCATTTCATGCTACTGAATCAATACCTCTATGATGGATCAAGAGCGAAGCTAACGAGTGTGCCTGTCAAGGATTGCCTCTGGCTCCAAAATGATGGATCCTTCATTATCCAGTTCTGGTAAAACAATTTGTGCTCTGATGTTGGTGCCAAGAACTTTCTTTAGACAAGAGACATGAAATACTGGATGAACGCCAGAAGAAGGAGGAAGCTCCAATTTATAAGCAACTAACCCAATCTACTAAAAAACCTTATATGGCCCATAGAACTTTGGAGCCAGCTTATGACACCCTTTAAGTTTCAGGGAGGATTGCTTGTATGGCTGTAGATGAAGAAAAACCATATCACCTACTTGAAAAGTGTGCTCAGAATGGTGCTGATTGGCTTGTTGTTTCATTCGATTTCTTGCCATGTGAAGATTGTCCTACAAAATGTGAAGAATCTGATCTCAGGTTCTGAGAACCATGTCAACTGCCTGAACTGGTGAACTGCTGGGGGTGTATGGAAGGAGCACTGGTGGTGCCTGACCATAGACTGCTTCATATGGAGTCATTTTAGATGCAGTGTGGTAGGAGGTACTACACCACCATTCAGCGAGAGGGAGCGACTTTGCCCACTAATGCTATTGTTTTGAGGTGAAACAATGAAGATAAGTTTCCAAACATTTGTTAATAACTTCAATCTGACCATCTGTTTGTGGGTGATACCCTGAACTCATCTTTAGTTTGGTGTGAGTGTGGTAAAATAGTTTTGTCCAAAAATGACTGGTGAAAGTGGCATCACGATCTGAGACAATGGAAGAAGGGATTCCATGAAGACGGAAGATTTGGTCCATGAAAAACTGTGCGACGGAGGAGGTAGTATAGAGATGGCTGAGGGCACAAAAATGACTATATTTGGAGAGGCAATCAACCACAACCAAGATCACTATCTTCCCTCCAGATTTAGGGAGCCCCTCAATGAAATCCATAGAAATATATGTCCAAATCCATGTAGGGATGGGCAAGGGTTTGAGCAATCTAGGAAGGAGTGTCATTTCACCCTTGTTGTGCTGGCAGGTATCACATTCAACCACCATCTATTGAATTGCCCTTTTCATTCCCTTCCAAAAGAAGTTACACCATGCCCGCTCATAAGTTTTGAGGAACCCAGAGTGCCCTGTCGATGGAGAAGCATGGAGTTCATAGAAGACAGCCTGTTGAAGATCTGTGTTCTGGGGAAGCACCAAACAACCCTTGTATCTCAGAGAAGCACCATCCCAAGAGTAATGTGGTACAGTAGAAGGGTTATTGGCCAACTGTTGGATGATTTGAGATAATGAAGAGTCATTGACATAGCCCTGCTGGACAGATTCTAGCCAATTTGGAACAGGCATAGAAATAGCTGAAAGAGAAGCTTGGTCATCAAATGTGTGAGAAAGAGCATCTGCCATAATATTGTCCTTACCCTTCTTGTAAGTGATCTCATAGTCATAACCCATGAGTTTGCTAACCCATTTCTGTTGTACTGGGGAGGAGACCCATTGTTCCAGGAAATATTTCAGACTCTGGTGATCAGTCTTGATGCGGAAATGATTCCCTAATAGGTATGGCTGCCACTTCTGTATTGCATGCAAAATAGCCATCATTTCCTTCTCATATGTAGAGAGTACTAAATTCTTACCTGAAAGGGCTTTGCTGGTGAACGCAATGGGATGTTCATCTTGAAGGAGAACAGCACCAAGTCCATTGCCGCAAGCATCACTCTCAATAGTGAAGGTCTTGGAAAAATTTGGCATAGCTAGAACAAGTGTAATACACATAGCTTGTTTCAGTTTTTCAAATGAACACTCAGCAGCATGTGTCCATGTAAAAGCATCCTTTTTCAACAAAGTTGTTAATGGAGCTGCAATCTTCCCATAATCCTTGACAAACTTGCGATAGTAGCTAGGCAGTCCCAAAAAACCACGGAGGCTCTTGAGTGTCTAAGGATGCAGCCAATTTTTCATGGCATCTATTTTGGCAGGATCCATTCGAACCCCTTAGGCTGAAACAATATGCCCGAGATACTCCACTTCCTCCTGCCCAAAAACATATTTAGACTATTTTGCACAGAGATGATGATCAGAGAGAAGTTGCAGTACAAGATCCAGATGTTGGAGATGCTCAGCCCATGTTTTACTATAGATGAGGATATCATCAAAGAAGGCTAGAATGAATTTCCATAAGTAGGGCCGAAATATTTTATTCATCAATGCCTGGAATGTGGAAGGAGCATTAGTAAGACCAAAAGGCATGACCAAAAACTCATAGTGGCTATCATGCGTGCAGAAAGCTATTTTAGGGATATCATCCTCATGAACCTGAATTTGGTGATACCCAGAACGAAGATCCAACTTAGAGAAAAAATGAGGGCCATGAAGCTCATCAAGAAGCTCATCAACAACAGGAATCAGAAACTTATCCTTGATTGTGAAGTGATTAAGTGCTTGGAAGTCAATGCAGAGGTGCCATGACCCATCTTTTTTCTGAACAAGAAGAACTAATGAAGAAAAGGAACTGGTACTAGGGTGAATAATACCTTGCTTCAGTAAGTCCCGAACGAGCATCTCAATCTCTGTCTTTTGGTGAAATGGGTAGTGGTAGGGCCTGATGTTGGGAGTAACGCTTCCAGGAAGGAGCTGAATACGATGGTCCTCTAGTCATTAAGATGGTAATCCCATTGGTTCAGCAAAGACACATGCATATCTATCCAAAATTTGTTGTAGATCCGAAGGACTAGTGGAGATCGCTGATGGTTGCATTTGAATGGAATGGAGCTGAGCGATAACACCATGTGAATTCCTCTTAAGGAGATTTTCCATGCGATGTGAACTGATGATGTTGAGAGACCTTGGTTGTAAGCCCTTCAATGTGTGTTTTTGCCCATTGTCTGAAAACTGCACCCAAAGTTTAGCAAAATCCCATAAGATGGGTCCAAGTGTACATAACCATTGAGCGCCCAAAACCACATCACATCTGCCTAAGGGCAAGGCAAACATGTCGGAGCACAGGTTATAATCTCCAATAGAGATACGCACATTGCGACACTTCCCTTTGCAAGGTAATGTGCCCCCATTGGCAATCATGACTTCAAAGCTGGAGCAAGGATGGACAAAACAATCAGCCTGCTTGGCGATCTGAGGGTCAATGAAGTTATGAGTGCTACCATAATCAATGAGTATTGTAAGAGGGAGCTTCTTGAAGTAACCCTTGACCCGCATGGTTTGTGGGGTGGTGACTCCTGCTAAAGCATGGAGAGAGATCTCTGGGTGGTCTTCCTAAGGAGGGTCAATATGCAGCTACTAAATGTCGACCTAATCATCTACTATATCCTGAGCATCTTCATAAACTTCAGTTGCAGGTGGAGAATCCACATCCAAGAGATAGAGCTTCTGCTCAACACATCTATGTCCCTGAGTGAATTTCTCATCACAATTATAATAAAGCCCTTTTTCTCTACGTGCCCTCATCTCTGCTTCAGACAAATGCTTGATAGGAGTTGTTCTAGGAGCTGGTGTGATTGGAGGTCTTTGGGAAACCATATTTCTGAATGGAACAAAAGTGGATTTGGAACGTTGTTGAGCTGTGATCTTGTCCTCTGCCAACTTAGCCAACCCTAAGGCTTCCATCATTATGCTGGGATGGAACATTTTAACCTCAGATTGGATTGCATCCTTCAAACCACTGACAAAACAACTCCTAAAAAATTCATCAGACAATCCTTCTGTTTGATTGGTCAGTTTCTCAAATTCGGTCTGATATTCTCTCACAGTGCTAGTTTGGTGAAGTTTAGTGAGTGCTCCTGTGAAGTCATCAAAAGCACTAGGGCTAAATCGTTACAAAATGAGTTTGCAAAAATTTGTCCATTTTGGCTCTTCATGAGCCTTGATGTACCAACGGAACCACTGAAGGGCTTCATTTTCCAAACAAAAGGATGCAAGTGGGACTTTGTTGACATCAAAAGTATTATGCAGACTAAAATATTGTTCTACTCGGTATATCCATCCAGTCGAATCATCACCATTGAAGCGAGGAAAACCAAGCTTCAGCCCACGAAAATTGCTAGAAGAAGAGAACCCAATGTTTGTAGAAGACTCTGGTTGCTGTCTATTGTTCATGGCTGAATGTTGAAGATTGAGGCCGAGAATTTTTTCATCTAGATCTTGGAGTTTGGTCTTAAGAGCTACAAGTTCATCCTCCATGTTTTTTGCTCCTGCGCAGGTGACAACCATAACCAGGTGTTTTTTTTTTTTGGAATGGGTAGAAAAACAAAAACAAAAACTTTTTAGTAAAGGAAAATTTGGATTTGGGAAAAACTCTGATGGGTAATTGAGGTTTGACTAGGTTTTGGACACTTTCTGAGGGACAGGGAAGCTGAAAATGGGGATTTCAAAAAGAGGGTGAAAGAATGGGAAAATTTGTCCAAGAGGGACAAAGGAGCACAAATAGGAAATGAACACTGTGGCAAAATTTGAAGGTGATTGGGTGAGAATTGAAGAAGTTATGGCAAACTTAAAAAATAGAGAAATGTGGGATTTGTGGCTTCGATAAGTGGAATTTGGGATAGGGTCGTCAAGGAAGGAAATATGCAGAATGGAATTTTAGAGGTTCCAGTGAATTTTTAGATGAAACGGAGCTAAAGCAAGGAAGATATGGCCAAAATAGAATTTTTTTTTCTGGAAACGATCTGCAACAGGATCTGCAATGGCTCTAGACAGATGCAATCTATGATTAACTAGTTGACAATAGATATGGACCCCAGGTATGTTCAACTTCCTAAAGGTTCAAGGGATTCACTCGGCTACCAATGTTGTCTAACGACTTGCATATTGGGGCAGTACCCCTCACTCCATGGCTCAGGTAAAACTGATAACTGCTTTGCCACAAACGACAGCTCTTGGTTTACCTCACAGATGGTAACTAGTCAATCAGGTAGGGGTCGTTGCCCTTTTAGTACTCCTCACAATGAGTTTTAGGGCTATGCCCAAGAACTTCCCATAGTTAAGCGGATAGGAATTATTCCCTGATCCAAACCTGCAATTGAAATGAACAATACAGATGCAAAGAAAAAAGAAATACTACAATAATCACACCGCCTGGAGATCACTGCAAAAAAAAATTAACAAAAATTCCACCCAGCAAGCCCAAGAAAGTGCTCTGATACCAAATGAGAGGAACCTCCTATAACAATATAATGAAAAATTGCATGAAATAACAGAAATAGCAGAACACAGAAGGAATTTATTGATCGCAGGCTACTTCGAGGGGGCAACCTTCTTTGAGCAAGATCAATACAATAAACTCGTGGATGCCTTCATTGGCCTCAACACGTACTTATATACTAAGTCTAATGTAAACAACTATTACTTCCCATGAATGTGGGATAATACAATATACTCACGGGATGACTTACAAAGCATATGCGTCCAACAACAATATACTAATAAAGTAAAGAGAAGGGTTAAACACGGGTTCCTAACATTTCACACTTAATTTGAATAACATAAACAAACACTTTGGAGATAGTTAAATAACATATGAACAAAATAAATCCACACAACTGCTAAACACTAAAATAGATCACCATATAAGATCAGTCTGCTCCATTGTATTGCTTCAGATAATATATAGTAGTTGCATAAGTCTTTTGAAGTATGAAGATGGATGGGTGGGATGGATGAAATCTATGTTCTTACTAATGCCCTACCTGAAAGTGAAATGGTAATGATCTACTTATCTTCAGGTCTTGGTCTCTCTTATATACATGAGAGGCAACAAGCTACGGACTCCTTTCAAAAGTCACATCTTTTAGTAACTAAAAATAACTAAAACAGATCAATAGACAAGTTGACCGCTCTGTTAATCTCCTAGCAGAAACCCGTGACCATCCAAGGCCTGTTCAAAGCTTCTACTCTTTGATCTGGTGCTCGTCATGATGCCAATTGATCACTTTTACTAAGATATTTGCTCCACTGTATCTGATGTGTTCATGGTTTGGCAATGGCTGAATTAATCATCCGGCAGTATAGTTTGTTTCAATTCTAGTTGAGAAATGCACCATTTGTTTCAGTCAGTTTATCGGCAGGGGAATTTATTTCAAATATTGCAATGATGCCTCGGGGTACCGTACTAGTTGGTGGTAATCATTATCATTGTATCAGTGAGACTATAGCTTTGCTTCCACCAACATGTCCCTTTCCCACTGATTAATATGTCTTTTTGGTCTATCGATGAGACACCAAATCTCGTTCTCCCGATACAAACTATTTCCACTGATACATGTTGGTTGTTAAGTAATGCATGGTTATATTGGGTTATCGGTGGGATATACTCATTCATCCCACCGATACTTATGTGTTACAACAATGTGCTTACCGTTGTTAGTTCAATTGGTCCATTGGGTTTATAAAACAAATTGGATTTAATTTCATATCAATCCTTGTATATTTTTTTTCATCCCCTGTTTGTATATTGGAAACATCTCTTTTGTATATTAGATACATTTTCTCATGTATACAAGAGCAGGCCCGACCAGGTTTATGAAATGAATTGAAATTACCTTTGAATCCACATTTGTATCACCTTTTTGTGTATCGAATGCATGTTCTTTATATACAATAGCGGACCCCAGCTAAAATTCATAATATTTAATCTATCATTCAAACCTGGGCTTGTATAAACTTGTATATCCATTGGCGTTGGGGCCCACATATGTATCTTTGGTGTTTCGTGCATTTGTATATACATTTCCTTTGTATCTTATATGCATTTGTCTTTGTATCTTGTATACATACATCGCAATATACAATCATGGACTTCAAATAAAGTTCTCCAAATTTAAACTCTTTAATCAGGTCCAGACTTGTATCTATTTGTATCTTCTCACTGTATACATACAATTAAATATACAAAACATTCGACCCTTCACCTTTGTATCTAATATACATGCTCGAATACACAAAGTTTTTATGCGCTCCCTTTTGTATCTGGCATACATGCTTTCTATCCAATATGCAGTTTGACCTTCGTTGACTTGGTCATAACTCTTAAAAAACAAGGAGTTTTTAGGAAATTCAAAAGGCAACCCCGAATCATTTTCAATGTGGATTCCAATTTTCATCGTGGGTACTTGACATTTTTGCAAAAAATGGTGGGTAATTTCAAGTCCCAACACACTCAATGATCCTAGTGCGGATACCACCACACAATGCTGGATGGGTGCAGGAATGGCAGCAAAAGGAGAGTCCACAAGAGGTTGAGCAAGCACAGGTCATTGGGGATCAACCCGTTCCCCTAACCTTTGTTGTGGCATGCTGCCACCAACAACCTGGAATGATCTGAAAACAAAATAATTGGGTTTCCTATTCATCACAAACTCTGCATATAATTTTCTCAAAAAATAGAGAGGAACCTCACAATTAGCATGAGGTGGATAATCAAATACCATCCACCACCAATCCCAAAAATTGGCGGTCATCTCTACATGTCTACACCACCTAATTGATATTCTTTCTTTGTATGGGTGAATTGGTTCATTGGTGATGGGGTCAAAAAAATATTGAGCTAAATGGGATTTTGTGATTTTCAAATCAAGGATCTCCCTATAAGATATTCCATCAGAATAAAATTGTTGCCTATCCTCTTTCCATACTCGAAATGTGTCTAAGTCCACATCAATGGACCTGACAACATCTACAATGTTTTGCATCAAAGATGCAAAATGCATCAGGTGAGGTGGCATAAATGCTTCATTTCAAATGGCATTCATTTTTTCTTCAATGGAATTGATATTAGCATTAATTCAAGCGAGCCTCATCAGATCCAAGTGGGGGTGGAGGTGGGGTTTTGAGGTGGAGGTGGAGGTGGTGCATTGAGGAAATCCTCAATATCAAAGTTAATATCCATGATATAAAAACTGTGAACTTGCATATATATAAATATACAAACAAGTACAAAATTAACTTTCAGGAATCTATATATAAATTATAAATAAACATATTAAAAACTAGATATTATACATGTTGAGAAATTACGAGAAATATTAAATTAAACGTACATGACTACATTTAAAAGAAAAATTAGGATACATGTACACATTCATACATCATTCAACTTGAGCATACATACAAATTTCAAAATTTAAGTCCTAACTATGTGATTTTAATACATGTACATACTAAAAAATAAACTTAAAACATACACAAAAAAAGGTAAATTTCTAACAAAATGTGTAAGGCTCATTTATGTCTAAGGAATGTAAAATTTTGTGGCTTGATGTACTTTAAAGTGTTTACAAGGAATATTGAAGTTTCCCCTTAAATCTTATTTTATTTAATCCCCTTAATCCACATGTCTTCTTTCCTAGCTCCATAAACCATGCTAATGAAATGATTTTGTCCTAAGTTTACAAAGTTTAATATATAGATCTTTAACAAGTTTGTAAAAACTTCAAGCATCTAACATTATACAAATTGATCAAATGTGAATGATCAAGTTGACTATTATTAGTGTCTTAAGGGGATTAATGAGTAGATTTCAAGTTGTACCATCTACATCCTCTTAGGACAGGCCTTTTAAGCAATTTTCTTAAATCCCCTTAATCCACATGTCGTCTTTCCTAGGTCCATAAACCCTAAACCCTTAACCCTAAATTCTTAACCCTAAACCCTCAACCCTTAACCCTAAACCCTAAACCCTAAACCATCTACATCCTCTTAGGATGGACCTTAAGCAATTTTCTTAAATCCACTTAATCCATGTCATCTTTCCTAGGTCTATAAACCATGCTAATGGAATGATTATGTCATAAGTTGACCAAGTTATATATATATATATATATATATATATATATAGCAAGTTTGTAAAAACTTCAAGCATCTAACATTATACAAATTGATTAAACGTGAATGATCATTTTTTTACTATTACTAGTGGCTTAAGGGGATTAATGAGTAGATTTCAAGTTGTACTATCTACATCCTCTTAGGACGGGCCTTAAGCAATTTTCTTAAATCCCTTTAATCCACATGTCATCTTTCCTAGGTCCATAAACCCTAAAGCCTAAACCCTTAACCCTAAACCCTAAACACTAAACACTAAACACTAAACACTAAACCCAAAACCATTTACAACATCTTAGGAAGTTCCTTAAGCAATTTTATTAAATCCCCTTAATCCATGTCACCTTTCCTAGGTCCATAAACCATGCTAATGGAATGATTTTGTCCTAAGTTGACCAAGTTTATTATATACATGTCATCTTTCCTAGGTCCATAAACCCTAAAGCCTAAACCCTTAACCCTAAACCCTAAACACTAAACACTAAACACTAAACCCTAAACCATTTACAACATCTTAGGAAGTTCCTTAAGCAATTTTATTAAATCCCCTTAATCCATGTCATATTTCCTAGGTCCATAAACCATGCTAATGGAATGATTTTGTCCTAAGTTGACCAAGTTTATTATATATATGGGTTTAGGCTTTAGGGTTTTCTTAAGCAATTTTCTTAAATCCCTTTAATCCACATGTCGTCTTTCCTAGGTCCATAAACCCTAAAGCCTAAACCCTTAACCCTAAACCCTAAACACTAAACACTAAACACTAAACCCTAAACCATTTACAACATCTTAGGAAGTTCCTTAAGCAATTTTATTAAATCCCCTTAATCCATGTCATCTTTCCTAGGTCCATAAACCATGCTAATGGAATGATTTTGTCCTAAGTTGACCAAGTTTATATATATATATATATATAAAGTTTGTAAAAAATTCAAGCATCTAACATTATGCTAATTGATCAAATGTGAATGACCAATTTGACTATTATTAGTGGCTTAAGGGGATTAATGAGTAGATTTCAAGTTGTACCATCTACATCCTCTTGGGACTGGCCTTAAGCAATTTTCTTAAATCCCCTTAATCCATGTCATCTTTCCTAGGTCCATAAACCATGCTAAAGGAATGATTTTGTCCTAAGCCATTTTCTTAAATCCTCTTAATCTATGGCATGAAGAGGCTACATTTATATAGATCCATGTATAAGGGGTGATTAAGTATATGGACCATGTGTAAGTGGAAAATGTCAAAGTTATTATTATTTATTTTACACTCCATCATCAATGTTAGTGTAAAATTTAGCACCCCTCAACCATCTTCACAATGCTCGTATTGGATGATAAAACTATGACTATATAAAACTATGCTTGTGGTTATGATGATAATGAAATTTATTTTGTGGTTTTTATATGGAGAATGGAACTTCATATAAAATATTTATGTGAAATCTCACTCAAACCAAATGATGAAATAAAAGTTACTATACATACTTAGTGTGTGTTGTGAATAATGTAGTCTATGTTGGTGTAGCCCTCTTATGTGACCTAAGTGTGTAAAGAGAAATTTTGGTATGAGATCATGATATAAATTTTATGATCACATACAGCCTAAGTTGGCATGTTGGTGAAAAACTTTCCCTCTTGAAAGAGAGGTCACAAGTTCAAATCCTGCAGGGAGTAGGGTATGTATGCCTTGTATTTGAAGCACAGTTAGGTGCCTCCTGCATACTGGGAATATGAGGTAGTCTTATATGTTATAAGCCACCTGTAGACCTAAAAACATGCCACCCGACGTCGTAGACTATAAAAGGATCCATTTCCATTCCATTTCTCTTGACAATGAGATGTGGTTTGTCTACCTTTGAAAAAACAAATAATTGTTATTGTAATGTGAAATCTAGTTTTGTAGGGCCACATTTTGATGAACTATTGTTCTAGGTTAATTATTGGTTGTTTCAACCCCCTACCTATAATTAATTGATAGTACACTTTTCATTTTACATATCCTATTATTTAAAATGTATTTAGGAAGTAATTAATAACATATGATGGCCTCCTATTGTTAATGAATAACTATAAACTTACCATTTTGATAAGATATTATTGATTTCTATTGATACTTGTGTATGTGGACTCCTATTGATAAAATTTATAGAAAGATTTAAAAAAATTACACTTCTTCCTTAATCTCTATAGCCATTTAAAGAACTATTCTAAATTATTCTCTACTTACATGTGCTACCAAATTTAAAGCCTCCTTAGTATCCTTTTAAATTCCTACTCAAATTTCTCAATTCAAGATTCCCTATACTCTAGCATACCTTGCCACATAGAGGCCCTTCGATGTTATTGATTTTATCCTTTATTTCTATTCCCCCCATAATCTACTTATTCATATCTAGAATCATTCCCATATCTAAAACATTCCTTCATCTACCTCCTTAACCAATTGACCATCATTAAGGGATTGATTGCCATTAAAATATAAAATTTTGCATTTATCCTATTACTCTCAATGAAATACCATCTTATCAATTATTTTGAACCATTGAGGCTTAAAAATAATAATCTATATTAGAATGGATTAATTTTACAAACTCGTTTGGATCCTCCAAACTCTCGAGGTCCTCACAAGTAAGAATTAAATTTATAGATTGGGTGGTAGGGATTAGATACACTAGGGAAGATATCTATGAGATAAATTATATGATGAGAATTAAATTTATAGATATGCCCTAAGAAACTCTATAAACATGAAATTATTTGATGATGGAATATATAAATTAAGGTTAGTCTTTCTTACTTACCTCACGCTGAATCTATTTTTTTGCCCATAAATCACTCAAATCAAATTGTGGATTTTGTAAAGAGGATAGCTATATTTTGAATGTTCGCTCTTAGTCAAAGTCATTTATTTCTTTAAGGATGGCTATATTTTGAATGTTCACTCTTAGTCAAAGTTATTAGTATCTAGTATTATTTTGTTGGTTGTCGCATATTTAGAATGAATGTTTCTTTATCTAGTTCTTGATTATATAAGTCAGCAAAAACCAGGGGCCAAACCCTTACAACAACAAAACAAAAAGAGACAACAAAGGCTCACAAACAAAAAGAGCCACCCAAACCAACTACAACATTAACAGCAAATACAGTCGATTAACAGCAGAAAGTAAGTAGTAGTAGATAGACAACATAAAACATAAAGAGAAACAAGACTAAGGATATACATCCTCCCAGCCTTTAACCAGAAATTCCACAATTTCATCAAGTTTCTTGAATGTCTCCTCATCCTCACCATTATCTCGAGTCCCATGTTCCTGCAGTAGAGTCAGGTTGAGCATAGCTGAGAGACAGAGCATGCTTCTTATAAAGACTCCCATAGATCAAACCTTCTACTCCAGATCATCCACCCGTCCCCTGAGAATAGCAATATCATTCCTCTGGCCATCTCCCTCCTCCTTAGTCTCCTCTTCAACCTCCTCTAAAATTATCCTCTCCCCTTCACCAATATTGTCCACAGGAACACCACCATCACCACCCGAGTCCTCTATCTGCTTCTCTTCTCCCTCACCTGCATCCTCTTCAAAAATCTCTTGGAGATCAATGTTTCCTTATCTAGTTATTACAATTATAGATAGAAATAAATTCAATTCTAAAAAGATATGATTCCTAGAGTGGATACAACTTAATAAGTGCAAAGAAGGAGCATCTCAGATCCAGTGACGAAAAAATCAAACCAAAATTTCTGGATGAATTGAGTAGGGCACTCGTATATCTGATAAATAATTAGAATGTAGTATACATTATAGTTGCTCATTTAGGATGAAATTTGGTTAGCCATGCATTGACATTTTATTCCTATATTCGAATTCAACCACATGGATATATTGCATTAATGACATGGAATAAAATATCTCGCATGAACATTAAATATGTAAATTTCTAAGTAAATTTAATCCCCTTAAGCCATTTGAGGAGGATAACCTCAATGAACAATCATATTTTATGAGGGAGTATTAGATGCTCCATTATCAATATGATCATGCTAACATATTCCTAGATCATGGTTTCTATCAATTTTATTCTTCTATCTTGGATCTAATGTGTCATCCTAATTTGATATGGACTAGGTATACATAGGGAATGATAAGATCATGGCAATGTGTGATTCTAATTTTATATTTTAATCTGAAACTAAGTAATTAGTCTATAGGCTTGACTAATTTCTATCTTATTTGTAATTCAACATATCTAGAAACCTCATAAGGATTACGATTATAAAAAAGGAATATATACTAGCACTTGCACCTAAAGGAGGTTTAAGGATTACGTGGATAGAAAACTATATGTACATGTTAATATGTTAGAGAGTAGGTTCTTGTGCATGGGTACATATGCATGCCATTTGCTACAAATTCTAATTGTATGTCGCTAGATTAAACAATTAATAATAAGTGCTAAATAATGCAATGAAATAAACTTAGACAAATCTAGATTTTTTTCTCAAAGAAATTAAGTTTTATATGATTTTGAAATATTTGCACACAGATTTAAAACATAAAGCAATGTAAATGAAAAAATAAATCTAAAACTAGAATGGCAGTTGGTTTAGCATTAAACGGTAACTAAAACTTGGTTTTCAATTTGCAAGCGTGATTGAATCTCATTTTAGGGTTCATATTTTTTGTTTGAAGGGTAAATATTTTTGTTTCAATTTAGTTTAGGGTAATTTTTTTGTGTGTAGGGTAAATTTTTTAGTTTCAATTGAATGCAGGGTTTATATGTTTTGCATGAAGATTCAAACCAAATATAAAAACCTAATTTACAAAAATACAGAAAATAAACTTAAAATACAAATAACAAAATACATAAAATAAAAAAGGGGAAAAATAACTGACTTGGAATTTTGGATTGCTAGAAATGGTGCTCTCAAACTCAAGATCTCATTCTGGTTCTCCTCTAGCCACTGGTGAAAATGAGCTCACATGCCATTTTTTAAAAATTTAATACATTTACAAACTGGGATCCCATTTCATGATCCCAGGCTTGGGATCCTGCTATAGAATGGGATCTCATTTTGGATTTATGCTCAGGATCTTGATCCATAATGAGATCCTATTTTATAAATAATGGGATCCCATTTTGTTTTTCCCGATTTCAGGTTCTTAGCTAAGTCTGAAACTTCCACGAGAAGTGGACTCAACTTCACACTTTTACCCTACAACGCATTCTTTGCCCTCATTGTCATGTTGAGCCAATAGAGATGCTAGATCATTAGAAGAGGCATAAGTGTAGAGAAGAAAAGGATGTCCAGAAACTGCTGGTGTTAAAACAAGACGATTGAACAAATAGTCTTTGAGATCTTGAAAATCTTTTTGAAATCCTCATTCTATTTGAAATGAACATTCTTTTTAAGGTGAGTAAAAGAGAGCTCGATCTTGCAGTTATGAAATGAAACAGTAGATATCCAAAAGCTTTCCTTGTAAACTATGAAGATGAGAAATGTTTTGTGGAGGTGGCATATTCACAATAGCATTGATTTTCTTCATATCAACTTTAATACCACAATGCAAGACAATAAACCCCAACAATTTTCCACTATTGACACCAAATACACATTTGTAAGGGTTCAAGCGCATGTTGTAAAGATGAATACATTTGTAAATGTGGTAGAAGATTTTAACGTGATCTTGGCACAAATTTAATTTGGCCAAAATGCCATTGACATAGTCCTTTGAGATGTTGTGAATAAAATCATGGAATATGAGGGTCATAGCTTGTTGGTAATTCATACTAGCATTCTTTAAATTGAAAGGCATGATCGAACATAAATTATCCCAACATGAAGTAAAATTAGTTTTGTACTGATCTTGGGGATTTATGATGATCTAGTTGTAACTAGAGAAGCTATCCATAAAAGAGAGTAAGGCATGACTAGCAATAGAATCCACTATCATATCAATGTTCAAAAGGGGTAAATAATCCTTTAGGGATGCCTTGTTGAGATCATGAAAGTCAATGCAAATTTGAATACGGTTGTTGGGTTTAACTACAACAATGATATTTGAAATCCAAGGTGGATAGTCAATTGGGTAGATAAAGACATCTTGTAAAAGCTTCTCTATCTCATCTTTGACCATTATCGTGACCTTGGGATTCATCTTTTAGATATTTTGCTTAACCAGCTGGGCATCATGATATAACATGATATTGTGTGTCATAATCTATGAGTCAATATTGGGCATGTCATCATATGACCAGGCAAAGATTTTGGGAAACTCATGCAAAAGAGAGGAATGATTTTGTTGTTCTTCAATATTTAAACACTCTCCTATCTGAATTTTTTTTCTATATTAGCCTGATCCATCTAGACATCGACAATATCTCCAACTAGGAGAGTGTTGCAGTTTGGGATATCAAGTAGATGAGTGAATTCCTAAGGTCTGTCATGATATGCTTGGATGTCATCTGATAAATCAGAGGTTTCTCCAAAATATGCCTAAGCATTCAAACAGTAGGAGAAACCTCAATTGTGATGATATTTAGGCATGTGGTCATATACACCTAAGCATTCGACTAGAGCCTCATCTATTGAGAAAGAGTCCAGGGAAATAGTGTTAGAATTGAAACTCACTTCAATCATTTCAATATAAACCAAAGAAAGAGAGGAAGAAGCTAGAGAAGAGGTTATCATGTTAAAATTTAGAGAGGGGCAATGAGAGGTTTGAGAGGACTGAGAAGGACGGTATCCTAGGCCTTTGGAGTAACTATTTGGATTAGCTTCCAAAGTGACTTTGATGCCTTTCTCTTTCGTCCACATCCATTACCTTTGTACCCAATTCGAGATAAATTGTGAAAACCATGGCCATTACATGATTCCATTTCCGTGAAAGGTGGAGGATCACCATTAGTGGCATAGTCGATGTTATATGTATAGTCACATGTGTATGTTGAAGTAGTAGGAATAGAAGGTTCTAGTTGCTTAGAAGAAATAGGTTGTAAAGAAGAAGTGGAAGTCAATTTTGGAATATTAGGTTTAAATTATGGGACTTTATACTCTCCAACAAAGGAAGGAGTAAACTCTAACAAACCCCAATCATCACCTAGATATGTGTTTGAAGATGAATCACTTTCCTTGTTGGTGTTGTTATCAATAGTAGAGTATTATAAATCAACTCTTGTTGAAGATGGGATTAAGTCCTATAGTGTTTTAGATACAGTAGGTTGATTCCTAGAATCCACGTGTTGGCAGAACTCTGGATTTGGATCCTGGCCTTAGCTATATAAGCTTTCTTGTTGTGAATAAACTTTATCGAACCATGAAGGGTAGATGGAACCGTGCCCATGGAGTGAATCTATGATCCACTGAGAAGAAGATTGTAAGAGAGAGCACTAGGCATGACATGCATAATGGTAGGCAAAAATATAGAACCCAATGCAATTGGTAACATGATTGTGCCCAGATTTTTCTTTCAAAATTGTCAAAGCCACGAATGGAGAGAGTGTTAGGTAAAATATAAGACGTATCGATATCAAGTTTATGTAACAGGTCTATCCCACAAATATGAGACCTAATCTATTATCGATGAGGGTATGTTTTACTCCACATTTATTGATGACAACAATGATTAAAAGAGGATCATTTTGGTGAACCTCTATGGAAGATAACTCATGCTTTTGAAAGACAATGTCTGAAGCAGTCATATGCATACAATCTAACCAGGCTGCTACATTATTTAACTTGATGGAATGTGAAAAGACAACCTTCTATAGAGCGACTTGGAGTATCCCATTGTATGCAAGTGACGTTTGAACCAACTCCCAGAGACAAATCTTAGCAGGAGTAGTGTGGAGTTGCTCTACTATATCATGTTCTCTTCCAGTGTTCTAAGGAATGTGAGGAGCTAAAGGAAGAAGAGGTGTAGAAACTAGAAGGGAAGTAGGAATGAAAGAAGATTGTTTACTTTTAGTCTTTTTTTGTATGTGTGAGAAACCACATGATATTGAGGTGGTTGTGACACAAATTTGAAGTATTTGATCTTGTAACATTTGTGAAGTAATCAAGAGGTTGAAGTGGGTTTTGAGCACCTCTAATAGTGATTACTGGTGTAGACTATTATTGTGTTTTAGAATGGAGGTGATCAATGATTTTTGGTTTCACAAGTTCTTGTTGGGAATCAGAAATATAAATTGTGTTTGTCAAATTTTTGAAGAAAGAACTTTTGGGAACCAGAGAGGATGATTTGACGAATATGAATTCATCAAGAGCTTCATCTAACATGTTGAAATAATTGTTGCTAAATGGTTCATCATAAGTGCTAAAGGTTTAGAGAAAATGGTCTAACATAGTCAAACACTCTCTTATTTCCAAACTAAAGATGACAATATTTTTTAGAATGTTCTAAAAGAAACACATCGGGTTCACCAAAATGTTTAATAGAAAAATTTCTTCTAACTAATTTACTCATAATCAAAAACAATTATCTATCAAAACAATAGGATACTAGCTAACGAAGATGTATATTTCCCCTCTATCCAATCAGGAAGGGTGAAATTATTTAGGATATATCCTTTTGTTGCAATTGACTGACAAAATAGATAACTAAACTAACTAGAAATGGATAAATATAGAGAATTATAGAATATTCCAAGAAATGAGATACAAAATGGAAAACTACAATAACATATAACCTAGCACTTGAAGATGGACTCCACTGCCCAAGATGAAATTATGTGGAATAGACGTCTGTGTGTCACGTTGTAGTCTATACGGCATAGGTGCAGTATAGATTTCTATCCTTAAACTTCATGCTAGGCTTTTTAGTCATTCCTTGGGTCATCAAACTTCTTGATGAGACCTGCAAACATAGAAATAGAGGAAAAGGCTTGGGCTATATAGGGGTTTGCCTTAATCAAACCCTTTTTTGGTGTTTCCACCTCTATGACAACCACATTGATAAATAGATAAAATAGTGTGTGCTCTAAATTCTAGGTGTGTCTAGAATTATGGCAAGCAGTGACAAAAACAACAATGCTATAAAATAAATCCTACTCAATGAATAAGAGTATACTTACACAATGATCTCTACATGCAAGAGATAAATAGGTAATGGCAAATCAACCCACAAAGATAAGTATCATACCAAATGGATCATAGCGATCAAAGAACAAAAGAGAGAATCAATCAAAACTTTATCACCTCATAGTAGGTGATGAAAGCCACTCAGTAAGTAGCGGTTCCAATCAAGACCATTCAAAGTTCGCCACACTCAAATGATGAAAATAATGTAGTATGAACTTGATAAAATAAATCATAGTATTGTTAGTTCTCATATCTTGACAAAGTTTTGTTATGAAAGAAAACCAATATCAATTTTGATAGAACTTCACTATGAAAAAGAATCAATCATTTGCAATGACAAATCTACTTGCTTAAATAGAGAATGTAATGGAAAAAAATCAAGGATAAGATTTGTTTAGACATGAATAAGTGTTAAGAAAATCTCGGCGAATCGTGCAAGTGAAAAGACAAAAATAATCACAAGATTTATAGAGGCTTTTGAGACATCTACACATTATTGGAAAAAGGGAGAGAGAACAAGGTAAAGTTGCATCTATGTAGCTTTTAAATGTTTTCAAATCTGAAATTAATAGCATGTGTAAATCTGAAAATTACTTTCAATTTAGATGTTAGAGTATTTCTCCAATTTAATCAATGTACTAGAAGAAAATAGCTTGCAAGAAGAAGACAAATATTTATGTGGAGAAACCCCTAAGGGAAAAAACTCCACACCAAAGGTGTTTATGCTTGTATTAAGTCTCTTGTGAAAGATTACATTCAATATTGAAATCCTTTGATTCCTTGATGCACTTCAAGAGCTTCTTCAATCTTCAAACCTGTAAAAACTTCAAAAAGCTTCTTTTTTTTTCTAAATCTTTTTACAATCAACTCTCTAGAAAATGTATGGGGCTTTTTTAATTAATATAAAAGCTTCTTAATTCAAAATCTTCTTAATTCAAAAGTTTCTTAATTGGAAAGATTGAAACTTAAATTACAATCAATTGTAATTGATAACATGAGAACCAATCCTCATGCAAAACCCAAGCACTCCAAATAGAGAAGACATAAGTCAAACTAAGTCAAGCTTCCTATTAACTACCTATCCTGGATGTGGGCGTCCAAATTTGACCAAGTTAACTTTTCCAACATCAAATACATTTCCAAATAAAAGCAACAACAGAAAGTCCTCAAATTAGGCATCCAAGTTTGCCCAATCTCTTTCGGTTAACTAAAGTGGTCAACACACACCAATCTCATGCAAACAACATGCAAGATTGATGTCCCCAAAGTTATTCTAAATTACTTTGTTCTGTACATGCAAGTGACATGCAAACACCTGATTCAACATGTAACTGATACCCATTATCTAAAACACTGAGATGTACCATCCTGCAAGTTTCTAGAGTTGGATTGTTCTACAAGTAATCCCTCAAAATTGGCATACAACAACATGCAAGATCATATAACTCAACATGGGATAAATAAATACAACATTAGGAATTTGCAAAGGTTGAGACACCTTAATTCCCAACATTCTCTCACTTGTCGAACACCTTGCAAGGGCCAAAAGTAATGACAAGATTTAACTCCTAGGGGCCAAGAGGCCCATAGACTCCAAACACCATATGAACTTCTCTGTGCCCACTGGTTTCGTCAATGCATCTGCAACATTCTTCAAAGTATCTACCTTCTCCAAATTTACCTTTCCATCCTCAACCATGTCTCTCACGAAGTGAAACTGAACATCAATGTGCTTTGTTCTAGCATGGAAAGTTGGATTCTTTGCAAGGCAAATTGCACTCTGACTGTCACAACTGATCGTGATCTGACCTGCATCAACACCAATTTCTAAACACAATCTCTTAAGCCAAATGGCTTCCTTACAAGCATGAGTTGCTACCATATACTCAGCTTCTGTCGTGGACAAAGCAACAACAGGTTGTCGCTTACTCATCCAACTAATAGCACCACCAAACAGTGTAAAAACATAACACTGGTAGATCTCCTGCTGTCAATGTCACCTGCCCAATCTGAATCCACAAATCCATGAATATCAATAGAATGCGGAGGTCCTGAAACATTACCATGATAGCAAATGGAATACTCGGAAGTACCCCTCAAATATCTAAACACTCGCTTAACTACATCCCAATGAACACGTCCAGGATTAGCCATAAATCGACTGAGGACTCCCACTGCTTGGGCAATGTCTGGTCTTGTGCAGACCATAGCATACATCAAACTGCCAACAGCACTAGCATAAGGTACTCTGCTCATGTCCTCCACCTCACTAGGAGATTTTGGACAATCCTCAACAGACAACTTTGTCCCCAAGGAAACAGGAACACACAATGGTCTACAATCTCCCATGCTGAATCTGTCCAACACGGTCTTAACATACTTACTCTGACTTAACCAAAGTTTTCTGTTGGTTCTGTCTCTTCTGATTTCCATTCCTAGAATGTAACTGGCTGCCCCTAAATCTTTCATTTCAAACTGAGCTGACAACTAAGATTTAAAATCAGAAATCATATTCTTACCCTTCCCAATGAGCAACATATCATCAACATACATTGCAACAATGAGAATACGATCACCATCTAATTTATAATACACACAGTGATCCGATTTCGATCTCACAAATCCAATTGACAACACAAAGGCATCAAACTTCAAGTACCATCTCCTAGGGGATTGCTTCAAACCATACAAAGACTTCTTAAGTTTGCAAACCAAATTTTCTTTACCTTTTACCATGTAATGCTCTGGCTGTGACATGTAGATTTCCTCCTCCAAGTCACCATGAAGGAAAGTTGTCTTCACATCCATCTGTTCTACCTCCAAGTCATAAGCTGCTACAAGTGACAACAGGAATCAAATGGATGTCAGCTTTGCAATGGGAGAGAAGATCTCACCATAATCTATACCCTCCACTTGTGAATACCCCTTCGCAACCAATCTAGCCTTATACTTCTCAATACTGCAATCTGCACCAATCTTCTTCTTGAACACCCATTTGCATCCAATGGGTTTCCGTCCAGGAGGCAAAGGCACCAAGTCCCAAGTTTGATTCTTATCCAAAGAAGCTATTTCTTCCTCCATGGCCTCCTTCCAGGAACCTACATCCTTCATATCCAAAGCCTCTGATACAGTTCTAGGTTCATCACTGTTAGTGAGCAAAGCATAAGCACAACTAGAATCAAGCAATGTAAAACCAAACCTTTCAGGTTGCTTCCTTATCCATGTAGACCTCCTCAAGAGCTGAGATTGAGGTTCATCTTCTTCTTCTGAGCTTTCAGAGCTGCTAGAGCTCTCCTCATCATCAGGTCCAACATTGTATTTCTATTCAGTCTTCTCAGGGGTGAGAGGAAACTGAACAACATCCTCTTTCTTTTCTTTTTCTTCTGGCTGCAAAATAGTGGAAGAAGGTGTAAGCTCTTTGAAGATGACACTTCTGCTATACAACACTTTTTCAGCCACGGGATCCCAAAGCTTGTATCCTTTCACACCAATAGAATAGCCGATGAAGATACACTTAACAGCTTTGTTCTCCAACTTTGACCGCTTCTCCTTAGGCACATGTGCATATGCCTCACAACCAAAAACACAAAGATGCCTTACTGAAGGCTTTCTACTAGACCATACCTCCATGGGTGTCTTTCCAACAAGAGCTGATGTAGGAGATCTGTTTACCAGATAGCAAGCAATGGCAACAGCTTCAGCCCAAAACTTTTGTTCTAGACTAGCTCCACTAAGCATACTCCTAGCATTCTCCATCAGTGTCCTGTTCATCCTCTCTACAACTCCATTTTTCTGCGGTGTGTATGGAGTTGTCTTATGTCTTTCAATCCCAAGTTCCTTGCAATACTTATCAAATTCTGTAGAACAGAACTCACCACCATTGTCAGTTCTCAAACATTTAATCTTTTTACCAGTCTGATTTTCAGCAAAGGCTCTAAACTCCTTAAACTTGCTATAGACTTCAGATTTGCTTCTGAGAAAATAAATCCATGTCCTTCTACTGTAATCATCTATAAAAGCTACAAAGTATACAGATTTTGATAACGAAGGAGCATTAACAAGACCAAACACATCTGAATGAATGAGGTCCAACACACCAGAAGACTTATGAGAACTCGAGTAAAACTGAACACGGTTTTGTTTTCCATAAATGCAATGCTCGCAAAAGTTGAACTCAAGATTACAATCATCTAACCCCTCAACGAGGTTCTTATTTTTCAGGGTACACGGACCCTTCTCACCAATGTGGCCAAATCTCTTATGCCATAATATTGTCTTTTCTGCAGGAAGTTTAACTTCCAATGCATGATTACAACCATAAAGATTAGAACTACATATTTCTTCACTACTCGTTCAGATGGTGGGGATGAAGTGACTGTTGCCCTCTTCCTTGAGTCAGAAGAACTATTGCATTGTGCAATGCATGCTTCCAGATGAAACAGAGTACCTCTCCGAGTACCCTTAGCAAGCACCATAGATCCTCTAGTCATCTTGCATCTGTCTTTCGAAAAGACAACCTGCACACCTGCATCATTCAACATACTTACAAAAAGCAGGTTCCGTGCTAAGCCTGGGATGTGTATAACCCCAGTGTTCCCCTTCACTCGACCATCAGGGAATCGGATAGAGACTCTTCCACGACCAACGATCTTCAGATGAGAGTTGTCACCCAGATACACCTTTCCACCATTGAACTCCTCATACTTAGTGACCCAGTCTCGATGTGAGGTCATGTGGAATGATGCACCAGAGTTGATTAGCCACACATCATCAGAGCATGGGTTGCCACGGCTGCGATGAAGGCATCACTGTCATCTTGTGATTTGTCAGAATTTGAATCAGGAGATTTCTTCTTTTTCTTCTTCTCCTCTTTGCATTCCTTTCAGAAATGCCCGATCTTGCCACAGTTCCAACAAAGAGCCTTGGACTTTCCAAGAGATTTGGACCTCCCACGGGATTTGGATCTACCCTTCTCAGCTTTCTTGTCCTTCTTCCCTTTCTCCTTAGGTCTTCCACAAACTACAAGGGCTTCTTTGGCTGCCTTAGAAGACTTTCTCTGCATCTCTTCAGATAACAGTGAAGAAACCACCTCTTCCATTTTGAATGTGGATGTGGTGCTTCTGATTGCCATAACAAGATGATCCCATGAGTCCGGCAGAGAACAAAGCAGGGTCATACACCAATCCTCCTCCTCCATCTTTACACCGATAGATGTCAATTGTGAAACCAGCATGTTAAAGGCATTCATATGCTCAGCCACGGATCCTCTATCCTCCATTCGAAGAGAATACAACTTCTTTCTCAGGAAAAGTTTATTGACAAGGGATTTGGCTTGATACACATCCCCCAACTTCTTCCAAAGGAGTGTTGCAGTAGTCTCCTCATGGACATTTAACAACACAGAATCGGCAAGACTAAGTCTTATGAGACCCTTAGCCTTCTGATCCTTGAGATCCCAATCAGCTTGTGTCATTGTATCTGGTTTAGTTCCATTCACACTTTCCCAAAGGTCTCGGTCAACTAACATGTCTTCCATTTTGAGCTTCCACAGCTCAAAATTACTGCCATTAAACTTCTCCACTTCAAACCTTCCTGATGTGCTTGTCATCTCCTTACTGCAATAGAAAATAGAATACTCTGCACAGACTCCCACTCAACCTAAGATTAGCTCAAAAAACTCTTACCCAACAACTAGGACCAAAGGTGATCAAGCTATGATACCAACTGAAAGGAAGCTAGGTGTGTGGAAACGCTTCCTACACTAATCTAATGAGAAGAGATGTATGCAAATTCAACTTTAATTATTACAACTACAACAACATAAAACATCTAATAGAGATATTGCAGCAATACACACACATAGATAGTAGACAGAAGAGAGAGACAAAATATACATGGGGAAAACCCTTACGAGTGAAAAACCCCACACTCCAAAACACAACTCAAATGTATTACAGTAAACAATAACAAATTACAATACAGTTTCAGAGCCAATGATCTTTCAGGAGTCTTCAAATATCGAATCTAAAGATATTCCAGCAACATAACAGTACTTGTACCAAAGTTATCTATCTCCCATCCAAGCACCTATTTATATAGAATTTACAAGGCAAATATGGAACCTTCTAGAGATGGGCGTCCATTTTGGACTCATGCCCCAAAACCCACGCCTAAGGACACTTGTCCAACATCCCATCCCGAAGTGGGCACCTGGTCCCAAGATAGGTTACGACAGATGCTCTTACACACCTTATAGCTATCATAGAATCCGTCATACACTAACTAAAAATATCATATTCCTCTTACATGTCATAACCTCCCTTGACTGCCCAAAGATGCCTTTCTCTCATGCAAAGATACTCACTGACACTTGTCATTAATTAAAAATCGTTTGAGGTTTCAGGGGCATTTCCCCCGAGCCCCCACGAGGGCGCTGCCCCTCGACCCCGCCCTGTCTTGGGGGCGCTGCCCCCAAACCCCCATTAATTATTCAAGGGGGAAACCGCAGGTACCAAAGTCACCAAAATTTACCCTGCTGCATATACACAAGGTGCTGACTATACCAACTCAACATGGGATAAATAAATACAACATTAGGAATTTGCAAAGGTTGAGACACCTTAATTCCCAACACATTTGCTAACTTATCTCATGTTTATTTGCCACCCATTGTTGCTAATTCTTTTGCTATGGTTAGTAGTTCTTTGTCCTATCCTATTACTGTTACTAAAGATTCTGTCCAAGTACCTTTAGTTGTTCCCCAATTACCTGGTATAGAAAAAGTATGTGCAGAATTAGAGTCTCAAGAGAAGGAAGTTGTTGAAGATATAACAAATGAGCCTCTCCTTGACCCTAACACTATTGAGGTGGTTGAAATAACATATAGTCCAATGGAGGGGGCAGTAACAGATTCAATTTTGGAAATGGCTTAGAAGGTAGGTTCAGAAAAATTGTAGAATATAAGGCAGGTAAAGTCTCCCCAGGATAATGCAACAAATAATGATCAGGAAGTAAGTGAGGGCAAAGAGACAAAAAAGGAGAAAACAGAGGGCATTCATGAAGATTCGTTCAATAAGGGAGATAGTCATATTGACTCTCCCAAGGACACTTCCATTGCACCAGATTGGCTATAGCAGAGAATAGGCAATAAACCTCCAGAAGTTGACGTAATGTCCTTAGATTTTATGCATTTCTGGCCAGAGTAGAAAAGCCAAAGAAACAGAAAAAGGCCAAGATTCAATCAAGGATCTATAAGGATACAACTAGGTCTCGTATTGCAGAAGTGGTTGTTCCTCTAGAGCAAGCCAATAAGGAGGATGTGATACCTGAAGACTACATAGTCACAACAATAAATTTGGGGTCTGCATCAAGAGAGAAGGAAATTGATGAGTTTAGAGGATCTGTGTCCACCATTTTAGACCGATTAAATAAAGATGAGTTAACAAAGCAACAACTGAAACAGCAAAAAGAAGAGCTCAGAGCTTGTAACAATTTTTTGATGAAGCCTATGAATGCTAATGGAGAGCTAGAGGTAGCTCCTGCTATTCTTTCCAAAGAAGAGTTGGCAAATTTTGATAAAAGTAAGACCACTACAGCCATAGATGAATGGTTTCACAAGGTTTACGCAAAAGGCTATGAAGTAATTCTTTTTGCAACTGAATTCATAAGGATTTTTGTATATTGAAGTCAGAATGGGATGAAGTCAACAATGATTGTACTGCATATGAAGACTACTACTCCCATATACATCCCAGAGTACTAGCCATGGCTAATCCTCTCGATGAAGTTTTGTTAGCAGAAGGCATTCTAACCTAGGAAAGATTGAATAAGCCTGGGCAATGGTTAGAATTGATTGGATTAAGAAAGGAAGTTTTTGATAAAGCTAGAAATTCTTTCAGCATAGCAAGAACCTAGATTATGGAAGTGATTTATAAAATAAATGATGTATTAAGAGCCTGTACAAATTCTGATCTCGATGATATGGCTCCAGTTGATATGCAAGAATGTAAAGATAAACTGCATCATGTTATTCATGGAGAATCACCACTGAATATGATTGGGAAATTAGAAAAGGTCAGTGATCTTAGAGCCACATTTGCAGAATTTAGAAGAAACAAGAGATTGAGAGATGCAGTTTACTGTAAGTTTTCACGATTGGTTGATTAGTTGAAATTCAGAATAGATTACATCAAGGATCCTGATCCAACATATATAAATCCAGCACTATCAGCCCTTACAGCATACAACAATAGAGAGGCAGAAAAGAATAAAGTCAACTTGGATGACGAGGAACATTAGAATTGTTAACGTGCAGGATTGCACCCGTTATGCAAAGCTGTGAAGCTCAGCAATCCTATGTAACATGGGATCAAACTTAGGTTGTGGGTGACCTATGGTGAGCTTGAACCTCTAGATTATGGGTTGGCTCCCTTGTAATTTTTCAATGGGTTAATGTATTGGTAGGAAAAGGGTTGAAAGGAACTACTAAAAGCAATAAACTAAAACTTAAAGTGTGGTGATGCACCTAATTTGATGGAAAACTGCAACTCTAATTCACAATGAATCTCAAAAAATCTATCCACACAATCCACTTTTCAAAATATGATCACAAAAATGATTCTAAGGGAGGCTAGAAATAACTTTCTTTTTGAAGGAAAATAGGGTTCTCACAATATGAAAGAAAATTTATTTCAATTGCACAACCTAAGACCTGTGATTTCAATGCTATTCAATACATGCAAGTACAAATGAGAATGATTTTAAAGGTTCTGATATTAAACACAATAAAATCTCATCAAATCATTCACAAAAGCAATACTAATGAAAAGGTAGACACTTGATTTAGCTGAAAAATAAAGGAACACTTGCATAAAAAGACAGAATAGAACTTGTAACCTGCTATAATCTCTATAAATCTACAAAATATGAGTTACAAAACCTTCTTCTCTCAGCAATGTGTAAGAGAGCAAAAAGACAAGAACTAGAAAAACTAAGTTTTTCTTACACTATATAATATGCTCTCTCTAAGAGACCTAGAAAGGTCAACTGTAGTCAACTACCTCTAAAAATAATCTCTCAAAACTGATCCACGAGCAAGCATGAAAATCCTTAAAAAAAAGGGCTATAATTGACCCAAATTGAGTTAAAATAGCTCCAACCTACTCCTTTCTATTAGTTTGACCAAGAGGTGGACCAAACTCTAATTTTGACCCAAAAACCATGCAAAGAACTCTAAAGAACCTCAGTTAACACCATCCTCCAAATTTGCATGATTTTGGGATGAGAAAACAATGTGAGAAAGAAATAAAGTAATTAGGATGATTACTTTACTATGAGTTACAAATTTGTTTCAACTTTTGAATTTATAACTTTGTGACAAAATAATAAACTAATTTATAATTATATTACTTTATTATTTGTTTACATTGTTTTAAGTTGCAAGGTCATGCAAAAATGGATGTATTTGTTTTCAAAAAGATTTAAAACAAATAATAACTCCTTATATCTCCCATGCAATATGGTAGTCTCCTCATGCAAAAAATACATTATGCATTACTTATTCAAAACACACCTTATGACTCCCATGCAATATATATCACATCCCTTCCTTGCATCAACATGTGTCTTTACACCTTATAACTCCAATCACCATAACTTGCAAAAAGACCCTTATGACTCCATGCAAAATACATACAACATTATGCATTATTTATCACATACCATACCTTTTATATATATGCAGCATCTTATCACTCCTTATTCACTATAAGGTATAAACCTCACCTTCGAACCATCGCTTATGTTTTGACTTTCATCTCCATGCATATTTCTAAGGTCAAAAAGACCTTTCAACACTAGCATTATTTGATTCTTTTGAAGACAAGGCCCTCACGGGCTCCTTGACATCATTAGGTTTGAAGACTATTGTAAGTCTTGACCAAAGTATCAAATGGATAATAATGATTATTTTTCAAACAACAGTCAAAAAGTAAGAGCCCAAATTAGGTCATTTGACCAAAAAGGAGAACCAACCCTAAAATAACCTCATTTTGCCATTTGCATTCTTTTGGTTGCTCCATCGACCCACTGCCATACCTACTAGGGTTTCAAGAAATCTTTATCATTCTCTGCAACTTTCTGAGGGTTCTTTTGATGTTCTTTTGTGTTTTCAATAGGAAAAAAGCAAGGTAAGATGTTATGCAATAGTTCGACCCATTTTTCTTTATTTCTGGATGCAAAAAATGGCCTACAGGCCATGGCCATGATAAAGTCTTTTTTGATGTATCATTTGTAATGCTTCATCTTCTTACTGTGTCTTGTTTTCTTCTAGTTTGAGGTCGTCATGGCCGACTGGTTTTTGAACTTTGAGAGCTCACCTATGAGTAAATCCATGGCCTATGAGCAAGTATCTTCACCTAGAACAAAATAAGGTAAGCCTTCCTTTCATCTCTACACTATTTCTGAGTGTTTCTGCATATATCATGATAAGGATTTGAAGTAAAATTTATGTGGGTTTTAACATTTTTGAAAGAAGAACTGCTCCTAGGCCGCAGCCATAGCTACCCATATATATGGCTTTATCTGCATTTTGTCCCAGTTCTGTGAAAGAGAAAGCTCAACCCATGACAAAAAAATGCAACTCCTATAGAATAAAGACTTTCTTATACTATAGTTTTTGCTCCATTGATATAATGAAAAAAGAAACTTCCACTTCTCTGCATCATTTCATCATTTTTTCTGGTTATGAAGACTATGGCATAAAAAATACAAGGGTTTGTAACATATTTACTCTCTGGCAGTAGCAACGGACTGGGTAATGCAAAAACACACAAAAACTCTTCATTCTTTATCTGTAGATGTTTCTCCTTCTATATCTTGATGTGGGTTTGATAAAAATGGAGTAAAAATGCTTTGTTTATTTGAAGACCATCATGGCTGCTCATATAAGTCATATATCTGACAAAAGAAATGGTAAAAGACCACTCACCATATACCCTCTTAGGGTTTGTTAGAACTCCACTTCCTTTTCTCTCTGCTACAAAAAATTAGTTCTGCTCTATGTATGTGAAATCTCCCTCCTGTAGCAAGAAAAGGGATAAAAGGAACCATGGGGTTTTGTGAATAATGAAAATATTTTCTTATCTCTGTTCTTGAAACTCCACCATTCTTTTTGTCTTTGAGACAGTCATGATGATTGTTTCTTCACCTGTACATTTTGCATTATGTAATGTGGTCTTTTGGAAGAGGAAACAATGCTAAGACCCTCCTGGTATTTGTGACAGAGAACTACATATACTCCTTCTTCCTCTGTATATAGAACAAGATCACTATATTTTGATATTTGACACTGTATTTTGGCATTTTGTATTATCTTCTGTACCTGATATAAAAAAAATAACAAATGACTATGTCAGTTGCTCCAAAAGGTAGTTCCACATCTATAAGCTCTACCCTTTTATGATTGTCCTATAACATTTCCATTGGATGTCTTCATGGATAATGTTTCTCCTTTGCCTTTGAATGGTTTATTATCCTCTAACTATTGACTATCATTTAGGATCAGTTTCCTCATTGAATGTTGACTGTCATTTATAGTCTTTGTGACTATTCTCTTGGTGTTGTCATGAGAAGATCTACTCCTCATATCATTCACTCCAATGGTCAAATGTTCAATATCAAGTTTACACTTTATTTATAATAAAAGTGATAAATATTTGTCCAATTTTTTGCTTCTCTAGGCTAACTTTTGATTGTTGGAATAAATGATATGTAAGAAAAACCATCTGAAACAGTCGTCTTCTTGTATTGATCATCTCTGTCATAATTCATTTCTCCATGCATAACTTTCTGTATGTGATCATGCTCAATGATGAAAGTGTGTAAAATGTATACCATCTTTTGTATCTCCTTCATGGTTGAGACAATGTGTTTGCTGAATATGAACATTACAATATGTAGAAGGCATGGCATCTCCATGATGTAATCACAATGTTCATTTGTACCTTGTATATGTTGTTCTATCTATGTGGTATATCCATGACTGTGTATGATCAAGAAAAAGGCTTTCTTGTAGATGCATAAGTCAAATATCTTTGTTGTTCCATCTGTATATTTGCTTCTCACATGACTGTGATAGTCACCTGGAAATGTGTATTCTCCATTGATGATTTGCATTATCTCTTGTGCTCTTCAACTACTTCTCAAGGTTCATTCATTGTATATGATCATGCCCTGGTCACTTGGGCTTGACTGTCCCACATATTCTCTATGGTGTAGTTGTTCTCTTCATTTGTACTTGTTCTTTGATATAGTAGCAACATGAATGTGATGAACTATTCATATGCCTGAACTTGACATGGATGTACTGATGAAGAAAGAAGGAAAATTATGAAGTTCTCATGATGACTACCATACTTGCACAGTTGTACCTTATAGCTGTTCCACTTGACTGTATATCTTTTCTATGTTGTTCCACCACTTCCTTTTGTGACTGTACCTCTTGGCATTTGTGTGGTATCTTCTTTATGTGGTATTTAGATGGCATAGGTACTTTAATCATGATTTGCCATTGTTGTTCCATATGCCTTGGTTGTTGATGACATGTATGAATGTCTTGATGATCAGATTTTTCTTTCTTAAAATCATGATTATGTTGATGTAATGGAATGTTCTTGATAATAAGAATACCTCTTCATTATACTAGCATAGTCATGTTTTGTAAAATTGGTCTTCAAGGATTTCATTATCCCTCTTAAGTGAAACAAGAGGGTAGCATGATGGGCTCAACCCTTATGGGAGCCCATTTTCTCCACATGCTTATTCCATAAAAGATGAATCAGCAACATGATTTCTCTTATACCTGCACAGTGAACAAACAAGTTAGCATATAAAACATACCTTTGAAAGTTCAATTGCTCTTTCTCATGATGACTTGGCTTTCATCTAATGATCTAATTTTTGCATATGTCTGATAATGATCCAACTGTAGCATCATGATTGCAAGTTTATATATCTGTTGATAAGGCATATGATGAGTTTGTATATCCGGAGCTCTAATAAAACATTTTCCAACATTGCAAGTTTGTCATTCTGATTGGGAGCAAAAGGCTGAAAACATGAAGATCAAGTTGCAGATAGGAGGATCAACCTTCACCCTAAGGCAATGATGGATATCACTCTCATCATGTGTTCTTTTCCTTTACTTTATCTTCAGAAGTATAGCGTGTATGTTTTGTTGCATTGGCTCAGTTTAGTCATTCCCATGGCTTGTGTGGGACATATTTAAACAGTCTCTTGAATAGAATCAGTTATTTTATTTTATGCAATGATTTATGTATATTTTGCTTTTTGAATCAAATGCATAGCATAAAATAACTGAATCTGCTTTAAAACACATGTTCAAACATGATGATGAAATGTTAGTTTATAAGTACCTTTTCCTTTTGCACTGTACTATGGCACTTGAATAATTAGTAACATCATAATTGAAAGATGAAATCAGTTAGATACATGTCATTCCTTGAATGTCTGTTCTCTTGTCTTCAGATCAGTTCACTTATCAGGATGGTTTGACAACCTAGCTTAAGCTGTCACATTATCCTGATAAGTGATCCTCCATTGCTCTCTTGTCAAGATAATAGGCATTTAACTGAGTGATCTTGCACTTAAAAATTTTATTTTATCCCCTTTGCAACAATCGCAATCTAGGCCTTGCTAAATTAGGTGTGAACATAATTTAGCAACAAGAATATTTCAACTAAATTTTGAATCCCATCACTCCATGTCATCTCCAGATTTTAAGGGTCATGTGACCTTATTTTGACTTTATTTTTTCTTGTAAATTGGCTCTTCATCATATACAGCCAAATGGGTAGTCATTTTTTCTAAGTTCAATGTATTTCAAAGTTGTATTTTGTCTTTTTCCTAAAGGACAAATGTAAACACGAAAATGCAACAAACTGTTGTATTTCATTAAATGCAATGTAAATCTAGGCCATTGGTGTTGAGTTAATTCTCTCATTGTAATAGAGTCTTGATAGTGAATTGCTAAGACTATGCCAAAATAATGATTAATACAAAGCAAGATTTGCAAGTTTTTGGGAATTTGTATGTTGTGTTGTCTATTTTAGTTTTCATGGTTCACTTCAAATCTAGATTAATTAGATGTGCTATTGCAATGTTGAATGAATATTGAAGGTATTTGATGAACACTTTGGTCCATACAATTAGTGCTTATTGATTGTAAGTTATTGTGCATAGCTACCCTGGGTCTTTACATTGAGCTTAGTTTGATTACATCTCATAAGTTAAATTGTGCCATAATCTGGGTATTTAATGAATGAATGTAATTTGAAAATCTTAAGCCTCCATTGAAGATTGAATCATTTTTTGCAGCATTATGGTTTATGTAGCCTAGTAAAATAGAAGATGATTAATAAAAGTGTTAGTCTACCAACAACATTCTCTTCATTGTGACTGTCACTTAGGATTTTACATTCTCTCCAAACCCTTATCCTCTTACATTTTCTTTATAAATAGTTATTAGATTTAGGTTTCTGAGCAGCAATCATATTCCAAATCCGCTGAGAATGTCATAGGGTAACTTGCACACTTTGTTGTAATAGTTTGTAAACCCTATCGAGTTGAATGTAAGTCCCCCTTGTTGGTACAGCTGATACATTCCACTGAAGTTATTCCTGCAAGATAAGACCTAGTTGTATAAACCTAGGGACAGTCATATTCTAAAGTTTTGGGATAGGATTCCTTTCAAGAGAGGTGAGGTACTCTATATTTCACCTGTGTTGTTGCATGCTAAAACCACCATCAACACTATCTTCTACATGTTTCACATTATCTGTTGTCTGGCTGACTTGTAAATGTATTTTTCATGTTGTATCTAGCCGACAAAAAATGTAATCAATGTAATATCATGTATAAATAGTGAATCAAATTGAATGAGGAGAGGTGTGATTGCAAGTTGATTAAAAAGCTCACAAGTAGATAAAAAGCAGAATAAATGCATTGTTGATGTGCGACTGAAGGAGAAAGAGCAAAAGTTGTTGATGTTGTCTTGATTCATATTGAAGACTTATATGTGACATTGATCAACTATAGAAGGTGGCTAACTGATCAGATCATCAAAAGAAAGTGTGAAGAGACAGAAGTGCAATCATCAAAAGTGTGAGCTTCAATGTCAGTTTTCAGGCAGTAGAAAGACTATCATACTGTAATCTTTTGTAAGTGTGTTCTCAATTCAGGGAGTAGTAGCTTCCTTGGGAGTGACCCTAAAACAAAATCTTCATGGAGTAGAAGCTTCCTTGGGAGTGACCCTAAATCAAGGTTTTTTAGGGAGTAGAAGTGTCCTTCGGTTGTAGCCCTAAAACAAAGTTGTTATTTAGCTTCATATATTGTAAGCTAATCCTCATCGTGGATTTTCCCTTCTAGGGTTTTCCACATATATCTGGTGTCTTGTGTTGATGTGCATTGTGTTAATCCTTCATGTTCGTGTTGTGATGATTAAGTTTTAATCTCCTCTGGATAAGTTGAAGTTAAAATTGAAAATTATTTAGATATTGATTTACCCCCCCTCTTAGTATCTTGGTGTGTTCAACAATTGGTATCAAATCCAAGTTCCTCTGAGGGAAGCTTAACCACTTGAGGAAGGTCTGGGATGGCACAAAATGGATCCAGCAAGATACCTAGATTTGATGGGACAAATTATGTTTTTTAGAAGCTAAGGATGGAAGCTTATATCAATTCTCTAGGGTGCGGTGTTTAGGACTCTGTCAAGACTGGTTACACAGTTCCTGCTACTATTCCTACAGATATTGATGAAGTTAAGAAGTATGATAAAAATGCCAAGGCAAAGTTTGATATCATGAGTGGGTTAGCTGATTCAGAGCTTTCAAAGGTAATGAGTTGTAGTTCTTCTCAAGAAGTTTGGGATAATCTTAAAACCATCTATGAAGGAGATAAGAAAGTAAAGAAAGCCAAGATGCAGATCTTCAAGAGCAAATTTGAGAACCTAAAAATGTCAGACGATGAAGACATTGTTGGATATATGCTCCAGGTGAATGAAGTGGTCAATGGCATTATAGGTCTTGGTGGAGAAGTGAAAGAAGATGAGGTTGTCAAAAAGGTCCTAAGATATCTTCCCAAATCTTACAGTAATAAGGTAGTTACCATTGAGGAGAATGTAGATTTGGATACATACACTATAGACAAATTATTTGGTTCCCTTACTGCCTTTCAAATGAGGGAGTTTAGCAGTGATGCTCCAAAGAAAGAAGTTGCTTTCAAAGCCAATGTGAAGACAAAGGAAGAAGTTGTTGTTGAAGATGAAAGCTTTGATGAAGTTGAGGAAAATTTTGTGAGAAGACTGAAGAAAGGCACTAGCAAATACAAACGTAAGTTACCCTTCAAATGTTTCAATTGTGAAAAGGTTGGTCATTTTGCTTCTAAATGTCTTTTCAAAGAATCAAGGGGTAGTAACGGAAGAGACAAGTTCAAGAGAGGTTTGTATTCCATAGAAAGCAATTATTCTTTAGAAGATGAGGATCATGGTGATTCAAATGATGAAACACTTTTCATGGCCTTGAGTGTTGGTGACAAAAAGGATGATGTTGGAAAATATAAAAAGACCGATGCCTTGCAAGCAGAACAGAACAATGAAAGATCAGTGGTTGTATGGATTGCCTTTCATGCAAGAGAAAAATCCAAGGCTTGGGTAATTGACTGTGGATGCTCAAATCATATGACTAGTGACAAGGAGAAGTTTATCAACCTTGAAAAGTGGGATGGTGGTGCTGTTAAGTTTGGTGGTGATGAGTCAGCACAGATCTATGGAAAAGGTGCTATAACTATTGATGGGAAGAATAGGACTGAGGATGTCCTCTATGTCAAAGGACTAAAACACAATCTTCTCAGTCAGTCAGATGTGTAGAAAGGGGTCTAATCTCACCTTTCATGTCAATGGCAATGAAATCAAGAAGGCAGGATCCAAAAAACTAGTTGCAAAAGGTATCAAGACATATGGTGACATCTATCATCTGAAGGGGAAAAATGGAAGAACATGTTTGTTGGCTCAATCCGGTGAGTGTTGGTTGTGGCATAAGAGAATGGGACACAACAATTTTAACAATATGGTAAAGGTCAGTTCCACTCATGCAATGAGAGATATGCCTAAGATAATCAAGCCTACAAATACAGTATGCAGGGAATGTCAAATGGGAAAGCAAACAAAGTCAAACTTCAAAAGCAAGGAGTATTCTTCTTAAAAACCATTGGAGCTTATTCACACTGATCTATGTGGCCCTACCAGAGTAAAGAGTCAACAAGGTGAGAAGTATTTCATGTTCCTTACTACTGAAGGAGAAAAAGAAGTGTTAGAGGATGTCCTAATTCATTTTGAAGACATTTTTGTGACAAGAGGGAAGTGAAAAGTGTGTCTAATTGATCCAATCATTAGAAGAAGCAAAATTGCAATCATCAAAGGTGTGATCTTCAATGTCGATTTTCAGGCAATAGTAGGACTGTCATACTGTAATCTTTTCTAAGTTTGTTCTCAGATCATGGAGTAGTTGCTTCATTGGGTTGTAGCCCTAAAACAAAGTTAGCATGGAGTTGTAGCTTCCTTGGGAGTGACCCTAAATCAAAGTCTTCAGAGAGTAGTAGCTTCCTTGGGTTGTATCCCTAAAACAAAGTCAAAAGGAAGTAGTTAATTCCTTGGGTTGTAGCCCTAAAACAAAGTTGTTATTTTGAGCTTCATATATTGTGAGTTAATCCTCACCGTGGTTTTTCCCTTCTTGGGTTTTCCACATATATCTAGTGTTATGTGTTGATGTGCATTGTGTTGATCTTTCATGTTTATGTTAATGTTGTAATGCTTAAGTTTTAATCTACTCAGGAGGATTTGAAGATTGTTTAGATACTTATTCACCCCTCCCTCTCAGTATCGTGGTGTGTTCAATAGAATTAGTTGGCCATTATGTTGGTTTGGTTCAAGTTTTAGGTGATTTGAATTACCGCAAAGGTATTTGGAAGTATCAGTTTGAAGACAATTTTACTATGTTACAAGAAGATCAAGTGTATGTATGTTTGAGAGCTTGCGCTAGATAAAGGAAATGTGTGCCAACAAGAGGAAGTGTGTGAAGGTAGCATGGGACTAGGAGAGCTCATAGAATGAAGCGCATAATGTGAATTCACTCCTATGTTACCATATAGAGTTTGGAGTTGAGTTGGCTACACATTACATGAATTAAGGGTAGATGCCCAACATGAGTTGTCTTCGAGAGATATGTTAAGTGGTTCGAACCTAACGCAGATGATATGGAAGAGCTTTTTGATATGAAGTGTGTAATGATATTTCATTGCTACATTGCCACATTTGATTTGGGATAAAAGTGTATATTCAAGGTCGGCTGCACATCTCATGTGGCATAGAGTTATGTGCCACCTTGTAGCTGACACAAATGATTTGGAAAGAGCTACGGATGATATATATAAGTGACTTGAAGTTTTTTGGTGTAAAAAAAAAGGATGAGTGGTAAAAGTTAAGCAGTACAATTGTGTAAGTAGTGTGTGAAGGGCATGAATAGAAGATGATCCAGAGTTCACATAGTTTGTGTTAGTACTAGTATAATAATATTGTTTTATTTGGAGAATAGAAGTGTTAAGAAGTGTGTGATGATGTATATTTGGAAGTGTGTGAAAATTGATATTTCAGAATCTGAGTTGGTGCTCAGTGGCAAGGTTGATGCTCTGTCTAGAATGAAATTGATCCTATTTTAGCTAGTTGAAGTTGGTGCTTCATAGATGGCTTGTTTCTCAGTATGGATTTATCTGGATCTAGTTGTCTACTCCTTGAAGTTGGTGCTTCATATTCTGAGTTAGTGCTCAGAATATGAATTGGTGCTTATTTTGATAAGGGGATTGGAGTCTCCTATAGGTTGGTAGCTACATATCTGTAAAAGGATTGGTGTCCTTCTCAGGTTGAAATTCCTGTGGGTTGGTGCCTACAAAATATTGTAATTCATTGATTCCTTTTGTGAGGCTAGATTTGGGTAGTAGACCCAAGAAACTTTTCTCACTATGGTTTTTTTCCATTCCAGTTTCCACATAAATCTTGTGTTCTCTTGTGTGGATGGGATTTTGTTTGCATATTTCTTACATAATTTGATTGATGCAGTAAAGATCTTGATATTGCAGTAGAGTTGAAGTAAAAATTGGTATATACTAATTCACCCCCCCTCAGTATATCTGTGTGTTCTAACAATTGGTATCAGAGGAAGGTTCCTTGGTGCAGCCTAACAGCTGAGGGTAGATCTTGGATTGGAACACATGGCAATTCATGAAGGATCATATTCAAACAAAGTGCCACTGCTTTACGAAACAAATTATGCATTTTGGAGTATAAGGATGGAAGCCAATCTAACCTCAATAGGGTTTGATATTTGGCAATATATTGTCAATGGTTATACTACTTTGGCAACTCCTCCAATAGATCAAGGTGATATGAAAGAATGTGAGAACAATGCTAAAGCTAAGAATGGAATACTATGTGGATTGACAAACACTGAATTTGTTAATGTGATGCATTGCAAGTCTGCTAAGGACATCTGGAAAAAACTTCATAGCATTTATGAAGGAGATGATAAGGTAAACAAGCTTAGCTACAGACATATAGAGGTAAGTTTAAAAGTTTGAAGATGAAGGAAGAAGAAAACATTGCTGACTATCTACTCTAGGTGGACGAAATTGTCAATGCTATCAGAGGACTTGGTGAAGAAATGAAAGAATTGGCAATTGTGAAGAAGGTCCTAAGATCCCTTCCCCAAAGGTATGATTCAAAAGTCTCTTCTATTGAAGAAGCTAGAGATCTGAATAAGATTACAATGGATGATTTGTATGGATCTCTTACTGCTTATGAAATGAGGAATGTGAGTAAGGAGACATCAAAGAAGGTATCTACTTTCAAAGCATCTAAGAAAGAAAAAAATGATGAATCTGATCTAACCAATGGATCTGATGATGAGGAAGAAAATTTTGTGAGAAAATTAAAGAAGGGCTTCGGCAAGTACAAAGGTAAGTTAGCTTTCAAATGCTTTAACCGTGGTAAAGTAGGTCATTATGCATCCAAGTGTCCCTTTGGAGAAAATGAAAATAGCATTAAGGGTTTTTAAAGGAATAACTTCAACAAACACAAGAAAAGCCTCTACTCAAAAGAGGACAGTAGCTCATCAAGAGAGGTAGATCATTGCTCATTAGAAAGTGAAAGGGAAGAAGCCCAATTCATGGCTATGGAAGTCCTAGACAACTCAGACATCACTGCTAATTGTTAAATTTCTACCCAAGAATGCAAGTGATTGAGAGAAAGAAAAATAGAAATCACATATGAGCTAAATAAATTGTATTCAACTCAAGAGAATGCAAAGCAATACAATAGAATGGGGTTGCTCATATGAGAGCAAGAGGTGGATATATAAAGGATATTCCACCCAAGAGACTCAATACACAACCAATGTGGGATAAAGTGAAAAAGTCCCTAAGTAAACTTAACCTAGTGTGAAGATAGCTAAAGTGGAGAACATGCTAAGAAATAACTAGATAGCAAAGTAACCATATTCACACTAACACCCCCCTTAAGTGCAACTTAGGAGAGAACATTATTATGCAAATATGTAAAAAGATGCAAAGATGGGTCCCAGCTACTAGGCCATGTTAGGTACCCATGTACAAATGCAAATGAAATCTCTCACAAACGGAGAAAAAGAGAAAACCCAGTGGGACAAAACTCCTCCCCAAAAGAGAGATGAAATACAACAATGATATCCATCACAAATCTAATCAATCTCTATCCACACAAAGGATGATAAGATAAGAAAGATCATACAATCCCCCCCCCCATAATGAGATAACCTGCTGCAACAAAAAGCACTAGAAGCACACTTGTGGAGTAACACTGGAATCCTCAATTTGGCAAGTAAGCAAAGATACTTCTATTTGCTAGAAACCATATTAGAGTCACTCAAGGACTCAGGTTGGAATCATGAAAAAGAAACAGCAGACTCGATGCCAAGGAACACTAGAAAACTCACAAACTAGTACAACTCTAGAATCCATGAAGCAACATTTGATTGAGAAATAATCTAGAACTAAAATGAAGTGCAGAGAAAATGCAAACCTAATGCTTGCAAAAAAGGAAATAGTGCATACACTGATGAATGTTCACATCTGCCTCCATGAATAAAAATGGCCTTAGATCTGTGTGTTTACAATGCTAGAGTAGAGTTTTCCAGAGTTTTACAATGTCCAAAATGGACCCAAATACTGAAAGTATAGAAATATCTCAGAATCAGAACCTCAAAATAGTACCATTGTGTAGTGCTCAGAAAAATATCCACTTTCAAAAAAAGAATGACCTCAATCTAAGACCATATGTGAAACTTATAGCCATTTGAAGTTCTAAAAACTGAAACTGCTTATCAGATCTGATGAGAAAATAGAATTTATGGAAAATCCATACACCAAAATTAGAAATTGTCTGAACCAGTATGTAGAGCACAAAAAATTAGCCAAAATCAAAAAAAGAATCTTGCAAATTAGAGGTCGAGAGCCCGAGTTATGGCCTTCATAAGTTGAAGTGCAATTTCCAAAACACCAACGGAGAGGGGGTCTACTGTAACTTTTTGATGTTGTTTCAGAAAAATATATAAGTTGCATGCAAAAACTAACAAATACCCTGATGGTTTTTCATTGTTGCGAACAAAACCCAAAAGGTGTTTTTCTTTTTTATGTACAGAAGATGTGACTCTAATGTAAAAAAAATGCTTTTAGCATCAAAAAATGACCCCAGGAACCAAAAAATGGCATGCAAAGACTGCATTATCTACCTAAGACAAGAAAAGGCATGCTGCAACCTACAAGATTGATCAGAATATATAAAATGCAAGTTGATTGTTAGATTTGAGCTCAGAGAGTCTCAAGGAAGCTCTGAAAAAAACCTACAACTGGCAAGTCAAAATATGAACCCCCAAAACAACCCTACACTCTTAGATTTCTAAAAAAAATGCTAACCCACAACTCACAACTGCTTTGATACCATGTTAGATTTCTACCCAAGAATGCAAGTGATTGAGAGAAAGCAAAATAGAAATCACATATGAGCTAAATAAACTGTATTCAACTCAAAAGAATGCAAAGCAATACAATAGAATGGGGTTACTCATATGAGAGCAAGAGGTGGATATATAAAGGATATTCCACCCAAGAGACTCAATACACAACCAATGTGGGATAAAGTGAAGAAGTCCCTAAGTAAACTTAACCTAGTGTGAAGAGAGCTAAAGCGGAAAACATGCTAAGAAATAACTAGATAGCAAAGTATCCCTATTCACACTAACACTAATGACGAATAAGACATGACAGTCATTGATGAAGAAGAATGTGAAGTTGATCTTGAAGGTGAACTTATTTTTGCTCTTGAAGACTTGAGATTAGTAAGGAAAGAAAACAAAGAACAAAAGGCAAATCTTAAAGAATCAGAGGAAATGATTGTTAGCTTGAAGATTCAAATTGAAGAGGGAAAAAGGATTGTAGAGATCATGAACATTGACCTCAAATCCAAATCAAATGAGTGTTTAAAACTAGAAGAAGAAATTATTTCACTGAGAAAGGAAGTTGAAAAAGTACATGCTCACTTGAATAAGAATATCAAGTTTGGAAAGAGCTCTGAAATTCTAGATGATATAATAAACATTCAGAGACCTCTATTAAAAAAGTTAGGTTTGGGCTATGATGAAGTCACACAATCTTTTGCTCCTACAAAGAAGACTAACTTAGAGAAGACAGTGCCAAATAAAGAAAGAGAGTAAGGAAATTGAAGAAGTTGATTTCATCCCTGTCATCTCTCAACTAAGAAAATTCAAAAGATCAACTCCTATAGGACAAACATTCATGAACAGGTTTAATTATGCCTTCTCTGGTTATTGTTTCATTTGCAATCAATATGGTCACAAAGCCATTGAATGCAGATCTACAATGAGAAGTGTTTATGTAAGTAGAAATTATTTTGTTCCTTTGATTGATTTCAACATAATATGTCATATTTATATCAATTTTGGGTGCATAACAAGGTTTTGCAGAAGTAGCTTGGCAAAGTCAAAATATCAAATGACTAACCTCAGTAACAAGACAAGAGGATAGACATTCCTAAAAATTAGAAAACAGATCATAAGAAGGAATGGAAAGTAAAAAAGAATGATACTCAAGAAGAAGAAAATTCAATGATTGTCCAAACTACATTTCATGCACAAGGGTAAACAAATCCTTGGGTAATAGATAGTGGGTGTTCAAGCCACATGATAGGAGATAAAAACAAATTCATGAGTCTTGTAAATTGGAATGGTGGTTCAGTTAAATTTGGAGATAACACCATTGCAAGAATATGTGGAAAGGGCACAATAAGCATTGATGAAAAACCAGAACAGAAGATGTCCTATATGTTGAAGGCCGCAAGCACAATCTTCTTAGTGTAAGTCAAAAGTGTAACAAAGGATACAACCTCATCTTTCATGCACAAGGATATGAAATCAGAAGAGCAAGCACTGGAAAACTTGTGGCAGAAGCAAGCAGGACTGAGAATAACTTGTATAATCTTAGTGAAGTCAAAGGAAGGAATTGCCTTCTAGGACAGACTAATGAGAGTTGGTTGTGGCACAAGAGGGTGGGTCACATCAATTTTGACAGTCTTGTGAAGATTAGCTCTAAACATGCAGTGAGGGATATGCCAAATATTGCTAAGCCTACTAGTACCTTTTGTAAGGAATGTCAGATTGGGAAGCAGACAAGGACAAGGTTCAAGACCAAGGAGTACTCTTCCACAAAGCCATTAGGACTGATTCATACAGATTTGTGTAGTCCCACCAAAACCAGAAGTCTTCAAGGTGAAAGGTACTTTATGTTACTCATTGATGATTATTCTAGGATGACTTGGGTCACATTTTTGAAAGATATATCAAAATCTTTTGAGACATTTAAAAATTTCAATTCTATTGTTGATAATGAAATGAATTCTAGAATCAAGTGTTTAAGATCTGATAGAGGTGGTGAATTCACTTCAAACGAGTTTGAGGAATTTCGTGAAGAACATGGAATAAGAAGAAACTTCTATGTCGCAAGAACTCCTCAACAAAATGGAGTTGTTGAGAGGAAGAATAGGACAGTACAAGAGATGGCAAGAATTATGCTCAATGATGCAAAACTTCCTAATAGGTACTGGAAGGAAGCAGTACACACTGTAGTTTATATTCTCAATAGAGGACAACTAAGAGTGAATAACACTAAGACATAGTATGAGTTGTGGAAAGGCAAACCTGCATCTATCAAGCATTTCAGGGTGTTTGGTAGCAAATGTTACATCAGAAGGGATGAAGACAACTTAGGAAAATTTGATTCAAGATCAGATGAAGGAATCTTCCTTGGCTATTCAACTAGAAGAAAAGTATACAAGTGTTTTAACAAGAGGTTACAAAGCATTTTTAAAAGTGCAAATGTTAGGGTTGATGAAGATTTACATCCATCCACACATGAACAAGAAAACATCTTCTCAAAGGGATCCACCTGCATAGAAGAAGGAGATGAAGTCGAAGAGGAAGAATCACAAAAGGATACTGCTAAGACACCTGCAAAGTATGTTTAGAGAAATCATTCTAAAGATTAGATTATTGGCAATAAGGATGATGACGTTGTAACTAGGAGAAAACTGAGAGAACAAGTAAACTTCTCTTTGTTATCCAAAGTAGAGCCTAAGAATTTTATTGAAGCTAGTAAAGATGAGAGTTGGATCAATGCTATGCAAGAAGAACTAAATTAGATTGAGAAAAATGAGACATGGGAACTTTTCCCAAGACCTACAGACAAAAATGTCATTGGCACAAAATGGGTGTTCAAGAACAAACTGAATGAGGATGGACAGGTGATCAAAAACAAGGCAAGATTAGTCTGCAAAGGATATGCTAAGGTAGAAGGTATTGACTTTGAAGAAACTTTTGCTCATGTGGCAAGATTAGAGGCAATTAGGATGTTCTTGGAATTTTTAGTTTACAAGAATTTCAAAGTATATCATATGGATGTCAAGTCTGCATTTTTAAATTGGAATCTTGAAGAAGAAGTGTATACAGAACAACCTGAAGGATTTCAATTGACAGAAAATCTGGACTTTGTTTGCAAGTTGAAAAAGGTGCTATATGGACTTAAACAAGCTCCTAAGGCTTGGTATTCAAGGCTAGAAAAGTATTTGCAACAATAAGGATTTAAGAAATGTATTGCAGACAACAACTTGTACTTCAAAACAGAAGGTAATCATATGTTGATTATTGTTGTCTATGTTGATGACATTATCTTTAGAGGAAGTGATGACAAAATGTGCAAGGAATTTACAAAAGAGATGCAAAAAGAATTTGAAATGTCTATGCTTGGTGAGTTATCATTTTTCCTTGGTTTGCAAATTGCTCAGTCTAACAAAGGTGTTTTCATTTCACAAACCATATCAAAGAGATGTTGAAGAAGTTTAGAATGGAAGAATGCAAGCCAGTTAGTACACCTATGGTGACAGGATGTAAGTTGAGCAAAGAGGATGAATCGCCTTAAGCGAATCAGACTATGTACAAATCCATGATTGGTAGCTTGTTGTATCTAACTGCATCTAGACTTGATATTATGCAAGCAGTATGTATGGTGGCAAGATTTCAAGAAGCACCTAAGGAGTCACATGTAAAAGTCGTAAAGAGTATTTTTAGATACTTGAAAAGTTCTATGGACTTTGGTCTATGGTATCCTAGGAGTGATGATTTCACTCTAACTGCATATATAGATGTTGATTGGGCAAGAAGTGTTGATGATAGAAAAAGAACAACTGGTGGAGCATTCTTTCTTGGAGAAAAACTAGTGTCATGGATAAGCAAGAAACAAGATTCAGTGGCATTGTCAACAACAGAGGCAGAATACATTGTTGCAATATCATGCTGCACTCAAGTGCTATGGATGAACCAAACCTTGAAGGACATAAAAGTTGAGTATGATAAGCCTATCTCTATTATGTGTGATAACACAAGTGCAATCCATATCTCAAAGAATCTTGTGATGCATTCAAAAACAAAGCACATCTCAATCAAATATCATTATTGAGAGAAAAAGTTGCAAATCAAGAAGTCAGATTGGATTTTGTAGCAACAAAGGAACATATTACAAATATTTTTACAAAACCCCTTCCTATGGAGACCTTTGATTATCTAAGGTAGAATCTAAGAGTGATGACTCCTTATCATGTTTAATTGAATAGATGAAGCATGTGTCTAGAGGGAGCATCTCAAAGATCTATTCTTAATCCCTATAGTATATCAGCAAATGATGCCCTTGATGCTAAGCAGAAGTATTACACAAAGGGGGAGCTTTACATAAAAGAGGAGAATCACATCATAAAGGTGTTAAGTATGTTACATCTCTTTTCCATTGATGTCAAAGGGGGAGAGTTAGAGAAAGGGGAGAGATATTATAAGTGGGAGCAATGCAAAAGAAGAGAATTGTGTTTTTGTTGCCATCAATGACAAAGGGGTAGATTGTTGGAAATGTTGTCATTAATGTCAAATGCATGAGATTGTTGGAATGTTGTCATTGATGTCAAATGCATGAGATTTTTGGAAATGTTGTCATTAATGTCAAGGAGATTGTTGTAAATGTTGTCATTGATGTCAAATTGAAATGTTCATGTCAAGATGAACTAATAAATTGTTTGAGGGAGTCTATAGCAAGTGTATGCATTGTTGTAGAATGTTAATGTTATCATTTGATGTTTAAGTAACAGAAGAGAAATAATTCCTACTAGAATCAGCTACTTCTAAATGATTACTATGTTTGTGAAGTTTGGTAGTGTTTGCGGTGGAGTTCTAAGGTTTGTTGATCTGAAGTTTTTTAGGTCTGTCGTCATTTTTGCACCACATTCTACCACATTTGGGTGTATGGTCTTGCAGTTTGGAAGATAGAATTAGTTGGCCATTATGTTGGTTTGGTTCAAGTTTTAGGTGATTTGAATTACCGCAAAGGTATCTAGAAGTATCAATGTGAAGACAGTTTTACTATGTTATAAGAAGATCAAGTGTATGTATGTTTGAGAGCTTGCACCGGATAAAGGAGACGTACACCAGAAAGAGGAAGCATGTGAAGGTAGGATAGGACCAGGAGAGCTCATGGAATGAAGTGCATAACATGAATTCACTCCTATGTTACCGCATAGGGTTTGGAGTCGAGTTGGCTACACGTTACATGAATTAAGGGTAGATGACTGACATGAGTTGTCTTGGAGAGATATGTTAAGTGATTCTAAGCTAACACAGATGATATGGAAGAGATTTTTGATATGAATTGTGTAATGATATTTCATTCCTACATTACCGCATTTGTTCAGGATAAAAGTGTATATGCAAGGTCGACTACACGTCTCATGTGGCATAGAGTTATGCGCCACCTTGTAGCCGACGTAGATGATTTGGAAAGAGCTACGGATGATGTGTGTGTGTGTGACTTGAAGTTGTTTGGTGTAAAAAATAAATAAATAAATAAAAAGGAGGTGTAGTAAAAGGTAAGAAGTACAATTGTGTAAGTAGTGTATGAAGGGCATGAATAGAAGATGATCTAGAGTTCACATAGTTTGTGTTAGTACTAGTATAAGCATATTGTTTTATTTGGATAAGAGAAGTGTTAAGAAATGTGTGATCTTGTATATTTGAAAGTGTGCAAAAATTGATATTTTAGAATTTGAGTTGGTGCTTAGTAGCAGGGTCGATGCTCTATATAGAATGAACTTGATCCTATTTTAGTCAATTGAAGTTGGTGCTTCATAACTGGGTTGGTGCTCAGTGTGGATTAATCTGGATCCGGTTGTCTACTCCTTGAAGTTTGTGCTTCATATTTTGAGTTGGTGCTCAGAGACAAAGTTGATTCTCAATTTGATAAGGGGATTGGAGTCTCCTGTAGGTTGGTGCCTACAAATCTGTAAAAGGATTGGTGTCCTTCTTACGTTGAAATTCATATGGGTTGGTGCCTACAAAATATTGTAATTCATTGACTCCTTTTATGAGGTTGGATTTGGGCAGTAGACCCAAGCAACTTTTCTCACTGTGGTTTTTTCCCTTCCGGGTTTCCATGTAAATCTTGTGTTCTCTTGTGTGGATGTGTGGATGTGTGGATGTGTGGATGTTCTAATGTTTAAATAATTCTTACATAATTTGATTGATGTGGTAAAGATCTTGATGTTGCGGTAGAGTTGAAGTAAAAATTGGTATATATTGATTCACCCCTGCTCTTAGTATATCTGTGTGCTCTAACAGGGACAACTTCCTAATTCTAAAAAATTCTCCTATCCTCCTCCATCAATGATTGATTCTCCCCACTCTATTTTTTAGCCATAATTTCCATATTAATATTTAGTTTACTAATCTCAATGTAGAATCATTTCATGATATTGTTGTGCATATCAAAAGTTAGGTGCAAGGTAGCAATGTTTTGTCTTAACATAAAAAGGTCATCAGCAACTTCCAACAATGATATGGGGTTGGGATGATGGGTGATGTAATGCCCCAAGATTTTTCTTAAGACATTAATAGATAAACACTAGACAAATATTTTTTTTGTGAAACAAAAGTGGCAATAAGCAAGCCACACAACACTACTACGTGCCCGTGTCATAACAACATGTAATTACACACTTGGCACACACACCAATGCACAAAGCAAGGTGACACAAGGAGAAGACTTAAAAACACCATGGTTGGCATAGACAATGAGACAAGGAGTGTCAAGATTCCCAATATTACTAAAAAAACCCTTATAACATCCCTACAAGACCACCCCTCAGCTATCTTGAAGCTGCAAAAAGAAAAAAGGGCCAAAACTACCAAAGTTCAGACTTTGGGGAAGACTTGCAAAATTTCATACTTTTCCCTGACCTTCCAACTCGACTTAGTAGTTCAAAATTGTATTTCAGGTTTCTTCTCCAAACTAAAACTATGCCTAACTTTACCTCAGACTTTAGCTTTGGGCTACAACTCACACTTGTAACACCTACTCAAGTTTCAAGAAAGAAATGCAGTATGCACACTGCAAAGTGCGAAGACTTTCTGACCCCCAACTTCATAATGACTTCAAACTTTGAGACTCAGTTGCAACATGTACTTCAAACTTTGATTATGGAAAACAACTTACAACTTGCAAAGGCCTAGCAAAAGTTTTAAATAGAACATCATGAATGATTCATCTTTGGGGACACACTTACAATAGTAACTTGCAAAGTTTTAGGTCAACTCCGAACCCCAACCCCATAGACAACTTGGACTCTAGAGATTGATCGCAACTTGCACACTACAATGTGTATTGGAACTTTGAACTTTGGACTTCCTACACTCTTAGGTTTTAGGATTCGATTACAACTTACAACTTCAAACTAGAAAACTCATCTAACACTACATTTTAGACTATGAACCTAATTTGAAAAATAGATTCTAGAAAAACACTAAGGCAAGAAAGATAGCAAGCTCAGTTTCTCCATTCAATGAGGCATAACTTCCTTGTTTTACGAGGTGTTATGAAATGGTTTAGGTCAAACATTCAAGGGATCACAGGCTTCAAATTAGCCACACGAGATGCCTCTCAAAGGATACAATTCCCAAGGAACGAAGTGAAAAGAAACACTCACTCCCAAGTATAAGGAAAAGAAACTACAATGCAAAACATGATGAAAGTGCTACAACACACTATGCACATTCGACACCAATGTTGACACAAGACAAAACTAAATATAGAAGTCTCATCCACTATGTGGGAACAATACAATCCATCTCATAATAATATCATAAAGTAAAAGATGCATATACAAAAGAGGACTCCAACATCCCAAATCAATCATTTCAAAACATAAGATAGTTTCAACAATATAACAATTTTCATCCAACACAAGCATTGAAACTCAAGTAATTGAAAACATAACATAAATACAAGATAGAGGCTACTTCCCAAACATGGAAGGATCGTACTCCAATATATAAATGATATAAAGAATATTATTATAATAACAATGAGCCACCTCCAAGGTGCTCCAATACTCACAAAGCATAACATAAAATGTTGAACCAAGAACTCTTCCATCTCCTGAGAGATCTTCAAGAAAAGACTAATGAGGGAATGTTACCTACCACCCTACCATATTACCATCATTGAGAATAATAGACGTCTATACTCTAGGAAACCCCTGAGCTACGAAGAAGAAGATCATGGATACACCGCTATCAAGGCCAAGGCTCACACACATCCAAGAAATACATGGCAACACTCATGCCAATCAATGCAAACACATCACATGTGGTAACTCACACAAAATTAAGTATAAGGCAATATATGGTGCCCACATGCCAATCAATGCACATACAAATGATCACAATCATGTAAAATACAAAATCTGACTAAATGTAAGGATGAGGATCCTAGATCTAAGACAAGGAGTGTCATCATAGTGGCTCGATGACTATGTGGTCTTTGGGAGTCAACTTCCTTCCATGAAGTCACTCGATGACATTCACCAACTACCATGAGTTGTGACATGTCCTTCACAACCAACCGAATGCATCCAAGGTCTTCATTCTGGCACAAGCTGTTGCAAGTATGGGCCTAACCGGTGTTCTCATTGATGTCAACATACTATTGTTACATTGATGAAAAGGATTGGATGAGCTGAGTGCTAAGGATATTGAGAAAATTAGTCCTAATCAGGAACAGAGAAGAACAGTGAAGACAATAAGGTAAAAGTCCAAGATAAGATGAGTATCAGAGGATGTGGTTTAAAGGGTTTGTAGATATGTGTCTTAAGGTGATCCAATAAAGATTTCAGAGGTCCACATGAAGATTTGAAGAAGTTGTGGCAGTTCAAGTAAAATCGGTTCCGGGAGGTGTTCAGAGGTGACAGAGTGACACAGATAGGTCCGGTGAGATCCGGAAATGCATTATCCTATTCTGTGGATTTGAGTGAGTATTGAGGAAGTCCTTGTGAAGTGTCAACTCAATTGGTTCATGGTTTGAAGGTCTGAAAGCATCTATTCCTTTGTGACAGTGGTGACAGACTGTGTTCTTGAAGTTCCGAATGAAGGAGAAAAGGATTTCAGTAAGCAGATGAAGTATGGATGTTCTTGGTGGTTTAGGCAATCTTGTGGAGCTCTTTGGATCGTGTCCAGTTAGTGTTGGTGGTCTGCATTGGAGTTGGAGCTCGCAATTGAAGAATAACCTCCAGATGATCGTGTTCTTCATGAGATTGGCCGATTGGATGAGTTACATATCTTGCGGATGTTCTTGTAGATGTTTGCCGACTTAGATGATTACTCCTAAGTCAATGCCTTGTATAAATAAGGGATTGTGAAGTCATTTGAAAGTGTGTCTTGTGGAGATGAGAGTGTGGTAGCAAGGAAGAGAGCGAAAGGCAGAGCAGAAGTTTTGGGCTTAAATGGAACTGATTCAAACATGGTGAAGATGCTATTCTCCAGTTCAAGTATGTGATACTTATTATTTTGTAGACAGTGAGTCTCTTGTAGGCAGTGAGCCTCTTGTGAGCAGTGTGCTCAGGTAGTGAGCCCTAATTGGCATGTGCCATTTTGTTCTTTCTATTCTTCTAACAGAGAATACAATCTTGGGTTAATCACCCCGTGGTTTTTCCCTTAACCGGGTTTTCCATGTCAAAATCTTGGTGTCTTATGTGTTGATGTGTTTCTGCTCTTGATTTAATGCATTATGTTTCCATGATTGGTTTATTGATATGCTGTTAAATCACAAAGAAGAGATAAGTGTGTAATTGGCAAGAAAGTTTTTGACAACTGATTCACCCCCCCTCTCAATTGTTTGTCCTGAATCTAACAATTGGTATCAGAGCTAAGTTCCTCTAAAAGAGCTTAACCGCTTGAGGAGATCCAGGATGTCATCCTACAAGAAGGATAGTCTGAAGTTTGATAGAACCAATTTTAATCTTTGGAAAAGTTGCATGAAATGTCACTTGCAATGTATGGGAATGCAATTACTAGACCATGGATTCAACAAAGTATACTCCTCCACAGGGTGGCCCGAAAGCACCAAATGAAATCACAAATGCTGAAAACAATCTGTGGACTATAGAAGCTCTTCTAAGCACATTATCTGATTCAGAGCTTTCAAATGTTGTTGACCTACCAACTGCTTTTGAGATTTGGGAAAAACTGGAACTTCTGCATGAAGGAGACAAGTATGTTAAATGTGCAAGGCTACAGAGTCTGAAAGGGAAATTTAAAAATCTAAAGATGAGAGAAGATAAAAATATCACTACTTTTATGCCAAGAGTAAATGAGCTTGTTTGTGGAATCAGATGTGCTGGTGGAGTCTTGGATGAAGATGAGATTGTTGGCAAAATTCTCAGATCCCTTCCTGCTTCTTATAAAATGAAGGTTGTTGCCATTGAAGAATTTAGACCCCTTACAACTGTCACAAGAGATCAACTGGCTGGTAAATCGGCTTCATTTGAAATGAACAAGTTTGGAGATGCCCCCCCAAGACTAAATCAGCATTCAGAGCCAGTGCTTCTGTAAAAGAAAAATAAAGGTTTGATCTGGGAGAGAACTCTTCAAGGAAACTATCATGGTATGAAAAAGTAAGAAAAGACTTGGAAGAAGAAGAAACTGAAACTGCTTAGCTTGAAGCCCTTATTGCAAAAAGACTGCCAAGAGGATCCGGTAAGTATGAAGGGAAATTGTCTTTTAAGTGTTTCAACTGCAACAAGATTGGTCATTTTTCCTCAGTGTCTGGAAAGATTTTCAAGGCCAAATCCTAACAGATCAAGATTCTAAAAGAATTGTTACTATGTTCATGAAAAGGATGATAATGAAGGAGTAACAGATGATGAATCAGAGATAGGAAATAAATCTGGAAGTGACTGGGTGTTTATTGCCATCAAGGAAGAAGATCCAATGCCCTCTGGATCTGTCAATCATAAAGTTGTAGAAAGAGCTTTGGCTGCCCAAGTTGAAGAAAAGAATGATTGGGTCATTGATAGTGGATGCTCTCACCATATGACAGGTGACAAAAATAAGTTCTTAGATTTGGAAAGGTATGAAGGAGGAGTGGTAAAGTTTGGTGATAATTCTTCTGGTAGAATCAGAGGTAGAGGAACTATTTCTTTTGATGGAAAGAACAAAACCGGTAATGTACTATATGTTGAAGGATTGAAGCACAATCTTCTTAGTGTTGGACAGTTGGTGGACAAAGGCTATGATCTCCAATTTAAGAATGGAAAATGCAAGATCTTTGAAAGTTCTAGAACAAAGATTGCATCCGGTACTCAGACAAAAGGTAATATCTTTCATTTAGTTGGTACCGGTAAAAGTTGTCTATTTGTGCAAATTTATTAGAGTTGGCTATGGTATAGGAGGATGTGTCATGTGAATTTTGATAATATCATCAAGATAAGCAACACTCAAGCTGTAAGAGATCTTCCAAAACTAGTGAAACCTATAAATAGTTTGTGCAAAGAATGTCAGTTGGGAAAACAAAGCAGAGTCTCATTTAAAAGCAAAGAACAATCTTCTATCAGAATATTAGACTTGGTTCATACTGATCTATGTGGTCTAGTAAGAATCAGGAGTGTGCAAGGTGATAGATACTTCATGTTACTAATTGATGACTACTCCTGGATGATGTGGGTAACTTTTCTGAAAGAGAAATCAAAAGCTTTTAAGAAATTCAAAATATTCAAAGCTATGGTAGAGAATGAAACCAGATTAAAATTAAAGTGTCTGAGGTCTGATAGAGGTGGAGAATTCACATCTGGTGAGTTCATAGAATTTTGTGAGAAACATGGAATAAAGAGACAGTTGTCTGCTCCTAGGACTCCACAACAGAATGGAGTAGTGGAGAGAAAGAACCGGACCATCCAAGAAGCATCTAGGACAATGATGATGGAAGCAAATGTTCCTCAGATCTATTGGAGAGAAGTTGTCACCACTACAGTCTATACTCTCAATCGAGTTCAAATCAGAAGCAATACCAGTAAGACTCCTTGTGAACTTTGGTTTGGCATCACTCCTACTGTGAGGTATTTCAGAGTCTTTGGTAGCAAATGTTACATCAAAAGAGATGAAGATCTAGGCAAGTTTGATGCTAGAAGTGATGAAGGAATATTCTTGGGTTACTCTACTCAAAGCAAAGCATACCGGTGTTATAACAAGAGACTGATAAAGATTATAGAAAGTACAAATGTGAAGGTTGATGAAGAAATTGAAAAACCCTCAAGGTTTTATGAATATGATGAAGATGATCAAAGTGGTGTTCTGACTCAAGGAGCCCAAGCCCCTTCTGCAATTCAAATTCAAACTGATCTGGTAAATTAGGAAGAAGAGATGAGTTTCAATGAGCCTGATCAAGAATCAGAAGTGCAAGAAACTCCCAAAATTCCCAGGTATGTAAGACTGAACCACTCTGAAGATCAAATCATAGGTGATAAAAGCAAAGGTGTACAAACAAGAAGGAGAATTGCTCAAGATTTAGATGAGTATTGTTTGATTTCTAAGATTGAACCTAAGACAGTAAATGAAGCTTGCAATGATGAAAACTGGACTAAAGCAATGGAGGAAGAGCTGATGCAAATTGAGAAAAATCACACTTGGGATCTTGTTCCCAGACCTAGAAACAAGAATGTGATTGGAACAAAATGGGTCTTCCGGAACAAACTGAATGAAGTTGGTGAAGTAATCAGAAATAAAGCCAGATTGGTCTGCAAGGGTTACTCTCAAATAGAAGGAGTTGATTTTGAAGAAACTTTTGCTCCGATGGCAAGAATTGAAGCTGTCAAATTATTTCTTGCTTTTGCTGCCTTCAAAGATTTTAAAGTGTATCAGATGGATGTCAAGTCTGCCTTCCTGAATGGTGACTTGGAAGAAGAAGTATACATTCAGCAACCAGATGGATTTCAATTGTCTGATCATGGTGATATGGTCTGCAAGTTGAAGAAAGCTCTGTGTGGACTAAAGCAAGCCCCAAGAGCCTAGTATGAAAGATTGGATAAGCATCTTTTGAAGATTGGTTTCAACAAAGGTACTACTGACAGTAATTTGTATTTCAAAATTGATCATGAAAACATCTTGATTGTTGAAGTGTTTGTTGATGATATCATTTTTGGAGGAAGAGATAGTATGTGTAAAACTTGTAAATCAAATGAAAAGTGAATTTGAGATGTCCATGCTTGGAGAAAATAAATTTCTTCTTGGGTCTACAAATCACTCAAACAAATAAAGAAATCTTCATTTCTCAGACCAAATATGTGAAAGAATTGTTGAAGAAATTTGGGATGGAAGACTCAAAACCAATGAATACTCCCATGGAAACCGAATGTAAATTGGGCAAAGATGATGACTCCACTAAGGCTGATCAGAAAAAGTACAGGTCAATGATTGGAGGATTGTTGTATCTCACTCAAACTAGACCTGACATTATGAATGTTGTGGGTCTTGTTGCTAGATTTCAAGCTGATCCTAAAGAATCTCATGTCATGGCAATCAAGAAGATTTTTAGATATCTAAAAGGAACAGTTGAGTATGGATTATGGTATCCCAGAGATCATGATTTCTCTCTTCATGCATATACAGATGCGGATTGGGAAGGAGATGTGGATGACCGGAAGAGTACCAGTGGTGGAGCATTCTTTTTGGGGAAGAGATTGGTTTCTTGGCTAAGCAAGAAACAAAAAGCAATATCACTGTCCACTACGGAAGCAGAATATATTGCAGCAGCAGGTAGTTGCACTCAAGTTTTGTGGATGAAGCAAATGCTAAGAGACATAAGAGTGGAGTATGAGGAGCGTATCACAATCTTCTATGATAATTCAAGTGCAATAAATATATCTAAGGATCCGGTGTTGCATTCAAAGACTAAGAATATATCTATCAAGTTTCACTTTCTAAGAGAGCAAGTGAACAAGAATAAAGTCAGATTGGAGTTTGTGTCTTCCAAGGATCAAATTGCAGACATCTTTACTAAACCTCTACCTAAGGACTTTTTTGAGTATCTCAGGGAGAAGTTAGAGGTTATTGCCCCTCCGGTGATGAACTAAGGTGCACTGATATGCATCAGTCTGGTGGATATCACAGTCATATCTTGTGATCCGAATTGATGATGGGGAGCTACTACTCAAGGGGAGCAGCTGGTATGATTCTGAAATGGTGAAATTGCAAGTATGTGCCCTTTGCCATTGATGTCAAAGGGGGAGAGAAGACATGTGAAAAATAAGTGGTGGCTGATCAAAGGGGGAGAAATAAAGGAAGAGAAGACAAGTGAATGGTTGTTGGTGAGAGGGGGAGTTGTGTCAGTAAAGAAAAGTTCTTGTCTTGATGGTCAAAATAGTTTTTCACATCATATGTTGCCATCAATGACAAAGGGGGAGATTGTTGCAAGTATGGGCCTAACCGGTGTTGTCATTGATGTCAACATACTCCGGTTACATTGATGAAAAGGATTGGATGAGCTGAGTGCTGAGGATATTGAGAAAATTAGTCCTAATCAGGAACAGAGAAGAACAGTGAAGACAATAAGGTAAAAGTCCAAGATAAGATGAGTATCAGAGGATGCGGTTTAAAGGTTTATAGATATGTGTCTTAAGATGATCCAGTAAAGATTTCAGAGGTCCGCATGAAGATCTAAAGAAGTTGTGGCCGTTCAAGTAAAACCAGTTCCGGCAGGTGTTTAGAGGTGACAGAGTGACACAGATAAGTCTGGTGAGATCCGAAAATGCATTATCCTATTCTACAGATTTGAGTGAGTGTTGAGGAAGTCCTTGTGAAGTGTCAACTCAATTGGTTCATGGTTTGAAGGTCCGGAAGCATCTATGCCTTTGTGACAGTGGTGACAGACTGTGTTCTTGAAGTTCCAAATGAAGGAGAGAAGGATTTCAATAAGCAGATGAAGTATGAATGTTCTTGGTGGTTCAAGCAATCTTGTGGAGCTCTTTGGATCGTGTCCAGTTCGCGTTGGTGGTCCGCATTAGAGTTAGATCTCACAATTGAAGAATAACCTCCAGATGATGGTGTTCTTCCTGAGACTGGCCGACCGGATGAGTTACATATCTTGCGGATGTTCTTGTAGATGTTTGCCGACTTAGATGATTACTCCTAAGTCCATGCCTTGTATAAATAAGGTATTGTGAAGTCATTTGAAAGTGTGTCTTGTGGAGATGAGAGTGTGGTAGCAAGGAAGAGAGCGAAAGGCAGAGCAGAAGTTTTGGGCTTAAATGGAACTGATTCAAGCATGGTGAAGATGCTATTCTCCAGTTCAAGTATGTGATACTTATTATTTTGTAGACAATGAGTCTCTTATAGGCAGTGAGCCTCTTGTGAGCAGTGTGCTCGGGCAGTGAACCCTAATTGGCATGTGTCATTTTGTTCTTTCTATTCTTCTAACAGAGAATACAATTTTGGGTTAATCACCCCATGGTTTTTCCCTTAACCAAGTTTTCCACGTCAAAATCTTGGTGTCTTATGTGTTGATGTGTTTCTGCTCTTGATTTAATGCATTATGTTTCCATGATTGATTTATTGATATGCTGTTAAATCACAAAGAAGATTTAAGTGTGTAATTGGAAAGAAAGTTTTTGACAACTGATTCACCCCCCCTCTCAGTTGTTTGTCCTGAATCTAACACAAGCATCTTTATTAATTCTTTTATTATCCCAATGTGTATTACATTATCACTTAATTAAATCTCTCTCTCCTCACTCAATATTCATGTATCCCTCAAGATCATGGCAAGTGGTGAGATCCCACTCATTTCTTACTCTATACTTCAATCCTAAAAGTCCAATGCTCTAATAACTACAAATTGGGCATGGCACACAAACCAATATAAAATTTCATGGCACATTGTCAAAAGATAGAGAATCACAAAATATTAAGGAGCTAATTATTTTCACAAAATAAATCATTCATTTGAGGTCTAAATTTCAATCTTCCTATTTTTCACATAAGACATGCAAAACCATAAAAATTCTCAAGCCTCCATTAATGGAGTCATATGCAGCCTTCAACAATTTATGAAAATTTCTAACTTTTAAAATTTGACAAATGTACAAATTTAAAGAGTTCCCTTTTGATCCAAAAATGCACAAAAAATCTTCCATGCAATCAAATTTTCTAAATTTCCAACACACATGGTTTTAGAAAATTTTGCCATAACTTGGCCTCAAAATGCAAGTTTTCAAAAATTGAAAACCATACATTAAACTATGAATTTCAAACCTAAATCATTCCTATAGAATGATGCCATATAACTCCACCTACTTTGGGCATGACAAGAGGAATAAAATTCATTTTAAATACAATTTTAATAAGAAGATTACCTCTTCTCAAACTTGCAACAATGGAGGAAATCCTCTTCTTTAGCAACACACACACACACACACAAGCAGGCACTCCTTCCACTTGCAAGCATTCCCACTCCAAGCACAAGCAATCCAAATCCAACTTCCAACCATTCCATCCAATAATTCTCTCCAAATCTTTTTTTTGAAAAGGGGGAAGAGAGGGTTTTGGGCAAGAAAAATACAAAAAAGCAAAGTGAGTAAATAACCTTCTAGTTTCCTTTTACTCTTTTTCCTTCCACTTCTTTCTTTTTCTATTTCTTTTTGCAAGATATTTTCAAATAAATAAATCAATAAATCTATTTAACCTCAACTAATTTAATTCATATATATATATATATATATATATATATATATATATATATATATATATATATATATATATATATATATATATATATATATATATATATATTCTAAAATCACATAAATAAAATCAATTAAATTAAATTATGTTTTAACTAGCAATTATTTTACGAAGCCAAATATTCTATTTTGAATGAATAATCAAATTCATATAATTCTTTTATACCAAGAATATAATAATGCAACAAATATTTTCCTACTAAGGCATAAATATTATCTTTTCAATGCAAGCATTAAATATTTTGCAAACACGATAAACATGCATTTTGTAGTAAATTTAAATGCAATGCAAAAAATAAATCAAACACTTGCAAATGACTCAACCATACTTTATGGGTTTTCATAACATATCGATTCCAAAATTGCCACTGATTTGGATCTAGGTTAACACAGGGATTCATAAGGACTAAGTAGGTTGATATGGATAAGCATAATCCATGTCAACTTATCCACATACCAACTATTGATCAAACACTTGTAAATTCATGTACACTCAGCTCAAACATTAGGTGTACCTACTCCACATAATAACAGTCAAAGCAACACTCAGCTCAAACATTAGGTGTACCTACTCCACATAATAACAATCAAAGCAACATAATCTAACCAACATGGTATAAATCATAACATGATATTAAATCCTTGCATCTAACTATAAATCACCTATGACTAGCATGATCCATGAAACAAGATGCATAATCAACCATAAATTCATAATGTTGAACAATTATAATAATCACAACTATATCGAATATGATGAAAATAATGAAGTTAAACACTAAAATGATTTAACATACATAGACACAACATATGCATCCCATAATGCATAGTCAGAATCCAATGCTAATACATAACTCCATCGAAAAAAACTCAATGGTCATACAAAACATCTCCATAAACGATCTCAAATACACCATCAAAACCCCTTGATGGCATAACAAACCTTATCAACAAGTTTGATGCAATGGCTCATAATAAAAGAATCAAATAATATAATGATGAAACACTCAATATAGCATACATCATATGAATTGGAAAGCACATAAGGTAGACATAAGAGTGGGCATTATAGGGGAGACTGAGCTTATTAGGAATCTAGGGGTAGGGGTTATCAATTCCTGGGAAAGGATCACCCATGGCCAATTCAAGGAAAGCTTTACCTTTTCTTTTTTCAAGAGTATGGGGGATTCCACTACCCTTCAGCGAGATAGAGGGTTTTTCCACATTTTTCACCAAGATACAAGGTTCTTCTCTTTTCTAAGCTTACTATGTTTTCTACCACCATTGTACAAGTAGTCTCTTTGATTAAAAGCTCATTCTCAAAGGAGTCCTCAAAGCTAGACTTCGACCCCATTTTAAAGCTAGTTTTATTCCAACAACTAACCTCCTTCTCAAACTCCTTAAATGAAGAGATAGAGTAATTCAAATTTATTAGGGGTCTATATTATAATAAATAGGCCTAAAATAAATGTGTATAAATCTCTAATATAAGGTACAAAAACATTATAAAAAATATTCTTTAAGCATATTAAAATAATATTTGATTAATTAATAATCTTGTTACATTGTAAAATGTCCCTCTAGGACTTTTACCTCCTAAGTTTAGCTCCCAGGTCTCTTGTTTTGCATCTTGCATGTTCATTTTAACTCTCGATGAAAAATAGCTTGAAACCCATGTCAAATGGGGCTTGAGGGACATCTGTGGGCTTAATCGTGCCCTAAAATAGGACCTAGAGGCTTGGGCACTCGCGCCCTAATCCTACCCTATTTTAGGTAGGTCCTAAATTTAAATGTCTGTTATGTGACCGTTAAAAGGTTTCGTTGCCGACATCTTAAGTTTGAATTATGAAATTAAAGTGGGAATGCATATATAAGCATGTTTAGGGATTCATTTGCAAACTAGAAGATGATTGTGCACTTTTGGTGAACTTATGATTTTAGAGTATTCAAGATATTCATTGTTGCAGAGCAGAATATTGTTGTGTTTGTGATTGCAGATTTAGCTTCATCTTCTCATGTATTGAAGGATTTTCATCTACATGCGAGCTACACCTCCAAGATGATATTTATTTTTGTTGAATCAATCATTTATCAATTTATTTTTGCCTCTATCTCGCAAGGATACGCACTCTTTATCAAAGAGCGATGTTGGAAGGCTTAAATGCCATTCCAGGGCTTGACTAAGGCAAGCTCCTAAACACCACAACCCCCAACCACACTCCTTGTGATTGTAGGTTATAGGTATTGGATTTTGCGGAGTGGAGTTGCAGAGGAAGGTTGCAGAAGATAAGGATTCTGGATCCGATGGAAAGAAGCAGTTTTGTGCGCTGTCGGGGCTAGGGCGCTAGTCATAGAGCCCTATGAGGTTGCAAGTACAGAAATCTTTGTGACACTGATATTCAGCATCAGAAGAGGTCCTGACATCCTAAAGAATATCCTACCTTGGTCTAGGGTACGAGTCACAATGACCACATCTTCCGTGACAGAAATAGACAGAACAGTGATTATTAGTGTTGAAAGGATTCCAGAACCCCCTGAAGAAAATACTACATTGGGCTAGGGCGCTAGTCACAAAGCCCCCGATTGTTTCGCACCTCAAACTTCAAAAAAGGGTCAGTAACTAATCTTTGTCTACTATCTTGGTCTACGAGCATTTGTCGTGATTTATCTGTTTGCTTACGATTTTACATAATTAGGGTTTTGAACATATTTGAGCATTAAATTAATACATTAATTGACAAATTCTAAATTTCCACATCATTACAAGTGACCATCAACCTATAGGTGAATCCTCTTGCAAGATTTGTGATTGAACTCAGTTGAATGTCCTTGAATGTTTGTAGTGAAAGGAGGATCTATCTATTTACCCTATTCCCTCTTTTCCTATAAAATAAATCTTGTAGTATAAATATTTATCTTTGAATATTAATTAAATTATTAATTACTTCTAATGTCATTTTAAAGGGGTGTGGTAACTTCTTGTATGGGTATTACCTACCTTATTTCCCTATATTTATGGGAAATACCATTGGGAATAATTATTGTGAGATTTTGGATTTGGTGAAAACTTCACACTATATTAGAGGATTTCTTGAGGCCATTTGGAATAAGGTGGAAGGGATATTCGCTAGGTTCAATCATCTATAATTTAAAAAATAATCATGCAAGTTTTCTTAAAATGCTTTCTCGCTAACATTCATCAAATTAAACCAAAAGAGCTGACAAAGAGAAACCTTTTTAAAGGTCCTAAGATGACATACAATTAAATTTGCCCCAACCAATCAGGGAAGACTTGGGCGCAGGCGCCCAAGTCTTGAGGCTCCTTTTTGGTCTAGGGTAAGATAAAATATGGGCCCCTTGTTCCCAATTTACATTGGTTTCAGGGAATTTTGCATCGGGATGAATATTTAGAATGTATAATGTAATCACGGGGACCTAGGAACTAAACAAGGAGGTAAAAAGACATGTGTCCACTTTTTACTCCATAACAGAAAATAACACTAACCATCTTGCAAAAATATTAACCAAATCCTTAAGTTTTCCATATTAAATCAATAAAGGGCCATTCAATTTTGTCGTAAGCCTTTTCAAAATCAAGAAGAATCATGGCGACATTTTGATAGGAAGGTTTAGCCCAATGCATACCTTCCCAACTAGTAATCAAGATATCAAGAACATGTCTACCTTTAACAAAGTTAGTTTGATGTGGACCTATGGCGAATAGGATAGTTGTTGATCATGATGGGTCTGCCCAACCCTCGTCACCTCTATTCACCCATGTTGGGCCTTCAGCTCCCTTATTGGCTCTGTTTGCAGTGGATCATATTACTCCTATTCTTGCTTCATCTTCTACGCTGCCATCTTCTACCTCAACGCGGGAATTCTCTTTGGTTGCAGTTTCTATTGAGGATCCCCTCCTCTCACCTCTCTCTAAGGATTTAGACTCAGAGTTGTCCTGGACAGTCGTTCAGAGAAAGAAGAAAGGACTCCCCAAATTTGTTGTTGCTTCATGACCAAGGGTTAAAGGAGTTAGATTTATGCCCTCAGGATCTGGTGTTCTTTAGATCCCCTATTTTGGTTTGCAGCTTGGTTGCTATTTCTATGTTATTTATGGCTTGTTTGTGGCCTGTTTTGTTCTGCCCTTGGGGCATTTGTGTAAAGGGATCAGCAACCTGGTTTGTTTCTTAGCTTAATAAAAAACAAAGTTAGTTTGATAAAGCAAAATAATTTTAGGTAACAACTTCTAAACTCTCAAAGAAAGGGCTTTAGCAAAAATCTTATACAATACATTTGAAAATATAATACGCCTCCAATTTTTCAACTAAGTTTGATCACCCTCTTTAGGAATCAATTTAATTATTCCCTTATTAATGTGCTCCCCAAGAGAACCATTTTTAATAGCTTCTTTGTAGTCCAAGTACAGGATATTATTGATCCAATTACAATTTGTTTTTATAAAATTTGACAAGGAAACCATCATCTCCAAGAGGTTTATCTTCCTTCAAATGGTGAATGACATTAATAATCTCTTCTAAAGAGAGAGCACTCTCTAAATCAAGAGAGTTCTTATGACAAAATCTCCTAGGGACTGCTCTAGAGATAAATTATTTGGCCTTTAGAATAGCATTATTATTGCCAACAAAGGAAAATAAATTTTCATAGAAGCCCTAAAAAGCCTCCTAACACTGAGGTCATCTTCCACTAAAACATTGTCAACAATAATGCTTAATCTCTCCTTGACATGCTTAACCTTCAAAAAATTAAAGAAAAATTTCAAACCTTTGTCCCCAAATGCAACCACATCAACTTTGATATGTATTTAGCTCCTTTAGCTTGATAAAATTAGTTACATCTTAAAGAATGCTTCAACTCCATAGATCCTTGCTATAACTTTTCATCAAAGGGATTAGATTGAAGCTTAGGCTCAGCTAACATGAGGTTTTCTTGCCATCTTCTCACCCTAACAACTCTCATTTTACCTTTATTTTTACCAAAAACTTGGAAAAAAAATGATTGTAGAATCCACAACTTTGTTCCACCTACATACTTAAACCAGCAGAGAATTTCTAAATTCAAAACTCAGATATTGAATAGACTATTACAGCAAGAGGCATCCCTAAGGTGGGAGATATTCAATTTATAAAGGTCTTTAAATGCATTGGGGACCTTAGAATGCTAGACAAGGGAAAGAATTCCAATTCAATAGGGTGGTGATTCGACAATGTAGTAGGAATCACTTTAACTATATTATTACCAACTATAGGAGGAATACCAAAAAAAAAAAGAGGCATCCAACATAATTCTATCTAATCTTAAGAACACTCTTCCATTGTTTTTTTTTAAATCTAACCATGTAAACCAAATGCCTTTACTATCCTCCTTACATTTAAAAAGATCTATTAGATTTAATTTCCTTTGGAATTTATTCCAAAAAATATCATTACCTTTCCAATTAAATTTACACCCACCTAATTTATCCTCACTATCTTCCACCATGTTAAAGTCACCTCCACATACTGAAGGAATGTTTTTCAAACTAGTTGCCATCTAGTTCCACAAATCATAACTCTCTTTATAATCATTAGAAGCATAGATTGAACAGACACCAAAGATTTTGTTGTCGAAATTTAGCTTGATCCATACGACCCTATTATAGGGAGAACAACCATGGTTAATGACATTAGAGCCCAAACTACAATTCAAAAGAATGAAAACCTTACCCTTTCTTTCACAGGCTTTGAAGAGAAGATTAAAAATCTTTAGGCCAAATAACTTGACATAACCAATCAAGACCAAAACCAACCGATTTAACTTCTTGTAGAAGCAAACAATCCAAACTATCACTTAATTTACAAAAGAATTTAATAATATACTTTCTATCATGGGCCTCTAGGCCTCTAACATTCTAGCTATATATGATCATCAAAGCATGGGAAAGGAAAGAACATAAATTACTAGGTGGAGGGGGATTATTCCCCCCTTCATCAATCTTTCAAAGTAAGAGGCAGTGCATAGCCCTTTGCCCCATCCACCAGAATAGCAACCTTACTACCATTAAAATCCATGTTCCCTTCACTAATGCAATCATTAGATACTTCAGCCACATTCTCAATAATAAGAGTTTTTTGTCTTTTGAAGACTGCTTAACAAACTTTAGCCCATGATCACTAGCTTTATTCACCAAATATTTCAAGGGATTCTGAGAAGGCTTGTTCTTTAAAGAATTCACAATAGGTTCAAAGCTCCAGGCCACTTAAATTTCTCTTATTATCATTCAAGTCAACATTTAAAATGAGCTGGTTAGGAGCAATCAGAGTAATATCCATGCAAGTTTGAATACCAATTGTAGCAAAAATCACCACATATTCTTCCAAAACTTCTTTTGGAACCTAAGGAGAGGAAATCTCCATCTCAACATCACTTGACTTATCTAAAACCATCTTTCCATCTATTTGTCGATTCTCAAGAGATTATTCACCAGTCAAAATAGGGTTACTAGCATCATTATTTCTTAGCATAGGGCACACTCTTCTCAAGTGGCCATCTTGCTTACAAAAAAGCATACATTTAATCCACCCAAACCCACAATTTTACAAATTTTAGCAGACCCATGGAGATGGATTGAGATATAGGAAGAGTAATATTATGATTTAATGAAATCAAAACCCTTGCATTCATGTGTGGGAGGGATGATCAGGTGTCTTCAAGTTCAAGTACTTCTCCCAATGGTTTTAAGACTTGAGGCGACAAAAACCAAAGACATAGGGACACATTACAAACCTCAATCCATTTAGGATGGGTGTTCAGAACATCTTTTGGATTAACAATTAAGTCCCAAGCAAAAGCTTTGAATAAAGACTTACCAACATCCAAAAACTCCTTAAACAAAATCCTCTTTTGCATATTATTGTTCTTCCAACAAACAAAAAATAATCATTTTTTAAGCATACGACAAAATGAAACATGAAGCCCTAGTTTCTTACCCGTACTGAAACAAACCAATCATCCAAAAAAAATCTCATAAAGCTTCCTTAGTTAAGCAAACAAAAAAATGCCAATAGATTTCAACCTTTCTTCTTCCTTTACAATCACATCACATATAACATCATTTGGCTTCAAGGTGAGAATCATGCACTCGCTTTCAAGCTTTCATCTTGGGTCAATGTTGGAATAGCCCCTCCATTTTGCACACTGAATGTAGTCCCCTCACTTACAACAATATTACCTCCTGCAACCATGGTGTCCCTGAATGCATTGTTAACAATTTTATTTGATAAATTCTCCATAATAAAAGTGTTCTTGCCACCATACTATGAAGAACATGCCAGCATGCCAAACCTTCACCAGCTCGCGTGGCCTAACACACCTGAGCAACTACTTAGCATAAACCCAAAACCCTGGCACTCGAACCAAAAAAAGACTTCAATATATATAGGGAATTTATAAAAAGCAAACAAATGCAATGAAACAAAACCAAAGCAATACAGTTCAATCTAAAGAACACAAAACAAGAGAAATGGCATAACCCACCAACAAGAACTATGTAAACATGCATTTTTTAATAAGTATATTGTATTTATTTTGGGTTAGTTGTGTGGTGAGGTTAGTTGTCCTCTTGGCAGTTGTGGTTAGTTGTAGTCGATTGTCAGCGGTTGGCATTGTCGACCAACTATCGACTACCTTTATATACTTTGCATGTCATTGTAATTGGGACCACACTTGTTCTAAATTGCCTATCACATTGTATGAGAGCATATTTGCATATAATATACATATTGGTTTTGTTGTGGGCAGACAATAAGTAAATTGTTATGATGTTATATTTACTTTCCATGCATATTTTGTTTACTCTATATATTTCTATCTCGAACTAGTAGGAAGTAAACATTTGGTGTCATTGCCTATACAGAGTCAAGTTGAGTAGTCGGTGACAGATGGCAACATAATGGGATAGCCAACGACATAACCAAAATGAGGACCTAATGAGCATAGTGAAGATGATGCAGAAGATGATTTGATGCAAGACCTCATACACCCGTGCGATATATCAGTGAGGGAGCACGTATGGAGGGAAGCAAATGCTACGGAAGTACTAGAAGACCAAATATGGGATAACCTAGTGGTGAACAACGAAGTTGACAACCTCCTCACTCATCTTCCGAGGCTTTTGGCGAGGCATTTCTTAATCTTACAAAACTTACGTGCCAAGAGAGAAAGAGAGATATGCCAATAGCAAATACTACAATGCTACGAAGAACATACGAAACAAGAAGAAGAGGAACACAACACTAATCAACATCGGACATCGAACAATTAATGCCCTTATACCTAAACAAATGCAGGTGACCACAAAGCGATCATGAAACACCCGATCAGGAAACAAGGTCATTAAGAATACAAGAACAAAGAGAAAGGAGGAGGTTGAAGAGAATAGTTGAATAAATAGAGGGATTACTGCCCGAGAGTGAGAGCCCACCCCAAAAGTGGAGCAAGAGTAGAAGTGTTAGTTGGAGCCGTAGTTAGGAAGAAAAGAAAATTCCTATTGTACAGCAGAACACAAAGCAATACACAAACACAGAGTAGGAAGAATTAGCGAGACAATTACCACTCCCAAATGAAACACAAGAAGATCTTGTCAACTAGGCGGCAAACAACCCAACTACATGACTTCCACCACACAACGACCAATGGGAAGACCGATCATGGCATGATTCACTATCAAAAACATATGAAGACAATATCTGACTTTTCAAAAAATTGTTAATCGGAGGGAAAGAGCCTACAACTCTAGGACTAGAGGAGCATAGGAAACACCCCACAAGCGACAGAAGCGTGTGGTTTTCTGATGAAGGAGGAGTAGAGGACACCTGGGTGGCCGCGAGTGCACAAAAAGCACTAGGAGGTACGGGTCAAGACTCTCTGACCAAAAACTGAACATGAAAGTTGCACCAAGGAGGGAAGATGGTGACTCCAACAAGTATGAGTGTGGAAAGGCAGAAGCTCCATAAATTCTTGAGAAATGGATCAGTGGATGCAGTGAGGCATTGCAAGACATGTGAAACCATATGGGTGGCCAATGGATAGGACGACAGGTCCTATTGGCTGCGGTTGTTCCCATCAACTTTGAGAGACATATCCATCAACTGGTACACATAATTGGAAGCAAGTTCAAAAGTTAATTAGGACACATTAAAGAAGGCATTTGAAGAAGAATTCAAATTCTTGAGAGATGACAATGAAATTGTAGCTAAAATCTATAACACTAAACAAGACAAGCATGAGAATGTAAAAGCCTATAATTGTAGGCTAAATGAGTTTCTGGTGAAGTTAGAAAAGGAACCTACTTATGGCTTGAAAAAGTGTTGGTTTATTGACGATTTGATTCCCTCGCTAAGGAAAAAGATGAAAATAGTACCACCTTCATCATACACTGATGCTTACAACCGGGCAATAAACATAGAGAGTGAAGACAAAATGTCCTCTCATGAGAAAAAGAAATCTACGACAACAATGAAAGTTTGGATGATAGTGGTGATGAATCAAAAACCGTACAAGCAGTCCAGAAAGACATGATGAGGATGATGAAGGAACTAAACACATAAAAGGTCACCAAGGACAAGGAATTGTGGTGTATGGAGTACAACGGCGAGGACCATGTTAACGAAAATTGCCCAAAGAAGATGTTCTATGACATTTGCCAAGTCCTAGGACACTGCACCAAAGAATGTCCATAGAATATGAAGATGAGGAGCAACTAGGTGCTATTCACCCAAAGTGAACAATCTACTCCACTGACTACACCATCAAAGCAACAAAACAATAACAGTGCATCGTCAGGCGGGTATCAGAACCGACAAGGAAAAAATAGATTCAATAATAATAGTGGGGGGAGAAGTCGCATTTAGTACGACGGAAAAGGGTGACCTATGATCCAGTGTCAACAGTGCAGCAAATGGGGACACTTTGCTCGAGAATGCCAAAATAATCAAAATCAAAACAAAATGGGCATGCTTTGTAAATGGTGTGGCCCAGGCGATCACGAGGATGATGACTGCCTAAAACAAAAAGACAATATCAATCTGATCAACATAGAAGGAGAAGAAGTCTTTGTCGTCACTTGAGCACAAACAAAGAAGGTCGTCTACCCAGATCCTCACACGAAGAAAGACTCTGAGAAGTCAGAGTAGAGGTGGAACAGGTTGTAACATCCCAACCGGAATATTAGAAATCCTTAAACACAATTAAAGCAAAAATCTCACTTATTTTTTTATATAATTATCTATAATCAAAGATATTACGTTTGCAATTTCAAGTACAATAAATACATTCAAAAGATTGTCGCTTCACATGTGACTAACCAAATTTTACATATATCAAATGGTAGTATTTCTTACGACATACAATTTTATCAATAACATTTACAAAATAAGCAATCTATTCCTATTCACAAGTCTTCGGTAGTCAACTGCAGGAGAGAAAGAGGGAGAGCATCACCCTGGTGCTTTTCCTCCAACCACAGACCGACAGTCCCCCACACACCTTCCTACTGGAAGTAGCCCTTCCCTTCGCAAGGGTAATAGATAATGAGAATCAATTGATTATGTAAGCCATCTGGGAACTAATGATGTGTCCTAGCTAATGACAATCAGGTTTAAACCTCTAGTCTAACTCTAGCTATGTATGACCCATTCTGATTGTTCAGCTATCTGGTACATCGTGAACTGACAATGCAAACAGTGACTTTGCATTGCTTTGGCGAAAGTTTCATATAAATATATAGTCGTATGTTCACTCACTCTTTTCTCGACTTGGAGACAACATTCTTATTTCTCAATTTATATCATATATATGAAATAATTCTTTTCAACTTGCTTATACCATATTAGTCTTACAGACATACCATAATCCCTTATCTACTAGTAATCTTGACAAGTCTAAGGTGAGAGCTTAGGTGACTATGTAACATACATTGATTCCCTCTTTGCATCCTTGAAATCACAGATCTATGATGTCCTATCATCTACTCAATGACCTATCTACCTATTTCCTTGCTCATCTATGTTCTACACATGCAAGATTTTGACATTTAAGCCATAGGGTTCAACGATTAAAGACTAACTATCTTAATCTAAGAATATAATCATTCAACTCATAATCTATCAAAGATAAATTATAACTTCATAAACCTACTCCAATTGAATACACTTCCTCATGTATATCAAAAGAGATCTCAAAAATAACAAAATAATCTATATCATGACTTTATATTGCCATCGTGAGTATATCTCTCGACAATCTTGTGGCTATTCTTAGCCTAAGATTGGTTAAAAGATTAGTCCTCTACAAAACTAGGATATAGATAGTTTAGAATAACTCTAGAATAGCATCTAAAAACACCTCATTCTTCTTCATATACTTATAAATAGCAGTCTAATGTCAAGTGCTCCTACACAATGACTTCGACTCATTAACTAGCTTTTTAAGCTTTCAAACACACTTTCTTGATTAACAAACGACCTTCTCTTAGGTCTCTCAATAAGTCTACCATCGGCCATACTAAATCACTACAACCAAAGCATGGTTTTGCTTAGTAGTTGATCCACTACAATGTCGACCTATACTTTCACAGTCAGTCTCTATATCTCTTGGCACAGTCAGCCTACACATCAGGCACAGTCGGCCTACACATTTAGGCATAGTTGACCTATACATTATGACACAGTCGGCCTCTACATTTAGGCACAATCGGCCTACACATTTTGACAATCGACCTCTACATTTAGGCATAGTCAACCTCTACACATTACATTGCTAAACTGAGGTTGCAACACATATACTACCTACGTTTGAATATCATAAGGTTTTGGCATGGTCTTTTGACTATTGCACCCGTGAAGCTTATTGTGCTTCATTAACAATGAAAAATATATATGTTTAAGATGTAGCTGAGTGGTTCTCAAAATCATAGCTATTGAAATGTATAACATTTCCTATAGCATTTACTATATGACAAGGAATAGATATTAATACAGAGTTAATATAACTCTTCCTCTTACTGGAGTATGGTATAATGATATAGAAAATAATCCTCTGTAGAGGATAAACAACAAGTTTACTAACACTATGCTTCGTGGTATCCTACTTTCCAATCGGCATTCTGAACAAAAACTCTTTTCATTTTTTTGTACTTGCAAATTTAATCGAACGAAAGGCAGATGTATTCTATCATATTCTACTAAATATAGTGGACTTACATGTATAGTGATACAGGCCGAACTTCACCACTACCTTCTCGCTACCTTTAACAGGCTTGTGTTCCTATAACTCCTCTACTCCCCCAGCTACGAGCCCCTTCTCTACCTACTCAAATCCTATCTTCTCCTCTACTTATCCCACTCACCCTTGGTTACATCACCATAAATTTCTCTCCACTCCCCCGTAACCCTTCACAAGCAGAAAAAAAGGGAAGTATGGAGCTATTGCTCCTTCCCCCACTCCCCAAGCATTTAGGAAGTACGCCTAGGTGAATAAAGAGAAACTTTTACATCTACCAATCATGACCTTAAACCAAGACAATAATAATAATTTGAAAATAGACAATAATACACTTATCTAATAGATGTCACTTTTTCATACTCTCAAAAGCTAATTATGCTTATTTGTAAGCACAATTATCAACCGAGGGTTCTCGCAAAGTCGACTAGGATCTTATCAACAAAATTAAACATGTTTAGTCAATTACTCACATCAACTTGGCATCCAAAGGAATACACCATGTTTCTATTTGACAACGAAAAGGATTTTAACCTTCATCTTAATGACGACATAAATTGATAGGAATAAACATGGCCTTTCTACTAATCACAAATATTTCTAAGACGATCAGAGACATGGGCATAAAGACTTAATCCAAATCTGACTTATCCTCTACTAAGTATATGTGTGTGTGTTTCCAGATGGCATAAGGATCGTTGCATTCACATGATCTAGCATCCTCTCCATGGTGATACTCTCTCTCCTCATGTCAAAGGGAAAACAACACTATTTATGCATCCACCTCAGTTGCACGAAGGTAGTTAGTCCATTACATCATTTAACCATATGATCAATAATACCATCATAAACAATTATTCTTTGCATATAAACTAATATAAAGCAAATGCATTTTCTATTATTACCTTAATCATAATATTTTCTCTGACTAACTATCTGTCTTCTCAAAAATAATGAAAATAAATACATTAGTTTAAAATAGGGTGTGACATATCTCCCCCCTTAGAGATCATCGTCCTCGATGATTATTTCCAAACAAAAAAACAAATATATCCAATTATCTTCTTATACATCATGCTATACAAAAAGATGTGGAAACTTTTGATAGATATCATTGTAATCCTCCCAGGTAGCATTTTCCTCCGAATATTGGTCCCACTGGACCTTGCACTAGGTAACCTCTCTATTACGCAGGCGGGGCTTGCATAACTTGAGCACTTTGAGAGGCTCAATCATGACCACCCATGGGTCCTGCACCTGGAGAACATTCCAATCAAGTTTATGATTAGATCCTGATATATATTTCTTCAAATATGACACATGGAAAACATCATGCATTCTAGCAAGGGTTGGTGGTAGAGCTATCCTGTAAGCAACTAGATTAACGACTTCTAGGACTTCAAAATGTCTAACATATCTAGGTGCCAGTTTGGAAGACTTTCCAAACTTGATGGGCTCTTATGTGGTTTGACTCTCAAGAGAACTTTATCTCCTACTGAAAATTGTCAAGGTATTCGCTTGGCATTAGCATAACTTTTTTGTCTATCATTTGCTTCTGCCAATCTTTTCCTCGTCAACTTTACTTGCTCTTTCATTTCCAAAAGCATTTCTGGCCCAAGGCAAATCCTATCCTCTAGCTTATCCTAGCTTATAGGAGTTCGACACTTCTTTCCGTACAATGCTTCAAGTGGAGCCATCTTAATTGCATAATGATAAGAATTATTATATGCAAATTTAACTAGTGGAAAATACTCTTCCCACTTATACTATTGATCCATCCAATATATCCTCAACAAATCCTCCAGTATTTGATTAACTCTCTCAGTTTGTCCATCTATTTCTAGATGATAGGCTGACCTTATATTCAGTTGTGTTCCCAAAGTCGAGAACAAGGTTTTCCAAAACCTTGTAGTTATCCGAGCATCTCTATCCGAAATTATCTTTTCCGAAATTCCATGCAATTTGAAAACTTCTTGCATGAATTTATTGGCTAAAAAGGGCACTCCACCTATAAGATTACCAGGTATAAAATGAGCTACCTTAGAAATTTTGTCCGCTACTATAAGAATAGCATCATGCTTATAGTGTGACATAGGCAATCCTTGGACAAAATCCATACTAATAACCTGCAATTTCCATTCAAGTATGTCATGAGGATACAAAAAGTTCTGTCAAATGTTGGTATTTGTCCTTAACGTACTAACACTCTAGGCATCTTACCACAAATCTTGCAACATCATTCTTCATTCCCTTCTAAAAATATAAGGGTTTCACATCAGCTAACAACTTTTTCACTCTAAGATGAACTGAATATGGTGCAGAATGCGCTTCTTTCCACACAGTTCTTCTTAATTCTCCCTGGTTTGGAACATAAATTTGGTTATTGAATCTCAATAACCCATCAGGGTCAAAATAAAATCCATCATACCTTGTATCTTAAGGATTCTCTATTAGAGCTTTCAAAATTTGCTCATAATATTCATCACCAGTCAAATTCTTCAATACTTGAGCTCTGAAATCAGAGTGCACTAATACTATTGCCAATATGTGCCTTCTTCAACTCAAGGCATCAGCCACTCGATTTTCCTTACCCTTAATGTAGTTAACCTCAAAATCATAGTCAGAGATGAGCTCTAACCATCTTCTTTGTCGGGCGTTAAGGTTAGGTTGCATGAAGATGTACGTCAAACCTTGATTATCATATTTTAGTTCAAATTATTTTCCCAACAAATAATGCCTCCATACTTGGAGAGCATGCACAATTGCCACTAATTCCAAATCATAAGGGGCATAATTCTGCTCATAAGGTCGCAACTTCCTAGACTCATAGGCCACAACTTGGTCTCCTTGAATGAGCACTCCTCCTAACCCTTCTCCTAAAACGTCAGTCACAACAACAAAACAACCCTCTGGGTCTAGCACTTCAAGAATGGGTGTTGAAGTCAATTTCCTTTTAAGAATATTAAAAGCTTCTTCACACTTATCAAACCATACAAACCTCTTTCCTTTTCTCTGCAAGAAAGTGATAGGATGGGTAATTCTAGAAAAGTCCAAAACAAACTTCCTATAATACCCTACTAATCCCATAAAACTATGCACTTCGTGCATGTTTTTAGGTGTAGGTCATTCCAAAATAGCCTTTATCTTCAAAGGATCTACAGCAATTCCTTTAGCTGATATGATATGACCCAAGTATTGCACCTCTTTTTGAAAGAAGGTACATTTGGATAGCTTTCCATAAATTTTATGCTCCTTGAGTCAATGCAAAATTATCCACAAGTGTTGATGGTGTTCCTCCTCATTACGAGAGAGATTAAAATATCATCTAAAAACACCAAAACAAATTTGTCTAGACAGTCTCTAAAAACATTATTCGTCAAATTCATGAATGTTGTTGGGGCATTGGTCAAACCAAAAGGTAAGACTGTGAACTCATAATGCCCATACCTTGTTCGAAAGGTTGTCTTGTGAATGTCTTCTTCCTTCAATATCAACTGATGATAACCTGACCTAAGGTCAATCTTGGAAAATATAGTTGCATCATGCATTTGATCAAAGAGATTGTCTATGTGCGGTAGTGGATACTTGTTCTTAATCATTGCTTTGTTAAGCATACGATAATCTATACAAAGAAGCAGAGTGCCATATTTTTTCTTAACAAAGATCACTGGTGCTCTCCAAGGTGACATACTAGGTCTAATCAATCCTTTTTGCAACAATTCTTGGAGTTGAGCCTTTAGCTCTATCAACTCAGTAGTCATTTGATAAGGTGCTTTGGACACTGGTTCAAAACTAGGAATAATATCTATTATAAAATCAAAAACTCTTTTTGGGGACAGACTTGGAAGGTATTCTAGAAACACATCCTAAAAATCATGGAGAAAAGGGTACGCTTCAAAAGAATTTTCCTTAAGTTCTTTCTCCTCTTCATCTTTTACTTCCTTCATTTTAACTACAAACATTTGGCATCCTTTTTGTTTTGCTCTTTTCAATTGCATCGTGGAAATTTGTTTTATTTTCATTTCTCAATGAAAACCTTGGATAAGGACAATATTTATGTCATCGTCTAGGAATTCTACTATTTTGGAAAGACAATCAAATTTTTCCTTATGCTGAGATAACCATTTCATCCCTAAAATTACATCATAAAATCCTAGAGGTGCTACATATTGGTTGACCTCTATGGAAAAAGTAGGTAGGTTTAATCTGGCTTCAAACAAGAATTGCTCTACCTGAGCTCTTGACTGGTTTGCAAACTCTACTGTCCATGAATTAGCCATGAAACCAACTTTCCTAGACATTTTATCAAGTATTCTAGGGTTCACAAAAAATTTCAGTTGCTCCTGTATCTATAAGAATAGAAATTGGGGTTCCCAAAAGAGTACATGTGGTTTCAATAGGAGTACCATGATACTCAGCTTGACGGCTATCAAGAGCAACATGAATCCTTTGCTGAAAAGTCGTTTGCTATGAAGGTGAAGGTTTGCCTCCATAAGAATTCCCTTGACTCTTTGTGGGACACTGGTTAGCATAATGATCTCCACATGTGAAACACCCTCCAAGAGGACCTCTCTTTGCTAATGATCGGTTGGAATTATCATCATTCTTTTTAGGATTGAAATCCTTGTTTCCATCCCTAGATTCATTTTTGTTAAATCTGGAACTTTTACCACGATTCCTCTCTCTGGATTCCTAATTCTTGTTTCTCTTCTTGAAGGGTGTTGAAGGATGACTCCAGTTAAATTTCTTTCGAGATCTTTCTCAATACACAAAGATAGATTTGAGCTTTTGCTCTTGCTTGATGGCATTCTCAAAAACTTGATCCATGGTTGTGGGTCCATGGACATCCACTTCTCTGCCACTCTGAGCATTCAAGCCCATGATAAACTTCTTTATTATTAATCTCTCATCCTTATGATATTGTCGCATGTACTTCAATAATCTAGTAAATTTTTCCTGGTATTCAGTGACAGTCATATCTCCTTGACGTATATTCTGGAAATCTGTTAATTTCTGGTCACAATAAAGTTGGGGCAACCACCTTTTCCTGAATATGACCACAAATTGATCCCAAGTTAGACTTAAGGAACTCAATCCTAATTCCATTTTCTTGTTCATCCACCACGTGGGTGCTTCTCCAGCTAACCGGTATTCTCCCCATACAGCTTTGGTGATCTCAGAATAATTTCTTATCTCAAAATATTTTTCCATCTTTGTCAACCAAGCCTCGGTTGCTTCTCCACTCACCGTTCCATCAAACTTAGGAGGTATAACTTTCTTTATATCTTGGACTAGCTCGTTGGTAAGACGAGTTTTTGCCTCATTATTTACTCTTGGTTCACTGTGAAAACTGGATTCTTCTCTTCCTTCAAAGTGATATTCTTGATTGGTTTCTCCCCCTCTAACTTCTTGTTCCATGGTTTCCAATCTTCCTTTTGTTTCATTTAAAACTGACAAACTTTGATCTAATTTTGTCATGGGATCATTCTCAAGATCTAGGCCATCCGGGTTCCCTCCTAGTTGGTTTCCAGTATGTTCCATAACATTACCACACCTAATCATTTGCATAGAAATTTATCAAAACATGTAACTTTTTGATACACTATCATAAAAATACAAGTTCATAAATACAGAAACTCAGAGATTCATCACATAAACATTTTCTTACTCAAAAAGCCAAAACTTTACTTTATTCACTTTCTGGATTTTACATCCTTATTCAAATACAAACCTTTTCTTTCTCCCCTTGTTTTGTATAAAAAAAATATCTACACATCACTTTCTAACAGGAATTTCCTCAGGTTCCTCCTCTCCATTAGAATCAAATAACACAAACTTAGTAGGTGGATGAACTCGTGAGTACTCCTTCAACACCTTTACCCATAACAGGCGCATCCTGACCACACCCAAAAGGCATGTCACGATGAGCAGATGGTTTACTAATTTTAACAATAGTAGGGGTTGGCAACCTTTTTGTCTCCTCAATTTGTTTCCTCCTTTCCAGGCGAATATGTTTGAGTGCATCAGCTAGTGTTTCAAAATCAGTGAGCCAAGCTTCATTTGGATAACTCATTATTTCTTTCGTCTTTGGTTCAGGAGATGGCTCATTCATAATGGTGATCTTAGGCATTTCACTAAGTTTTGTTTTCTTGGCTTGATTTCTTGTCCTTTTATTTCCTGTCATTCTAGCACAAGAACAAATGTTTTATCATTAGCACATCTTGTCAATCTTACAAAACCTCGCAATAAGCTCCAAGGTCCAAGTGTTGAACTTGGTAGCTCTGATACCTTGTGTAACATCCCAACTGGAATATTAGAAATCCTTAAACACAATTAAAGCAAAAATCTCACTTATATATATATAATCAAAGATATTACATTTGCAATTTCAAGTACAATAAATACATTCAAAAGATGATCGCTTCGCATGTGACTAACTAAATTTCATATATATCGAATGGTAGTATTTTTTACAAATTACAATTTTATCAATAACATTTACAAAATAAGCAATGTGTTCATGTTCACAAGTCTTCGGTAGTCAACTGTAGGAGATAGAGAGAGAGCATCACCCTGGTGCTTTTCCTCCAACAACAGATCGGCGGTCCCTGCCCACCTTCCTACTGGAAGTGGCCCTTCCCTTCGTGAGGGTAATAAATAATGAGAATCAATTGATTCTTTATGCCATCTGAGAACTAGTGATGTGTCCTAGCTAATGACAATCAGGTTTACAACTCTAGTCTAACTCTAGCTATGTATGACTCATTCTGATTGTTTAGCTATCTGGTACACCATGAACTGACAATGCAAGCAATGACTTTTGCATTACTTTAGCCAAAGTTTCATATAAATATATAATTGTATGTTCACTCACTATTTTCTCGACTTGGAGACAATATTCTTATTTCTCAATTTATATCATATATATGAAATAATTCTTTTTGACTTGCTTATACCATATTAGTCTTACAGACATACCATAATCCCTTATCTACTAGTCATTTTGACAAGTCTAAGGTGAGAGCTTAAGTGACTGTGTAACATACATTGAGTCCCTCTTTGCATCCTTGCAATCACGGATCTATAACGTCCTATCATCTACTCAATGACCTGTCTACCTATTTCCATGCTCATCTGTGTTCTACACATGCAAGATTTTGACATTTAACCCATAGGGTTCAACAATTAAAGACTATCTGTCTTAATCTAAGAATATAATCATTCGATTCATAATCTATCAAAGATAAATTATAACTTCACAAGCCTATGAATTGAATACACTTCATGTATATCAAAAGCGATTTCTAAAATAACAAAATAATCTATATCATGGCTTTATATTGCCATCGTGAGTATATCTCTCGAAAATCATGTGGCTATTCTTAGCCTGAGATTGGGTAAAAGATTATTCCTCTACAAAACTAGGATATAGATAGTTTAGAATAACTCTAGAATAGCATCTAAAAACACCTCATTCTTCTTCATATACTTAGAAATAGCGGTCTAATGTCAAGTGCTCCTACACAATGACTTCAACTCATTAACTAACTTTTTAAGCTTTCAAACACACTCTAAGCCTTCTCGGTTAGCTACTTCTATGAGAAGAATACTTTGTTTAAGACAAACAATCTTCTCTTAGGTCTCTCAATAAGTCTGCCATCGGCCATACTAAATTACTACAACCAAAGCATGGTTTTGTTTAGCAATCAATCCACTACAATGTCGACCTATACTTTCACAGTCGGTCTCTATATCTCTTGGCACAGTCAACCTACACATTAGGCACAGTCGGCCTATACCTTATGACACAGTTGGCCTCTACATTTAGGCACAGTCAGCCTCTACATTTAGGCAAATTTGGCCTACACATTTTGACATAGTCGGCCTCTACATTTAGGCACAGTCGACCTCTACACACTACATTGCTAAACTGAGGTTGCAATACGTATACTACCCACGTTTGAATATCATAAGGCTTTGGCAAAGTCTTTTGACTATTGCACCCACGAAGCTTATTACGCTTCATTAACAATGAAAAAGATATATGTTTAAGATGTAGCTGAGTGATTCTCTAAATCAGAGATATAAAAATGTATAACGTTTCCTATAGCATTTCCTATATGACAAGGAATAGATATTAATACAAATTTAATATAACTCTTCTCTTACCGGGTTATGGTATAATGATACAAAAAATAATCCTCTGTAGAGGATAAACAACAAGTTTACTAACACATATGCTTCATGGTAGCCTACTTGCCAATCGACATTCAAAACAAAAACTCTTCATTTTTTTGTACTTGCATATTTAATTGAACAAAAGGTAAATGTATTCTATCATATTCTAATGAATATAGTGGACTTACTTGTATAGTGATACAGGTTGAACTTCACCGCTACCTTCTCACTACCTATAACAAGCCTGCGTTCCTATAACTCCTCTACTCCCCCAGCTACGAGCCCCTTCTCTACCTACTCAAATCCTATCTTCTCCTCTACTTATCCAACTCACCCTTGGTTATGGGCAGATAGTAAATGCATTGCCACAAATTTCTCTCCACTCACTCGTGACCCTTCACATGTGGAAAAAGTGGAAAGTATGGAGCTACTACTCCTTCCCCCACTCCCCAAGAATCTAGGAAGTACGCCTAGGTGAATAAAGAGAAACTTTTACCTCTACCAAACATGACCTTAAACCAAGACAATATAATAATTTGAAAATAGACAATAATACACTTCTCTAATAGCTATCACTTTTGAATACTCTCAAAAGCTAATTATGCTTATTTGTAAGCACAATTATCAACGGGGGGTTCTCACAAAGTCGACTAGGATCTTATCAACAAAATTAAACATGTTTAGTCAATTACTCACGTCGATTTGGCATCCAAAGGTATACACCATGTTTCTATCTGACAACAAAAAGGATTTTAACCTTTGTCTTAATGATGACATAAATTGACAAGAATAATCATGACCTTTCTACTAATCACAACTATTCTAAGATGATCAGAGACATAGGGATAAAGACTTAATCCAAATCTGACTTATCCTCTACTAAGTGTGTGTGTGTGTGTGTGTTTCCAGAGGGCATAAGGATCATTGCATTCACGTGATCTAGCATCCCCTCCATGGTGATACTCTCTCTCCTCATGTCAAAGGGAAAACAACATTGATCCTGCATTCACCTCAATTGCACAATGGTAGATAGTCCATTACATCATTTAACCATATGATCAATAATATTGTCCTAAACAATTATTATTTGCTTATAAACTAATATAAAGCAAATGCATTTTCTATTATTACCTTAATCATAATATTTTTCTCTGACTAACTATCTGTCTTCTCGAAAATAATGAAAATAAATACATTAATTTAAAAACAGGGTGTGACATAGGCAATGGCAAAGAAACGAAGACACTCTAATGTAAAAGCCAGTGCATCTACCCAACTAGAATCAGACAAGAACATTGCCAGCCAGATGCTGCAAACTACCATATCCATAAAGATGGCCGATCTATTAAAGATCATGCCACAATTAATGGTGGTGATATCTAATGTGGTGGACCATGAGCAAACGAACGAGAACAATACAAATGACAATGTCATAGTGGAACCACCACCGAGCGGGAAGCAAGTCGTCGACCCAATGTTGCTTGCGATTAATGTCACGAAGAAGTCGACCATCCATATGGAGATTTTCGAGAAATCTCTTACCAATACAATCGTCGATGGAGTCTCAGGAGTCAATGTAATACCCGAAGAGACATGGAGAAACTTGGGGAAGCCAACCCTGTGGCCACCGACCTTCCACTTGGTAGGGGCCAACAACACGGAATTAAGGCTCTGGGAGTACTGATGGGACAAAAGGTGAAGATTGGCACTCAATACTTCCTGCTAAATTTTGTTATCATTACCGTTCATAAAAAGGCATACGATGCACTTCTTGGGCGTGGATGGTTGGTAGCAGCGAAGGTCGATCACAATTGGAAGAAGAACATCTTGTTGATCGAGAATTAAAAAAGAAAATTTATTATCGACTTGAGGACACAAGCCATGAGTGAAGAAATGGCTTCCTCTGATTCTAAATCAAATACAAACGTAACATCAACTGGCGAGAAAGGACCCATGGAGCCTGATGACAAGGGTCTATTGTAATTACAATCATGCTCCAAAGATGAAATAAGTTCACTCAATGGACAATTCCATTGGCAAATGGAAGAATATAAGCTGTTTTCACCGGCATGTAATATGATCAAGATCAATGAGATTGAAGAAAATCCCATGCCCAAAACCAGTCATACGATCGACGATAAGTCAAATCGTACACCAAAAGGATCAACGATGGAGACAAGTCATCCGTCGACTACTAGTCATACGCTAGAGGAATCGTGAGGGGAGACAAGTCGTACAAGTCATACGTTGAGTGAACGGCCATAGCTAAATCACACACCCGAGCATGAAAAAGAAGATCGTGCCACAATAGTAAGGCATACATTTCCCACAACATATGGTGAATATAAAGAAGGTGAGGCCAAAATAGATGATACACCAACACATAAATTTGAGCTAGATAAGGTAATCATGTACAATGAGCCATCCACAAGTAGGTGAACCTAGGAGATGAAAGTAATCAAAAGATGATTTTGGTAGACAACGATTGGAATCCAACGTTGAAAGCGGTTACATTCAAAAATGTTCTCGAGTACAAGGATGTATTCACCTAGACGTATAAAAACCTGAAGGGAATTCCCCCATAACTTTGCCTGCACAGAATTCTCCTTATTCCAAATGCACAACCGATGAGGAAGAGACCATATGGGATGAACAAAAATTATGCGGCGAAAGTGCAAGAGAGATCGATAAAATGTTGGAAGTAGGAATCATCTTCAAAGTGGAGACAAGCGAGTGGGTATCACCCATCATCATATCACTCAAGAAGGAAGGAGGACAAATCTAGATATGTGTAGACTTCAAATGCCTGAATGCAGTGACCATCAAGGATCCATTCCCTATCCCCTTCATGAATTCAATCTTGGACGAGGTCGTTGGTCATGAGATTTATTCATTCATGGATGGATTCTCAAGGTACAACCAGATTAGTATCGCTGAAGAGGATAAACTAAAGACCACCTTCGTGGTGGAGGACGGAGTGTACGCATATAACCGCATATCGTTCGACCTATGTAACGCCCCAACCACCTTCCAAAGAATAATCATCCACATATTCGACAAAATGTCGGTGGGGAACTTCAAAGCATTCCTTGACGATTGGTCAATTTACAGTGACCAACAAACCCACTTGAAGGCTCTCACCGAATGCATGGAGCGTTACAGGTATGCACAATTAGCCCTAAACCCGAAGAAGTGTTGGTTCATGGTGCCACAAGGCAAACTCCTAGGCCACATTGTCTACAACGCAGGATTAAAGACAAATCCGGACAAGATACGAGTAATCGTCATGAAGGGGGTTAAACACAAAACACACAACAACACAAATTATGCACAGAAAATAGAATGATATTTTATTGATTCGGGCAACACATTACATTACAGAAGCTAAAATCCAATCAGAGGATGAATCCTCCATAGGTTGCAACACATTACAGCTTCCTATCTCTAGATTCTAGAATCTGCTGGCTTCTATAGCCTCAAATCCGTTAGGGTTTCTATTTTTCTGCCTTTTCCTGACTCTACACTTTCCCCCTTATATCTACTACAGCCAGGGGTTCCTAAAAATGGTCATAAATAGCCATTTTTGGCGGCTTCTGACCAAATTTTGAAATTTACATCTCTGTCCAAAAATAGGTCAACTTCTGAGAGCTATTACTTTTGATCCGTGTGTTCGATTGACGAACCGTTTGAAGCGTTGGAAAGATCGTGGAGTGCTCTATGCATTAAGAAACAGAAACTTTAATATCTTTCATCCCACAAATGATCTTTGCCTAATTCCTTCGCCAAAGGTCTTATTTTTCATTTACGAAGCTTCCTATAAATTTTTGCTCCCATACATGCCCAAATGCAAACTTTCCTAAAATAGCAGTTTGCTATTTTTAACAATTTCAAAAAATTGAAGTTCTACATCATTATTCAAGCGATTATGGAACCAGAAATACAAATTTCAAAAGAAATGAAAACGAAGTCATCAATTTTAAATCATCATTGTTTTTGGGTGATGCAAGATTGCCCAAGTTACACCTCTGGATGCTCCTAAATCAAATCGTATAGATGGAGGCTCTGAGAGATGTCACTGGGGTAAAATCATTTCTCAGACATTTGGGATACTACTGGAGATTCATCAAGAACTTCGCCCAAATATCATATCATTTAGATATGTTGACAAGGAAGGGTGTGTTGTTCATATGGATTGATGATCAAGAAAAAGCATTCAACGAATAAAAAGCAAGGCTGATCAGTTCACTGATCTTAGTCTATCCAAACCAGCACAAGGAGTTTCATGTCCATGTTGATGCTTCAATTTTTTCCAAAGGAGCAACCTTGGCACAAGTTGGGCCCCAGGGGCTCAACCACCCAGTGTTCTTCATCAATCGACTATTGTCAAGCACTAAGGGCAACTATAGTACGATTAAAAGAGAAGCGCTCGGAATGGTATATTCAGTTCAAAAGTTTAAACACTACCTCCTAGCAACATTGTTCACATTCTATGTCGACCATCAAGGACTCATGTATCTGGTGAATAAACCAATTATACAAGGTCGCATCAACAGATGGCTACTCCTACACTAGGAATTCACATTCACCATTATCGTAAGTCCGGAAAAAAGGCATGTTATAGACGACTAGTTCTCACAGATCAAGTTGGGAGAACCACCGGAGGAAGTGAACGAAGACTTTCTAGACACCCACTTGTTCCAGATAGCTGCCCTGCCACCATGGTACGAGAACATTGGTGAATACTTGACGACGGGGACTTCCCTAAGGACATGCCAATTGGCGAGAGAAGGAAATTGGCACTCAAGAGCAAAACATTCCAATTAGTGAACGGACTCCTATACAAAATGGGGCCTGATCATATCCTCAAGAGATGCATCATGCAAGAGGAAACAAAAGGAGTGCTTCAAAAAGCTCATGAAGCACTAGCTGGCGGACACATGGGGTCAGATGCCACTGCGAGGAAGGTTCTATTGGCTGGACTGTGGTGGCCAACTCTCCAAACTGATGCTCGAGAGTGGGTATTGCGTTGCGATACATGCCAAAGAGTAGGAAAACCACTGAAGCTAGATTATATGTCACTCTCACCCTCACAACCACAACAATGGTTCGAGAGGTGGGGATTGGATTTTATAGGGTCATTGAAAGTCAACAAACTACACAGATGTTGATACATAGTGGTGGTGACGGAGTACTTAACAAAGCGGGTCGAAGCCAAAGCATTGGAAGATAATACAGCCCTAAGCACCGCAAGGTTCATCTACGAGCAAATAGTAACAAGGTACAGCATCCCTATCCAAATAACAAGTGACAGAGGAGGACAATTCGTCGACCATGTCATTCGGTTGATGACTAGCAAATTCAAGGTATTTCATTCACTATCAAGTCCCTACTACCCGAGAGCCAATTGGCAAGCAGAATCGACAAATGAAGTGCTAGTCTCAGTCATTTACAAGTCATGTGGCATAGAAGGATCCAACTGGGAGAAGCTTCCATCCATGTTATGGGCCTACCGTACGACTTATAAAGTGATGACAGGGCACACCCCCTTCCAGTTGATGTACGGCTAAGAAGCAATGGTCATGGCTAAGTATATGGTACCCAGTCTCCAAATAGCAGTAGAGAATTGACTCAATGATGCAAAGAGCTTGAAAGAGAGACTTATTCAATTGAACAAACTTGATGAACGAAGGGTCTTGGCACAGTGGTCGATAGAGGTGATGCAGAAACGATGGAAATACTGGCATGACAAACATCTCCAGAGAATGGATTTCCGACAAGGCCAGTTGGTTCTCAAGTATAATGGTTGTAACAAGATAAAGCCAGGTAAGTTCAAGGTGAGGTGGTTAGGACTGTTCCGGGTATAAAATTACTAGAAAATAGGTCCATAAAATTGGAGAACCTCGATGATACAGTAATCAAAGATACAGTAAACAAGTCCAAACTCAATATTTACAAACAAAGACAAGAAGTCATTTCAATAAACTTTATGGAGTACAGAAACAGAGGAGAAATGCAGAAGGAAATTGGGAATGAATTGGAATATGAATTGGGCGAGTTTGGATTTCACATAGTAGAAGAATGCCCTGTGAAGGTGGACATAAATAGAAGAACCGACGGAGTGGCTTTTCCAAGCACACACTTGGATGAAGTCACTGGTTATTTTGGACCGAGAGTACAATCATTGAAAATTTATGATTACTAAAGGTTATATTCACCCGACACTGGCATGAGAGAGGGTATAGTGAAAGATAACAACTTCAACCCTTGGACAGATCAAGAAGATCAAGGTAGTGAAGAAGATGAGTGGGACAAATAGATACAAGAATGCAACAAGGTACGAGACAAATTTGATTTTTTATTGCTAAAGGAAGTAGTTCCACCACGAACAAGCTACCTAGAAGAAAGTACAATCATAGTTGAACGTTCGGGCTACTATGAAGCATTGCGAGAATACAGTGAGAGAAATTTTCCAAAAGGGTCACCCCAAAGCACACCACTACCAAGATCACAGATGTAGCGAGTAACGTACAATCCGTGAAAATTGACAATCGATGGGAAATCCGTAACATGGCTCCAAGAACCGAAAGGGTTAAATCTAATCGACGGAAGGACGTTATATAAAGGTATGGAAAAAGTTTGTTTTGTCGATCAAATTTTTAAGCTAGAACCAATAGAAAGATGTTGCCCAAATGACTACCTTAGAGGGGCAAACGTCGACTGTATATTTCGGCACGTCACAGAGATTGAACAACAAAGTGATGAAACATGGAGTATGAAAACACATAATGACGATTAACAACCATAACAAAGAATGTTTAATAGACATGGTAAAAGAATAGGAGGGCAAGAAGATGAAGTAAATAAGTGACCCCGATGGCTAGGAGAACCTATTGAGACAAGTCACTCTAAAGGGGTGGAAATGGGTGTATGGGAGGAACGAAAAGCAAAAGAAGACGAAAAAACAAATTGGGAAAAATTATGGGAAAAAGTGAAATTTAAAAAATAAAAAATAAATACCCACATAGGGGAAAAAAAAAATTAAAAAAGAAGAAAGAAGAAAGAAGAGTATGACTAGGTCATACGACCCCAGCCATATGACTGGGGCGTATGACCCCCCTTTTCCTCCCTCCACATGATTCCAACAAAACTTGTCGTGCATAAAAGAAACTTGATCAACATAAAAAAGACAATCGCCCTCAATTTGCAATCAACCCTTCTCTTCCAATTTGTCTTACAAACCTTTGCAATCGACCCTTCTCTTCCAATTTGTCGTATAAACCTCTGCAATCGACTTAGCATCTGTGTTGCAGCTATACGACCTTACTCATTCCTATCATACGTCCTTTGCAATCGACTACTTCACATTCGTAGGATTCACTTGGATAGCTAGGTCGTACACTAATTGGTCGTACGATTCACTCGAAGTTGGTTTTGGGCGACCGTACAACAACATTTTGAAAGAATGTTCCAAGTCTTCTTCCTGCGTCCAAGCAATCAGTAGTTCAAGGTATCCTAGTCATACAGTTGCAGGGGGATAGTCTTCAAACACAAGCCATACATACAAGGCCATACAGGTTTAATCTTCGGGGAGTAGCGTACATAAGTCCAAAAAGAAGTTACTAGAACCATTCCAAGAGGACAAAAAACAAGTCGCTCTCATTGTGATAGTCAAAACAGCAGTAGTCCGGAGAAATCTTTTGCAATAGTCGAGAAGAAGTTTTTCAACCATGGCAATGAGAAATATTACTAAAGGAACCCCAACACGATTCAAGCCAAAAACATTGAAAGACTCTCAAAAGAAGAAAAAGAAACCAACACAACTGGCCGCAAAAGAAAAAATCACCGCAGATAATATCACGTGGGAAAGCTTGACAACAATGGACAGCCGCACATGGTGGCTCAAGAATCCTAGAGACCATGCGTTGAAGGAAGCCCTCACAGATTCCCACGTGGATAAGGTAATTCAAGCTCCATTTTTTTATTTCAAAGAATTTGAATCATTTTTGAAGAGTATGTTGGTGCATTATAATAGACTAGAAAATGAGACCAAGATTCAATATCTTAATACCACAGTCACAATTAAGTTTGCACATGAAGAATTTAATAGGGTTCTTGGTATTCTAAGTTGGGGGATTGATGTAAGCAAACCACCCCCAAAGGTTACACAGTGGGATAAAGAAACATATATTAAGCAACTATGTAGACCAGATTTATCAAAGGAGGCAAGGGCGAGAATATGGGGAAAAGGTAATAGAGGGTTGATAAAAGATGATTTGGCCATTGATGAATAGCGTTGTATCATGGATGTAATAAAAAGCAGGCTAATTGGTGCTAGTAGATAATCGGATATAGCAATTTGAATGGGAGAATACATGGTAGGGCTTCGAGAAGGTACAGTGTACAACTAGGCAGTAGACTTGGCCAATCGCATGCAAGAGTTCATGGCCATGAAAAACAAGGCCTTCTATATGACGCAACACTTGATTGCATTATTCTTGGATGTAGTGCATGGGCAGGTACCATCATTGCAAGATGACCAATTTCACCCAGATGCCAATTATGATCCAGCATGGCCAACCATGTTCAAGTGGATGAAATTGGCCACATCAATGGAACTAAAGACCTCCAACAGAAAAAGGAAGTATCAGACAATGGACACATCATCGGAGGAAGTTGAGGAGGGAGATAGCCAAGAGGAGGAAGAGGAAGAGGATACCATTGAGGTGTCTTCCTCAACCTCCGCCACTCCAGTATGATCACAAGATATACCACTTACATGATACACTATGCCAGACATGATTTTGTCTTCAGCAAGTACCCAACCGCTAGCCATTGATGAGACACCAACAGCGGTTGAGGAGACGGCAACCATGGATGAGACACTATGACCACCATTAGTTGTTGAGGAGACAACAGTACATCTAGGCGGCTCTATTTACAACAATCACTTCTCGCATAGGATGGTCACCTGAGCATGATGGTGACCATATGGACAGTTGGCTCAGCACACTAGGAGTTGCTGACAGTGTAACCGAATTTCCTCCCTTGAGCCCCACTTGGGAAACAGCAGTGCCTAAGGATCAACCTACTATTGAGACACAGGGTGATTAGGGACCTACAATTATTCCTTATAAGGATGAGGGGAAGTTGCCATTAGCAGTGGACTGATTCGTATAGTCAAAACCTACTAGTCAGCAGCAAGACTCATCATCATATTTGGGATCCTAGAGTCCACAGGTGCTCAACATACAGTTATACAGACCCGACCATCAAAATCCACTGGGCATAGTCTTGAGGTATGTTCAGGACCTCCAACTCATAGGAGCAATTATTAATGAGGTGGCGGATATTGCCCGAGGCCTAGACAATACTCATTCCTTGTTGGTCCTTCAGGAGGCTCAGTGTATAGAGAGATTTGTCATGGGGGAATGTGACACAAAGTTTACACATGGTTTCAGAGATAGAGGGTGGCTAGATAAATTAACCTCGGAGATGAAAGTGGCCTGGCAACCTAAGAGGACTGTGCCTTTCTTCGGCGGTGGGGATAGTCAGGTATTGGTTGCCCTATATATCATTGAGGAAGATTTTCGAGCATTATTCTATGTACAAGAGGATGAGTTCACACAAAATGATAAGCATATGGCTAGGATTGATGAGGCCTACAAAATGTTACAGAAGCTCAAAGAGACCACAGAAGATCAACTTGCTCGAAATAAGGAGCAGTTGGCCCAGCAAACTACATTAACCAAATTGGAGGACAAAGTCGTAGCAAGGGAGCATGCATTACAAGACATGGGGAAAGAACTAGCAACCACACATAAGGAACTAGCAGCAAAAGAACAAGAGTTGGCAGCTAAAGGGCAAGCAATGGTTGATCTTTCCAATGCCCACAAAAAGACCAAGACACAATTGAAGGATGTAATGAAATAACTTGCACAATAGAAGAAGATGATATGAAATATGCTGCAAATACTTGATAATAACTGAGAATAACAGGCCACTTCGAGGGGGCAAACCTCCAAATATCTCCAATGAGAACACACTTCACAATATGATGATGAAATAAGACTCACATCCTCCTATATATACCTAATTATGCTTAGGCTGAATAGACACACCCCTATATAAGCCCTAGGCTGACCTAACTAACTAAATAATAATATAATAATGATAACATGACTTAATTAGGAGTTAAGATAGCCACAAGCCGACTATTCATAACCCGATGTACACCAATATTAAGGGTGTAGCATGCCCCCCTCTTCAAAGAAGCATTGTCCTCAATGCTAATCAAGTGTGGATTCTTTTGAATGAACTCCTCGTCCTCCCATGTGGCCTCTTCAATTGGTAAATTCCTCCATTGGATGAGATACTCAGTGAGAGTTCTATTCCTCAGCTTCTTCGTGCGTGTTTGACGAATGCACTCTGGTTCCAAAATGATTCTTCCTTCATCATCAAGCTCTAGTAGTACTGTTTGAGTAGGAATATTATGCCCAATTACCTTCTTCAAACAAGAAACATTAAAAACTCGATGTATCTTTGTTGTTGGGGGCAACTCTAGCTTGTAGGCAACACTACCAATCTTCTGCATGATTTGGTATGGCCCATAATACCTTGGAGACAACTTATTATTCTTTTTTTCTTGCTTCAATGAGATTTGCTTATAAGGCTACAATTTCAAGAGACCCAATCCCGAACTTCAAAACTTCTTTCACTACGATGTTGGTCCGCCTGCTGTTTCATTCGATTTTGTGCCATGGCTAAATCCTCCTTGAGTCCTGAAAGTACCTGTTGTTGATGAAGCAAGTGGTCCTCTACTCCCTGAACTCTTAGTGACACCTTTAATGATGATGTGATGGAAGGAGAATGATATCCATAAAGTGTCAAAAATGGAGACATTTTTTATGAGCTATGAAAAGAAGTGTTATACCACCATTTTGCAAGTGGTAGCCAATCTACCCATTAAGACTGTTTCTCTGAAGTGAAACAACATAGATATCCTTCCAAACACTTATTAACAACCTCAGTTTGCCCATCTAATTGAGGGTGGTATGAAGAACTATGAGCCAATTGAGTACCCAAACATGAGAATAAATCTTTCCAAAAGTGACTAGTAAAGATAGGATCACGATCACTGACAATAACCTTAGGTGTACCATGTAGGTTTTGGATATTCTCCAAAAAAACTTTTGCCACTGCACTTGCTGTAAAAGGATGTGATAATGCAATGAAATGTGCATAGTTAGTGAGGCGATCAACTACTACCATGATGACATTATGTCCTTTAGATTTGGGAAGCCCTGTGATGAAGTCCATGGATACCTCTTCCCAACGCTGGCTAGGAATAGATAAGGGCTATAAGAGACCTGGTGTCTTAATTGTCTCCCCTTTATTCCTTTGACAAACCAAACATTCAGCGACAAATTTTTAAACATCACCTTTTAGCCCTTCCCAAAAAAATCTTGCTTGACCCAATGATATGTCTTCAAAAATCCTGAATGACCGCCAACTAGAGACTCGTGCAGTTCTGTGAGAATCTTGTGTTTAAGAGTGGAATTTTTGCAGAGATACAAATGCTCTTTATACCAAAGAGTATCCCCCTTCCAACAAAACTTATCTGAACTACTAGGATCACTTTTTAATTATTGGATGAGATTACTTGTCACAACATCATTTTTCCACTCTGCTTTAGCTTCTTCCACCCAATTTGCTTGTAATATTGTAAGGGCACACAATAAGGCTTCATCTTTTTCATCCTTCCTAGGAAATGCATCTGCCACAATATTTTCCTTCCCTTTCTTATATACAATCTCAAAGTCATATCCCAACATCTTAGAGACCCATTTTTGTTGCTCCTCAGAAGATAATCTTTGTTCCAAAAAATATTTTAGGCTATCATGATCTATCTTAACCTTGAAGTGTCTACTCATTAGATAAGGCATCCATTGTTTAACTACGTGAAGGATCACTAGCATTTCCTTCTCATAAATAGGTTTGAGTTGATTCTTACCCTTTAATTGACGACTCTCAAAGACAATTGGTCGACCTTCTTGCATAAGAACTGCTCCTATCCCATTTCCAGGCATCACATTCCACAATGAATTCCTTGTTGAAGTCCAGAGTGGCAAGCACTGGAGCTGTACACATTGCCTCCTTCAATCTCTCAAATGTTGCATTAGCAGACTCATTCCAATGAAAAGAATCCTTCTTCAATAGAGTGGTGAGGGGTGCTGCTATACGACCATAATTCTTCACAAATCTTCTATAGTACCCTATCAAACCCAAGAAACCCCTCAATTTCTTAATGGTTTTTGGAATAGGCCATTCCATGATAGCCTTAATTTTGTTAGGGTCCACCTTTACTCCTTCATGAGAAACTATGTGTCCCAAATACTCCACCTCCTTAAGAGCAAAAGCACACTTGGATAGCTTAGCATAGAGTTGATGATCTTCGAGTAATTATAATGCTTGATCTACATGCTGCAAATGTTCTTCCCAAGTCTTGCTATAAATCAATATATCATCAAAGAATACTAACACAAACTTTCTCAAGAACTTAAAAATAGAATTCATCAAACTTTGGAATGTAGATGGTGCATTGGTAAGACTGAATGGCATCACCAAAAATTCATAATGACCCTCATGAGTCTGAAATGTTGTCTTACAAATATCTTCCTCCTTAATCTAAATTTGGTGATAACCAGATCTAAGATCTAACTTGGTAAAATACATAGCTCCATTTAATTCATCTAGCAAATCATCAATGACTGGAATAGGAAACTTATCTTTAATGGTGTACATGTTGAGCACTCTATAATCCGAACACATGCACCAAGTTTCATCCTTCTTACGTACCATCACCATAGGCGACGAGTAAGCACTGTGGCTATGCCTGATAATTCCTGCCTCTAGCATCCCCTCAACATTTTTTTCTATTTCACTTTTTTGTATGTATGGGTGCCTATAAGGCCTGATGTTCGGCGGTTGGCTCCCTGGAACTAGTTGTATGGCATAATCATTATCCCTCTTAGGAGGAAGTCCTTTAGGCATATCTCCAAGAACCATTGAGTGACGATCAATTATTGCTTGTAAATCTGGATGAGTAGGAGCATTAGATTGAGACTCCTAATGAACATAGCTGGGCCACAAATCCATCCACTCCTTAAGCAACTTTTGCATTTGATGAGAGCTTACCATCTATGGGGACTTTGCCTTCAACCTCCTTAGCTCTACTACCTTTCCTTCTGATTGAAATCTCATGAATAGTTCTAGGAAGTTCATCTCAATTATTCCCAATGTAGTAAGCCATTGTACTCCCAAAATAATATCTGCTGCACCCATGGATATCACATACATTGGGGTATCAAGTTGATAATCTCCCATGAATAATTTAATGCTATGACACTTCCTAGAACAACTAACTGTACCACCATCTGCAATCAAAACCTAAAACTCTAGAGCTAGATATATAAAACAATTTAGATGAGTCACCAACTTTTTGTTGATGAAATTATGAGTACTACCTGAGTCGATCAACACTGTTACTTTTTGCTTCTTTAAGAAACCCACTACCTTGAGAGTTTGTGGAGTACTGAAACCTGAGAGTGCATGACAAGAAATGATTGGTTGAGAATCATGTGATTCCTCACTTGACTCCCTATCATCTTCTAATATGGGTTCCTCCTCTTCTTCCTCACTTGGACCTTCAGTATAGAACAATTTCTTTTCACTACATTTATGTCCTCGACTGTATTTGCTATCACAATTGAAACACAACCCTTTTGCTCTTTTCTCCTCAATTTGTTGAGTCAACCTAGTAGGTTGAGGAAGAGAAGGTGTTGAATATCCTTTCTCTCTTGTCACATTAGCCCCTTGCTTCTTAGGAATCAAATACTTCTCCTCTACCCTATGTGCTAAGATAAAAGACTCATTTACCAAGCTAGGACTAAACATGTGTACCTCATGTTGAATGTGATCCTTGAGACCACCCAAGAATAAATCATTCAAGTTCTCTGTAATTGCATCCACTCTTAAGGATAGATTTTGGAATTGCTAAATATAATCCTTAACTAATCCTATTTGTTTAAGTTTAGTAGCAAGCTGGTTGAAGAAGTTGTCTATCACACTATTGCTATATTGTGCTTGGAGTTCCTCTGTAAAAATTGACCATGAGATGGTGAGACCCTTTTTCCTTCGATGAGTACAAAGCCAACGATACCAAATGAATTGATCTAGTTCTAAATATAGGGAAGCCATTGTGACATTTTGTCCATTTGGGATTTGATGTACTTCAAAAAAAAGTCTCCATTTGGTTTATCCATGTTAGAGGATCCTAGCCATCGAACTTTGCGCATATCCACCTTTGGAAACAAATTCCTAGATCCCATAGGAGTATTAAAATTTGTGTCAGTATTCGCCGACTTGGAGATTTCACCTTGGTTGCTTGAGAACTCCTTTCTTGGTTCATTCATATAGGTGCTTAACATGCTTCGTATATCCGATATATCTCCTCTTAGGTCACACATATCCACCTTCATTGAAAAAATGTCTTCCTTGACCTTATTGATTTCCTCATTAGAATTAATATCCTCTATTGTTACCCCATCCTTATCAGGAGTCTTCCCCAATGTGACAACATTCTTTTTGCCCCTTGTTGCAGGCCTCGTCATGATTGGAACCAATAATTTTGAAATAAATCACACAAATGAAACCTAAATTCTCTGAAATTTTTACTGTAACTTACTAGGGCCAAAATACCTCACCCAAAAAAATCTCCAAGAAATAAGCAGATTTGCAGCCTTGAGAGCGAATTTTGTAGAAACCCTAATTTTGCAATAACTTGCTTATTTCTGCTCCAATTTCTCCAAATTTTGGACTATAGGCTCCTCTAGTATGTCTTCAAAACCCAATAAAAATTAGGCTCCAATTCGGCAGGATATGAGAGATATGTAGATCCCAAATAAATTGTGTAGAAACCTTAATTCGCTCAATTCTGCTCCAATTCCTCTGAAATCTGGACTGTAGCTTCTTTAATATGGTCTTCAAAAACTCTTTAAAAATCAGAAAAAAAAATTTGCTAAAATCTGAAAGATATGCTCTTCCCAAAATCGCCTCCAATATTGAAAAAAAAACCTTGCCGCTACGGTGCCAAGATCATGCTTTGGTACCACTTGTAATGAAATAACTTGCACAATAGAAGAAGATGATATGAAATACGCTACAAATACTTGATAATAACTAAGAATAACAGGCCACTTCGAGGGGGCAAACCTCCAAATATCTCCAATGAGAACACACTTCACAATATGATGATGAAATAAGACTCACATCCTCCTATATATACCTAATTATGCTTAGGCTGAATAGACACACCCCTATATAAGCCCTAGGCCGACCTAACTAACTAAATAATAATATAATAATGATAACATGACTTAATTAAGAGTTAAAATAGCCACAAACCGACTATTCATAACCCGATGTACACCAATATTAAGGGTGTAGTAGAGGAGGCTATCTAGATGGTCAAAGTAGCTCAAGAGCGGGAGCTTAAGGCGGCTCATTACTTCAAGCAGCGTACCGAGGAGGTCTACCGACTGCATAGCGTGGTCTCTCAGTAGCATTCATCAATTCCATCAATGTACACACCACCAGGGATGTCCCCTCCCCCTCCACCTAGTTTTCAGTAGTCATTTTATGAGTTTTTGTAGTCCTATGACTAAAATTTTTTGGGGGGATGATGTAAACTGGTATTTTTGAATAAGTATATTATATCTATTTTGGGTTAGTTGTGCGGTGAGGTTAGTTGTCCTCCTGACAGTTGTGGTTAGTTGTAGTCGATTGTCAGCAGTTGGCATTGTCGACCAATTGTCAACTACCTTTATATACTTTATATGTCATTGTAATCAAGACCACACTTGTTATGTTTAGTTATGGTCGGTTGTGATCGGTAAGTAGTTATCTTCCAATGAGTGTTGTCGTTGGCGACGGTTGGCCATCCAGGCAACCGCCTACCGCCTATATATACTTTTCATTTCATTGTATCGGACAGTGCAGTTTTGATGTGATTGTATTGGCAAGTTCTGAATCAATATATCTGAGTTCTATCGTGTCATTTCAATGAGTATTCTGTTATGATGTTATTTTATTCTCAGTTTATATATTTTGGTTACTCTGTATAAATTATCTAGACTCAATAGGTAGTAAACATTCTGGCGCCATTGCCGGGGAAAGACTTTACCCCCGTCACATCAATTGGTGCCTCCATTTGTACAATGACTCTTATTTTGTTTGGATCCATTTTTAATTCGGCCTTGCAAACTATATGTCTAAGGAGTTTGCCCTGCGGTACCATGAATCGGCACTTTTTGGGGTTCAGGGCTAGCCTGGGTGATCCACAATGCTCCATACATTTAGTGAGAGCTTCAAGTGTATTTGCTGGTCTCTATAGATTGACCAATCATCAAGGAAGGCTTTAAAATTTCCCATTGACGTCTTATCAAAAATGTGAAGGATGATCTTCTGGAAGGTCACTAGAGCATTGCACAACCCAAACGGCATTCTATTGTAGGCATATACTCTGTCTTCAACCACAAACATAGTCTTCAACTATGCTGATTTGGTTGTAGCCGGAGAAACCATCCATAAATGAGTAGATTTCATGTCCGGCCACTTCCTCCAGGATTGAATCTATGAACGGGATTGGAAACGGGTCCTTTATAGTTATTGAATTTAGGCACCTAAAATCCACACATATCCTAATCTATCCCCCTCCCTTCTTAAGTGAGATGACGATTGGCAAGACCCATTGGCTCATATCCACTTTGAAGATTATTTCGACTTCCAACATTTTTTCTATCTCCTCCTGGACCTTGGCCGCATAATTTTTGTTCATCCTATACGGTCTTTTTCTCACTGGTCGTGCTCCTAGTATCAATGGTATTCTATGGACACATAATTCTAGAGGTATCCCTTTCAAGTCTTTGTAAGTCCAAGCAAACACGTCTTTATATTCCATGAGGATCTTAAATGCGGTTGCCTTGAGTACTAGATCCCAGTCATCTCCGACCAGAATCACTTGAGGTTTACTTTCCTCTCCGAGATTGACTTTCCTCGTCGAGGGTTCTTCATACATGATCTTCTCAGGTTCAAATTTGTGTGCGGGCATACTATATATTTCAATATTCCCTTTTGTATTCCTCATATGTCGCTAGAAAGGTATGAGCTCCTCTCGGTTGGTTATTATCTTCCTCCAATTTGTCACTCATCGACACAAATTCTTTCTTGCCAAGTGGTTGAGCACTTGCCAACCGAGATTTCCCTCCATCGAGTATTTTACTCGTCAACAATATTTCACCCGTCGGCCCAAGTTTGCTGAGTGTTTCACTAGTCGGCAAAGAGTTGCTGAGTGTTTCACTAGTCCGCCAAGAGTTGTCGAGTGTTTCACCAGTCAGTCGAGAACTCTCGCCAACTTCTCTTATTTGAATCATGTTGCATTCAAGTTAGAAAAATTCATAATCTTCCATTTGCCAATGAATTCGTCTCGTCTTCTGAGCACTCTTGTAGTTTCAATACACCTTGATCATCGGGCTCCATAGGCCCTCTTTCTCCCTCGGCCGACGTCTCCCCTCTGTCTGAATCATAATCGGATGACATTTCCTCGTTGACGATTTGAGTTCTGAAGTCAATGACAAACCTTTTGCCTTTGTTTTCTATTGACAAGGTATTTTTCTTCCAATTGTGGTCGGCCTTGGCGGCTATTAGCCACCCTCGGCCAAGTAATGCATCATAGGTTGCATTATGTGTTGTAATGACTACAAAGTTTAATAAAAATTGTTGAGTGTCAATCCTTACCTTTTGAGCCATTAACACTCCCAGCGCTTTGATTCTGTGCCGGCCAACGCCCACCAACTGGAAGTCTTGCGGCCACAAAGTGGGTTTCCCGAGGCTTTTCCAAGTCTCCTCAGGTAGCACATTCACTCCAAATCCCCCGTCAACTATAGTGCTCGTCAAGTTCCTTCTGAGAATTTCCATATGCACTACAACTGGTTTCTTTCCTAGATTAATTGCCAATAGCCTTGGATCGATGACTTGCTCGCTACTTGGTGGTGGCTCTATTATGACATACTCGTCATCCTTACTCTTGTTTGGTTTTTCTTCCACCACATTGGATATTGCCACTGTCAGTTGTGGCATGCTTTGCAGGAGATTGGCCATCCTTATTGGAATGGTGGTTTGTAATACCTGACTTGCAATATTCCTATCGGATTATGACCGAGTGGTTATGCTTGTCTTCTTACTTGAATTCCTCCATTCTGACTCCATGGCATTCTCCACTTCCTTCCTGGGATCACGGAGTCTCTCCTCCGTTCGGGGATCGGGATAACTGGCCTTCTTTACTTGTGCTCGGGTGACTACAAAAACTTCATTTTCTTCTTCTTCGATGCAGATGAAATTAATCATACATTTTTGCTTTGGGCAGTCATTATCCTCATGGTCCCGGGCCCACACCACTTGCACAGTGCATTCACTTTGTTTTGATTATTACTCTGGCATTCCCTCGCAAAATGCCCTCATTCATTACACTGACGACATTGGATCATCGACTGTCCTTTTGCATCGTATTGAATGCGGCTTCTCCCCCCACCGTTGTCATTGAATCTGTTATTACCTCCTCTTCGATTGTTCCGATACCCACCTGGAGATGCATTATAATTATTTTGTTTTGGCAGTGTAGTCGGTGGGGTAGATTGTTCGCCCATTGTATAGAGCACTTGGGTACTCCTTGTCTTTAGGTTATGCGAGCATTCTTTGATGGAATGGCCCATTACTTGACATATTTCACAGAACATCTTTTTAGGGCAGTTTGCTTTAACATGACCTTCATTACTGCATTCGATGCACCAAAGTTCTTTGCTCTCCTCTTACCAGTTTCCTTCTCGGCTTTGAACTCCTTCATCATTCATATCATGTCTTTTCTCAGTACTTGCATGGTTTTGGATTCTCCATTGCTATCTTCCGAGCTTTCGTCATCATCATCCCTCTTCTTCCCTCGAGTCGACATCTTATCTTCACTTTCGATGTCCATCATTCGGTTATAAGCCTCGGCGTATGACAATAGTGGTACGATTTTCATCTTCTTCTGAGTGAGGGAATCAACCCTCAGTGAACCAACATTTCTTTAACCCATCTGCAGGTTCTTTCTCCAGTTTTACCAGTAGTTCCTTCAACCTCCGATTCTAGGCCCGTACGTTTTCGTGATTTCCTTGTTTAGTATTGTAAATCTTAGCAACAATTGCATTGTCATCCCTCTGAAGTTTGAATTCTTCTTGGAAGGCCTTCTTTAGTGCATCCCAACTGCTTTTTGAACTTGCCTCAAGTTCGGTGTACCAGTCGATTGTTATTCCCATAAGGGTCGCTGGAAATGATCTCAACCAATAGGACCTATCATCTTGTCCGTTGGCTATCTATATTGTTTCACAAGTTTTGCAGTGCCAAACTGGATCCTTCGATCCATTCCCGAGGAACTTCGGTAGCTTCTGCCTCTCCATACTCGGACTTCCCGATGGAGTCACCATCTTCCCTTGGCGCAACTTTATTATTCGGTTTCTGGTCGTTAGAGAGTTTTGACCCGTACGCCCCAATGTTGTCTACGTGCTCTCAGCCACGCAAATGTCCTCGACTCCTCCCTCAACAAACCTCACACCCTTCTTGCCCACAAGGTTTCTCCCATGCTCCTCTAGTCCAAGAGTAGTAGGCTCTCGCTCACCGATGCTTAACTCTTTAACCCATTGAGTGATATCTTCATTTATCTCCAAGAGTGGGTCCTACCATGGTTGGTCTTCCCACTGGTCGATTGATGGGAATCGTACGTTCGAATTTGCAACCTGGTCGACAAGATCCTCTTCTCTCATCAGGAAGTGGCAACTGCTTTGCTATTTCCTCCCACTCATTTGCTATTTCCTGCCACTCCTTTGTATGTTGCCTTGTGCTTTGTCGTACGTGCGGAGTTCTCTTTTTCTCCCGACTACGACTCCGGCTAACACTTCTATTTCTTTATTCGGTTGTAAGGGCAATTAATTTTAAGGTGTGCGATGTCGGTTAGCATCGCACTCCTCTTCCCGTTTCATACATTCTTCATATCTTTGCAGTATCTGTTGTCGACACTGCTCCCTATCTCTCTCTTCACGCAGGTATTGTAGGATTAGAAAGTTTCTTGCCAAGAGCCTAGGCATATGAGCAAGAAGGTTATTAACTTCACTACTAACTTCTAGATTTTCCGTGATTATTTCTTTAGGAATGTTTTTGCAATTGGCTTTGTTTCTTACGTGTTGTCACTGCTAGGCTCCACAGATACACCAAGTCTTGTGTTAAATCATCCTCTCGGTCATTTTCTTCTCGCTCGTTGTCTTCTCTATCACTTTTTGCACACTGCTCTTCTATTTTCTATCTCCCTTGTGGGTCGTGGTTCTTCGCTCCGCTGAATAGGCTGACCCATTATGATGCCATAGTCGTCATCCACTCTACTCGTCACCGACTATTCAAATTGTCATCGACGACTCAACGCGCCATCCTTCAACCCGATTCCGAATAGGCAACGACGCCAAAATGTTTACTATCTATTAAGTCTAGATAATTTATACAGAGAAAACAGAATATATAAACTAAGAATAAAATAACATCATAACAAAATACTCATTGAAATGGCACAATAGAACTCATAGATATATTGATTCAGAACTTGCCAATACAATCACATCAAAACTGCATTGTCCGATACAATGAAATGAAAAGTATATATAGGCGGTAGACGGTTGCCTAGATGGCCAACTGTCGCCAACGACAACACTCATCGGAAGATAACTACTCACCGACCATAACTAAACATAACAAGTACAATATGCCGCTAACAACTTGTTCTGAATTGCCTATCACATTGTATGAGAGCATATTTGCATATAATATACCTATCAATTTTGTTGTGGGCAGACAATGAGTAAATTGTCATGATGTTATATTTACTTTCCATGCATATTCTGTTTACTCTATATATTTCTATCCCAAACCAGTAGGCAATAAACAGACTATACACTAAGGTGACCAAGAAACAAAAAAACCAGCCAGCATGGAGAGAACAATGGAGAGCGATTTTTCGCCTTTCCCACCAGAACACTACCACACCAGCCTCCCCCTTATTTCTGTTGATTTTCTCTTATATTTGTGGTTTTATAACAACCTCAATTCACATGTAAAACAACCTGTCAAAAGTGGAATTCCTGAGCACAATAGCAAAATGTTTTTCCTCTATAAATCAAAATTATATGCTGAATTTACAAGGCTTGGAATACAAGTGTTTATGCCCAAGATGTGTACAAATAACTACACAAGTAAGGAACAACCGCAAACTCGGTGTGTATGAGAAAAACCAAATGCAAGCATCTTGAAACTGGTCTTCAGAATTGTCTCTTGCCCTTCCTCTTTTTTTTGCTATTTTTGGCACGACTATTGGTCTCCGTGTTCGAATTTTCCTGTGCACCATCACCACTGTCAAATATGCCAGTTGCCATTGCATTTGCAAACCACCTGAAAAACGCTTCCTCTGTCATATTTTCATTTAAGTCTGTAGCCATGCCTCCATTGGCACTGTCTTTGTATCCATGAGAACACCCACGTGCAGAACCCTTACCCATGATGGTAGTATTGATGTGGAAAGTTGGTTTATGAGTGTTCGGTGTACACTTCATACCCTGTGGCAAAACATTAATTTTTCTCAGAATATGTTGTTTAACTTCACTCAAATATCATTTTTTTCTTGAAATTCATGAAAACATTAATTATTCTAAAGCAACTAACAAAATTCAGTAACTACTGTACAGCACATTCAATTGCATTGGTACTCTGTACTCTTGATTTTATCAATATAACAAACTTCTAGGGTAGTCTGCAATTGACGTATTTACATCACTGATATGCAGTTAGATTACTTTTCTACGACTCACTACTCAGGCAACTAGGTGATTGATGTACGATCAACTTTATTTTCTAAAAATAACTTGGCAAACCAAAAGATACAGATTTCTTCAATTAATTGGGATTTAACTGGGAAAAAATCAGTTTAAGATGAGGGTTAGGGTTAAGGAAAACTTTAAAAAAATTGCTGTAATCACTGTTAATAAATTGAAAAAGAAAAGGTGTGTAAAAATGAGCAGGATTGTCCAAAATGCAAGTTTTATAGACAGAAATCACAATTTTTTTGAAATTCGTGAAACTCGTGACTTCCAAAAAATTGTAGTTTAATCAGGAACCAATCATGATTAAATCACACTTCTTTGACCAACAAACTGGGTTGAATGATTAATTGAAAAAACTGGAGATTTTTGGGGAAAAAAAAGATCAGCAGCAAGGCCGAGTGGAGATTAATCAAGATAAATTGTGATTTTTTAAAGATTTCTGCAACTATGGTCTAGAGTCATAGACCACATTAAATCAATATTGTGATTGTTTAAAGATTTCTGCAACTATGTTCTAGAGTCGTAGACCACGTTAAATCAATATGCAAGCTTAAGTACTTGGAAAGATTCAAAGAAATAATGTGTACCTAGAAAAGCAAGAAAATTATTTGATTCGAAAGAGAACCTTCCACTCCACAGGCAGTGTTCTCTTAGTTGATTGTAGCATTCTATTGACAACGAATACCTTAAAACTTCTCATTTTTCTAGAGACTAATTTTTGTACAGAGCTTGACTCCTTTCTTGTATCTCCACGCCCTGGCACCCCTCCCCTGCATAAAGGTTCTTTGTCCAATAAATAGAGAGGATTATGGTTTCCAGCCTCCTTTCCAGTTAAGTGGAATGTTTTAGGACTTCAATGTAAAGGACCACTTAATATCCTAGGGGTTTTCTAGAGTGATGTTTTGAACAGTTTGTGAAGGGAATTCAAACATATTTATGAATTCCTTGTTAACATATTCTCTTTATGCTGTATGTTGCATGGTTTTAAAGCTGAAGCTAAGATTTCAAAAGGATACTTTTGCTGCAATTTTTGTTTACACTCTAAAGTAAACATTAAAGCTTATAGTTATGCCTCAAGTATGCAGATTTATTGCAAATTTTGAAATTACTTGAAGCAATGTTTAGCTGGAAAACTTCAGCAAATTGTGTTTCCCCTGCCAGAAACATAATATTGTATGCTTAACATAATCCATACCGATATTAATCGCAGCCACTCCTAAATAATGTCATCATGAAATTGGAGCAGATGAGTTATCTGAGGAATGCATACAATAGGCAAAGACCAGAAAAAAAAAATAGAATGTCGAATTCTCCAGCTGGCCAAAAGTCTTTGATTATATTAGGAACTTTTATGAACCAAATTCCATATAGCACAATTTTTCTAGGGACAATACTAATAGCATCAGCCTGATCAATGAAATCCTGCAAACCTGCCAGATTTCAATCCTGGAAAGTCAGTGATCAAGGCCATTGAACATCTGGCCATAGGATGAGTTTTGTTAAAATGAGGCATAACTTGTGTCTAGATTTTGCTGAAAGAATGATGTGAGTATCCTGTCTACAAGGATGAACCCTCCAAACACAATATGTAAATTTCGTGAGCAAAGCAGAGATAACATCACAACAAGGCTCATTACACTTTGGCTGGCTATTGCACTACACGGCCATCATGCAAGAGGAGATGAGCAAATAAAGAGGATGGAACCTAGTTTTTGCCAGCTATCAAAACGTGAGACAAGACCACAATACACCTTTATTAATGGACTGTATTAAAGATGGTGAAATAATGCCATACATTCATTTCACAATACTAATAAACAACAAATCCAAAGTGGAATGTGCAAAAAAACATTATGTGGATCTAAAGCCAATGAAGCCCATAAGAACAGCAATAGCAAATTTACCATATTTCTATGGAGAGATCTTAATTCTTAAAGTGTAAATAAAGGAAGACATTTCTAAAAATAGATAGATCAAATGCAATTTTATAGAATATAAGCTGGGAAACATGCTGCAATAGAAGAACCCTAGATGTAAACACAAAAATCCCCCTAACTAAATGATCGATTTTATGAACTGTTATAAGGAATAATCAGTGATACAATGCCAAAGGTCCAAACTGAAAGGTGGCATTCACAATCAAGAAGTGATATATAACTCTACAAAAGGAACAGTTATAGAAGCAGGGCGGGCACATTATGGAGTTTTCCTAATTATTAAGAGAGAAGACTTTTATAACCCCCTGGAGCCAGGAAACTCAGGCACAATAATACAATGATCCCCCGGAGCTTATGTACCGTAATACCTAGTGACATGTAGCTGTAAAAGGAGAAACAAGACAAAAATAATGTAAAACTTGAAAAGTGCTTCTCAACTCATATGTGAGCCCAGTTCGGTTAATAATTAACCATGTATCTCACCCATTACAAGTTAATATAAATTGTTTAAATTTTAACTCATCAGAGCATATAGTTGTTTTCCTTATATAAATTATAAGACAAAAAAACCAACTCCAATATTCTCAAAAAGTGGCAACTAACTTTCAGCAGACCGCCAATAGCAGAATCACATTTCATTCAAGCAAGCAAAAATAGGAAGATTTGATGAATGCTCCATGAGTGACAGCTGGTAGAAGAAAGAAAAACACTAGAACTTTGTTGGGTATAAACAGGAACATGTACAATTAATACATTTTCACACAAGCACAATGTGCATGTTAATAAGGACATAACTTTCTGCAATTCATAGGGAACTGGAAGCATTGGTGTATTGGCACCTCAATTGGAAATCAAAACATGTTGAGGCATTAAACATTTCACAAACAGAGCTGAAAGATTACCTGGCAAGCAACCCACTCGGTCACATCAAATATCCTGCTATCTACACAGGCATATGCACAAGGAAGATCCACCTGCAGAAATAGAGACAACACTGTCAATCTCAGGAAATAGCTCTATTCCTAACTTTAAAGAAAAAATAGTCACTGCTGCATTCCCATACTCAACCTATTTATGATTTAAAACATGCAACTAGACTCCCATGTTAAATATGAATAAAAATTTATTTAGTAATATCAAGGATATGTCTGCTCAAAGTTTGGAATCAACTCCACTGATTGTGCCAGAATATAGTAACATTCAGTGAAGCCTAAAAGCCAATAACGAGAAGCCCAATTTAGAGGATAGCACACATTCAACTATTTAGGTTGCATTCAACCTCTTAAGTAAAACGTGCAAAAAAGATATCACACAATTCACTAAGAGTCATGCTCATAAAAGATGGATTCTTGTGAACCACTAATCATGAAATATGGGTCGATGAAGATTGACTCAAAAACTATGTAATCGAATCCTAGAATGGAAAAAAAAACATCACATAATTTGACATTGTGAAAACACCACCTACTTGAAAATGAATGAGCTAAGGAGCTCTATAATGAATGGTTCATAAGGCACAACACTTGCTAAAGGTTTTGCAAATTGGGTAGCAAGCTAAGTGGGATCAATTTTGGGGGAAACTCCATGGTTAAGTGTGCTTGAGTTGAAGTAGTACTAGGATGGGTGACATCCCGAGAAATCGCAATACTTCACCCCTATAAGCATCACCTAGATGCAATGAGTACTAAGTGGACCATGCTCATGAGAGATAGGTTCTTGTCAACCACTACTCATGAAATACGTGTCGATGAAAATTGACTCAAAAAACTAAGTCATTGAATCTTAGAGAAAACATCACATAATTTGACACGTGTGAATACACCACTTACTTGAAAATGAATGAGCTAAGGAGCTATATAATGAAAGGTTCATTAGGCACAACACTCATTGCAAATGGGATAGCAAGTTAAGTGGGATTGACCTTCAGGGAAACTCCATGGTTAAATGTGCTTGAGTCAGAGAAACATTGAGATGGGTGGCCTCTCAAGAAGTATTGATGCTTCACCCATGTGAGCATCACCTATATGCAATGTGTAATGCTACTTTTCTCCCCTAGTTAATAACTACTTGCAGTGGATTTATTATAGTTAACACTAGAGTTAAGTTAATTATAAATATTTAATGATGTGTAAATATCAAAGATAAATTACAACATATAATAATTTAATAAGAACTCTAGAGTAAATCATTAACAAAGAAAATTGGATAACATAATCACATAATCATATTAACATCAAAACCAACATATATAATAATTCTAATATCTTTTATTAACAATAAGTTTAGTACTTATCATAATCACTGAGCACTTGGATCGGCCACTCTCACCCTAGGAAGATTTCAGTGGTCTTGGCCCTCATAGCTATGGCACATTCCAAGAGGAACTAGTTCTTATTCAGAACCAACCAATTCTTATTCAAAACCAACACACGTGCTTCCCAAGCACATAAGCCCTGGCCAAGACAATCTCAAGCGTACCCCGTACCCCGAGTTAGACACATCCCATGTGCCCCTTCTCCAATGCCCATAGCCCACCAAAACCACCTTCTTCCTTGAGTGATCTACATGTCGTTTCCAGGTCTCACCTAGCTTAAGGGGTGGTTTCCAAACCATCACACCCTTTCACAAAGGTTATCATTAATAATTATTAACATACATAATAATTTGTCCCTTTTAAATGGGATTTTTATAAATATTCTTTATTTATCTCCATTTTAACCAAAGGATCATAATATCCTTTATTTTTTTTCCATCTCCTTTTAATTTTAAAGGGTTAAATAAACTTTATCCTTTTATAATTTTAAAGGGTTATTCGTTAAATGACTTTCTTTTCCATTTTGGGGAAAATGTCACATAACATAATGAGTGCTAAGTGGACCATTCATGCTCATGAGAGATGGGTTCTTGTGAACCACTAGTCATGAAATATGGGTCAATCAAACTTGATCAAAAAACTACACAATTGAATCTTGAAAAATTTGACACCGCAAAAACACCACCTACTTGAAAATGGATGAGCTAAGGAGCTCTATAATGAATGGTTCATAAGTCACAAGACTTGCTAAAGGTTTTGCAAATGGGGTGGCAAGCTAAGGGGGGTTGATCTTGGGGGAAACTATGTGGTTAAGCATGCTTGAGCTGGAGTAGTATTGGGATGGGTGACCTCCCGAGAAGCCCTGATGCCTAAGTGGACCATTCATGCTCATGAGAGATGAATTCATGTGAACCACTACTTATGAAATATGAGTCAATCAAACTTGATCAAAAAACTACGTAGTTGAATCCTAGAAAAAAAATATCACATAATTTGACACACTACAAAAATACCACCTACTTGAAAATAAATGAGCTAAGGAGCTCCATAGCGAATCGTTCATTAGACACAACACTTGCTGAAGGTTTTGCACCTAGGGTAGCAAGCTAAGTGGGATTGATCTTGGGGGAAACTACATGGTTAAGTGTGCTTGAATTGAGTTAGTACTAGGATGGGGTCACCTCCCAAGTCTTGATGCTTCACCCCTGTGAGCATCACCTAGATGCAATGAGTGCTAAGTGGACCATTCATGTTCATGAAAGATGAGTTCTTGTGAACCACTACTAATGAAATATGGGTCAACGAACATTGGCTCAAAAAACTACACAGTTGAATCCTGAAATTTAAAAAAGAAAGCATCATATAATACTTTGAAGACTTTATGCAAGAAGGATTACAAAGTAGTTTAGCATCATTCATCTTTTACACAGAAGAGAGGACCATTTTCTTGCCCCCTTGGATGAATTTTACTATGTCAAACAGGGGAATTTGCACATAAGATAACAAAGTTGCATATATTCTTTCTTTCTTGACTAATGTGAACCTCATCTACAAAAAGTTTCTTTGTCCAATAAGATTATCATCTACAATTTGTCATTTTATGTTCTGCGGTATCCAGGAAAACTTGCACAGGACTGCTTGCTTTCTGTAACAAAATTATGACGTGCCTGATGTAACAATGCCTTCGATTCAACTTATCCCACTTCTCTTTGAATCCCCGCCTAATTAATATTAACTTGTTTAGGTGATTTCAGAATTTGATGTATTTTATTTTTTGAATTGTTGATAGACAAGGACCTCATCCAAACTTGTCAAATGAGATCATCAGCTAAAACATGTTGAATCTTCTATTGGAATTCTTCCCGCACTATTTAATTTCTCTTATTATCTTCTAGCCTCACACATTAATACCAATAAAGAACTCAACAGCTATTACAGAACAAAAGACATCTCAGAGATTGCACACATAGAATGACATAGCTGCAAATTTATTGCTATAAGTACCGTGTATCAACTAACCATGGTTTAGGGAAAATCTGAAAACATGAGGGCTCCCTTCTCCAGCCTTCATCATTTTACATATAGGTCAGTTCACCACAACTGTCAAGATACCAACAGTACTAACCAAAATTTAATGAAGTGCACTACACATACTGACACATGATTATACAAAATCATGTTCAACTACATTTTCATAAACAAGTCAATGCCCTTGCTGAAACAGACTGTTATAAGAGCTAAAAACAAAATATGACCTTTAAGAAGAAATTTTTGGAAAACAAAAAACGAAAAACTGCTGCTTTTTTCCGAAATTTCCAAATCTGTAGGCAGATTTGTGCAATTTGATCATAAGCGCCCCGTAGAGAATTGATATTATGGGTTTCATTCCCTCTTGGATACCATGAAGGATTTGATAACCATATGAAATAGGAATGAAGTGATGTTGCTCAACTGAAATTACAGAACAAAATACATGAAAATGAAAATAGAACAAGAGACGAGGAAGAATTGGTGAGAAACCTTTGATGCCCCGAGACACTGAAAACTTTGAATAAAGAAATGATCAAATCACAATTAATTAGATGAAATGGTGGGAGGAATGCCCTCCATTTATACAACATTCCTACTCATGAAAAGAGATTAAGCTGACTTAGTCAGAGCATAATCCCAAAATAATATAATGTAAACCGAAAATTAGGCCAACTTAGTCAGAGCATATATCCCAAAATAATATAATGTAAACCAAAAATTAGGCCAACTTAGTCAGAGCATATTTAAATTATATTTAAAATAATATAATGTAAACTAGTTTAAGCTGAATATATATTTTTTACTTGGGCATTAAATTAGTTCATTTTTCGACTTGAGAGGAAAGGTTAAATTTGATGTCCATTTGGTGTCACAAGTTTGTTTTGTGCTTGATCTTCCAAAGGTCATTATTTTTGCATCTGAGCTCTAATTGAACCTGTTCTTGAAATGTTTGAAAGCTAGTTTAAAGATCTACATGCACTTTGATACCTTTCTAAGGATTCTTCTATGTTTTTGATATGTTTGAATACGAAGGAAGTTCTCACAAGATTCAATTGATTTCTTGATCTTTGGACTTGCATAGCATGCAAGAGATGAGCATGAAGATTGAGCACGTGGTATGTTCCTACAGGGCCCTTTTATTTATTAGTCCTATGGGATTTATTTACCCATGAACACCAACTTGTTATGATAAGGAGTGCCATTCACCTTGCAATCCTAAGTCTTGATTAATTGTATTTAATTTTGTAGACGATAAATAATGTAGATCTCGAAACATGTTGGAGTGGACAAAATGGGACGTCCATGTGTGGGTGGGGACAATTATTTATTCTCCAAGATACTTGGGATATTGTATCAAAAGATGTTGAATAGGGAGGTTACATCGAAAAGGTCAAAATTGAGAATTACAAAGCATCTTCCCAATTTGGTGGATATGACACAAACATTGAATGCCCTCATGGAGTGCCTAGCATTAAGATCTTGGTCAATTTGACCGTTATGATAGAATCTATGACATGTAAAAGGGGTGTAAGATGTATAAGATGTGTAAGAGGAGTTACATACTATTCTGAGATGCTTAACCATGACCATAGGAGTGTTGGATATTTGCGATGGCTCGTGGTTTAGGACTCATGGTTTTGGATACCACTTGATGGCTTTTTGTTTCCAACTTTTCCATATATTGAAGGCATAGGATAGTGGATTGAAAGGTTTCTTTGCAGGTACTCCTATGGTGTCGGACTACAGTTAGAGGGGTAAGTGGATTTCTACTTGCATCTTCATTATTTTGTTGATAAAGTTCATTGGTTTCATCACATCATAATTGGATTAAATCACTACATAGTTAATATTTCTATTGTGTCATTTACCCTGTTATTTCAACATTTGGTATCGACGCTTTGACTAGATTGTAGAAGGGGACGCTTTTCTTGCAGTGTTAGGTTTTTTGTGACTGCAGTGTGAGTATTGTTTTAATGGTTTTACAGATCCGAGTGTGCTTAGAGAAGCCATGGCAAGCACATCATGATCAGGGATAGAGAAGTTTAATGGCTCTGGATACAAGTTGTGGAAACTAAAATAGAGGATCTCTTAGAGGAGAGAGATCAATGGAGAGCAGTTTCAAAGGAAGGAAAACCTACAACAATATCCAATTAGGATTATAAAAAAACAGACAAGAAGGCACAGGGAACCATATGATTGCAGCAGATTTTTAGAAGTTACAACAGTGGGTTTCATCTTTATCTTTCATTCTCAAACATTTGCAGCAGTTACCATATGTTTTCAGTCATCACATATACAGCAGTTTTCAGCAGTTTTCGATCATTTTCAGACCAAAGGAAAGAAGACTGATTCTAGCAGGTTTTGACAGAGATATCCCAGCCATTCTGTCATTATCAAGTTTTGTTGCAGATATCACAATTGTCTATGACAGTTGCAAACAGATTTTCAGTCTTTGATAAGACATGATAGATTTCAGCAACTTTCCATAGACTCTATGGGAGAGAGTTTGTTGCAGGTTCAATAATGACACATCATTCTTTGGCCTCTATTTTTGACCATCTACAGCAGGATTATAATCCGATTTTTGATCCTTTATCTTCCTTTCAGTAGTATTCAGCGAGTTTCAGTCATTCCTACTATAAGGAACTGAGAATTTCATTATTTCCTTCACTCTTCATCCAAGGCCCTTCAAGGTCAATGATTTGTTGTTATCAAGCAAAGGATAGATTGCCAAGGGTCATCTATAAAGGAGTTTAGGGTTTCAATTTGCAAGTTTTTTAGAGACAACAAGAGTTTTCTCAGATTCAAGTCACCAAGATTGCTTGATCGAAGTCACTGAGAGAGACCATTCACACATCAAACAGGCTATCACAGCTATTTTTAGTTGCTGCTATTTTTGGAGGATGGATATTTTTAGATAACCTTCTAAAAGGTCTATTCTGAAACTATATTTTGAGCAGTTTAGATGATCTATTTCAGAAAATGTTATATTTTGAGCTTGCTTTGTTTGCAAGCAAACTTATTTTATCATAGGAACTTTGGTATATTTTTTTATTTATCTTAAATAAATTGCATGCAAAATATTGTAAAAGAACTTATAAATATGTGCTTTTGGCACTTAGATTTTTATGGAATGACGACTTTATGCCTACTTTCTGATGGAATTGTTGTTCGCGCTCTTTGTTCTGTCTTATGTGTTGATTTGGTGTATTGAATACAAATTAGTGATTGCTGCAGGATTTGTATTGCAGTTTCATTAAAATGGGTGCTGCAGCTTTATATGCAATTTCCATTATTCAATTAATTGAGTATTGTCTATTGTTTTCAATCCAATTCAATTATTGTGTTGTACTCATTCCTTTTGGTCTCTGTTTTTAGCCAGAAAGATTTGAGCATGTGTTAGCTGTCATAGATTAGGTCATTCACATCAGTCAAAAGATATAAAATCTCGTCTATGTGTACGAGTGTTGATTAGCCTTGTGTCCATACTCAAGAATGAAAAGACAGGTATGTTTTTTAGTTTGTTTGTCTTGCATGCTGAGAACCACAAATTATCTTGTGCATATTGTAAAAAGCTAAAGTTCTTCCTTGTAGATTCTAGGGTTTAGTTTAGTATTTTGTTACAAGGGATCTTCCCCTTCTAATTCAAGAAAGGTTTTACCTTACACACCATTCCACTTTGTGGTGTCCTAAAAGGGGCAGATTAAAATGCTTAACAGTTTTTATGCCCAAGATATGCTCAGTCAAACAAGTTTGCATGTGGAAACAAAAGTGACCTGAAAGTCCAATCTACCGGACAAATCACTCTTCTGATGGTTGAGAAAAATGATTAAGAAAAATAAATATTCTTGTTGGAAACGTTTCAGTTCAATCATATAATTTGACTTTTTGCACATTTTCAAGATGTCCTTAAAGTACAATTTGGAGGTCGAATTTGTTTTTAAGACATGGGGGAAAATGCTCGGGAGCAACATAAAATCTCTCTTGGAAATATTTTCAGCCTACCAAAGAACTTTTACTTTTGGCACAAATTCCAAGGTAGCCCAAAACTTATACCTAAAGGTGGAATTGAGTATCAATACAGAAAACAAAATTATGAAAGGTGCTTTGATACCTTATTTAGTTTTTTAACCCTTCCAATGACCATAGGATTGATAAACAAACAACCTTGAACTAACTCACAAAAGGTCTAAATGTGCAAAAAATATGGCAGCTATATTAACAAAAAAACAAAATAACTGAATATTAGAATGCTTACAAGCCCATATGTAACATTGAATATTAGAATTCCTAAAAAACCATGTATGAGTAAAGAACATTATGGCTTCTATGTACAAGGAAAAAAGAACATAAACTAAATAAAAATGACATTTAATATTTAACAAGTTTAATATGTAGCACAATAACAGGGCTTATATTCATGCACTTCATGTCAATGGAAGTCGCACACCTTTTGAAGCATCCCAAAGAAAAATGGCTGACCAGATTGTTCAATCCATCCATCTCCATCTTTGGCTTGATGGTAATCTTGGCAATCCTAATAATACAAACACAATTTTCAACAGCCAAGCATGGAATAGATAAATTCAAACATTGGGTTTTATTTCAGAGCAATTATCATGTTCAAAGAAGCTATAATGTAAAAACTTTAAACCCCAAGGACATTAAGGCACACATTAATGTCCAATCCAATTAAAAAAAAAATACCTGGCACCATCTTGCACGTGCTTTGGCTCTTTCAGTATGTATCCAGATGTGTGAACCACTGCATTTCTTGCAAGCTATTCTTCTTGACTCTACATGTAGATCCTCGAAATCATCCTCGGCAAAAATGAACCCATACTCAGAAGCATCATACCTGCCATTCTGAAAAATCACGTTTGGTTGGTATATAGATGCAGCTTTATAATTATTGCATTCTCTCTCAAGGCAGGAAACAGAGAGTTGAGATTGCCATCCACTCATGCAGAAGCATAAAAATTGTGAAGAACAGTACCCTACATAGGAGAATAGAAGACTACATGCTGTGGAACACCCAATGCTCCTTTTACAAACAGATATTACTCTTCTCACTAACCACAAGAAAAGACAAAATAATACACAATATGATGCACAACGTAGAAAAAGTAAAAGCTTAACGAGCTGAAACTTCCACTTCTGTTGCAATATTTTGCAAACCCTTATTATTGCTTTTACTAACCACCAAAACAAGCAAAAATATCAATATAGGCTAGGATGCACACATAAAAGACAGTGCAAACTTAAGGACTGAAACTTCTGGCTGCTTTATAATATTTCAATTGTTCGAAGGTACTCCCTTTGGTCAGAGCCCTGCTACTAACATGTGATATAGCTGGTCTCTTGTCATGGTTTCCAAATTTCTTCTTTGTCCTCTCCATGCTTCCTTGAGATGACCCTCCTTCATGGGAGATGACCCTCCTTCATGGGACTATTTGTACTTCGTTCTTATTATTCAAGTTTAAACACTCTAGGTTTAATCGTGTTAATTCTAAATTCATCAGTCCTTAGTGTGTATTTATTTTTCGTAACCTAGGTCCTTAACTGTATGTACTTTTGAAGTTCCGCTAACCTAAATTTGGGTGTTCGTGGACTTCAATATGATTTGACTCTTTCTTTTCTTGGTTCCAATATTTAAATTGTTTGACATAGATCTTCTTATCACAGATATCACTTACCTAGGTAGATATACCATAAGTGACCGACACTCCATCTAACCACTTCATTCAAACTGCAACTTAAATCTTCATTTGCACAAGAGTGAACTCTAGACCATTCCAATGGTAGTAGATGTTGAAAAAGTTCAGAATGGAAGATTGTAATTCTGTCATGTAATGTCCCCGTTTCCGGCATGATCGCCTAACCGGAGTTTGAGTTAGCCTATCCTCATTCCCGTAGACTAATTCATGAATTGAGGGAATGCAGTGGTTGAGCTATGGAAATTTGGAAAGTTGTTTTATAAGGCTCGGCTAATTTTTCCTTGTACTAGCAAAGTTGGAAAATGAATTAATGTATTTTTACATTAATTATCAAAGAGCCAAAAATAATAAAATAATTGTTTTTTGTATTTGGGTGACCCAATTGAAGAATAAAATAATATTATTCTGGCAGCTACATTGGAGGTATAAGGTCGGCATAAAGAAATTAAATAATAATATTTTATTATTATTTAATTTGAGCGCTCAAGTGGTGGAAAAGAAATATAATAATATTATTATAATATTATTAAATTGGAGCGGCCAAAAAAGAGAAATAATAATAATATTTTATTATTATTATTTGGAGTACTCAACTTGGGAGAAAGGAAAAATAAAATAATATTATATTTTTTGAATTTGGGCGGCCACTTGGGAGAAAAGAAAATAAATAAAATATTGTTCTTTGGCCGACTTCGAGGAAAAAGGTAATTCAAATCTTTAATTTGAATTTGTCGGCCTATCTCGGAGGAAAAAGAAAACCCAAATATAAAATAAGGTTTTCGGAGCCTCATTTCATCATCATGAACTTTTGGCAACTTTGGCATTTTGCTTGGCAATTGTATTGCAAGACTTTCCAAGGACGAAAACCCTTGTGGAAGAAGGTGGAATTGGACGAAAACCCAATTGCATCACAGAGGTGGATTCACACGGAGTTCACACTTGCACTTCATTGGAGAATTTGAAGATTTGTTTGTGCATTCAAGATCTATCTTTCATTGCAGATTTGAATATCATTGTTGAAGGCTTTGTTGAAGACATTGAAGATCTAAGAGAGCCGTTTGATTACATGCTTGAGTGCCACCTTTTGAAGATTGGATTCCATGTTGTGAGCGCCGATTTTCATGGCAGATCTGATTCCTCCAGCAGTGAGTTCACTTTCAGCTTTGGCATAGACTTACAAACCCTAGCTGCCACCACTTTGAGTGCCCATTCTTTGTTCTAGGGTGCGCTGGATTTTTGGGAAGAGTTCACCCATGTTTGGCCTTGCATTTTGATCGTTTGATACTTCATCTGTCATCACAAAAGGAGGCCGATCAGCTAGCAGACATCTGGACAACAGCTTTTGGCATCACATACCATCATTTGAAGACAACATGACTTCATTCATCATTCCATTGTAGGCCGATTTGATTTGAAGAGGTTCGCTCCCTTGTTTTGACAATTTGACATCATAATTGGTATGTGATATTCATCATTCATCTCTGCATTAGTAACATCAACCTTTGGATGTAATTTGGCTATGAAAGATCCTTGCAAATTGATGTAATTGTGCCATTGATCAATCTGATTTCATAGCAGCAGTATTCTGATTTCATTTGTCCATCATTTTGGCTATCTTCCTAGTGTGGATTGTGTAATTCAACTAGGGTTTGATTGTACAATTTGGCATGTTGTTTATGATGCAATTGGTATGATAATTGGATGGTATAAGTAGATGCTTAGATCTGAAATAAAGAAATCAGAATTCAGTCCTAGGGTTTCAATTGAGGAATTTGGAAATTCAGAAAATTTGGTCAAAACTCTACTCGGGACATTTCATGTCAGTACCCCCATGATAACAAGATGTAAGTTGAGTGATGAGTCGCCTATAGCAAACCAAACGCTTTATAGATCAATGATTGGAAGTCTTTTGTACTTGACAGCCTCAAGACTGGATATTATGCAAGCAGTTGGAATGGTGGCAAGATTTCAAGCTGCACCAAAGGAAACACATGTTCAAGTAGTAAACGGATACCCATCCAAGTGGCAAAGATTTTACTCTAGCAACATACACAGATGCGGATTGGACAAGCAGTATTGATGATAGGAAGAGTACAAGTGGAGGAGCGTTCTTTCTTGGCAATAACCTTGTATCATGGATGAGCAAAAAGAAAGCATCAGTTTCCCTATCTACCGCAGAAGCAGAATATATTGCAGCAGCATCATGTCGCACTCAAGTGTTGTGAATGAGGCAAACATTAAAGGACATCAAAATAGAATATGATCATCCTATCACCATATTTTGTGACAATACAAGTGCAATTAATATTTCGAAGAATCCAGTGATGCATTCAAGGGCTAAGCATATTCCCATAAAGTATCACTTTTTGAAAGAGTAGGTGGCAGAGGAACGGGTTAAGTTGGAGTATATTACTACAAAGGAACAGATTGCAGACATATTTACAAAGCCACTTCCAAAGGACACATTTGAGCATTTAAGGGAAAAGTTGGGAGTGGTCCGACACTCATCCGTTCATTAAAGGGAAGTATATATTCAGGGGGAGCTACCCACAACATTATTTTGTAGCTCCATGGAAAGTTCAAAGATAGTTGGAAGACCCTTTTGCCATTGATGTCGAAGGGGGAGAGTTAGAGCAAGGGGAAGCCTGAGAAAGGGGGAGTAGTACAGCCAAGGGGAGCAATGCAGAAAAGAAGTTATAATCAAAATTGGGTTGCCATCAATGACAAAGGGGGAGATTGTTGGAATACGTTGTCATTGATGTCAAAGGATGAAGTCATAAGTAAGGTCATTGATGTCAAGGTAAAGTATGGCCCGTTACAATGAGGAGTTAACCGTTATACATTCCTGTTGGAGAGCAAAGCAAACAAGAGAATATCCGTTACACATTACCATTGCATGTTTAAATTAAAGATTTAAACATTGGAGAAGTGTCATGAGCCGACTTGGTTTTGGAAAAGATAATGTGCATTTTACATGGGCCGACCCATATATCTCTTGGCGCCTAAAGGAGATAAGACTTTATTTAAAATTAAAGATTTAAATTTCAAATTTCTCAAGAGAGCCGACTCTCCAACATAGGCCGACTTCATGCAGATTATATGGCCGACCTCATGCTTAATATCCTGGATGACTTAATGGATAAAATGCTCTATATTTATATAGATGTGATGTGCGCTGATTAAAGACTAATATGATGCGATTATGAAGGATACAATCTGCATTTGTTAAGGCAGCGATTTGTACTCATAAAGAGCAGCGTTTAATAAAGATAAACATATGTTTTGTCAAGGCAGCGATTATTCTTTAAGAGGAAGTGATTACATTGAGAAGAGGTGCGATCCCTTGTAGAGGTATTACAAGAGACATATCCATTGTGAAGATATATATGGTGAGAATATTTGTGTTTTAAAAGCAAGCAATCAATGAATATTTTCTGAGTATAAGGAAGAGGAAGAGCAGAAATATGAAGAGTAAATCTGATTTATATTGAAGATATTTGTGTGATAAAAGGAAAGGATATATGCTGGTAAATTGAATTGATAATATTCAGATTTGAGAAGGAAGAGATTATTGATTGAATCAGATTTGTGTGGATTGTGAAAGGATTTATAGTTTGGAACAGATTTGTGTGAAGGAGTATATCATATCAGCCATTGAAGGATCAATAGGTTGGAACCTATCAAATAGAGGTTGGAGCCTCTTGCTAGGTTGGAGCTCAGTTTGTGTGGGGGTTTAAACCTCCAATCGGTCGGTGCCTATAATTCTGTCAAGTGGAGATTGGTGTATCCTGTGAGTTGAAGCTCACTATTTGTATGTAAAGTAGGTTGGAGCCTACAAGAAAGAGAAGAAGATAAATAAGATATATACAAGCAATATTTTGCCGTGGTTTTCTCCCGCAAGGGTTTCCACGTAAAATCTTGTGTTGTCTCTGTGCCTTAAATTGCTAGATCTTATTTAAGTGGTTTATTGTGATTGATTAAGGTTGAAAGTAGAAGTTTTATTTTATACTGATTCACCCCCCCCCCCCCCCCAGTATCACTAAGTGCTCATCAATTTATTGATAACCGTCTAAGCAAAACCAAACTCGCAATAGTAAGCCAGTTGACTGGTTTTTAAATTTTTCACATGGGCAGAAGGTTTCCTATAGAGTTATTTTTATTAAGACTGTTGGGATCTCATCTGCAAAATATTATCAAACAGAAGCAACAACATGTGGAAAAGAACACATTGCTTGGAAAATATCTGCAAATATGTTGATATTCAAATATCAAAAACAAGTATCACCGGCCTCTTCGAGGGGCCAACCTCCTTAAGAGCAAAGCTCTATTACAAAATATGATTCCAAGATGATCTTCTCTTTATTGCAACATTCATATAAAGGCCTCACAGGGAGTGTCTTATGAGGTACAGCCAATGTGGGATAAATCTAACCACTTAACATGAACTCATTAAATTATTACTTCATGTGATGCATGTGGGATACATCCCCACAAAGTAAAGTCAACTAAATAACTAAACTATGATTATTACAATGCTCAAAATAATAAAGGGTTAGGACGTAAGGGTCCTAACATGCCCTCATCTTGGAAAGCCTTATCCTCAAGGCTTGAACTATGGAAATTGCTCCTAAAGTTGGTGGAGAGGTTCTCAAGCAGTGTTCTTCCAACTGCAATCCTCGTCACTGGACCAAAACCCCTATGATGGTGTGGGTATAGAGTTGGCATGATCATTGGCCCAAAATAGCTTTTGGCCTAAAGATGATATAACCTCTGTCACTTAATTCAAGAAGCACTAATTGAATGTGAACATGTTGTCCATGTACCTTCTTTAAATAGGAGACATGGCAAACAAGACGCATTTTGGAGGACAGAGGGAGATCCAATTTTAGGCCACTTTGCCCACCCATTGTAGTATCTGAAAGGGTCCATAGAATTTGGCACTAATTCTTGTCTGCCTATAAGTTTGAGATATTTTTGCTTATATGGTTGAATATGCAAGAAGACCAAGTCCCCTTCGATGAATGTGCACTCATAACAATGTTGATTTACTTGTTGTTTCATACAGTTCTAAGCCAAGGCCAAGTTGTCCTTAGGAGTTCAAAGGAGATACTCCTGGTTGTTGAGAGTTGAATCAACAACTCGTACCTTGGAACTGCTTAGCAATTAGGAAGCGAGGGATGGCAGAGGTTGGCCATACACAACTTCATACGGTGTCATCTTGGTCAAAGAATTATAGGTATTGTACCACCATTCTGCAAGGGGTAACCACTTGGCCCATTGAGTTATTAAGATATTCTTTTATTTGTTGATACTTAGAATCTCCTATTTTTAGTTAATGGTCAGTTTCTTGTAACAGTATGTAATTATGACAAGATCGTGTGTCGATCTCTGGCAATCTTTGGCAGTTTCTAAATATAGAAACTTGCTTTCTTTGTAATTACTTGTAACCTATTTAAGAGCCTTTGCTCTATGTGAATATCATCTAGCATTCTGCCATTTACCTGTGTATTATGGTATCAGAGCTTGCTTCGACTTCGAAAACATAATTTCATTCGAAATTATTCAATTTTTTTTCGAAATCTCGAATTTGTTTTGGGCTCTTTGGTTGGTTCTTGTTTTTTTTCGGTGAGGCCGGATTTTTTTTTCTGCAGACTTCCTGTTTTTCGAATTTGCTGAGTGCCTAGGGCACGGAAATTTTTCGTCTAGGATTTTGACCCTCAAAAATTTGACGAAATTTTTTTTTCGAAGACATTCTTGGTGGGTTTTTCGAGCAGATTTCTGGGTCTTCGTCCGAATTTTTTTCTGGTTTTCTGAACTTTCTGAATGCCTAGTACACGGAATTTTTTCATCTAGGGTTTTGACCCTCAAAAATTTGACGAAAATTTTTTACGAAGACATATTCCTGGTGGGTTTTTAGAGCAGATTTCTGGGTTTTCGTCCTTTTTTTGGTGCATCGTTTTCCATGCACCATTTTTCGTGCAGCATACCTGTTTCGAAATTTGTGCCAGTTCAGTTCTGTTCGGCCTACCTGCAGTGTTTTGTCCGGAATTTCAATTCGCATCCACTTCTGTTCGTCATTTTTCATGCCTCAAAAAGCGTGTAGAATGGCGAGCTTGTCCAATATTATGTTGGAACGCAGTCAGCGGTTCAACGGCTGCAACTACAACACTTGGAAGCAACGAATGATGACCATCTTTGAATATCGCTGCCTCGCTCAGATCATTCTAGGCACTACCACTCGTCCAGCAACGGCGGGTAAAGACCAGGATAAGTTTGACGAACAAACCTGTGAAGCAGTCATGCTCATTAAGCTATCAGTCACAAATGATCAACTACCTCAGATTCTGGCTGGAAAGACAGCAAAGGAGATTTGGGACCATCTGAAGGGTTTGCATGAAACCTCCGACAAGAGCCGTGCGTTCTTCCTGAAAAATATACTGTTTTCTATCATGATGGATGAGAAGACATCTTTGCAGATGCACCTGAACAATATCCAGGAGATCAGAGATCAGCTGGAGGCTATTGGTCGAAAAATGGAGAAAGAAGACCTGGTTGTGATCACTTTGAAAAGTCTACCTAAGTCCTATGAACATTTCATTGAGACTCAACATTACATCAACTAATGTTGATCTGAAGTTTCCAGAACTCTGTACTATCCTCTTGCAGCAGGATCACTGGAAACAACAGTTTGGTAGTAGTGCTTCTTCGTCCTCTTCAGAGCAGGCTTTTGCAGCCAAGTTTCAGGCTCAGAATAAAGGCAAAAGTCAGCCTCCACGGCAGAATCAGCCAGCGCCATCTCAGGACAGCGGTAAGAACATTCAGTGTAACTACTGTCACAAGTTTGGACACATCAAGAAAGATTGTCGCACACGTATCGCTTCTGAACAGAAGAAGCAGGGAGGGTCTCAGCAGAAGGCCAACAGTGCGGAGCACACTGAGCAGGAGTCTGTATTTTACGCCTTCATGGCTAAAAGACCTGCAGACCATGCAAAATCCTCTACCTGGTACATTGATTCAGGTGTTTCGCGTCACTTCACTCATTGTCGTGACTGGTTTACAGAACTCTCCCCTTTCAGTGATTCAGTGGTCTTCGGTGGTGGAGAAGTGTACACAGTTGCCGGTAACGGCACTATTCAGCTTCAGTCTGGTGGGAGGAAAATCATATTCCTCAACGTATATTATGTTCCTGGTATGGAACTTAACTTGCTTTCAGTCAGCCAGATCATGAAACACTCTCCACAACTTGATGTGGTGTTCAGCGCTCACAAGTGCTCGATCATCGATCGGGAAACCAAATGCACTGTAGCTGTTGGCATTGAGGACCATGGTCTTTATCGACTTGTGGATCCGGATGGTCCTCCTAAATCAGCCCTAGCAGCTCGACACTCTTCGGTTACCAGTCTCTGGCATCAGCGGTATGGGCACCTGAATGTGCACTACCTGTCTCAGCTCTCCCGACAACACCTGGTAGATGGGCTCCCTGAGATTCAGGCTCAGAACTTCGGTGTCTGCGGATCGTGTCAAGCTGGGAAACAACACCGCACGCCATTCCCGACTGGCGACTCCTGGCGCGCATCCAAGGTACTTCAGTTGGTTCATGTTGATGTTTGTGGCCCTATGAATACTCTTTCAGTTACTGGATGCAAATACTTTTTACTGTTTGTTGATGATTTCAGTAGGAAAATGTGGGTTTACTTTCTTAGACAGAAATCAGATGTGTTTTCAGTTTTTCAGAAGTTTAAGGCCTTAGTAGAAAAAGAGTCTGGTTGTTCCATTGTAACTCTTAGGTCAGATAATGGGGGGGAATTTTGTTCAAATGCGTTCTCCAACTTCTGTGATACACATGGCATCAAACACCAATTGACCACACCCTACACTCCTCAACAGAACAGTGTTGTAGAGCGGCGCAACCGCACTATAACTGAGTTAGCCCGTTCCATGATGGAGCACAGATGATTTCCTAAGAAATTTTGGGCAGAAGTAGTTTTCACTGCAGTTTACCTTCTTAACCGGTCTCCGACCTATGCAGTTAAGGATAAAACTCCAGAAGAAGTCTGGACTAGCCGCAAGCCGCGGGTCAGTCATCTGGAAATTTTTGGCTCTCTTGCCTATGTTTGGATTCCCGATGCCAAGCGCTCTAAACTGGACTCCAAGAGTCAAAAATTAATGTTCACAGGATACAGTGATAACCACAAGGCCTATCAGATCATTGACATTGAGACAGACAGTCTCATCTTCAGTCGTGATGTGGTTTTTGATGAAGAGTGGGGACCCTTCTTCTCTCCCTCTTCTGTGCAGCAATCCGAAGAAGAAGTCTGGACTGGCCGCAAGCCGCGGGTCAGTCATCTAGAAATTTTTGGCTCTCTTGCCTATGTTTGGATTCCCGATGCCAAGCGCTCTAAACTGGACTCCAAGAGTCAAAAATTAATGTTCACAGGATACAGTGATAACCACAAGGCCTCTCAGATCATTGACATTGAGACAGACAGTCTCATCTTCAGTCGTGATGTGGTTTTTGATGAAGAGCGGGGACCCTTCTTCTCTCCCTCTTCTGTGCAGCAATCCGAAGATCAGCCTTTGAAGGCTCCAGACTTGGGTGTCCGTCTTCCATTAGGTCCACCTTATGGGAGGGATGCTGATAATTCTTCAGATTCCGATGATTCTCAGTTTGACATCCCTGAGGATGATCCTGAGTATCCTCCTGATGCACCTGTTCTACATGATGCACCTGCTCTACCTGTTGCACCTGTTCCAAAACCTCCTGTTGAACCTGACGTTGGCCCATCTACCCATCGCCCCAAATGGTGGTCTCAGACGATTGCCGATCTTCATGATGATGAACTTGTTGAGGGTAGATCCTCCTGGAATAAGAGCAAACAGCAGCATACAATAAACTTTGCTCTCATGGCCAACCTGCACAGTGTCTATGAGCCTCAGACTCATTAAGAGGCTAAAGGTATTCCAGAGTGGGATACGGCGATGGAATCAGAACTCCAGAGCCTTCAGAAGAACCACACCTGGGTCCTTTCAGATCTTCCTCCAGGGAAGAAACCCATTAGCTGCAAATGGGTGTATAAAGTTAAGTACAAGGCTGACGAAACCCTGGACAAGTACAAAGCACGGCTTGTTGCTCGGGGTTTCTCACAGAAAGAAGGCATCGACTATGAGGAGACTTTTGCTCCTACAGCCAAGATGAGTACCATACAGCTCGTCCTTGCCTTAGCAGCCCAGTTTGGATGGAAAGTCCATCAGATGGACGTCAAAAGTGCCTTTCTCAATGGTGAGTTGCAGGAAGAAGTCTATATGACGTAGCCTCCTGGTTTCAAGGTTGTCGGACAAGAACAAAAAGTCTGTAGACTGGTCAAAGCACTTTATGGCTTGAAGCAGGCTCCAAGAGCATGGTACATCAAAATCGACAAGTACCTCACAGATCATGGCTTTAAGCGGAGTCCATCTGACCCAAATTTGTACATCCAACATACTGGTAATGATATATTGTTGCTCGTTGTCTATGTGGATGACTTGCTCATTATTGGTAGCTCGGCACACCTAATCGATAAGATCAAACAAGACCTGTGCAAATCCTTTGATATGACATATTTGGGACTTTCACACTATTGTCTAGGTGATGAGGTTTGGCAAACTCAGAACAGCATCTTCATCTCTCAGTCGAAGTATGCTCGCAGTCTTCTGGATAAGTTCCGAATGCAGGACTGCAAACCAGCCTCCACCCCGATGGAAAAAGGACTTAAGCTGTCCGCTAAGTCTGACTCACCAGTGGTTGATGAGTCTCTGTTTAGACAACTAGTAGGCAGTCTTATCTACCTGACTGCTACTAGACCAGACATCAGTTTTGCAGTCAGCTACATTTCACGATTTTTGACAGCTCCTAAGGCTGTTCATTGGGTAGCGGCTAAGCATGCGCTGCGGTACGTGAAAGGCACTTCTGACTTTGGAATTCTTTACACAAGGAATTCTGATCCCAGCCTTAGAGGCTTCACAGATTCAGATTGGGCAAGTTCAGTTGATGATAGAAAATCAACTTCTGGGTATGTGTTCAGTTTGGGATCCGGTGCCGTCACATGGACCAGTAAGAAACAGCAGGCTGTAGCACTCTCCTTCACAGAAGCTGAGTATCGAGGTGCAGTGAAGGCAGCTTGTGAGGCAGTTTGGCTTCGCCGGATGCTTGCAGATATGCGACTATCTCAAGCAGGTCCGACTCCCCTGTTTTGTGACAATTAGGGAGTTCTCAAACTTGCCAAGAATCCGGTCTTCCATGAAAGAACCAAGCATGTAGAGACGCATTGTCACTTCATCAGATCGTTGGTTGAAGACAGATCAGTTCAATTACTGTATGTTCCGACTGAGGATCAGACAGCTGATATTCTCACCAAGTCCCTTAGTCCTGACAAGTTTGTAAAATTCAGGGGGTCTCTTGGTGTAGTGAATAGGTTGACCATTAAGGGAGGGTATTAAGATATTCTTTTATTTGTTGATACTTAGAATCTCCTATTTTTAGTTAATGGTCAGTTTCTTGTAACGGTATGTAATTATGACAAGATTGTATGTCGATCTCTGGCAATCTTTGGCAGTTTCTAAATATAGAAACTTGCTTTCTTTGTAATTACTTGTAACCTATTTAAGAGCCTTTGCTCTATGTGAATATCATCTAGCATTCTGACATTTACCTGTGTAATATGAGTTTGTTGTTCCAAAGCAAGCAACATAAATAAGCCTCCAAGCATTTATTTACTATCTATGCCTGACCATTAATTTGTAGGTGATATGTTGAGCTCATTTTCAATTGCATTCCCTGCAACTTAAACAATTCCTACCAAAAGTTACTAGTGAAGGTGGGGTTACAATCACAAAAATGGAAGTGGGCATACCATGGAGGTGGAATATTTGGGCAAGGAAGACTTGGGAAATAATAGATGCTTTATATAGATGGGCAAATGAACAAAAGTGGGCATACTTGAAGAGACAATCAACCACCACTAAAGCTACTAATTTTCTACTGGACTTAGGCAGCCCTTCAATAAATTCCATGAAAACGTATGTCCACATTGCAAGCGGAATTGGCAACAATTGTTAGAGTGCCCGAGGTTCGAACAATTTATCCTTTGTAGCATTGGCACATACTGTGTTCCACAACAAACTTTTTGATGTCATTTTTAATACCAGCCAAAAAAAAGTGTGTTTTGTTCTTTCATATGATGCCCTGCAAAAGGGGATGCATGTAATTCCTGTAACAACTGAGCCCGACAAGGAAAATTTGCAAAAAGAACAATTTGCACTTTGTAACACAAGTATCGACCATCCCAAGTGTATCTAGGCTTAGTTGTGGGATCAATTTTTAGTTGATGAATAAGCTATTGAATATGTGCATCCTATTGCCATTCCTATTGGACCTCCTACAAACAATCTGGAGTTGGTAAGGATAAAGCACATAATGTCCCTTAGTCCTTGAATTTTCAAGAGAGGGCATCTAACACTGCATTCTCCTTCCCCTTTTTTGTAAATAATTTCAATAATCATAGCTTAATAATTTCTTGACCCACTTTTGTTGTTCTTGAGAGGAGACATGTTCTAAGAAGTACTTGAGGCTATGATGATCTAATTTTATATAAAAGTGCCTTCCCACAAGATATGGCCTCCATTTACTGACAACATGAAAAATGGATGGCATCTCCTCATAAGTTGATTTGGCAAGATTCCACCCGACAAGTGCCTTACTAGTAAATGCTAATGGTCACCCTTCTTGCATTAATAAGGCTCCAATACAGCCACTTCCTAAAGCATCACTCTCAATGGAAAATGGTTTGGAAAAGTCTAACAAAGCAAGTACGAGCGTAATGCACATGGCACGCTTGAGGAAATCAAAAGCTTTCTCTGTCACTTCCAACCATAGGAATGCATTTTTTTTTAACATGACAGTCAATGGGACGGCAATTTTACCATAGTCCTTGAAAAGTTTTGTGTAATAACGGGTGAGACATAAGAATCCTCAAAGACTTTTGAGAGTTTTGGATTGGGCCAATTCTTCATAACTTCAATTTTTTGGAGGTCGACCTTAACTCCTTTTGATGATACAATATGCCTGAGATATTCTATCTCTATTTGGCCATAGGAACACTTGGAATGCTCTGCACATAACTAGTTCGTTGAAAGAAACTGGAGGTTTTGATCAGGTTGAATGAGGTGCTCTTCCAATGTCCTATTGTAGACAAGGATGTCATCAAAGAAAACCAAAATGAATTTCCTGAAAAATGGCCAAAAAATCTAATTCATCAAGCTTTGAATGTAGATGAGGCATTAGTAAGGCCAAACAACATAACTAAAAAATTGTATAACTCTAACAGTTGATTCGAGTCTACCGATTCAGTGAGGTGTACGACACAAAGCTGGGCTACAACCCCATAAGACTCTATTTAATAACTTCTCCATACAAAGGGAACTAATTAGGTTTGTGGGACCTACTTTTAGCCCTATGAGAGTGCAGTTTTGTTCATTGGTATTAAATTGCATCCACATTTCTGAGAAATCCCAAAGGATGAATCCTAGCGTGCATAACCACTATGCTCCCAAAACCACATCAGAATCCTAATGGAAGGACAAACTTATCAAATTTCAAATTATAGTTGCCCACTAAAATTCGCACATTCCTATATCTCCCCTTGCATGCCAATGTTCCCCAATTAGCTATCATGACCTCAAAACTGGAGCACTGATGCACATAACAATTTGCTCGTTTAGCTATTCGAGGGTCCATGAAATTATGGGTGTTGCCTGAATCAATGAGGATGGATAAAGGTGGTTATTCCAGCTGAGGCATGCATTGAAATCTCTAGGGTAGGATCATCATTTGGTTCTAACTTTCTCTTCTTCCTCAATGGAAGTGACCTCTGGTTGCTCCAATTCTTCAAAGGTAGGAGTTGGGAGTGACTCGGGTTAAAAAGTTTATATAGATTTACTGAACTTTCTAAAGGGATGTGTAAGGTCAGAAATTGTCTACTTTGCAATCTCCACCTCACGTTTCTGCACTCATTTTGGTGTCCATCAATTTTAGAAATGTTTTAGGACTATTTGACTTGTTTTTGGCCTTTTCCCTAATCACAAAAGGATAATGCATGGAGACCCGAACTTAAGAACCCACTACCTCTCAACCCTGAAAATTTGAACTCTTGAATCCTCAAGGACATTTGTGCACGTTGGGCACTAGCGTCCATGTTCAAATTTGAAAAAGTGGCTTTCCCCACCCATTCATGCCCTAATTCCTACCACATTTTGAATAATCATTTGGCTCAAAACTTAATATAAAACTAGTTTCAGCCTCCATTTGTTGGGTTAGATGAAGATAGAAGGTTTCAGGCACTCAACACTTACAAATGATCAAAAGAAGCTTCATTAGAGTGCAAGGCAACAAGCTATACTTCTAAGGACTGCAAGTTTGGGACCATATAACACCAATCAAGACTCAATTTTTTCCTAATCCTTCTCCCCATTCATCCTTTCATGCTTTCATCTCTTTATTTCCCATATTGGAAGCAACAGATCCTCATTTCATCCCTCTCCCTAGAGCCATATCTCCAAAAACCCCCACCCTAACTTTCCCTACTCAAATTTGAAACCCTTTTTCTATTCTTTCCCTACTCAAATTTGAAACCCTTTTTCTATACTTTCCCTCTCCATGCCTTTTTTTTTGTGATCTTCATTCCCCTATTCGCCCTCCATCACTACACACAACACTATTGCACAGATTAACTTTTAGGGTTTGTGCATGTGGTCACTACATCTCTGCACACACCACATGCACACCATCACTAGCTTTGCACACAGTCTCCTATATCTATAGTGCTATTGTTGATGTAGGAATATACCACCCAAGGGACTAACTGAAGCAATCTCCTTAATAGCACGCCATTTTTTCCCTTGGCCCAATCTTCAGCTCAGGTTATCTCAGTCTTGGAGTAAAACATGCATATTCTGCAAGTGAGAGAACAAACAGAGAATTTTGGCAAGCAGATCTTGAAAGTTTTAGAGGCATCGAACTCCCAGACACTAGTGACCAGTCTGCACAGCCATAACACAGCCTACATAGCCACAGCGCCAAGAAATGAAAATGCTCCATTTGACCTAAAATTTTCACTAGACCATTCTCCTAGCTTCCTGAGTTTACTTTTGGCATCAAATTCTGCAAATTCCTAGTGTGCCTACTCCATTTTCTCATTTCTTTGTTGTAGCTTAAAAAAATTATATTTAGCAGTTCCCACCTCCTATACTTGTTAGTTTAGATCAGATTTACATAGGTTTATTTCTATATTTTCTATTATAATCTGATTTTGGCCTAACAAGTATAAAAGAAAGAAGTTAGTAATCTTCTAGGTAATATCCACATTTGGGGGATACTTAATTTTGTTGTTTCACTATGATTGAATAGAATGGCCTTTTATATTAATGATGCCAATACTTTGGGAACTGGAGACAATTTTATAGGATGGTCGTGGTATTATTTCAAGATGCTTTCACTCAAGTTGAGATTAATGAGGAGTTAACGTCTTTTGGCTGTAAAGGTCCATTAGACAAGGATGTCCTCTTGCACCTCCATTGTTTGTGATTGTTATAGAAAGCCTTACACCATTTGTTAAGAAATTATTTCCTAGGTCTTCCAAAGAAGGGAATTGTTTTGCCTTTTGGAAGAAGGGCATTGTTTGGCCTAATAGGCATTATTCAATTGAGGTTCAATTTGGTGATGATACTTCTCTTTTCCAATCTTGGAGAAGGAAAGCTTTGATCATCTTGATATTCGACTGGGAATGTATTGTAAAGCTTTGGACTCCAAGCTTGCCATTTGTAAACATATCTTTTTGATATAGGAAGAAAAACCTCCTAATTGGGTTATCATGAGAAGTTGGGAGTGGTTAAGTGGTGCAAGAGCATCCTAGGGGTCGAACAATCTTGCATCACCCAAAAAGAATTTCCTTGCTTTTTGTGTTTGTGAAGTGTGCGTTGTGTATTTTGGTTTGTGGTTTTGTGAGTAAGCTTGGAAGCCTGCAAAATCTACTATAGTAACATAAAAACTAGTAGTTGAGAGACTGATGCCACAAGGGCACACAAGCTAAAGCAGACTCTTGTCTTTCGTAAACAATGTATGGATCCCCGCAAAACCACACAGAGCAAAGTATGTCACTTGTGTGTCATGTGTTGCCACATAAGCTTGGTGAGACCATGTAGGGTGCAATCCCGATCTTGGAACGTGGATATTCAACAAAGATATTCTAAGGCCGATAGGTGGACAATGACAAACGACTTCTTGTTGATTATGTCAAACTATGCAAATTGTTACATGCATCCCAGAAACAACTAGAGCATCAATAGACAAGCAAAGGAAATTGAAGCATCATGAGATCTTGGAGCTTCAGTCACAAACAAGAGGGCACGAAAGAGGCCCTTCAGTTCCCAGACCTATGGAAGATCAAAGTTCATTACATTAGCATAAAAGTGTATTGATTCTTTTTTCTAAAGGCTGCTGAAATTTGGATTGATGAAGTTGCTGGTGAATAGAGGATCTTAGGCATAATTAGGATTATAAAGGGGATAGATTGTAATGCAGAGAGTCTCTGCAAGTAGGCATAATTAGGATTATAAAGGGGATAGATTGTAATGCAGAGAGTCTCTGCAAGTAGGCTAAAGATTATTGGTTGGGTAGCACAGATTAGTTGGGTTCCATATATTTTGGAGTGGGCCACTAACATTTAATTCTTCTACATATAATAGAGATTGTGTGTTCCAAGTTCTTCATTGTTCTTCCTTATTACTGCTTTCGTCATGTAACTCTAGGCAACTATTAGTCAGTTGTTCATTTGACCTGCTTGTGGTTTGCATCAAGTGGTATCAAAGCAAGAGCCAAGTCCTGTGAGTGAGAATTGTGTGAGCTCCATAACAAAGTACATTGGTGTGTCACATTGCAGGTGGACCAAAGAAGCTATGACCCACAAAGGAAGAAGAGAAGCAAGAAACAATGGATTATTTGGGTTCCATATATTCTGGAGTGGCCCATAGGGCATGTAATTCTTCTGCATACAATAGAGATTGTATTGTCCAAGTTCTTCATTGTTCTTCTTTATTTAGTGCTTTAGCCTTTCGTTATGAAACTCTGGGCAATTGTTAGTATGTTGTTCATTTGACCTACTTGCAATTTGCATCAAGCCATATCAAAGCAAGAGCTGAGTCCTGTGAGTGAGAGTTGTATGAGCTCCATAACAAAGTACATTTGTGTGTCGCATAGGAGGTGGGCCAGAGGAGCTATAGCCCACAAAGGAAGAAGAGAAGCAGGAAACAACAAAGAGGCTAGAAGACCACGTTAAGCAAACCTTCTTGATATGATGAGAGCCCTTCAGGTGAGGCTCAATGTCATGAAGACCGCACAAAGAAGAGGAGTGGCTGTGACAAACAACATCAATGAGGATAAGAGGGAAGATGCTACCGCACAAGAAGCCACAGACACTAACTTTGATGAGGAAATCATCATAGAAAATAATTTCGCTTGAGCCATAATGAGAACTGAAAACAAAACAAAGGTTTTATCTACCAACCTACTCAGGAAGCTTGAATCCAAAACAGTTCGTAGACTGCATAATAGAGCAAGAGGAATATTGAGTTTGAAACCATCAAGAATCCCCAAAGAGCCAACTAGGCGAGCACAAAGTTGAAGGGACATGTCACATTGTGGTGAGATTTTGTGCAAAATGAGTGCATCAAGAGAGATAAGAGAAAGATCTTTAACTAGGACCACATGGGCAAAAAGCTCAAGGGAAAGTTTATGCCACAAAATTACACAATGGACTTATTTAGGAAGCTCCAGAATTTGCACCGGAAGGGGACATCCATAAAGGAGCATATGGAAGAGTTCTATAGACTTAGCATCTAAGTTGGTCACATAGAAGATGACCCAAAGAAAGTCTCCAAGTATGTCAATGGGTTGCATATCTCAATTCAGGATGAGATATGTTTGCTACGAGTGCATTCAATTGAATAAACCTATCAACTCACGCTCAAAGCAAAGTTGGCACATCACAACAAAGTGCAAGAGGAAAGGGTAGAGGTAAAAAGAGTAAACAAAAGGAGAGCACAAAAACAAGTTCAACAAAAAGATCCAAGGGATTGTAGACTTCAAGTTGCAAGGGGCAAGGAGGCCATAGAGGCGATGGCTTCAAAGGGACTTGCTTCACATGTGGACAAGCAGGTCATCAAGCATTTGAGTGTTAAAAAGCCGGGCAAGAGCAAGTCCATTCAAAGAAAAGAGCACATGTTGCATAGTCCAAGGAAGAGAGTGAAGCAAAAAGTGCAGCTCCAAAGATTGGAGGAAACTTGATGATGTACAAAGTATTGTTCAAGCCAACCAATGAAGAAAATGAACCATGGTTGAGGAAGAGCATCTTCCACACCAAGTGCAACTCAAATAGTAAATGTTACAAGTTAATAACTGGACGCAACAAAGACAACTTGGTATCAATGAAGATGCTTCAAAAATTGAGGTTAAACGTTGTCTCACACCCCACACCATACAAAGTCTCTTGGTTGCATATGGGACAACAACTTGTGGTGACAAAAGAATGCAAGGTTGCATTCCACATTGGAGGTTATGTAGATGAGGTACGGTGCAATGTGATCCGAATGGACGCATGCCATGTGTTGTTGAAAAGGCCATGTCACTATGATAGAATCGTGATCCATAATGGGCAGAAGAGCAACTGCACCATCATTAAGGATGGTAAGAAGTTTGAGTTGTTGCTAATGCAAGAAGAAGAAAGCGCAACAAGCCAAGAAATGTTGTTGAGCAGCAAGGAGTTTCTCAAAAAGATGAAGGCAAAGGAGCGCTAAGCAGAAGTTCTCGCGCCTGCGCAAGAGGAGGTGCGACACAACTCAAAGGAGTCAGAGTATGCAAACATCATCAACAATGAAATACCAAAGGGATTGCCGCCAATACAGAGTATCTCACATTGCATTTATGTGATCCCAAGGTCCAATTTGACAAATAAGGCACCGCACAGAATGAGTCTAGACATGAGTGCAAAACTCAATAGGCAAGTAGGAGATTGTTCAAAAGACGCCTATTCAAAGAGAGTATGAGCCCTTGTGCAACACCTATAGTACTTGCACCAAAGAAGGGAGGTGAATGGAGAATGTGTGCAAACTCCAAAGCAATCAACAAGATCACCATTAAGTTCTAGTTTCCATTACCGCAAATGGATGACCTATTAGATTGTCTAAGAGGAGCAAAATACTTCTTGAAGATTGACCTCAAGAGCTATTATCATCAAATCAAGATTAGTGAAGGAGATGAGTGGAAGATTGCATTCAAGACAAAGGATGGGTTATATGAGTGAATAGTGATACCATTCGAGCTGACAAATGCCCCAAGCCCATTCATAAGGTTTATGAACAAGGTCCTAAAGCCATTTCTTGGCAAGTTTGTGGTTGTATATATGGATGACATTTTGGTGTTCAACAAGACAAGGAGCATCTTGCACACTTGCAGCAAGTTTTCACACAATTGAGGAGGGAGAAGTTGCATATTAATCTAAAGAAATGCAATTTCATTCACAGGAACTTGTATACTAGGGATGTGCGATATCTCAAGACAAGTTGAGAATGGACCTAAAGAAAGTGAGAGAAATAGTCGAATGGTCAATACTACAGAGTGTCATATAAGTAAAAAGTTTCTATGGGTTGGTGAGCTTCTATAAGAAATTCATCAAAAACTTCATTGGTGTGTGTGTGCCACTAACTCTATATGCAGAAGATTGGGTTTGACTAAACTATTGCTGCAGCCAAGAGTTTCAAACTCTTGAAGAAAAGTGACAAACGACCCTGAGTTGGCACTCCCTAGTTTCAATGAGGTTTTTCAAAGTCACCAACAAAACCGCAATTGGTGCCAAGAGAGAAGATTGATTGCATTCTTTAGCGAGAAATTGAATGATGCTAGGAAGTACTCAGTGTATGACCAAGAGTTCTCCATTATTCAAGCTTTGAAAAGTGGAGGCATTACTTGTTGCCCAAGAAGTTTGTACTACACATAGCCATCACGCATTGCAATACATCAATAGCCAAGCAAAGTTGAACCAAAGACACATGCGATAGATATATTTCTTGCAGGGCAATTTCTTCGTGTTAAAACATAAATCTAGCAAATCAAATCATGTTGCAGATGCCTTGAGCAAGAGGCATGTTTTTGTAATGTCCCCTATTGGAACAATACTAATTTTACCCTAAAATTTCAAATACCACAAGTTTAGGGTTAGGGTTTCAGAATTATCATGTAATTAAATCCATTTGTTCACTCACTCAACTCAATCATAGTGGGGATGGCAAGACATTGATTGGTAAATAATACCTCCATGCAGGCCCTTACGGGGGGCCATGGGGGCATGGCAGGCTGCTATTCAGTTCCTCTTCATACAGGCCCTAACGAGGGATTTGGCAAGATGCAAGCTGTCAACAAGGCCTCCATAAGGTCCCTCTAGGGAGGTATGGCAGGGGTGCTGATCAGACTTTCCTCCAAACAGGCCCGTAGGGGGGTATGGTAGGGTTGCCTTCCATTATCTACTTGTCATCCCCCTATGATGGGTGAGTTCTATTCATGTAAATCACAGTAGTATCAATAAATTATTTAATAGGCATATTCTGACCTGCTAAATGATATCCTTTTGATGCTTCAATAATCGAATTGACTTATATAGATATATTCTTTTGCAGATCCCAGGTCTGCTGATATGATGAGACTGTTATACTTAATATTATTCCAAAGAATATTTCCTTGATCGATGCCCCTTTGAAAGGGGAATGAGTTTCCCTTTAAATATCATAAAAGCTGTTCTATGAAAGGTGACGTAGCTCTTCATTGGAAGATCACATACCTAATCATAAACAATGATTAATAACAATCGCTGCTAATGAAGAGCACTTATATGAAGCGCTGATTGCTGCCTATAAATGGGTCGCTTATATTTATTTCTAACTTAGCTTATTATATTGTATTAATATATTAATATATTATTTATATTTGTTATTCATATCTATTTTATATAATAATATATTCCATTAATTAAATATATATATATTAATATATTTATGATTGTAATATTCAAATATTTATATCTATATAATATTATTTAATATTATTGCAATTATTCATATCATTCCAAACATCCCCGTTAAGGAGGCAACTTCACCGTCTTTTATCATGATGTTTAAATCTTTAATTTAAACAATGCCTTAATATCAGGACATCACAGCTTTGTTGTCCACAATGACTATTGAATCAATGGGCATGGAGGGAATGATGGATTTGTATGTGGCAAACCCAGATTTCATGTAGCATGGAAGGAATGCATAGAGCCATGGATTGGAGATAGAGACCCATTTGCAGTCTACTTTGTGCAAGAGTACATGTTCCAAAAACAACAATTGTGTAGCTCGTAGAGTTCAATGAGGGAAAACCTCATCAAAGAATTACACAATGGCAGGTTGAGAGGCCACTTTGGAAGTGATGAGACACAGACCATGTTGGAGGAGAGCTATCAATGGCCTAATTTGTGCAAAAATGTGTGTAAATTTGTTGAGAGATGCAGAACGTGTCAAGTAGCAAATGGCATGGTGCAAAACAAAAGGTTGTACAAGCCATTGTTAGTGCCAAATAGGTCTTGGAACTATCCATGGACTTCATCCTTGTATTAGTGCAATCACATAAAGGTAATGACTCAATATTTGTAGTTGTTGATAGATTCTCAAAGATGTTGCATTTCAATCTTTACAAGCAAACAAATGATACATCAAAATTGGCAAATTTATTTTTCAATGAGGTCACATGTTTGCATGGCTTGCCGCAGAGCATTACTTCCAACAAATACACCAAGTTCCTAAGTCAATTCTGGTAGACACTTTGGAAGAAGTTGGGTACAAGACTCAATTATAGTTTCGCATACCATTCGCAGACAGGTGGTCAAACAGAGGTTGTCAATTGAAGCGTTGGCAACTTACTGAGATGTTTGGTGGGAGATAAGCCTACACAATGCGACTCCATGTTGGTGCAAGCTGAGTTTGCGTACAACTCAATGAACAAGTCAAATGGAAAGACACCATTCCAGATTATGTATGGGACATCGCCAAAAGGTGTTGCAAACTTGTTGAAGGTGGATGAAGGAAGGCACATCAACATAAAGGAAGACATCTTTGTGCAACACATGAAGAAGGTTCATGCACAAGTCAAGAAACAATTTAAGGAGAGTAGCACCAATTACAATGCGCTTGTGGATGTGCACAAGAAGGAGGAAACTAACTCAAAGAGGAGTTAGTCATGGCATACTAGAGGAAAGAGAGGTTCCCCAGAGGAATATACAGATTGAATCCCAAGAAGATCCGCATGTGCAAGGTTTTGCGCAAATTCTCTAAACATGTGTATGAAATTGAGTTGTCAAAAGGATTTAATATCTCATTAATATTCAATGTGTCTGATCTCTATCATTTTCCTAGGCAAAATGATACCATAGAAGAGGAAATATCGTCGCAGGATAGCATCGACTAGAAGAAACATGTACTTGAAAAGAAACAAGATCCCAATAGTGCAGGTTATTGATGAGTGCATTGACAAGAAAATTTGACAAAGTAAATACATGGAGTATCTCATTCACTAGAAGAGTAAGGGGCCAAAAGAGGATCCATGGATCACTAAAGCTGAAATAAGCCAACTTGGGTGGTGGGATCAATCTTTCAAAAAAGCCAATTTGTGAGCACCAAGCTCACAAACTTTTCAATTGGGGTGTCTGATGCAAGAGCATCCTAGGGGTCGAGCAATCTCGCATCACCCAAAAAGAGTTCTCGTTCTTTTTGTGATTATGAAGTGTGTTGACTCATTGAGTATTTTGGTTTACAGTTTTTTGTGTGGGTTTGGGAGCCTATAGAATCTACTACAATAATGCCAAAACCAGTGGTTGAGAGATGGTGTCACACAAGCACACAAGTTGAAGCAGGCTCTTGCCTTTTGGAAACAAAGTATGAATCCCCACAAAACAACACAGAGTAGAGTATGTCACTTGGGTGTGGCATGTTCTCACCTAAGCTTGGTGATGCCATGAAGGTGTAAAATAAATTTTAAATTGTTTTCTAAGTTTATTAACCTTGTATTGCTAAACTAGCAATCTCATTTACTTTCTTTAGGAAAATATGAAGCATATAGCATAAAGTTAAAGGATATAGATTGTTGATCTAACAATACAAGAGCTAGGAATTTGAAATTGAACAAAACTAAGATTTTGTAATGAAAAAAGGTGAGAAAGTGTGTCCTTAATCAATGGTTGGAGTTGAAGAAGGCTGGTAGAAGTGGCCAAAGACTAGAAAAGTGATGTGTCGATATTCCAAAACAAGTTCTAGACTATGTGTAGGCGACAAACAATAGAGAACTATCTAGTGCAATGGCCACCTATACAATGCGATACTGACGCAATACAAAATGGAGAAAGTGTTTAGAATAGGAAATCAATCCTCTATACTCAAAAATAGGAAATCACAATCCCAGCCATCCTTCTACGGCAACATGTATTATGTTGTGGTGACCTTTGAGTTATGGAGTCTCAAATTTTCACAGCTTCATCGTCTTAATCTGCTAGTCACTGTGGTAAATGCAAACTTTAGATCCAATGTTCCTACAACAACATATGGAGGACAAAACGACTAAATTCCTAAATGGCATGTTTCAACCTCCGCATAGCAGCAGATGAACGCTTGGAATGTGTGCAAGCCTAGGTGCAAAGTTGCAAATAAATGGAAATACTTCAAAAATTTAAAATCCTATAGAGGCTTCTACAAGTGTGTGTTTTTGCTTTTGTGTATGTAAGATTCAGGGAAGTGGATCACCAAGAATGCCAAAGGGGATGAAAAGGATAAGGATTTGCATATATTGGTTATGGAGGAGTAATCAGGGTAGCAGTAAAGATTTACAAGAAGCTCTAAAAGAAAGAAATTGTGGATTGATAGCCAAAAAACAATAGAAGAAACTCTTCAAAAGATGTTCATTGGAATAATAGAAAAAGCCTAAGCTTAGAGCATTAAGAAAAATCTCTTTTGAATGAATTAAAAATGCTTTTTTTTATGAGCTGTTTGAAAAATGCATAAAAGCCACAAGATACAGATTTTGAACATTGGAAGATAGGGTTTGTGCCATAGTTCCGAAACTCGCCAGAACTCAGCGAGTCGCGGGCCGAGCAAGACATGGCGAGTCCTAGAGACTCGGACCCGGACCCGGTTAGAAACTCGCCTAAACTCGCCGATTCTTCAAAACTCACAAGAACTCGGCGATTCCTGAGCATGAAACTCGGCCGGCGCAGGCATGAGAAAAAATTTATAAAAAAAAAACATAAAAGCTCAAGTCAAAAGTTGATTTTTTTTTTACTTATATTGCCTCTATTACACTAAAAGTAACTTCATTTCATTTTGTTGGCAAAATAGGAGGAGAAAAGAGAGTTGTGAGCAAAAATAAGAGTGCATTGTAGAGCAAATAGCAAGGAGGTAGAACGAAAAATCCATCATTAAATCGCATTGGAGCAACTTCATACTTAGAGTTGGTGCATTGAGAGCTCTCTACCAACGATTGGAAGGAGTTTGCATTTCATTTCAAGTTTCAGTAGAGAGGTAAGCTTGATTTTGTTTGGTTTTTTTTGTGTTTTTTAGCAAAAATTGCATTGTTTTGTAAAATTTCAAAAAAAAATTGGAACAAAGTTACAAACCCTACTTATTTTGTTTGAAGTTTGAACATTCAACAAATTAAAAAACCCTACCTTTTGTTTTGGAACAATCAACAAATGCTACATATTTTTGAAACAAACCCTACATTTTTTGCATTAGTTTAATAATTATAAATGAATTAACAAATGTTCATTTTTTTTGTATTTATGTGTTATTGCAGCAACCTTGATTCAAGTTCAAATTGTATTTTCCACAATGTCTAACTCTTCAAACCCATTTCGAAAGGACCCAGATTGGAAACACGCTGAAAATTTTCTAGGGCAAAAAAAAGGACAGACAAAATGTTTCTATTGCAAAACAATTTTTCATGGAGGCATTAATAGATTGAAATACCATCTTGCACGCATACCCATCCATGATGCTTTGGGATGCAAAGAAGCACCTATTGAGGTTGTTCGTGAGGTGCAAGTACAATTAGAAACATTTGAAATGAAAAACGAAGTGAAAAAGAGGCAAAGGGAGGAGTTAGCGTGCATTGGTGGTGTTGGAGAGGCTTCTTCCAAGCCTCCATTTCGTCCTAGTGCTAGTGCTTGTGCTAGTGCTCCTGCTACTATTGGTGCTAGTGCTAGTGCTAGTGCTGCCGCTAGTGGTAGTATTAGCATTGGTCCTAGAATTCGTAAATCTAGGTTGGATTCATTTTTTGTGCCACGCACTACTCCTAGTTCCCAACCGTCGCTTGAGAGCACGGGTTGGAAGGAGGAGGCACATGACGCAGCTAGACGAGCAATTGGCGACTTTTGGTACTATTGCACATACACTCCAAGAGGCGCAATAGATTGTCTATGGAGAGGTTGAATGACCTAGTGTATGTTTATTACAACCTTCAACTTAGACACAAACAGATTTTTGACCATGACTCCACCCCAATCACGCTAGAGGAAGTCGATCCACAATCTAAGTGGATCACTGAGGCTACAAATCCTATCTTTAGTGATGAGGACTTTGATTGGGTTGATCAGGCAAATAGAGACACTGAGGCTATAGCCATGGCAGAGGAGGATAGAGCATGAGCAGACATAGGCACATCTAATGTTGGTGAGGGTGGCATGGAATCACAGGCAGAGATTATGGCTGCTGTATCATTGAAGACCTACCATTTATGCCTTCGTAGGAAGGCGAAGGATGCAGGCTCCTCTGAGCCATAGACTTCTAGTTATTGTTTTGATACTTCATATTTGCTTGGAACATTTAATCATTTTGATGTCATGGATTTCATATTCCATGAGTTTTGTATACATTTGAGTCTTTGACTATATTTATATATCTAAGTGTGCTATTTCCTTCAACAGCTCAGCTACAATTTGCATTTATACTTATGTGATCGATGTATACTTGTGTATGTGATCCAATTAGCTTCTATTTGATGATGTTATTGTGTCTTTAAGGTTTATTTAATAAAGGGTGAATGAAACAAGTTTTAAATCCTTAAAAATCTCTAAATTTCTTGGGTTTTTCACTTTGCCGAGTCTGGGCGCCGAGTCCCAAGCCGAGTGACCCTCGCCGAGTCTGCGCCAAGTCCGAGTCTCGGAACTATGGTTTGTGCACACAGACACTATCACGATTGCATTAATGACCAAGGTCACTACCATGATCACACTAGTGTCCAATTGCACAAAAGCTACAAACAAAGTCAGGGATGGATAAAATCAAGCAGGGGGTCAAAATTAGCATCTTGATGAGGGTCAAAGGGCTAAGAAGTAGGCTAATGAGACCTAGAACATACTATGGGGATGGATGCTAAAATGAGTGCACAACATAGAGTGAAAATTGCAAATTATGCAATTTTCAACTCTACAGTAGGATTCAATCCTGACCTTGGAACGTGGCTATGTGACAAAGCTATTTAGGGCCAACATGTGGATAACAACAAACAACTTCTTGTCAGTTATGTCAGACTATGCAAATTGTTAGAGGCATCCAGAAACAGTTCAGAGGTGCATCAAACACACATAGGAAGCAGAAGCATCATGAGATCTTAGAGCTTCAATTACAAACAAGAGGCATGGAAGAGACCCTTTAGTTCCTGCACCTGTAGAAGATCAAAGGTCACTGTGTCAGCATAAAATTGGATTGATCCTTTTGTAAAGGTTGCTGAAGTTAGGAAGTTGAAGTGCCTGCTTAAGTCATTGTTGAATAGAGGATCTTAGGCATAGTTGGGCTTACTAAAGGGGATAGATTATAATACAAAGAGTCTCTACAAGTAGGCTAAAGATTACTTGTTGGGCAGTAGAGATTAGTTGGGTTTTATGTATTTTAGAGTGGCCCACAGGGCATGTAATTCTTCTTCATATAATAAGAGACTGCATTTTCCATGTTCTTCATTGTTCTTCCTTATTTAGTGCTTTTAGTTTCACTTTGGGCAACTGTTAGCCGGTTGTTCATTTGACCTGCTTGCAGTTTGCATCAATAAACCCAAACAAGCTGGTTAGATATTCGGGTACTTCCTTTGCCCTTCACCCGTTGTTCAAAGAGGATGTCACGGTGGATTTTTGATAAAAACAAGAAGTCATGAAATGGCAGGGTAATTTGTTGTCTTTGGGTGGTAGATTTCAAGTTTGTCAAAAACTCAAAAGGTTCTTGAATTCTACACTATCTACCATACCTCTTTGTTGGCTCTTTAGTTACTCTCATTTTGATAATGTATAAAATGATAAGGATTTTGTATAATCTGATGACAGGGGTAAGAAAGTAAGGCGTGTTGTTTTTGGGAACTTTTGTAGCAAGACTAAGAATATTGGAGCTCTGGGTCTGAAAAATTTCTGATTGTAACGTATTGCTTTGGCAGTAAAATGGATCGTGAGATCATTCAATGGTTTTGAACCTTGGAAAGTTTTAGTAAGATATAACATATGCATTGTGGCTCTTTAAAGCAAGCCTGGTAAGAAAGATCTCAATCATGTTGATCTCCTTCTTGGTCAATTCTCAATCAAGCCAGCAAGCTCTAAGATCATTTATTCTCTTTGGAAAACTACTAGTCAAAAAAACATTTGATTGTGAGGCAACTGGTATTTTCTTGGTTTGACACCAAGAACCAAGGGTTTAGATCCTTATAGGGAAATTTGACATACAAGAACAAAACTTAGAGGGAACTTTGCCAGATCTTGGTTTGGCAAGGGAATTAAAATATTTGCTGACAGCTTCAGAAATGCCAAATGGAACTCTTGGAATGAGATTAAATAAGTTATATATTCCTGAAACTCGGTATAGAACATATACAATTCAAATGAAATTTAAGACCCTTGCAAGGGATCTTAGAATGGAATATGAATAAAATATGGGATGTGTAAATATTAAAAATCACAATGATATTACTCAATGATATGATATTTACAGAAGAGCAACGCTCTTAAATAGAGTACAAACAGATGTTTCTAAATATATAGAGTATAGATGTTTCTAAAATAGATTATAACTAATCTATACACGGAATAGAAACAATCTAAGTATGTTACAATAGATGACCATTAATAAACTATCTAATTTTATTTTAATACCCCCCCTTAATGGTCAATCTATCAACTAAACCAAGATGCCCCCTAAAAATGACAAGATCTGCAGGTCGCTTAACCATAAATACAAAGGCAGATGGAGGCCATAGAACCCGAAACAGAAAAACCCGAGCATGGATTTTAAGGCACAAATCCCGAGGAATCCGAAAACTCAGAATGGTCGCCTGCCAAAAAACAAATGTGTTGAGCGCTGGTCCTTGGTCTTCACGTGACCGAAGGCCGAAACTGAGCGTTGGTCAGACGATGAATACGGAGCAGATGATCACTACCAACACCAAACACGAACCTCCGAAGAAAACTTTAACCCGCCAAACAGGAAACTGCCAAAGGTTTATTGGAAACAATGATCACAAAAAATCAAATGGCGACCAAAGAAGTTTAACGGCAACCAAACCGCTACTTCAGACAGAAGAAAGGCGACGAACAGGGCGCTGGGTGCTTGAAGGCAACCAAAGGAATGTCCAACGGCGATCACAGACAACGAAACACCACCTCAGAACGCGATCAATCACCAAGAATGGCAAAAACAAAGATCCGTGACCAGACATAGGAACAAATCGCGGGCCAGAATCACGACTAAAGGCGACCAGAAGTTTTGAGAAATCAGACGACAGCCAGAAAGGATTGAAACTTTCGCAGAGTCTGTCGAAACCCTTCATAAGACAAAAAACGGGACCCACAAACCAAAATCCGACACACAAGATGAACCTTGAAGCAAGGATCAAAAACGTCGATTTAACAAACTCCAAATCGCGTCTTAGGCAAATGGAGATAAAACAAACGTCGACGGGAAGACATAGAACAAAGCCCTGCAAATCGCAAGTAGATACTGAAGGAAAAAAGCGCGACCAGAGGGTTTGCATAAAATCACAATTTAGAAAAGGCACGACTTCCAAGAAGAAAGGCGACACAGAAATCCATGATTACACAGATGAAGAACGTCAATCCAGACTTGAAAACCGACGCCAATAGAAACCCACAGTTTTTTAGGGAAAAATAGACATGCGATTTTCAAAGATCAAACAGGTACGATCGTCCGTACAGCGCCGTACAATCCGTACGTCGTACGGAATACGAAGAGCATAGGAAAAAATTCAAAGAATCGATTTCCCGCTCTGATACCATGTAAATATTAAAAATCAGAATGATATTACTCAATGATATGATATTTACAGAAGAGCAACGCTCTTAAATAGAGTATAAACAAATGTTTCTAAATATACAGAGTATAGATGTTTCTAAAATAGATTATAACTAATCTATACACAGAATAGAAACAATCTAAGTATGTTACAATAGATGACCATTAATAAACTATCTAATTTTATTTTATTAGGATGACGTTGGATGGATTAGGGACCCTCCTCTGCGGGAAATCTCTTCAAAGCAGAATTATGATGAACTTGTTTCTACAAATATTTGGCTTTTGTTGAATTAGAAGTGGTCAATTGATTCCACCAAAAGATGGAAAGGTAAATTTGTTACAATATGGTCATCCTGTGTTGAACCAAAGAAATCTCGTTTCAGATGGTTGCTACTTCATTAGAGACATGTTGGTGGTGATGTTCTTTCTAAATGTAGAATGACGGAGAAACCCTGCTCAATGTGCAGAAAATGAATCTATAAAACATATGTTTTTTGATTGCCCATTTGCTAAATCTGAATAGAAAACATATCTTGTTGCTTGGTCTAAGTATGCACAGAAGTTAGAACCATGTCGCTTGGCTTGATGTTGTATTTGGCAGCATTATTAAGGACAGAAAATTCTCTAACTTCCATAGAAAATAGTGGTTGGTTATCCCTACTTAAGTGCTTTAGCTGCTATGGAAGGAAAGAAACAATGACGTTTTTCAAAAAAAGAGGAGGATGCTTACAGATTTCAAATTTCAACAGTGAATCGCATTCTATCATGTTGCTTTGCTGGTTGACATACAGTTGAGGATCCCATATTCTAAGTTGAGAAGATTTCTTGGTAATTGAGTGCTAAAATCTATCCAAAATACTTGGTTAATAGAAGTAACTTTACCAAAATAGCCCATGTACCTAACTGGACGAAGGATTGCTAGTGAGAAGAAAATTGAGGTGGATGGGTAAGACTGAAATCTCTTGAAAAATCAATACTTTGACCAAGCACAAGGTGGTTGTAAGGTGCAGGATGTAGAGGCAGTGGAGGATAATATACAAAATTCAGCTAACGAGAACAAAGTCTGTGGGCACAATACAGATGATGTCATTCATGCATCACAGGCTGTCGCAGACAGGATAGAAAGAAGGCAGGCTCAAGCAATTAATCAGTTTGACTGTTGGGATATCTTTGGACTCCAGTAGTGTTAGATCCAAGACCAACAAATAAGATTGCACCATCTCCTTGCACTCCTCATTAGCTAATCTTCCTTTGTCTGAGTCAGAATTTGGTGGTGTATTTCCAACATGGGTAGAAGAACTGATAGTACTGCATGTGCATGGAATCATGGACTTATTGATCAAGTCCGAGGAATTATAGATCAGATAGATGAAAGGACTGCTAAAAAGGAGGAGAGAACAGCAGAGGGACTTGTTGCCAGTGAAGAGGGACCTGATCATGATGATAATGTTGGAGATTCTGCTATCATATATGAACTCTGTTTATTAAGTTGTTATGGAATGTTGGACTTGATTAGAAGGTTTTAAGGTTGCCAATAGGGTTCTGTGGGGTTTTGAAGGATGGGGCTTTTTAAAGAGGTGTTTCAGTACTATAATGCTTTTTTTGTTTCTGTTGACCTATGACTGTCATTATAGGGTATATACTGTTTTGTATAAACTTTTTCTTTCCAAGATTTTTAATAAAGTCTATAAAGAGCCTTGTTCCCTCTAGTGCAAAGTTAAGTTTTGGATACAAACGATTGTTCACAAGTTTGCAGCAACTACCTCTGGGCCCGGGGCAACGTCTATCCTGTTCTTGGAAGTCTCTGTGCCCTGAGTCTGCACCCAGACTATCTCTGCACAGTTCTCGCCTCTTAATGAACTGTCTAATATGCTTTATAGTAACATTAAGTTCTGTTTCCTTTTCCAATTTGAGCAAAAAAGGGAATTCAGATTTTTCAGCAGCTACAGATTTAAGTGTTTTTTTAACAAGCTACAGATTTCAGATCCTCAGAAGTTTGAAATTTTAGCTTCCAACAGGTTTATATTTACAGCTTCCTGATATTCCATCTGTTCACATTGTATAGCATATTTCAGTATCGGATCTCTACAGTACTTTTATCTTCTTTATTCAGTTCAGTTTTCTGTTTCCATATCTCAAATTTCCTATTTTAGAAATAAAAACCCTCAGATTTGAGCTATTAGGTTTCAGTATATTGCATTTTTTTAACCACCTCAAACAACCCTTAAACTCAAACAATTGTTTGGGCCATGTATGGAGCAGCACTAATTGATACAATGTTTTGCTCATCCAGAGGTCATTTCTCCTCTTCCCGATCTTCTCCAAACTCAAGATTGGAATTTGTGATTATCATTATTTCCACTTTAAAATGTCAAACTGAAAGTAAAAAAAATAAATGCTTTCAGAATTAATGCTGGCAGGGCATGTCTTTTTTAAGAACAATGTATATAAATGGTTTTGGCCCTTTGGGTGCCGTCAAAAGTAACAAAAATTTAACAGTCAATCAGACAACTTCTTTTTGGACCAACTCTTTCCAATAAAAAATGCTTCAAACAGAGCATTGCTTGTCAGGAAGGAAATACAATTTGAATTTAAAAACTCAACAAACCCAACACCCTCTTTTTGGGATAAACTGGTACCGTACAGAAAAAATCCTGAAGAAAGGCGGTTTAACTTTAAATACAAAGACCACTCACTTGTTTGCAGCAAAAGCCACTCTAAGAACTAAATCCATTTACCTTTTTAGCACCACTTTGAAACATGTGCAAGCTCCAAGTCCTCAACAGTTCTCTTTGCAACTCTTCATCATAAATTTTCTTCTTGTCTGAATCCAGTAGGGCCTGAAAATGGGGTATAATTAACATGTATCATATCAAAATCATTCAACCATCCATTGAACAAAGAAATGACACAGAATTTTCACAGTGCAGATCCTGGCAGATTCGTGAACTAAAAAACTGAATTTCTTTTTAACTAGGTGAGGTAAGAGAAAAAAGGCATTACCTCATAAGCATTTTGAAGTTTCTTGAAGGCTTCCTCTGCCTTTACATTGCCCATATTCTTGTCAGGATGGACCAACATTGCCTACCCGAACAAATAGTAATTAGGCCAAAACTAAGAAAAGAATATCAAGACAAGCCCAAGGTAACATAGTAAATTGACGTTCCACATTGACTAGTATATTCAAGTCAAAATTTTAGCTACATACCATTCAAATCAATAAGATGCAATAAGGATTTGTTTTCTTCCACAATTACAAAATATCAAAAAGTACCTTTTTCCTATACTCTCTCTTTAAAGTAGCAGAATTTATATCTTCAAAGCGGGATAGTCCCAATGTTGCATAGTAATCGGGGCTATCAAGCAGCCGCATCACCTCTTCTTCTGCTAAATTTGAAACTGGTTCAGCCTGTTTACTACTTGAAGGCCCTGTGTTATGCCCTCCAAACTGACTTGTGTGCGAGCTTTCACCAGATGGTCTGCCTGGAGATGATCCAGCCCCACCACCAGATGAATAAGGTTTTGTCGATTCATTGTAAAAATGTCTTCCCCTGTTTTTACTTGAGTCAGCTTGATCACTAGAGCTTTGCCCTTTGCTCTCATTCATACTTTCCTTTAAGAAATAAAGTAAAATATCACTTGATATGAAGGCCGTGTTCACACAGAAAACCAAGCCAAGCCATCCAACATGAACTTTAGCACAATAGATGGAGTAGATAGTCGTGATCAGAATTGCTACATGTGGGTAATTGGAAGCTAGAAAAATACCTGCTTATCAAAATGATCACCATATTAAAGCTAGAGTAAATCTATTTGGCAACTCAAAATACTCTTCTCTGAGAAGTGTGAATACATTGATAAAAGGATACAAACCAGAGAAACTAGGAATTATAACCATTGCACTAACTCCAAACTGAAAAAATAATTAGTCGTGTACAACAAAGAAGACAAGATAGTTCATTTTAACCTTGAGAGTAGGAAACTACCTCCAATTAAAACGAATGTCCCTGTGATCCAAAAGCTACCATATGTCCACAACATCAGTGCTCCCAAACTAAACATAATCAATATTCCATATGTATTGCCAAGAACAAAAGCTGCTATACAAGTTATCACCTAAGCCATTCAATCAAATGTCAATCAGAAGCATGTTCACAAAACTGGTTCAAATGAAGCTTACTAAATACCATATATGCCATGCCTTAAATCCAAAAAAAATCTAGCAATAACAGACCAAAAAGACAGAACAAAATGCATACTTCTTCCCTTTGTGAAAGCTCAAGCCCCTTACACTCCTTAGAGAAAACAATCCTGATTTTCCATAAGCGGTAACAATGAAGAGCTTGATATGACCGCGTATGAAAAAGAGAAATAATGGAACTGACACAAGATGATTGGGTGCCGATAGCATCTTCTACTGAGTTCTTGATGGTTATTATTGGAACAATACAAGTTCATCAGACTTGCCTAGTCTCATCAGACTTTCCTAGTCAAAAAGTAAAATATTATTTACATGCCTTTATGGAAGATCCTTAGCCAAATGTTCATGGAATATCATGAGCCAAATGTTAATATAAAAATATAAACCTAACACGTTTAAAACTCTTTTCTGTTATTGAATAGATTTATACATTCAACTTCTCTTCTTCCTTGCATCTCTGCAGCTTAAAATTGGACTCAAAAGACAAAGAAACTGCAACGTTTTATAAAAAAATCCCTGAATGCTCAAAAATATTAGCAAAATATTTTTTTCCCTAAGAACTCTATTTTTGAATGTGGGGCAGATAAAGACATGTCCGACAACCTGGAATAATGCAGTACCACAAATGTAGAAATAACTTTAAAGAAAAGGCTCTCAAGTCAAAAATAAAAGCACATTTAAAATTGTCCTCAGGTTAAATAAAATTGTAACTTACTATGAATAACTATTGCAGTGTCTTAAGCACTGGATATATTGATGTTGAATTTATAATAAAGGTACAGAAGCTTATAATATCTTTCTGATTGAAAACTACCTTGCATTGACATAAGAGTAACTTTGTAAAAAACCTCTCATTGTCACTTAGAGAACAAACACTATATCACTCAAGTTCTAACATTACAAGATTGACAACTGATACAAGGATTAATCTTCCATATGTAAAAACCAACAAAGAGTAAACTTCACCATGTAAACAGTATACTCATCAAATACTGGGAAATGTTGTGATTTTTTATATCCGGTATTATAGTCACATTGTTGTTATATACCCTCATTCGTAGATAAAGAGTATAACCGCTTGTCCTTTCAGTTGAAAGTGTTATAGATGCCAATATTTGCATTTCAAACAATGACACTCCCCAAAGTGGAAGGGAAGCTTTAACTGATCATGACTTGTACCATTCATGGAAGCCAGTGTGCTTCATCATGGGTAAGAAGATAATTTATGAACTTCCTCTAAAGAAATTATGTGCAACAAAGAAAAATATGAATTTTCAGCAAATGTAACCAAGCTGAGATTGTTCACAACAAAGCCGACGAGGGATAAGGTATCAAATAGGATAATTGATTTGTTTCTTTGAAGAAATATTGGATCTCAGTTGTTGCTCAAAAGCATGTACTCAAGCTTCGAAAACATTGCCAAAAAAAACTTTGGGCACAGATCTCCCAACAAGGTATAAATAAGAAACAACCTTGATTAACATGAATCTAAAATTGAAATTTCAATATGTTGCAATGCAGAATAAAATCAAAAAAATTATAATTCAATAAGAAGTTGAGGCTAGCTTCAGATAACGCACCAGAGTAGATAGCACATAAAGAAAGCCCATAATAGCTATGGAACTAAGAAAACTGCACCAAAGTAGCACAAAGAAGGCTGCCATGCCTAAATGAAGGAAAGATCCAATGCCTCTGACACAACAGTTTAGCCACAATATAAAAATCACCAGCCATAACCTTGCAATATTTATAAGGCAAGTACAAGCCACCAGCCAACTGCTTTGTACTCTTGGAACCACATAATTTTTTGCCTGCAATGTGGTTAATTTCAGTGTCAACCACACAGAATTCCACTGTTGGATCCATTCACAACACTGGCTAACAAAGCCACTGCCATCCCTATTTTGTGTCCTGCCAGAGGTCCCATTTTCCTCAATTATGACACTCCCTGGGTACGTAGAATGCACATCTCCATTAGGAGAAGCCACACCTTTGCAAGGCTCACATTCATTTGCCATTGCTATATTTGATCCTGCTACTTTGCCCAGATTGGGTCTATCTCCAGTTCTTCTTTTCTGCTTCCCTTCATCTTCTCCACCTGAATCAGTGAAAGTTTAGGAAGTGAAAAAAAAAAATACATACATACATATATATATATATATATATATATATGCAACAAGAATCGGAAATGGCTACTAGGGTTTGAACAAAAGTAGGGATTACACACATAAGCTTGAATCAATTCATGATTAAGTTGAGTGAGTCATATAGATATAATGTTGTGTGTGTGTAAAGATTTCTAGTAGCCATTTGAAATTTCTGATTCATGCAACAAGAAACAGAAATGGCTACTAAAAAACTTTATATGAATAAGCATTGAACTCTGCCAGTGCAGCCAGGCCAGGGAATGCCCAAAATTTTGGGTATGCCTCTTCAGGAAACAGGAAACTGGCACGAAATTGTATCCAAAACAACAGGATCTTCGGAAACACTTGGATACAGGATCAAAGCATTGAGATACTCCTGGAAACAGTATTGTAAACTTTTTGCAACCTCCATCAACTTCTGGAAACCCTGAGAAAAATGGCTGAAAACTACCAGAAATGTTTCTTGAAATTCCAGCCCATCTCCAACAGTTTCTGGGACAGTAATAGAGAAAGCTTCCAGGATTCAGAGATAAATATTGTTACGTGCAGTGTATGCCGACATGACTGAATTCAATGAGGACGACACGCAGCCATCACAGTAGTATTCTTGTAAGTACTGTTGATCCAGATGAAGCCAGGAAGAAAGAGAGCATTCAAGAAATAATATAAAGCGGTATTTCATTTATGTGTCCTGTTCTTGTGAACAACAAACAATGATACACTAACGTCCAAGAAAATGGATAAAAGTTATTTTTACTTCCTACAGTTTTCAAATACCTCAAAGTTGGGAGAGCATTTTTAACCTGGAATGGCATATTACTAAGCAGTGGCATTGTTCATCAAACTAATAGCTTTCCAAATAAGGTTAGTACCCAATACAGTCTATTGTGGAGTATGTTATATAAAAGCTGATTAGACCATTAACATAGTTTAGGAAGTGGTGATTATAAACTTTGGAAAAAAGGGTAAAATTTAGTCAATTGGCTAAAAATGTAAAAACAGCAACAACCAATAAAGTTATTTCCTGACCTGAATCGCTTCCTTTCGATTGCAAATTTGCCTCCACCCTTCCCTTGCCAATGTTCCCATGCCTTTGTGTTCGGTCCCTAAAACCACTGCTCTGCTTGGCAGAGCTCTCCAAATTTTGAGTTCCCTCTGGACTGGCCTCCATTCCCCTTATCCCTATTATGTGACCAACAGAAAAAACCTACTAACCCCTCAACCTATCAGCTGGCACATCCTTAGGAACCAAAAACCGTCTTCCACCACATCCATTAAAGAACCAATGAATGCAAAGACACCCACCACCCCTCCTACTGCCACAATATCTAGTTGTACCCAACCCTTATTTCTAGGTCAAGGTGTAAAGGTGCCAATTCCCCATAGGCCAATTGCTCCTTTCCCATAGAGCTCCACGTACAACACAGCGACAAGAAACCCATAATGGGTATATGTATCTTCAACTAACAATGAAGATCAATCTTGCCAACACAACTAAAAATACAGTAATGGGTATATGTAACGTCAACACCCAAGAAACTCAACCCTACTAAGACGGGGCCAAAAACACCATAGCTAATGTGTATCTTCAACACACAGAGAGCCACCACCTTTTGCCTTAAACAAAGTTGAAATCTCATACAAATGTCATGGAGTCCAGACCTCCATAAACCAGCTAATCCATGTACCCATTAGTTTCTGAGAGTCCTGGATGGTAGTGGGACATAAATGAATAGCAGTTTGCTAATGCATAAATGAAACCCAATTGTTTATATCAAATCCAAGCTTTCAACAATAGTAAACTGAACAAGCTGTAAGATGAAAAACCTTGGTGTTGGGCAATTATGACTCAAGGTTTTAGCTTTATATGGCAATGGATTGCCGTGGCTGTAAGAGCAACTTTTCTATATTCCCAAAACATACTCGACTACTGAAATTCTGCGTATGTCCTTTGTATTTACTGTTTTGAAATTATATGTATATATGTTATCGTGCACTTATGTGGTATATTCAATGTTTATGCTCGGATTTTTCATATTTATCGGAAAGCCTCCCATTTCTGCAATTTTTTGTTGGTTGTTCCACGATTGGTGAAGAGACTTGAGGAGGGTGAGATGCTCAAGACCAATTTTTTAATTTTTCTTGTGTTCCAGAAGCATTTCTTTTAGATGGTCGAAAATGAGGTAATGCTTAAAATTCTTATAACAAGATTCTTGTTGTATGATACATATTTTGATGCCTTTTGTCTTTTATGTAGAATATTTGGCATATGGCATAGCTTCTCTTCTTTTTCCAAATTGATAATGAAAAAGAAAGTAAATTAAAGAATAAAATCTTTTTTACAGAAATTAAGGTAAATAATATAAATATTTAAATTTTATTTTAGATAAAAAGAATTGGCATATACAAAGATGTAATTAATATAAATGAAATATGCATTTCTTTTAAAACGTCAAAAATGAAGTAATATTTAAGATTATTATAAAAAAAAAATATTGTTGGGTAATATATATTTTGATGCCTTTTGCCTTTAAGGATGAAGTTTTAATATATTTTTTTAATTTTTCTATATTAACAATTGGAAAGGAAAATAAACAATTCTTTCAAAATGAAAGAAGAATAAAATCCTCTTTACATAAATTTAGGGTAAATAACATAAATATTCAAAATTTATTTTAGATAACAAGAATTCGGGTGTAGAAAGGTGTGAAAATGCAAATGAATTAAATGCTTTGAAATTTGAATAAAACAATAAATGTATTTAGTTAGAAATTTGTGACAAATGATATAATATGATTTGCCAATAGTACATAAATGTCATTGAAGATTAAATGAAAACTTTAGAATCGGTGAATGTTATATTTATCGCTATAAGTCATGTTTGTGACTTATGGATTTGATCTCGCAAGTATGGATTTGATCTATCTCACAGAACTAATATGGGCTCATAGATTTGATCTTTGCAAACTTTCAAAATGTGGCTTTCAACTGGCCTTAATGCCCTTACTTTCAAACTAATAATGTTTCTTGATGGTTTGCACATGGAAAGAATAATTACTTTCCTTCTATCAAAACATATAAGAATACCAATTCAAGGACTAGATAAAGACCAAAGACAACACTCTTAAACATGTGAGATGTCCTACATGCTTGTGGAATGCAAATTCTTTGATAAATGCTTCTAATAATGCATGCTAGTAATATAATAGCTCTAGGATGTGATAACCAATTCTAAGATGAGATATCTAAAATGAACTAAGACTACTCCTTCAAATGCAATGCCAAGGGTCAAACGAAACACTTTTGCACCTTAATTCGACACACAACTACCACAAAGAAAGGTAACTTGTTGACCCCAAATATGTTACAACCCAAGTTGCAAACTTGAGATTTACTAAGATTTTCACCATTTTTTCCTAATACAGCTATCAATTAATTGAGAAAGTTAATTCATAAATTAATTTAAGAACACTTTACCTATTATTTTTGTTTATTGTAAAAAAACATAGCTCTTTTTCTTTGCTAGAGTTGCATTCTAAAGTTTAAGAATTTGTGATGAAAGAAAAGAAATTCCAAACTTGGAATAATATAATAACTTAGTGATTTACACAACCATACTTTTCAAATTTAAGGATCACCCTTAGCATATACTCTTTGCATTTTCATTTAACATATAGCAACCCCACTATAATGAATAACTTCCCCATTTTGAATTCAATTAAGACAAAAGGAAGAATAATACTTATACAAGTAGGTATTCAAACATATATTTACTTTCAAATGTATATTAAATCAAATTTCCATAATAATGTAAAAATAAAATAAAATCAACAAACAAAGTTCTTTAACTTAACAATATAAGAGTTTTTATAGATTACTTAATTGAAATTAGATTGTCAACATTGCACTTCAAATTTAAAGGATAGATTTATACTACAAGTAACTATAGTCACCTAAAATGTATTCTCGCATGTTAAGCTAATGTTGTCATCACATCAAATTCATCTCGTATCTCTCCTTCAAATATTAATAAAATAACTCACACTTATTTAATTAATCTAATTATTCCTCAATCATTAATTAAATAAATCATATTTATTTAATTAATTAATTCAATCATTCTTCTCATGTCAATTAAATAAATCATGTTTATTTAATTTATCTAATCATTCCTCTGATATTAATTAAATAAAATTTATTTGATTAATTAATTTAACCTTTTGTCTAATATTTTAGCATTAATTAAATAAAACACGTTTACCTAATTAAATCAATCATTCTCCCAACATTTCCCACAAATTAAATAAATACATAGTATTTATTTAATCAATCTAAATTCTCACTCATCATTAGTTGAGTAAATAAATCAAGTTCATCAACTAATTAATTATTTGCATATTCCTCCACCACTTTGTTTAAAATTGTAGACACTTAAATTTGTCCATGTCTTGACCATCACCTAGTCGATACTTTACTAGAGACATCTTGTAACATTTTGTCCTAATCCTATCCTAATCACCTAGACAATTAATTAAATAAATCCTATTTATTTAATTAATTTCCCTTTCACATGTTCCAATTAATCAAATTAAAATTTTGAATTAGGCCCTCACCTTTCATCACATTGCAACACATGTCACATACTACATTTTCCATTTAATACACTTCACATGTCAAACTAATTCAAATAAAAAATTTGAATTAGGTCTCCTTTATTCTCCTTCGCACACTTGTCACATGACTACAACTCCTCATGGAGTGGAAAACCCTATTCGATCCTAGCCATCCACATCGTTGAAAATAACTTTCAATCTCAACCATCAATTCAAATCAGTCACTTCCTATAAATCAACCTCTCACAAGCCATTTGATAATCTAGTTTTTGAGTAGCCTCATGTTGTCGAAATGCCATTAGAGTCTTTCATGATCGAGTTTTCAACCATCCTTATGCTGTCGAAATGCCATTAAAGTCTTTCATGATCTAGATTTTGAGCACCGTTATATTGCTAGAATAAGCAACCAACATTCCTCCCATATTCAACCTTCGAAATCTTGCATGCCTATGCGAGGTTGAGGAGAGCAATGGAGATAAACCAAGCATATAGTGGAGATTCGATTTGCATTTGCTTTGTTGTTTTGATTTTCATGCTATCTTGTACTCTATTATGCTTGTTAGGGTTTGATAGTTTGTTGTTTATGATTCAGACCTAATTTTTACCCTAACTACATTTGATGAACCCAGCGTGAAACTTGCAAATCTAACATTTTTTATCAATTTCTAAAAATTAGTTTTTGCAGGTGACCTCCTAGCCTGAAATGGACCTCACTGTTGAGTCTGGTAGGCCTCGTAGGTGAAAAATGACATATAACACTTGATTTTTCATTGCAGGAAAAAATTTGAATTTTTTAGCTCGGCCCCTGTCATAGGGTCGTACCGTACAGACGCGTACGACCTCTGCGCAGGGGTCTTCGGTTGAGTTTTCATTTCTGGCTGATTTTAGGTAGCTAACATGTTTGAGTTGCAGGTTTTATTTCATCTATGTTTGCATGTGTTATTTTGCAAGTCTAAAGAAATCATGAATCGATCGCCTGGGCCAAAACCCTAAGTTCAAATCTCTCGTTGTCTGGGTTTCTACTCTCCCACCAATGCTCGGCCCTCTGCTAAACTTGGCCACTGCCTTAGGTTTTCTCATCATTGCAGATATACCCTAACCACCTTACAATCTCCTGGTCGCCACCTGGTCTTAAACAGTTGTCAGTTACTGCTTAACCCTAAACTTGCTAAACTGTCACCTATCAGAAACCCCCAAATCTTCAGTGCAATCTATCCCTACTGACCAATCTACATTAAAGCTTTGTTACCCTTCATTTACCCCTTTTGTCACCGCCTGTTCACTACTTTAAGCACCTTGTCACCTCCTCCTTCATAGACTATCGACATCCTTTGTTGGCCCCATCATAAACCCTCATAACCAACCATCAACTCCTCTTCACAGACCACATTCCCTGTGGTCACCTTTTTACATCCTCCATCGCCACCATTTTTGTACCCGTCACCACCATTGGTGGTGACAAAATCCATGTTGCTACTTGTGTTTTCTCCCCGACGTCGCTTTCCACTGTTCCCGTCCTCTGTCGCCACTCTAGAAACCCTTCACCACTCATAAATCCTTCAATCTATGCCTTCCACCTTAGCTAAACCCTAGATACCACACATTTGAAGACTCTCTACCGCCCTCTTCATGCCTCATAGTAACTACTCACTAAACAGCTAGTCATTGTCCCCGCCTCTAGATCTCCACCACCGAAAACCTTGACCTCGACCTCCATTTTTCCCTTAAACTTCCATTGACCATGCTTTAAGACTTGTCACGGCTCTAAAGAATCTCGGTTGCCTTCTTTAAAATCATTCTCTAAAACCATCTGCATCGCTTGCTGACCCCACGCGGCTTCCACTTTTGGGTCACGGTCACATCCGTGACCAAAGGGCCGAGAGGTCTATAAGCCCTCGGCGCCCCTTTTTTATTTTTTCTTTTCTCTGCCTCTAGTCATATGGACGACCAGGGGTGCCCCTTCAAATAGATTACCCAAATAGACTACCAGACTTAGCCGTCCAATGTGACCAAATCCGACATAGCTGTTAGTGGTTAGATGTAAACTATCAGCTTGACCCCTCTTCCTCCTAGGAGCAGATTTTTTCAAAGTGTCATAACTTGGGCATACGGGGTCAAAAATTCACAAACAAGGACTCGTTGGAGAGGTAACTCAGCGAGTTTCGCAATGGTGCAAGTTTCATCATGTGATTGTATTATTTTCAGCACTTTTTTCTATCAAAGTCAACCTTTCTTTTAAACTTCAAACGCATATAACTTTTGCAAAATTGATCCGTTTTTCACAAAAAAAAATTTAAACTACATAGAATTTCATCTACAATCTACTCATTCGATTCATTTTCCTATCACTGTTCATCTACAATAGATTTTATCATATTTCCTCTTTTCCATCATAACACATTTCTATGCAAGTTTACTTGTTCTTTCTTGGTTTTCGTGGCTTGTAGGTGATCATATGGAGCTATAGCAGCATTTGCATTAGTCACAGCGGTAGATTGGAAAGCAAAAATATTTAGGTGCACTCCATTCATCTTTCATCTCTTTTCATTTCTTCATAATCATTATTTGCAAACACACTTCAATTCGGGCATTAAAACAAACTCTTGTCTTCAATCACATCGAAATTGGGCATAAAATGAACCGTTGTCTTCCATCACACATTTTGACTTGGGATTAAAAAGAGCAAGTGCTTGCATTGTTTGGTGAACTTAAGTGAGATTAAAGGTGTGTATTCTCTTCTCATGTGCTTCGTGTGAATTTGAGAATCAAAAACACCTCTCATCCTTTCATTTTCACACCACACATTTCATTTTTCTAAGGGAAATTAACAAGTGCAAGTGTGAATCAAGTGTGTGTGTGTGTGTGTGCTCTCTCCTCGCACCACAAGGTGATCTTGGAGATCAAAAACACCCACTTGGTTTTCTTTTGTCATACCCTTCCTAGGAGGCCTTCTTGGAGACACACCACTCCAAGGGACAACCTCAACTCTAGCATTCTGGTGGAGTATAAAAAGTGAGGTGTGAATTGAAAGACACCCTCTTTGGAAGTTGAAATCTCGTCACTTTTGGCTAAGCCCCAAAAAACTTTATACCTTTGGGAAGTGAAGGTGAAGGGTGGGTTACCCCTTTCTCCTAGCTGTGTGGCACTATTTCACTTTCATTTCACGGAATTGGGCCCCCTGTACCTTGAGTATATTAGGGACATCCTTAGTCAACTTGTGCAACCTAAAGTAAGACCAATTTGGCCACACCTACCTGACTAATCTTAGGGTTGTTGATGTGTCTTCAAGTGCTTGCTAAATCATCATCACATTCTTCAAAATTTCAAAGTCAAACTTGCTTATGTGTCTTGTGTGTGTGATTCATGTGTATACATGTGTAATCATTTGTTTGCAAATTGCCAAATCAAGTTATAAACATAAACACCTAAACAAATCATTCCACATCTTCCAATCAAATTCATCCTAATCATTCTATCCTAATCATTCCCAATCATTACACATCATCATCTTCTAGTCCAATCAATTTCATCCTTGTCATATCCTAATCACTCCACATAATCATCATCCTAGTCCTAGTCAAACACTTGTCAAAATGGTCTTAATCCTTAGCAAGCCTAATCCTAATCACAAGCTCAAACTCATACTTAGAGGAGGCCCTCCCTCTAATCCCAATGATGAAACAAAGTCAAAACCTAAGCTCATACTTGGAGGAGGCCCTCCCTCTAATCCTAATAATGAAACAAATCCAAAGCCCAAGCTTATACTTCAAGGAGGCCCTTCCCCTAATCCTAATGATGAGACAAAACCAAAGCCCAAGCTTATACTTTGAGGAGGCCCTTCCCCTAATCCTAATGATGAGACAAATCATAAGACAAATCTCATACTTAGAGGAGGCCCCCCTTCTAATCCTAACGATGAGGACAATGCAAAACCCAAAATCATACTTCGAGGGGCCCCCCCTCCTACTTCTAATGATGACAAGAATCATGTTGCATACCTTTCCGAACAAGACAAAATGCAAAGACTTAAACACATGTGTGATACCATGCCCACATTAGAAAACAAGGTCCTAGCACCCCAACTACAAGACCTCATTCAAACACTTCACCAAACACCCCAACCCCTAGACCAACAAACCATACAATGATTCCAAGACATCATTCAACAATATCAACGAATACAATCACCTCAAATACAACGCCTCCTAGTCCAAGCCCACCAATTCATAGCCACTTGTCAAATCCAACAAACACAACCACAATATTCATTTCAATCCTATGTGTCATCCCCCTCCACTTCATACCAACCTAGTCCATCCATATGCCAAGTCAATGCTACATTAACCAATCACACTTCTTCCCATGTGTACCAACATTCATATCCATCCACATCACAACAAGAACAGGTGATCTTAAGTCACCCTTTGAAACAAGATCAAATGCCTTCAAGTTCTAATGCTACCTTTGACAAGGGGAATATCACTCTAGCTTGTGGGCCCTATAAGTATATTATACCGCCATCCAATCAAATGCCTATCCTAAAGCCACCATGTTCTAGTCCTAATCCATTGGTCCCTCCACCTTCTAATCCATCGAACCCTTCATTACCGCCACCATCATCTAATCCTCCATCAACCTCATGTCCTAAGTTCAAATGTTACAAAAGTAAATCTATGGGGTCATCCAAACCCACCAATCCATTTGACCCTCCATCTAATCAAAGTTCAAACCCTAATCCTACAACACCTTCCATCCCTTTTATCCCTCCACCATCGGACCTATCCACTCCACCTAGTCCTAATCCTAAGCCTTCACCTTCCTCCCTCATTACCCATTCATCCACCCATCCACTTACAAAGGATGTGATCCAAGGGCTACTAGCAAGGAATCAATCATCACCATGTCATCAAAGTCCTATCCTTAAGCCTACCAAGGAACCTTCTAACACCGTGTCCATTCCTACAACCCCTTCATATAGTCCACAACCCCTTGAACCTATTCAAAAGTCTCCCCACATGAGCTCAAGTCAACCTCCATCATGCTCTCATGTGGTTGACCATCAAGAACATTTCAAGCCTCTCCAAGAGCCTTCCACTTCCACTTCCATTCAAGCAAGTCAAGAGTTATGTCAAGGGTATAATCTAAAGCATGTGGAAACATCAAGCCCTCATTCTAATCAAGATCAAATCACTTTCATTCAACCTATCCATAACATGTATCTTTTCCATGATCAAGACATTATTCATGATGAAGAACCTATCCGTGAGCAACTTGATCATATCCATAACCCCACAACCATTCATAAGAAAGATACCCAAGACTTGCATACTCCATCTAATGAAAGTCTCATTGACCTACTTGAGCATTCACCCCATTTCATGGTCTTCCTTTGAAGCAAAGAAACTTCTCCCTTACTCCATGATCCCACATTATCCACTTGTCATGATGAGACACATGCCTCCTAAGCAAACATAGAAGATCAAACCAATAACTTGGATCCTAACGAGCATAATCAAGATCCTAATGATCCTTCCACATCCACTATCAACCACATTCCAAATCCATCATATCCCATTGGTCTATCCACCTTCATCCATGAATGTTCCTCCTTAGGACAACAACAACCTTTGTCCACCACCTCACCTTCTCCATCCAATAACGAGCTCAAGTCTAGTTCCCAAAACACACCTAGTCCCATAGTCCATCGGATACTCCAAAACATCCACTATCAAGGTAAAGGCCTAGGCCTCCATGAATGAGGAATTTTGAAGCCCATCCATGTCAAAGTCCCTCCACATTCATATGGACTTGGATATAAACCCCAAGGTAAATAATCTCAAGATGTTGGTATTTCCTTCATTCCTCCTAAATCTACCACTTTCCATCATAAATCCTATCATATTCCCAAAACATATGTTGTCATTCCACCTCCATTGTCCTACAAATCCAAAAAGCATGTGACCATACACCTCCCACCATCCATTTTACCTCCACTACTTCCAACTCCTAATATACCTCCATCCAATTTACCTCCACTTCTACCAATGCCTAATATCCCTATTATCCATAGATTCCCTCAAATTCCTAATCATGACCAACAAATGCACACATCATCTAAACAAGAAGCTTCCACCCATTCCATGGGATTCAAAAATAAACATTTGGATGCCTCCTTTCATAAAGCCAAAAATTCTAAGGATCCTCATACCTTAGGACATCAATTCAAAATATCAAAGCAAAATACATTCAAAAAGCTATCCAAGCCCATACCTCCAAAAATAAAAGTCAAAAACTAAAATGGTTTGGGGCCCTAAGAAAAAAATCAAGCCAAATGAAGCATCCACATCTCAAAAATTCCAAAAATCCCATTCCATTCAAAAGTTTCAAATTCCTTCATCCCACGAGCAAAGCAAAAGTCATAAAAATACTAAGTCTATGTGCGTACCTAAATCACTAAATCGACCATCTCCTAAGAAAACATATCCATTGCTTCTTACACCTCCCCCAAATCAAAATCTTCAATGTTTATCACGGTGTGCACAGCCGTTGGTCATGATTCCTTTCTATACCTCCATCTCCCCATCATTCATCCACTATCCTGCATATCTCACCCATCACCTCCCCATGGTCCATACTTTTACATAAGTCTTTCATCCATGCTTTTGCATAAGCCTTTCATAATCCACTATCCTTCCCTGCATAATCCACTATCCTTCCATCCATAATCCACTATCTACCTACTCCACCTCTCTTTCATGCATTCCCTACCAACATCTATGAGCATAATGACACTTGACATGGTCCATGTGATGACATTCCTCTCTAATGGGACTATCACCTTTCATGGAACTAGACACTTGAGTCCCTCCTTTCATATCCACCCATCCCATAAAAATAAAAATAAAAAGTCAAAAAAAAAATCAAAATAGTAAAGAGAAATCCCTTCATCCAACAGTGAAAACCACCCTTGGTGGTGCCTTGGATAAGTACCATGATGAAAACCTGACAAGCAGGCGTCATGTGTAGGTTGATCTTCTATGTCACTTACACTTGGGGGCACCTTGTCTCATCCAACATATCATTTTCATCATATCATTTCCCATCCTATCCTACCATACTTAGCCATCACATACATACACCTATCCTATTGGGTCCACTCATCCTCATCTTCCATTCCTCTTTTGATCTTGATAAAGATATGGGGGCAAAATGTTGACAAATGTTTTGGATATCTCTTAATATACCTCGTCCCTTTCAAACCAATCATATCATTATCCTATTTTCATAGGCTTTGTCATGAAAAATCCTAAGTATTGCACCTAGAATGGGGCATGTTATTCCTATGCGACATAATCTTTGGAGATCACATCCTTGCTCTCTTATGCGTACATCCATCCATTCCATCCTATCGCCCACCCTTTTATCCATTCATCCAATCCCACCTACCTCCTTGCACCTAGATTGGTTTTCCCTTGTCATTGGTATCTAGCACAGAGGCTATCCAAATTGTCATCCAATGCCATCCAAAACATTCAAAAAATCCAAAAAAATTAAAACATGCAAAAAATACAAAAAAAATAAAAAATATATTCAAAAATCCAAAAAAAATCAAAACATATTCAAAAATCCAAAAAAGTAATCACAACATTTCAAAATCCAAAAAAATCAAAACATTTCAAAATACAAAAAAATCATCATCATCAAATCAAAATTCCAAACAATAAACTCAAATGCAAGTCATCCTCAATCCATACCAATCAAGCTAATCAATCTTGCCAAATTATCCAATTGCATCAATGGTCTTGATCCTAATCTTGATGTAAACCTAATCAATCAATCAATCAATCACTTAATCAAATCCTGGTGTCGATTCGCATGGCCAACAACACTACTATCAACCATATCAATTGTCTTATACAAGATGTTGCATCGTCAAAACCAGACCAGGCATCTTATACGACATGTTTCATTTCCTAAAACCAGACACAACAATCACCATCATCAATCAATTAATCAATTAATTAATCATTGGTTTATAACTTGACAGGGGCAATACCATGCTTGTTTTTGAATCATTTGTCCATGCTTGCTTGCTTGCTTGTGTGTGTTATCATTTTCATCTTGTATTTGTATCCCAGCCATATCATTTTCAACTAATATTCATATCTTGTGTATGTTGGAATAGTTTTTTGCATTAACCTTTGCATCTAAGGTCATATCATACCTATTGTGCATTAGGACTTTAATGCTCTAAGTTTTCTTCCTCATACATTAGACAAGGTTGTATTATGCTGGTGCACAAGACACGTCATCACCTTGGTCCTTATACCTTGGTGCATAATGTCTAGTGCTATATCAAACTCCATGGTTGTTCACCTTCATTGCAGCATAATGTATCATTCGTTTCTTCTATCCATTTCCTCATCTTTCTTCCTTAACCAATCCATTTCATTTCGAGAGCCTACCCGTGTTTGTCCAACCTACCTATCCTCTCAAGGGGGCATCATCATCCTATATTTACATCATCATCCTTTTCCTCTATCCATACCTTAGCTTCTTTGAAATGATGTTACTCGACACAAATCTCATCATCTTGAACATCATCTCAAAGAGGGGCAAAATGTAGACACTTAAATTTATCCATGTCTTGACCATCACCTAGTCGATACTTTACTAGAGACATCTTGTAACATTTTATCCTAATCCCATCCTAATCACCTAGACAATTAATTAAATAAATAATTTCCCTTTCACGTGTTCCAACTAATTCAAATTAAAAAATTGAATTAGGCCCTCGCCTTTCATCACATTGCAACACATGTCACATACTACATTTTCCATTTAATACACTTCACATGTCAAACTAATTCAAATAAAATATTTGAATTAGGTCTCCTTTATTCTCCTTTGCACACTTGTCACATGACTACAACTCCTCGTGGAGTGGGAAACCCTATTCAATCCTAGTCGTCCATGTCATTGAAAACAACTTTCAATCTCAACCATCAATTCAAATCAATCACTTCCTATAAATCAACCCTCTCACAAGCCATTTGATAATCTAGTTTTCGAGTAGCCTCATGCTATTAAAATGCCATTAGAGTCTTTCATGATCAAGCTTTCAAGCAACCTTATGTTGTCGAAATGCCATTAAAGTCTTTCATGATCTAGCTTTTGAGTATCGTTATGCTGCTGGAATGAGCAACAAACATTCCTCCCATATTCAACCTTCAAAATCTTGCATGCCTATGTGAGGTTGAGAAGAGCAATGGAGATAAACCAAACGTAGCATGGAGATTCGGTTTGCATTTGCTTTATTGTTTTGATTTTCATGCTATCTTGTACTCTATTGTGCTTGTTAGGGTTTAATAGTTTGTTGTTTATGATTCAGACCTGATTTTACCCTAACTACAAAAATAAACAAAGTCAACTTGCACAAGGCTCCAAAAATGACCTTTTCAATCTTCACCCTTCACTCAAATCAAAAAGATCTTCACCCTTTATCTTCCTCAATCCTTGTCTTATTCATGTGCACCTATCCTAAGCTTCCACTTGTAAGCTTATCATTTCCCCATGCAAATGGGTTAAGCTCCACCCTTCAATGTACAAGATCAAATCTACACGATCCATGATCCTCATCCAAATCTATAAATCTCTCACCTCTCAAGCCATTTTCATAGTTCAAGTTGGATGCATAGCAAGGTCATGTTGCAGGAATTCTCGAGCAACCACATTTCTCTCTCCAACAACAACACCTCTTAAGCATATCTAAGGCATCAAGGCTTTGTTTTGGTGACAAATTTGTTATATTTCCATCATTATTTGTGTTCCTTAGCTCAATTTGAGGTGTTGTTAGATTTGAAATTAGGTTCTTTGTATGCATAAACTAAATGAAACTTTTGCAGTTGTAGAGGAAGCCTCTCCTGATATTGAGAATGTCAAGGTAAGTTCCATTACTAATTCCTTCAAAAACCTTTCCATTACCAATCTTTTTAACGAAACCTCCATTTACACCATTGACCTCCAACTCACATACCCTAAACTTATCAATTGGGACCAACAAGGTTCTTTGTCTTTAGACACGTTTCAGAACAACAAAGCTATTGCCAAACTCATGGGGCTTTAAGATGGTATCCCAATAGAAGATCACAAGAAAGGTATTTAAATAAACCTTGATTTTGTAGCATACTTTGGGGAGTGGGCCAAGTTCCTTAGCCAAACAATTCAAAATATTCAAAAAATCAAAATAACAAAAAAATAAAATTAAAGTCTCCTAGTGAAAACCTCACTGAGGTGCTATAGTACATAGAAAAAGAAATAAAATGATGTGTATGTCAATGAAAACCTTTCTAAGGCATCAATAAATGAGGAACTCAACCTACCCCTTGCATCTCTACATTGGTGGGACAAATCTACTATCTTGGTTGAAGATACTTTGAAAATCAACCTTGGGATAGAAGATAAATAGAAAATCACTTATCTTGCAACTACCGTGGGGTTGGAAGAAAAAGAAGTTATCACCTCTATCCTCAAGGATTTGCCAAATATTTTTTCTTGGTCATATGCTGATATGCTTGGGTTGGACGTGTCCCTTTTTGGTTCATCATCTGGTAGTGCACCCTAATGCTAAACTAGTTAAGCAGAAACTCAAAAAGATGTATCCCAAGATCACTCTTCTAGTTAAGGAAGAACTGTAGAAACTCCTAGAGGTTGGCTTCATTAGATTGACTATCCTAAATGGATCTCCAACATCATTCATATCAGCAAGAAACCTTACGGCATTCGCATATGCACTAACTTATATGACCTTAACAAGGCATATTTGAAAGATGACTTTCCACTGCCGAATATTGTCATGATAATCAACCTCACTACAAGTTACAAAATATTATCCCTCGTGGATGCATTCTATGGCTATAATGAAATATCAATTGCTTTGGAAGATCAACATAAAATAACTTTTACTACTCCCTTGCATACTTGTTGTTATCAGGTCATGCCATGTAGATTAAATAATGTTGGGCCCACCTATCATAGAGTAATGACAGTAATATTCCATAACATTTTGCATGACATCATAGAAGATTATGTGGATGATCTCTTAGGCAAGTCAAAACACAGAGAAAAACACCCATAAGTCCTCCAATGCATCTTCCAATAGCTATGGGAATACAAGGTTCACCTTAATCTGAAGAAGTGTGTATTGGGGTCACATCAGGAAAACTATTGAGCTTCATTATCTCTCGACAAGGTATAGAGATGAATCCCACCAAGGTCTCAGCAATCACATAAATTCCTTTGTCAAAGAATCTCAAGCAACTTCGTATCCTCAAAGACAAGATTCAGGCTATCCACAGGTTCATTGCACAACTAGCTAATAAATGTCAACCATTCTCTCACCTCCTTAAGAAAAATACATGTTTTCATTAGGATGAGTCTTGTTAGAAGGATTTTGATCAACTTAAAGAGCATCTCGATACTTCATTTATGCTCATAGAACCAACTACAAATAAACCATTGATACTCTACATCTTTGCTACATAAGTTACCTCGGGGGTACTCCTAGCACAACATGACAAAAAGGGTAGTCTACTATATCAATCAGACCTTGATCGCCGCATATGAACTCAACTATAGAACCATGGAATTGGCATGTTTGGCCATTATCTTTGTCTCATAAAAGATAAGACGTTCTACATGCTCAATCATCACACTAAACTCGTTTCCAAAATTGACCCACTTAAGTATCTTCTATCTAGAGTTTCCTTAATAGGAAGAATGGCTAAATGGTTAGGATACTTAGTGAGTTAAACATTGAGGATGTGGATCACAGAGCAAATAAAGGACAATTAGTAGCAAATTAGTTGGCCACCATTGATCAATACTCACCCATTAATCATGGACTTTCTTAACAAGTCTATCTTGTATCTTGAAGAGCCCCCCACCTAGAATCTCTACTTTGATGGCTCGTTCACTAGTCGTAGCTCGGGGTAGGAATCTTATTTATTACAACACAAGGGGATCTTATCCCTACAGCTTGTTGACTTGATTTTCCATGCACCAATAACATTCTAGAGTATGAGGCATTACTTACAGGCCTAAAAATAGTAGTGCAGTGGAATATCTGATAGCTATTCATCTATGGCGATTCCCAACTCATCATCAGACAAGTCAATAATGAATACCAAACCAATGATGATAAACCCATTCCCTATAAACAAATGGTCAATAATTTCAAACAAAACTTCATACACATCCAGTTTGAACAAGTTAGTCGCCTCAACAATAGAGCAAAAAATGCAATGGCCACTATTGGTTCCCTTCTGGAGTTGCTGCAAGATAGTTGATAGTGTAAATTCTTGGTTGAACAACTCCTACTACCTACTTACGACATCCCCACTGTTGAAGTAATATGCAAAATTTTTGGTCCCAATTCCCCCAAGTATCATGACATATATACTTATCTCCATGACCAAAACCCTTCACCTAACCTTTCACATAACTAATGAAAGTCATTTCTCCAATACTCATTATGCTTCACTCCCCTTGGTAATACCTTATATCAAATGGGTTATGACAGTGCCTTACTATGATGTCTAAATTTGAAAGAGGCCAACCTCAAAATCAAAGAAGTCCATGAAGGTATTTGTAGAGCCCACAATACTAGTACGGTCCTGGCTAAGAAGTTACTCAAAACAGGTTACTATTAGCCTACCATGGAAAAATATGCATGCTAATATATCAAGAAATGTGTAGCCTATTGGCAACACAGAGACCTTGTTCATGTACCATCTCAAGCATCGTAGTCAATCACAACTTCGTAGTCCTTTTCTACATAGGGTCTTGATCTCATTAGCAAGATTAACCTGTCCTCCTCCTATAGACACAAGTTCATCATTACCACCACTAAGTATTTCACCGAGTCGGTTAAAGTCAATCCACTCACTTATACCACCGACCAGCAAATTTCTAAGTTCATCCTCCATAATATCATCTGTTATTATGGCATCCCATTCTCCATTATTATAGATAATGGAAAATCCTTTAAAAATCATGAGGCCCACACCTTGTGCAAGCAATTTCATATCAAACATCACTATTCCACTTTGTATTGCCCACAAGGTAACAATCAAGTAGAGGCATCTAACAAAACCCTAATCAAAAGTCTCAAAAAGATTTCCAATGATGTTGGCCATGATTGGCATCTCCAAATCAATCCCACCCTATGGGTCTACCATACTAGTATTTGTATGACCGCAAGCACCACTTCCTGTTCCCTGGTCTTCAAATCAAAAGCCATCTTGTTGATTGAGATTGAACTGCCATCGTTACGTATCTCTTTGCATGAACTCATAGATGATGAAGAATATAGAGTTGCATGCTTGCATGAGCTTGAACTACTTGATGAGAGATGCCTTAATGCCTTGAACCATTTAAAATCACATCAAAACCAACTTCATTGCAACTACAATAAAAATATCAAGACTCAAGAGTTTGACGTTGGTGACCTTGTCCTTAAGGAGAATCAAAGAAACACCAATCAAGATCATGAAAAGAAAGGATAACTTGAACCTAATTGGTTGGGTCCTTATGTTATCATTACCAAATATGGGTAAGGAGCTAGAATAACCCATGAACATAGTGCACCTCAAGCACTTTCATGCCTAATTTACAACACTTCAACAATCATAAAATCTAGAAAATATTAAAAAATATAAAAAATTCGAAATAAAGAAAAAAATCATCCTCTAGTGAAAACCATCCTATGGCACCTTGGGTAAGTGTCGTGATGAAAACCTACTTGTAGGTGTCATGTAAAAAATGGATTCCATTATCTCCTAGTACTCTCTACCTATCTCATCCCATCTTCGTCTTATCATCCCATTCCCATCATTCCTTCCCCATTGTTGACTTTGTCACATGTTGAGGGTAGTATATTGTGTTATGCTTTAGAAAGCACCTTTTGAGGTCCTCCCATTTAAATGGTATCATGATGTATGTCCATTAGCATTCCAAAAGTAATACCTGTAGTGCCTTCTATCCAGGCATCTTTGGGAAAAGCATTGTACCTGGCAATATTGAGATCTCCTTGTAACATTTTACAAGCAACATCACAAATAACTGCACAAAAGCTCCACAACAACCCCACACCAAAAATAAAACCAAAACTTCTACCTACCAACATCAATGCACATCAATTGAATCCTTGTCATCATGAGATCCTTATTCCATCATCCTATCATCGCCTTTGCGGTGTTAGGAATATAAGGTAAAACCACTACAAATGGAATATGAAAATAAGTCTACAAATCTAAAATTAAGACTTAATGTTCATGAAAACCCATTCATCCAAATATTGCTTAACTATAGAATGCCAAAAGGATATTATAGAATTAAAATCAACAACATATGAAATGAGAAATGCCATGAAAACATCACATAACACAATATATAACATGGAGAACCCTTTTAAGAAAAAAATTGACCAAGGAAAAGAGGCCAAGATTGCATTATCTTCAATGCAAGAGTACAATGCAATAATCTTCCTCCAATCCTTTCGTGTCTTTAATCTGACAACACTTGTGTACTTGTGAAACTCACAATACTTCTACCTCCTCAAGCATCTATCAAATAATACATTACATACTTCTTGGGAATACAAGAGATATGGCATCCAAGCTTGGGCGAATTCCAATGCCTCATCTTAAGAATTTAGTCAACATGTTAAACATAGCCTCTTACAACTTAGATTACAACATGTCACAACTGACTAAAATTAACTCTCCATTTTCAACACCTAGTTTGTCATAAATTGCCTTGAAATAGGAGATGCTCTTACAACATGTCCTTGATTGACAATAGTTATACAAAAATTCCTTCTTACACGTGCCATAACAACCCAAGAATAGTCAAACCAATTTGGGTGCCTAGTTTAACTTTATTACCAGTTTACATCCCAAAGTAAAAGATGCTCTAACCGATAAATAGTAAACCACTGCTAGTAAATAATTATTTATTATTTTCAGTAAATAATTAATTATTGTACTAGTAAAAATTAATTATCGTTGTCGATGAATCTATCATCCCTTATTAATGCATTTACAAACAATATTTACAATAATTAGATGACATAGGATTTACAAGGTTGATGGCACCTTAATCCTAACATCCTCCCATTTGATATCATACATTGTAAATACATCCATAGGAAAAGCAAAATGAATTAAGCAAAAGATATGAGGCCTATGGCCACCTTGCACTAAGATAACTTTTTAGTGCTTACAGGCTTGGTAAAAAAATCTACAACATTTTCCCGAGTGTCAACCTTCCTCAACACAATCTGTCCATTTGCAATCATTTCATGAACAAAGTGGTATTGTACATGCACAAGTTCTATTCGAGCATGATACTTAGGATTCTTCGCTAAACAGATTGCACTCTGACTGTCACAATCAATTTGAATTGTCTTGCAATCAAAACCAAAACCTACACACAGGCTTTGTAACCAAACTACCTCCTTTGAGACATGGGTAGTAACCATATACTCTACTTTGGTGGTGGATAAAGAAACCATGGGCTGCCTTTTACTCATCCAACTCACTGCACCACCAAACAAAGTAAAAACATAGCCACTAGTTAACATCCGACTATCCAAATCACTAGCCCAATCTGAATCAACAAAGCCCTATATGTCTAATGTCTTGTCCACACTATCAATACCAAAATAAACCAAATAATAATCAAAAGTACCACACAAATATCTAAGTATCCTCTTCACATAATTCCAATGTTCTCTACTAGGGTTAGACATAAACTTGCTCAATACTCCCATTGCTCGAGCAATATCTGACCTAGTGCAAATTATTGCATACATTGGGCTATCAACTGCACTAGCATATGACAAGTTAGACATATCTTCAAAATCATCTTCACACTTGGGACACATATCTAAAACAAGCTTAGTCCCAATTGGTAAAGGAATTCTAACTAGCTTATATTCTTGCATATTAAATCCATGCAAAATAGTATCAACATACTTTGAAATAACCAAAGATTTATGTGTTCACGATCCCTCCTGATTTTCATTCCCAATATGTACCTTGCTACCCACAGATCCTTCACATCAAATGTTCCTAAAAGTTGAGCTTTCAACCCACTAATTATACCCTTGGTGTTACTGAAAAACATTGTCCTCCACATACAAGGCAACAATTAGTATATGATCATCAATACATCTAATGTAAATACAGTGATCCTCTTCGCTTCTTACAAAACTCAACTTTAACACAATGAATCAAATTTTTGATACCACATTGGGGTGATTATTTCAAACCACAAAGAGACCTTTTCAACCTACAAACTAAATGTTCCTTCCCTTTTACCTCAAAACCTTTAGGTTGTTGCATATAAATGTCCTCTTCCAGATCCCAATGTAAAAAAGTAGTTTTAACATCCATTTGCTCAATTTCAAAATCACTAGTAGTAGCTATGGGTAAAATAAATCTAATTGAGGATAATTTAGCAATAGGAGAAAAAAGATCACTGAAATCAACTCCCTCTCTCTCAGAGTAGCCCGTGGCCACCATTCTGGCCTTGTACTTCTCAAATGAACCATCTACCCCAAATTTCTTCTTATAGACCCATTTACAACCAATGGCTTTTCTCCTTTAGGAAAATGAACAATATCTTAGGTATCACAATGTAAGATGGAAAAACTACTCTTAACTAAACTACTGCTAATAAAAGCAAACTTCTATCAAACATTAGAATCCCAACCGACAAAGATGTATGTCTTGCTTCTATCCAATTAGGAAGAGTAAGATTATCTGGTTTGGATTCTTTTGTTGTAATTGAAGCACTAAGTGACTAATTAAACTAATAGAACTAACTAAGTACAATGAAAAGCTGAAGAGATAAGCACATACAGAGAACATAATTCACAGAAACTAATACAGAAAATGAAATAACTAGAAATGAGGAAGTTGGCACCAAAGTTGGGAGTCCACTGCCAAGGACACCAAGGCTTGGCACGGATGTTTGCACTAGGCATTGTAGTTCGTATGGTACATAAAATCCACAGTCCGTACATGTACAGCTTATGCACGAATTTTAGTGAATCTTGTTAACAATAAAGATGAATATAAGAGTACGAAAGTTGATTATTATCAAAAATGGATTGGAAATGGTAAAATAACAAAGAGAAAGGAAGAAGTATGCAAACAAAGAGAAAGGAAGAAGTATGCATTTGTTATCCTTCCTCTACTCGGTCTTCAACCTACAAGAAGAGAGAAAGAGGGTTGGGCTGTATAGAGGTTTGCCTCATTCAAACCCTATTTTTGGTATTTCTACCTCAATGAAAATCAGATGAATATATAATGATAAAAAGTGTGTGCTCTTGTATTCTACATGCATCTATAATAGCGACGAGCAATGACAAACAATGATATATTCAAGATAAACAATAAATGCTTCAAACTAAAAAGACTAGTATTAATCTAAATGAAATGAAGTGAATGTGCAAGAGAGGGTTACAAGAATTGCGTCGGAAGGCTATCACGTTGGAGAACAAGAGGGCTCTATTCTTCGAGGATGGAAATCACGTGCGAATGTGCAATAAAAATCAGAGTGAATCACATGAGATTGGAAACCTACAATAGATGACTAATACGCAAAATGTAGCATCACAAGTAATGAGAGCTTGAGTAAACAATTTGGAAGAGCTTTACTATAAAGATTCGTGATCCTTTGAAAGGCAAAGTGAGAGCATTTTTATAGGGAAGAATGGAGGTAAAAAGTTGGGGAAAGAGTCATTTGGGCGCGAAGGATAGGCATACAGAAAAATAAATAATGTCGTGCAAGAAAAAACACACCCTCTATGAGTTGACGAACTGGGAGATGCTATCAGGATGCCAATGCTTAGCATAGATGTCCACGCCTAGCACTCCAATCTAGGCAACTTCAAGTCTTAAAAGGTCAAGATTGCTTGGGACATTGGTAGGATTAAGGCACTTTTGTAAGTTTGGGTTTAGACAAACATAAAGAGGTCAACACAAAGGTTAAAGGGAAGGGAATGCTAAAGCAAGTGCCAAGTAGAGTGTGAAATTGTGTGCGAGCACAATTTATAATGCTACATTTAGCCCCCACTTTAGCAAGTGTATGCCACTACATGCATATATGCAAGCTAAAGTATATGCAATAAATAACATGAAAGAAAAGTTTTACCCAAATATTGTGTGAAGGATGCAGAATGTCGCTAAGTGAAGATGTGAAGCCCCTAGCCTTAGGATTTTGCAAAACCACAATGGTAGGCCCAAAAATCTACACACGACACAGATGTCAGAAGCACGTGTATACATAAATATATAAAACTAATGTTAAAGGAGGATTAAACCAAATATTATTTGCCAAGGCCCTTGTGGTTAAAAAATAATATAGTTTAATATGCACTAATCTAAACAAACACATGAAAACACACAAAAAGGTAAGAAGAAAAGAGAGAAGTATTATTCTAGGGCTAGCAAAATCTGTTGTTTGCTAGGAATCATATCGAGAAGCTTTCATAAGTCATTAGGGATAGCAAAATCCATTGTTTGCTAGGTGGCTTATGAGAAGTGCTGAGTGGTAGCAAATGTAACATCACATGCTAACATTGCTCTGCTAGGTGAGTTACATGTCAAGCAATATCAAAAATTACGGGACTAACAAAATTTGTTGTTTGTTAGGTAATTCTGATAAAGGTGATATGGACCACAAGTGCTACGCCACATGTTGCAGGGAGCATACCATCAGTGTGGTGTACAATAAGGTGTGATAAATAGAAAATGTATTCCCCCACCTTAAAATAATTGCTTACATCATGAAGGAGCTTTTAGCAAGCATATGCCTAGAGGATATGTTATGAATAGCTATGTCGTGAAGGGGTTGCCCCCAAGCAAGCACAACCAAGGCGATGTTGCAGGCATGATACACAAAAGCTTATGTAAGCATGGCATGATGCTGAGCAATACACTATAATTAGTAAAGCATAGTCAAAGTTTGGGGATGTGACATGCATGCTTGGAGGATGATGACTATTACAAAAATCAATTACAAATAATTAACAAGATCAAATTGCGAAAACATTATCCCATACAGATTAGACTATATATATTATATTGACTCCAATGCACACAGATGCCTTTGTGTTTTACTGTCGATGTTGCCTATCTTAAAATACACTATAAATAGATGTCTAGAAAGGAACAGGTTTTTCCATTCAAGTTATGTGATGTATAATTAGTGAACCTTCTCGAGACAGGTAAGTAGTAATCGACTCTCCTTATTAAGTTCATCTCATCTCAACAATTGTTGATTTGCCATGTAGGAAAGGTTTTCCTAATGTTAGACCTTGTTGTATATGGATAAAGTGTTATCTAGGAATATTAATATTGTTAAGAGTTTAACAATTTTCCTTTGTTGGAACTTTCCTATATATTTTCCAGTGATTACCTATTTATTTATGCTGATGTTAGCACAAGGTTGCGAGGGGTGAGAAAATCTCAACCCCATACTCACACTTTGTCGAATGACGTATTCCAACATGTGTAATGGTGGTAATGCTACCACTATATTGAAATATGTTATGTTTATTTATTTATATATTAATAATGGGTAAGTGCACAAAGATAGGGGATCAAAAGGAGGTCTTAAGATGCCACTTTTTTGTGAAATCAGGAAAGACTGATGTTGGATGAGAAATTGAAGATAGTTACACTCAAAATTTGAAGATACAACAAAAACAAGAGTCATAGTTCTCCGAATCTAGTTTCTAAACTACTATTTTTTTTAAAAAAATGGTTGAGATTAAGGGGTTCAAAAAGGGGGAGCACACAAATTGGTCTTGTTTTTTCCAAAAAAACATAACATAGCGTCTGGTGTGCTCCCCCTAAAATGTTAAAAAAAAATTAGTATTTCAAAAATTGATTTGGTGAGAAATTAGCTAACATCATGTAGTTTATCCCTGATTTTTCAGATAATTTTTTGATGAATAATTGATTTTTTACTAATTTTCAAAGTGGACGCATCTTGGAAAATAAAAAATTGAGCATGCTCCCCCCTAAAATTTTTCAAAACTAATCGAAAACCAATTTTTTTTTCTTTTGAATACGTGTAGAATGGAGTCTAGTTTCTAAAAATGTTATTTATTTGAAAATTTGATGAATGGTTAAAAAAAGTCAAAAATATTTAACAAAAAATGGATACACTAATAAAAGAAATTAAAGATGAAATCCTTAACATACTCAAAACGTGAAAATAATTATATGGTTAGAAAGCTAATAGAGAGCTTAAGATTATGGTGGTATTTTTTTCAACTTATCATTGAAAAAAGTGCAAACCTGATGGGGAGCACGCTCCAGATAATGTGATTTTTGTTACAATCTAGAAAAACACGTCTTTGGACGTCCTAAACACAGTCCAAGCCTTTGGGTTGGAAGCCTAAGGCTTAGAAATTACCAAGGCAAAGCATAATGCGAGTGCGTTATAATGCGCTCACGTTATGGTGAAATAAAACATGTCACTCTCATATTCTCCTTACCCCTCTCTCTATTATTCTCTCTCTCCCTCCCCTCTACATCTCTCCCTCCCTCCTCTCTCTTTCTCACCTCCACTTCCCTCCTCTCTCTTTCTCTCACTCTCTACTTCCCTCCCCTCTCTACCTCCTACCCTCTCTCTCACTCTCTACTTCCCTTCCTCTCTCTCACTCTCTACTTCCCTCCCCTCTCTACCTCCTACCCTCCCTCTCACTCTCTTCTTCCCTCCCCTCCCCTCCTCTCTCTCTCTATGACCTATCTACCTCCTTGTTTTCCTTTTCCTAGCTTTCCTAGTTTTCCTTTTCCTTTCCAATTTCCCTTTAGATCCCACCAAATTTTCCCTATTTTACTATTTTCCACCTCTCCTCGTCATTCTTCCCATCCAATGAAATTTTGTTTTATCTTGTTTCCAATTCATCCTCCCAATTTATATCCTCATCTGTCTTTGCATGTCCTAGTTTTCTTGTTACCATGTTCTTTGTTGATAAGGGAGAGGGAGAGGGAGGAAGAGGGAGAGAGGGTGGAGATGGAGAGGAGAGATAGGGTGATAGGGGGAGAGAGAGAGTCCTAGTTTTCTTGTTTTTATTTCCTTCATCAATGAGAGAGATGTTTAGGGTTGCTTGGGTTTAGGGTTTAGAGGTTTAGGGTTGCTCAAGTTTAGGGTTTAAGGGCATTAGTTAGGGTTTAGGGTTTAGAGTTTAGGGGTTAGGGGTTAAGGTTTAGAGGTTTAGGTTAGGGTTTAGAGAGAGAGAGGATCGATAGGGAGATATAGAGCAGACCGAGGGCAGAGATAGGGAGATAGAGAGTGAGGGACATGGCCAGAGACATAAGGAGAGAGATTGAGAGGTAGAGGGATGATAGAGATAGGGAGATATGGGAGAGATAGGGAGATAGAGGTTTAGGGTTGCTTAGGTTTAGGGTTTAGGGTTTAAGGTTTGGGTTTAGGGGTTTAGGGCTAATTGGGTTTTAGGTTTAGGGGCATTATTTAGGGTTTAGGGTTTATGGTTTAGGGGTTATGGGTTAAGGTCTAGAGGTTTAGGGTTCAGGGTTTAGAGAGGGAGAGATAGGGAGATAGATGTTTAGGGTTTAGGGGTTAGGGTTTGGGGGCATTATTTAGGGTTTAGGGGTTTAGAGAGAGAGGGAGATAGAGAGACATGGAGATAGAGTGGGGGACATGGCCAGAGACATAGGGAGAGAGATTGAGAGGTAGAGGGATGATAGAGATAGAGAGAAAGAGGTTTAGGGTTGCTTGGGTTTAGGGGTTAGGGTTTAGGGGCATTATTTAGGGTTTAGATGTTTAGGGTTGCTCAGGTTTAGAGTTGCATGTCAAAAGCAGTCTCTCTCTCTCTCTCTACCTCCTACCCTTTCCATCCCCTCTATACCTCCTACCTTCTCTCTCTCTCTCTGACGTCTGTACCTTCATCCCCACTTTTGATGCACTTAAAATACTTATAAGTTTAAAGGCATGACAACACTTAAGACTTTGATGCATGAAAGCTCTTAAAACTTTCATGTTTGACAAAATACGCTCGTGTTATAACGTGAGCACATTTTTGTGAACAAAAAAATAGACAAAAAGCATGTGGGATCCATGTTTCAGTCCCACATGCTCTGTTATTCCCTGCTTTTCATGCACAATTAGACAAAAAAATGCTTTTTTAACTAGTTGACATTTTGACAATCATTTTTTGCCTAATCCACCACCTTTTTTTGGTTTTTCAACATAGAAGAATTAAATTGCATGTTTTTAGACAGAATTTGATTGTTTAAACTAATAGTTTCATGTTTCATATTGTTTCAATGTTAATTTTAATGTAATTAGATTGAATTTGATGATATATGTTTGTTTTTTTTTCTTAATTTTCACTAATCCTATTAGAGTTTTATAGAATTCAACATTGAATATGAAGGAACTTGCCAAAAAGATCAAATTTTTGAGGATTGGGCAACTCGAATCTCAAAATCTAAGGTATGTTCTTTAAATGTATTCATTTACTTCATTTTATGATTATGTTAAAGCATGAAATCTCATGTTATAGGACAGTCATGAGAGAAGTGAGAGGATTATCATTTTGACAAGTTAAATTATCATGAGAAAGTGAAAATTATCACATGTTGCTATTATCTTAATTCAAACACTAACCTAAACAATTATAAGGATACTTTAAAGGGCAATCATGTTAGTCAATGAATTATCATCATGCTAAAATCAAGCTAAGGATTGTCACTTGAGCATACTCAGTTGCAAGAATTATCATATCATCCTAAAGACTAAATTATACCGCAATAGCTATTATGCAAGCCTAGGAATAGTTATGACCTCTCACCCATGGGTAGGATAGAAGCTCATACACAAGGTGAAAATCAAGACTAAATGATAAGTCAATTAATCTCAAATACATGCAAAAACATATCCATGATACTATATAAACATATCTATGTGGTCTTGAAAGGATATTCATATATGGTAGGGAAGATTGCTGTGAATTAAAAGATAACCATACATGTCATTGACATAGTTATTAGGACAATTATAATCACAATGAGGTTGTATTGAATAGATAGTGGCTTTTCAAGGAGTTATTAGATAGTTAAGGAAGATAGAATATTGATATTCATGGGTGCATGTCGAGCAGGGTATGATGTCATCAGGACAGTCTTGAGTAGAGCCTCCTTGCATGATAATATAACTAGTCCTTTGTGATGTACCTGAATCTCTATGAGGGTGATGAAGTTTTAGGGTGGAGGAAGGATAATATAAGTGTCTCAAGTTACCCAAGACTATGACAGTCCAGAAATATACATATGATCTACACATGTTCCCTTATACATTGCATGTTAAATCCATCAAAGTGGACATCAAGTTCATGGTTTTCACAAAGCTAAGAATCCTTTCGTACAGTTAGTATAAGCTACCCTAAGTCATTGTCATGATCAAAGCCTAGCCTGTTACAGTTTCATCAAGTTGTCACTAGCCTCTTATTGCACATTTTAGGGTTAACTAGATGATTTATGAAGCATCAAAGACACCATTAACAAAATCACAAGAAAATACATGAAACTCTCATAAGAACACTCACAATCACTAGAACCATCTAAGTTAAAAAATTCATCATTATGTACATTAATAGAATTAGAATCATTAAAATATGATATACATGAATTTGTTGTATCTTGATTAGTTAACCCTAAAGAATTTTAAACATTGTCAAAATTGTAAGTACACATCCCTGATTCTTCTTATTGTCAACGTGGAAGTGAACCATGACCTTTAGAAACAACATCATGACATTCAAGACTCTTTTGTACTCTCTCAATTTGAACTATGTCATTAGTACCTCCCTATAAAAAAGGATTATCATCATTCTCTCTAATGTAACATGTTGTATCAACATAAAATTTTACAAGATTGATGCTATAAATTTGATATAATTGGTCCTCGTTTAGTAATGAGTTATCACTATCATCCTTTTGGCCATTTGCCTCTAAAAAAATACTTTGAGTTTCATTTATTGGACCTATACTAGATAAGTTCTTTATTGTCTAAGTACCCTCTAAATTTTTTGGACTGCCATCTCTAGGTTTCTCCAAGAAATCAGAGTAGTTAGGCTGCCATAAACTCTATATTTTAGTCTTTTTGTCATCATAAAACTTAGTCAAAAGATCACCAATAACTCTGTCATCATAATTAGTCTTAAAATTACTCCTTTTTTGATGATTTCACCCCTTGGCTACCTTGAATAGATAATTCAAACTATTATGCTCCTAACATCATCATTGTGTTCCTTGTCATGAAATCCATTGGTTTTTTCTTCATTACCTTTGTGATCATTACTCCCATGACCTTAATTGACAATAAATTGCTTATTTGAGATGCCTTCATACTTATCTTCGTGAGCTACTCTAACTAATTTACCACCTACAATATAAGAGTTTGGGTTGTCCTAACATGCTGGTAGGTCTAGTTTTACCTTATGAGTCTCCATTTGGAATGGTTGGTCCATCACAATGTGCTTGTCATAACTCTCCTTAGTGCTAGTGACTTCTTCTATCTTGTCTTGAGTAGGTGTATCCATGGGAGGTTAAGAAAGCGTGTTTGAGAAGATATGTTAAGAAAATGTGAAACTAACCTAGAGATTGTGCCTACCACCCTAGGAAACTTTAAATTTTTACATTTAACTTTAAATTGTCACATCATTGTTAGTCAAACCAAGGATATTCTCCTAACTTTTGAAGATTGCACCATAGTTAGGATTACACAAAAGAGCTGAAAATTTAAGAGTTTGATCATGGTAGAATATGAGATCAACAATCAACATGTGCTCATCTATGTCATCAACAACATCTAGCCCTAGATTCTCATTACACATTTCACTTCTAATCTAATCATGTCAAAATCAACAAGTTTAGAGTCATCATATGTTGATTATTCATATGCTGATTTCTATATGTTGATTATTCATTAGTCATCATATGTTGATTATTCATTATGCTTCTCACATCAATAATCCAGACATGTTTTGATTTGATAAAATCTAAGAAGATTTTATTTCTGATATGAGTTGAATACAATTCGGTGTTATGAGAATGCATGAAAATCTGAAGTAGATTTGGTTTTCCAGAATAAGTGAGATAGTTCCCTGAGCTGGCCACTCAAGGTACTAACCCTCACTTCGTATATTTCCTTATTTATTTATGCATTCCTAGTTAAAACTATTTTTCTGTTATTTCAATCAATTGCATCGTGAGACAAGTGAAATATCTTGATTATTATTTCCAGTAGTTGTGATTCATGAACAAGTGCATATCTTAAGTCCTCCGGAGGTTAGTGTTAGTTCTTTTATCATTCTGAGTATTTTGAGTTAATTCTGTAATTCTCTGTTGAATATAGTTATCTTCAGCTTATGCTAAGGGTACCCGTAGCAACTAGATTTTTAACTATTTTTGTTGTTCTTACATTTCTGTGAACTTCAATAAACTAGGTTAATTAGAATAAGTCTGTATGAGTTATTTAGGATAGAAATGAGTCTTGAAGGCATATATAGGGTGGGCATCATCATAATCTTATGCTCTTTGGTTGAAAATTCAATGTAGAATGCAATGATAGAGTGGACTGTTGAGATAGGTTTACCCTTGAATTTTGTTTAAGTCTACAATGCATTAGTTTTGCTCTACATTTTTTGGCCCTATTGCAAAGGATGGTGCTACCTTCATAGTCTCATTAGCTTTATATGCTTTCATAGTTTAAATTTTGATTCTAGCATTAGAATTAATCAATTCATTTTTCTTCAGGAAACACTAGACATTATACTAACATTGTGTAGGACCATGGAAATATCAAGCTAAAACTACTGTATGCGGAGGCAGAGAGATCATCGAGGTAGATTCCTCCCTTCAACTTCTCAGGATAACGAGGACACAACTGACTTTATCAATTATACAGTAGAAAGTGCTGAAGAAGAGTTTCCTCTTACATCTTCATCAACACCTTCTACATCTCCATCAGCTTCCTACACAACTACAAAAGGGACTTTTAGAACCATGGGAGATACTGCAGTAGATGATCCTCCAGGACAAGCAACGTTTGAATTCCCTATTCTAGACCAAGCACGGGCTGCTACTCTGAAAAATATACCACCTTTTGCATTGCCTATTTTCTACGACTTGGTGACTGAAGATCCTGACACTTTCCTGTTCGAGTTTGATGTCTTGTGTAGGATTTATGACTACACTACTAATCCTTACATACTCAAGCTGTTGCCTGCCACACTAAATGATGTTGCTTTAAGATGGTTTATGGGGTTGGGGAAAGATGCCATTCTAGACTAGGATACCATGAAGACAAAGTTCTTGGCAAAATATAAAGACTATTGCAGAGGACATGATAGGAGGAGAGATGACATCTTCAGGATGTCACAGAAAGAGGATGAGCCCTTGGAAGACTATGTTGAGAGATTCCAGTTTACCTTAAAGAAAAACCCTCAAAATAGATTGTCTGAAGAATCACTGAAGTTGGTCTTTTTGAGGGGGGTTAATGATGACTGCATGGATGCCCTCAATCTCATCGGAATAGGGGATATATCTCAACTTACCTTTGAGGATGTCTGCAGAGCTTGCATAAATTATTCTAAAACCTTTTCCAAAAAACCAAGGGGAGAAAGAGCAGCCATCACAGGTAAGGCAACTAATGGAGTTTCAAGAGTGGAAATTAGTAACCTATGTTGGGATAAGGTGCCATTAACCTTGTAAATCCTAATATTGTATTTATTCCATTTATTATATGTAATTTGTAATTATCCATGAGGAGATGTACTAGTTTCACTAGCAGGGGTAATTTCAAAGTAATCAGAGGTAATTACGGAGTGACTTTTAGTGTTGGCACATATAAAAACTCAAAGTAAATGAGGGTAGGCATTCTCCCTTGAGGAATCTACTATTTTTTGCATGTATGACAACTGTCATAATGTTTGGTAAGTGAATCTATGACATCTGTAAGTTGTCATAAGATTTTGAGATTCTCTGACGCATATGACATATATGTTAGTTGTATATTTGCTATATTTAGCCCAAGGTTCCTATTTTGGGAAGATACTCTTTTGTGGAATCTATGATGGTTATGACACGTCATAAGATGTTGTAAGAGGCTAGATTTAGCCTTGGTCCCCCAACATTTGCATGGTTGTTTTTAGACAAGTGTAAGATGCTTGTAAGATGGGAATTAATGTTTACATGTTGGAGAATCTTGGGAGAGAGAAGGTGAACGCCTAGAATGAATTGGAAAACTTTTCTATAAGTATTTTCCATGTATTTGTTGCTACAATACAGATTTTAGGTACTCAGGTGCTGTCGGATTGAAGACTTGCAGAGAGAGTTGTGTAGTTAATGTATTGTACAATCTTGTTGAGATTAATACAAACTTGTGCCTCTTTCTTGGTGGAGTTTTTTACTCGCAAGGGTTTTCTGCACGTAAACACTGTGTCATTGTGTTGAGTTCTTCATGTTTGACATCTTTTCTAAAGTGGGTTTTATGTTTTGTTACAATCTCCATTAATAACACACAGTTAAAGATTGCTGAAATTTATCTTGAATCAGATTTCCATTGAAGTAGTTTTGCTTTCATTCCTAACAACCTGCTGACCAACATGAAGGAGGACATTATTAGCCATATGGCTACACAGCTGGACACTCTTCGTATCAAGAAGAAACAGGAAGAGGCAGATGCAATGCTTACTGAATATTGCCCTAGTTGTAGACAGAGGAAGGCCAATTATAAATGCAAAAGAGTGGCCAGTATCCAACAAGAAAAGATTGAAAGGCCATAATTACAACCATTTGAAGGAGAAGATGGGCAACTGTTCTTCATAGCTCAAAGGAGACCTTGGCAACAATGACAAGGTATGCCCTCTGATCCACTTAATTATAATCCCCCCTTTCTTACTGCAAACCAAAATTTCTCTGCTTGGAATACTCAACAATGGCCTGGTAATCCAAATGCATGGCAAAACCCACAATGGCCTACCCCATAAACTGGTTGGAATCAACAACAGCCAAACCCATGGCCTCAACAAAATTTTCAAGGTCCCAACTATAACCCCCAGTGGCCTACTTAGCAGCAACAATGGCAGCCTCAGTGGAACAAGGGCCAACAATGGTAGCAAAATGTACAATTTTAGCAACCAATGGTTCCATCTTAGCCACAGTAGCTAGCCATAATGTCGCCATCAAAACCTCAAAATCTACCTCCTAGACCTAACCAAATCCCTACCCAACCTACACCTAACACTAACAACAAGCATGTCCAGCAGGCTTAAACTAACGAGGCAATGCAATATCCCACCTATGGGTTGGAAGTGAGTAATATTCATCTTAGATCAGGGAAGCAACTTGCAGGGCCTTCATCTCCCCAAATCACAGAGCTTGAAGATGAAGAACCCACCGAAGAAGCCTCAGATAAACCACCTTTGGAACCTGCATTAGCCCGAGATGCTCGAACTACCTTACATCAAAAGCCTCCTCCTTTCCCTGAGCGCTTGGCTATGCAAAAACAAACAGCCCAAACTGATACTGTCCTTCTTAGCCAGCTAAAATATATAAGCATCAAGATTCTCTTAATCCAAGCTATCAAGGATATTCCTATCTACACAGACTATTAGGGATCTTTGCATAAAGAAGCCAGGAAGGAAGATAATAGACCCTCAGATAGTACATGTTTTAGGTAATCTTGTTGATATCATGTTGGGTGACATAACTATTCCCAAATATACAGATCCAGGTAGTCCAGTGGTGGATGTCAAGATCAATGGGACTCTGATTAAGAATGCTTTGATAGATTTAGGTGCTGCAATTAATGTCATGACCAAGGAGACAATGCAGACACTCCAATTGAACAATCTTAGGCCTACTCAGACAGTCTTACAATTAGCTGATAGGTCTATAGTCAAACCTGAAGGAGTCATAGAGGATTTGGTCATTGCATTAGATTCTTGGGAATACCATGTTGATTTCATAGTTTTGTAGCTGAAGGTTAATCTTCCTGGTTATCCTCTTATACTAGGTAGACCATGGCTTGCCATTGCTGATGCATTTATAGGTTGCAAGTCTGGTAACATGATCGTATCCAATGGGACTGTGACCAACAAATTGGTTTTATATCCACTAGCCCAGCCATACCATGAGCTTGAACAAACCATTTAGCCTATTCTGGAAGATGAGGACACCTATTCCTTGCAAACCTAATGACTATTAAACGTAGCCCCTTGTTGGATATCCTAGATGAAGATGAGTTAATTACTCACGTTATACAAAATGATTGTGGGAGGCATCCACAGTAGCAAGACTGCCTATCTTGCTTACAAGACCCTTTGAGCAGCATAATACCCAACAATTCCTCAGAAGAAGTATCCCAAATATTTCATGTGTTATTACCCTAGCAATGCTTACCTGTATTACCCAGCCTTGATTTGTCTTCTGTGCAAGTACTGTCCAACACAATTAGAAATCAAACCAGGTAAGATGTTGAATATTAACAATACATTGACTGATGAACAATAACAATCCCTGCATAAACTATTGCATACACACTCAGTAGCATTCACCTGGGATTACAGTGACATGAAAGGCATTGATCTTACCTTATGCATGCACAAAATATATATTGATGATGGCTATAGACCCATCAGGCAGCAGCAGAGGTACATGAACCCCACCCCCAAAGAGATTGTGAAAGCTGAGCTTCAAAAGCTTCTGGATGCAGGCTTTATATACCCCATTTCAGATAGTGAATGGGTTTCACCATTGGTCATAGTGCCCAAGAAAGGCAATAAATGGAGAGTTTGTGTTGATTACAGGGAACTGAATACTGCTACCAGGAAGGATCACTTTCCATTGTCATTTATTGACCAAGTTCTTGACTCTTTAGCAGACAAGAAATATTTTTCCTTTCTTGATGGTTTTAGTGGCTATAACCAGATTAAGATTGCTTCGGAGGATCAGGATAAGACAACATTTACTTGCCCTTAGGGGACATATGCATACTCTGCCTTACCCTTTGGTTTGTGCAACGCTCTAGCTACATTTCAAAGAGCAGTCCTCAGTATTTTTTCTGATTTTTCCCATGCTAGCATGGAGACTTATATGGACGACTTCACCACATATGGTGACACATATGATGAAGCTTTACACAATTTGGAGAAAGTGTTGAAAAGATGCACAGAGCACAACCTCTCTTTGAGTAATGAAAAGTGTTTTCCGATGATGACACAAGGAGTAGTCTTGGGACATTTCATCTTCAGTGCAGGAATACAAGTGGACCCAAAGAAGATTGAAGTTATTTCCACCCTACCTAGTCCAAGGAAACAGAAGGATGTAAGGAGCTTCCTGGGAGATGCAGGATACTATAGGAGGTTCATTCAGGATTTTAGCAAGATTGTTGCACCTCTGTTTACTCTGCTAACCAAGGACAATGAATTTGAATGGACAACAGATTGTCAGATTTATTTTGAAAAGCTAAAAACATCATTGACACAAGCTCCTATTCTCAGAGGTCTGAATTGGACACTACCTTTTCACATACATACAAATGCATCAGATTTTGCCATTGGGGTAGTCCTAGGCCAACAGGAAGGCAACAAAGAGTATGCCATATACTATGTAAGTAAAAATTTGCAAGGAGCTGAGTTAAACTACACTGTGATAGAGAAATAGATGTTGGCAGTTGTTTATGCAATTAACAAATTTAGGCACTACATAACTGGTTACAAGCTATTAATACATATAGATCATGCAACCATCAGATATTTGATGAATAAGCCAATAGTGGGTGGAAAACTTGTAAGATGGTTGTTGTTGTTACAAGAGTTTGATATTACAATTGTTGATAAACCAGGCAAGGCCAATGTAGTTGCTAATTTTCTGTCCAGACTACCTACACAGTCTTCAGAAGGAGTGGTTGATGATTCTTTTCCTGATGAGCATCTATTTTCTCTAACTATACACACTCCGTGGTATGCAAACATAGCCAATTATTTGGTCACAGGACAGATTCCAGGGTACTTCTCTTCAAGAGAGAAGAGGTAGCTAGTTCACAAATGTTTCTCTTACTCTTGGATTTCTAGATTCCTATTTTACACTAGCCTAGACAACATTATGAGAAGATGTATCAGGGAGGATGAAGTGTTTGATATAATGAAGGCCTGCCATGATGAACCTTGTGGGGGACATTTTGCAGCTAAGAGGACAGCCTTCAAAATACTGACAACATGATATTACTGGCCAACACTTCATAAAGATGCTGTCAGGTACACTAGGAGCTGTGATAGATGTCAGAGAATGGGAAGACCTACAAGAAGTGATGAGATGCCTTTGTAGCCACAAATCTCTTTGGCCCCTTTTAATAAGTGGGGACTGGATTTTGTGGTACCTATATCTCCTACATCCAACAATAAGGAGTATATATTGGTATGTACTGATTACTTAACTAAATGGGTTGAAGTTAAAGCCCTACAGTTTGCCAGGGATGGCAATGTGGCCAAATTCTTGTATGAGGACATCTTCACTAGATATGGAGTGTGAAGGGAGATAGTAACTGATCAAGGACCACAATTTACATTTGATTTGATCACCAAACTGGTAGAAGAATATCAGATCAGGCATAAGAAATCCACTCCCTACCATCCTCAGGCTAATGGTCAGGTGGAAGTCACAAACAGAGAAATTGAGAACATCATGATAAAGACACTACCGTTTCACAGAAGAGATTGGGTCTCTAGGCTCCCAGAAGCTATTTGGGCATACAAAACTACCTGAAAAACAACTACAAGGTTTACATCTTATGAACTGGTCTATGGAAAGACAACAATCCTACCTATAGAATTTGAACATAAAACCCTGAGGACAACAGTGGAACTAGGAATGAATCTGACAACAGCTTAGCAGGACAGGCTACAACATTTGAATGCCCTAGATGAAATCCGATTACAAGCCATCCATCACACAGAGGTCATATAGAAACAAAGAGCCAAATGACATGATAAGTACATCAAGACTAAAGAATTCACTGCTAGTGACTGGGCACTCCTCTATGATTCAAGATATAAGGACTTCAAGGGCAAGTTTTAGTCTCATTGGTTAGGCCCATATGAGATTAAACAAGTCTTTCCTAATGGTGTAGTTCAATTGCAGACTATTGATGAAGTTTGGTTTTCACTGTTAGTCAATGGGCACAGGCTCAAAATGTATAAAAAGCCACTTCAAAAGGATGACTTTCTTGTTTCTTTAGCTGCTCAATATGGTACCCTGACACTCCTGATGAAGATGATGTAACACCAACTGATACACCTTTAGATACTGATCCACCAACACTGTCCAGTGATGTGGAGGTTGAGTTGCAATACTCAACCCATGTCGCTGAAACATAATTTTCTTTGCTTTAAAATCACATGCACACATGGCACAATATCCATGATTACTACAGTTACATCAACCAGGACTTGTTTACCACTCACACAGTAGGGACCAGACTCAACTGGGACCTGATATATTGCATCTGTCATTACACAATCAGGACCTGTGCTGGCGGTACCTGTAGCCACTCTTGTATGCATCCTTCCTCTACAATTTGGTGAACAGTACCTAATTTTTCCCGCCCATTCCATATGCCGCATTCATTTCAAAATCACTCCACTATATTGCCGCAAGTGTCAACTCACAGTTATGAGTTGTTCATTTTTCTTCGCCTTTATGCGCCATCACATCATAATTCTACTGCCATACCAACCACCTTACCATTCACCGCATGCATATCAACTCAACTCATTAGTATATGCTCACAAATTCCAAGGTGTGTTAATTATTTCTTTCCATTCCATATGTGCATTTCGTAACTTTCAATCATTTAAACTAGCTTTCTTTTTATATTAATGATTACTTGTAGTTTAATTCATGCATGCGAGAATATTATCCACCATTCCATTTAATCAATACTCCTAATTCCATATTAACTATCATGTGAAGTGAGCTCACTTCAAAATTAAGTTGGGGGGAGGGGTTTATTTTTCAATTTTCGCCATTCACCATCTTTTGCCTTGCAAGAAAAACCAACTAAAACCTCCTACGCCATGAACTTACCCTGTTTTGCCAATAAGTGAACCTGCTACCCGAAGGACGTTGTAGTGGAGAACAAAGGAGAGTCAAAAATTGTAAGTGGTTCCTTTTGGGTGGTGAATTGAAGCTACAGAAATCGTCTTTCTAGGGTGGTGAGTTGAAGCAGCAGATATCGACACTGTTTAGAAGAAATTGACATTGTAGAGATTGCAATTGTAATCTATAGGAATCATGGGAGGGGACGTAATCAGAAGAGAACCCTTTGTGCATAAAGAAATACTGGAAGATGTAATGGCTCTTCCGCTCTTTACAAGAGTGGGTTGGTTAGATTACTTTCTGAAATTGACAGAATATGATGATGAGATGGCAAAGGAATTTGCATTTACATTATAGTATGATGAAGCAATGGTAAAAGGATTAACTGTAGATGCTTCTGAAACAGCTATTGCTCAGGTCACAGGGTTGCCACGAATAGGGTCCGAATACCCAGCTAGAGTTGATGCAGCCACAACGAGGGAGGAATTCTGTGAGAGAGGTGAACACCTAGACTTCACCACACAAGGTACAAAGTGATTATCTCTTCCCTTCTTTTGGGGGAAATGTGCTTCATACATTATCAGATATATTACCTGTGATGGTCGATATAACATGTTATATATTGTACATTTCAAATTGCTCAATCATCTACGACATGAAAAACTGGTCAATGTCCCAAATTTTCTGTATAGTATGTTGAAAAGAATGTCTTCAGAATACCAAAAACAATAGTCATACACCACTCTATCCCACCATTGTTTAATAGCCCTGCTAATAAAGAGAAGTTTGAGAATTTAGTACCCACAGGTTGAGTGGGAAGATTTTAAGCAATGTGTGGATATTTCAACACTATTAGAGGCACCAGAACCAGAAAATGAGCCTATATGAGCTTGAGCTTCCATATGACACTGAGCATGAAGAGCCACAAGATGAAAATCCTCCAGAATTTAGGCCTGTAGCAGCAGAAGAACCCTCATCATCCACCCCTAAAGCTAATAAAAACACTCCTTTAGCATCTGGTAAAGAAAAGAAGACTAGGAAGGGTGTGAAGAAACATAAGAGCACAATGAAAGAAGAAAACACAGGGGAAAGAAAGAAGAAAAGGGACAAAAAAAGGAGGAAAAAGGAAGATAAGAAGGAGACTATCAATCCTAGATGCTCATGTAGGCTAAGGAGGCAAAGTGCCAAGGAAAAAGTGGTTGAGGAACAAAAATTAGAGGAAAAAGATAAAGGTCAGCAGAACACTAATCCAACTCCATTGAATATAGATTCAGACAGGGGAGAAATTCCTCCAGGGGATGTCTCTGTTGATGCCTATGATAATGTCAACATGTCTACCAAGAAAAGAAGGTATGTTTCTTCTTCTGATTCCGAGTCAGAGGATTTGTTTATCGCAAAGAAAATGGGGAAGTTTGTACTTGATAATTTTGCTCAAGAAGTTTTTAATTTTCCTAGAAAAGGTGACGATGGAAATCTAAATTTTGGAAAAGAAAAAAAAATATTGGAGAATAGAAATATTAGAAAAGAACTTCAAGAGGCTTTGAATAGGATAAGACAACTAGAAGAACAGGTAAAGGGGTATGAGGAGAAAGATAAGGAAAAAGAGAAAAGGATTCAAGAGTTGGAAGAGAAGATGCAAACTTATGGCCATAGTTCCAATTTGGATTTATTAGCACAACTGGCTGAAAGTAAAATAAAAATTGAAAAGGATGAAGTGCTCACTCTCCAACCTCCTGTGACAAAAACCCCAGGATACCATACCACTCTGTCTCTAGGCTTTGAATTAATAAAGCTGACTCATGAAACCAAGCAGGAAAAGGAGAACTGGGAAAAAGAGAAACATAGTCTTAATACATTAGTTGAGGAAAAGGATTTGTTAATCAAAAGGTTGGAAGGGGAGCTAGGAGAGGTGATTAATAGAGCAATCCAAATAATTTAATGTAGACCTCTGCCAAGAGTTTATGCATTATTTCTCAAATAAAAGTTTCTTAGTTTTCAATTCAATAGATTCATCAATGATCAGTCTATTTCTATCTATTCAAGGCATGATTTTTTCTAGTTATTTCAAGGAGTCAGTTTGGAAGAACAAGATCAGTTGTGTGAATAATGTTTACACAATTATTTGATGAAAGCAGATATAGAGTGGAACCCCTTGATCTATGCTGGTGATTTTCAAGTCAGAGCACTAATGTCTTACCTCAGAAATGAGTAGCTTAGAGGGGAGCTAATGGATAAATATGAGGAATAGGAAAAGAAAGTGCCTCTACAGATTAAGCAGGAAGCCTTAAATCCTGATGTGATCCTGACCCAATGGCTAACACTCCTCTCTCATAAGGGTCCAGGTAAGGTAATTATGGATTTAAGACTCAGGGATTATAGAAGGATACAATGGTTGGCAGTATCTATCATTCAAAACTGTAAGAGGTATGTGCAGAACAGATGGGACAGTCTAACTCTGAAATTACAGAGGAAAGAGTCCCACTCCTTCCACAATTTCATGAACATGTTGAGAGGCTACACAAGTATATCAGGATTTGCTTTACCCAGTACCCCACTGGACATGAGAAAAGAGTGATAAATGTAAGAATGCAAAATTGGTTAGGATGAATAGGGTTGCCTGCTACAATGGTTTTTAACTCAAACAGGGACAAGGACTCAAGGTAGTCATGGACCTCAGATAAATCACTCTGTGTTATAATCCCCTCCCCTAGATGTTTAGTTCCTTGATTTTGCTTGAGGGAAAGCAAAAGAGTAGTTGGGGGGAGATGATGGGTTCAATTATTGACTTCCTTTTATACTATTTTTATATGTTTTAAGACCTTTTCATATGATCCTGCAAATCTTTACAAACATTACTATTACCATATGCTGTTTCTCATATACTTTTCAAAGACTTTAAACCTATGTTGATAATATGGAATATGGTGGTTATATTATCAAGTGTATGATTTAAATTATAAGTATGCATGTAATATGACTAGAATCCTATGGTTTAAGTATGAGAGTTATTTTGTGTGCATATGTTTAGATAATTAACCCTTTGCAACAAGGACGTTGCATCAAGGAAAGATCAATTGCAATGAGTTGTAGGACAAGGGAATTAAGAGAAGTGTAATTTGAACGCCAAGAGTGAAGACAGATGGAGGATGAACCTATACCATCATGGATTGGAATAAATACAGAAAGGAGGACTTGTTCTAAATGAAGTCTATGAGTGGTTTTTCATACAAACCGTTTCATGAGAGTTCTTGTTTGAACAAGACTTTTCTTCTATTGATCAGTTAGATTAATAAATTAATCATGCAACTTGTATCCTAGTATCTAGGGTTGAATTGATTGAGGATTAGTTAGTGGTTGTATAGGACTCTCCTGATTTTGTATAAGTTAGAGGGATGAGTTCATCACTGAGGGAGTTGCTAAGTTAGTTGCTTTTCAATTTCTAGTTACTTACTTGTTACTCTATTTTTCAATTATCAATAATCCATACATGTTTTGATTTGAATAAAATCTGAGAAGATTATGTTTCTGATATGAGTTGAATATAATTCAGTGTTATGAAAATGCATGAAAATCTGAAGTAGATTTGGTTTTCTAGATTAAGTGAGATAGTTCCCTAAGCTAGCCACTCAAGGTACTAACCCTCACTTTGTATATTTCCTTATTTATTTATGCATTCCTAGTTAAAACTATTTTTCTATTATTTCAATCAATTGCATCATGAGACAAGTGAAATATCTTGATTATTATTTCTAGTAGTTGTGATTCATGAACAAGTGCATATCTTAAGTCCTCCAGAGGTTAGTGTTAGTTCTTTTATCATTCTGAGTATTTTGAGTTAATTCTGTAATTCTCTGTTGAATATAGTTATCTTTAGCTTATGCCGAGGGTACCCGTAGCAACTGGATTTTTAATTGTTTTTGTTGTTCTCACATTTCTGTGAACTTCAGTAAACTTGGTTAATTAGAATAAGTCTGTATGAGTTAGTTTAGGATAGAAATGAGTCTTGAAGGCATATATAGTGCATGTGTCATCATAAGCTTACACTCCTTGGTTGATAATTCAATGTAGGAATGCCATGATAGAGTGGATTGTTTAGATAGGTTTACCCTTGAATTTTGTTTAAGTATACAACACATTAGTTTTCCTCTATAATGTATATAGAAATAATCATCATGCCAAGGAAACAAGCAAAGACTCTAACACCAGAAGAGCGTGAAGTTGAGAATGAGAGAAAAGAGAAAGAATGAGGTGAATTCGTGAAAGTAGGAAATTGTCAACCATACAAGAAGACATTCCACCATTGCCAATTGAAGAGGAACACGACACATCTAATCAATCTAAGAGAGATATGGAATTGGTGGCACAAAGGGAATGAATGCAAAACATCTGTTTAACGAGGAAATTGAATCTCGAAGTTGGAGGCACTCCATCATTCACAGGTCAAGTTGAAGGAACACCATCATTATCTTCTCAAATTGGAGGCACTCCATCTTTCAAAGGTGAAGTTGAAGGTACATCTTGCTGCAAGTATGTGCCTAATTAGTGTTGTCATTGATGTCAACATATCCTTGTTGTCATTAGTGTCAATTGTATCTTGTTTAGAAGAATTGAATGTTGAGGATATTAAGAAAATTAGCCTCTCTGAAAGAAACAAGTGAGTTACAGAGAAGTGCAGTACAGACAGTGAGTTGTATGCTAAAGGATAGTATGGTAAACTGCTCCGCATTTATTTCTGCTTGAAGATCATGGTCTATGGATTGGAAGTAAGTTAGAGATATGTCTGAGGATGCTACATTCTGGGTTTGAGCCATCCGCATGAAGATATGAGTGAGTTGTATTCACCAGAGTGAAACCTACTTTTTCTATAAGATCAGTTGGGACAAGAAGAAAGCATTCTGCTCCGCATTCCTCCACAATAAAGTATTTGGCTTTGTGGTTCTAGAGGGAAGTCTGGGATGATGATAAGAGCTTATATTGGTAATGGTTCGTGGTTTGGTGGTCCGCAAGCTATCTTTCTTTTATGACAGTTGAAGACAGTGAAGTTCAAGTGTTCCGGTGAGAAGATTCCTATGGATAAAGTGGTTAAAGTTTGTGTGGTTGCTCCTAATGATTATAGCATGCTTGTGGATGTCTACTAATCATGTTCATATCTAGAATTTGGTCTACATTAAGAAATTGAGATGGTGTGTGAAGATCGTTCCCAGATAATGTAGCGTGTAACCAGTCTTGGCCGACCTGGTTGATCCCAGTGATTGCAGAGATCTCTGGAAGACTGTGGAAGTGTGTTGTGGCGTGAAAGATCATGTTTGAGTCCCAGCTAAGGCATGGTGTGATCCACATTTCATTCCCTTTGCATGATGTTGCAATAAGTCAGGACCTATTTTGTAAATGTTTGTAATACCGACCTTAGAGATTGTTCCAATGGTTGATGATTGTGATGCCGACCTTAATGATCATTCCAAGGTTGATGTAGTGTATAAATACTTATAGTTGAGTCGTGGAAAAGGTGTCCTTGAGCGAAAATGAAAAGATATTAAGAAAGGACCAAAGGTAGAGCAGAGAAGAGGTAGAGGAAAGAAGAAGAGAAGCAGAGCAGAGGAAGAGCCGAGCAAAGGAATTGTTATTCACAATACAGAAAGGTGTTGACTGTGACAGTGAATCTGGCAGTAAGCCTCCATTAGGGTTTAATAGCCCTCAGGGTTTAACAGTCCTTATTATAATCTTGCTAGGTTAAGGTTGAGGTAGTGAGCCTGCTAGACCTAGTTGTTCTTCATGGTAGTAAGCTAGTATGTTTAGGCCCATGGAGTGACCAAGCTTGAACATCATTATTTCAAGATTGCAATATATATATATATATTGAGAGCTAATCCTCTCTGTGGTTTTTCCCCACCTTGGGGTTTTCCACGTAAATCTGGTGTCTCTTGTGTTTGATGTTATATCTGTGGTTAATTTTCTGATTTCATGTACTCATTGCTAAACTGTAATAATTGTGGATAAGTGATGAATGTTTTAATTGCAGAAAGTGTTTAGGTTTTTGTGACAACTAATTCACCCCTCCTCTCAATTGTCTAGTGCATATCAATAATTGGTATCAGAGCTAGGTTCCTCTAAATAAAGTTTAATAGCTTGAGGAAGACTGAAAATGTCTTACAAGAAGGAAGCGCCACATTCTGATGGAACAAATTATGTTCTCTAGAAGGCTCGGATGAAAAGCCATCTTCTTTCTCTTGGTTACAAAGTTTGGAAAGTTGTTGAAACATAATACACCATACCTCAAAATGGCCTGATGACTGAAGACAAAATCAAACAATATGAGATAGATATCAAGGCAAAGGATGCTCTACTAAGCTCATTGACCGACTCAATATTGACGAAAGTGGTGGATCTTGAAATTGCAAATAAGGTATGGGAAAAGTTGAAAAATCTGTATGAAGGAGATGATTCTACGAAGGAAGCCAAGTTACAAAGTCTGAAAGTGAAATTTGAAAGCTTGAAGATGAATAATGATGAAAACATATTAGCTTTTATGCAAAGAGTTGATGAACTTGTTACAGGGATAAAAGCCATAGGCGGAACTCTCGAAGAAAAGAAAATTGTTATGAAAATTCTCAGATCTCTGCCCAAGTCCTATTATCACAAGGTAGACACGATTGAAGAATTCATACAAGTAAAAATCGTTAATAGGGATCAGTTGCTTGGTAAGCTTACTACTTTTGAAATGAGGGAGTTAGATGATGCTCTACCGAAAGTTGAGACGATGTTCAAAGCCAGTACTCCTAGAAGTACTTCCAAATTAGAAAAGTACAAGATAGAATCCGATGATGAGTTAGGTGAAGCTGAAGCCAACTTTGTGGATAGATTGCAAAGAGGATTCGGTAAGTATAAAGGCAAACTTCCTTTCAAATATTTTTCCTATGGTAAAGTAGGTCATTTTGCTTCTAGATGTCCTGAAAGAATTGAAAGAAATAGAAGATATGAGAACAGGCCTAGGACCTAAAAGAAGTGTTATTATGTTGAAGATTTTGATGATGATGAAGGAGTATCAGATAATGGTGAACTAGATAATGCTAGTTCCTATGTAAATGAATGCTTGTTCATTGCTATTAAGGAAGATCTTGTGTCTACTAGTTCTCCTAACTGTGTGAAGGAAGAAAAACCAATGGAAAGTGCTTCGGCTGCTCAGGTCATTAAGGATAAGGATGAATGGGTTATTGATAGTGGTTTCTCTCACCACATGACTGCTGACAAAAGTAAGTTTCTAAGTTTGGAAAGATATGATGGTGGACTGGTTAGGTTTGGAGATGATACAACTGGTAGGATTTGTGGAAAAGGATCTAATTCTTTTGATGGCAAGCATAATACCGAAGATGTCTTGTATGTGAAAGGATTAAAGCACAATCTTCTGAGTGTGGGTCAGATGTGTGACAAGGGATATGACTTAAGCTTCAAGGACAATGGATGCAAGATCAAGGAAAGCTCCGAAACAGTCATTGCAACTAGTAAGAAGACTAGAGATAATATCTATCACTTGAAAGGAACCGAGAACTATTGCTTGTTGACTCAGATTAATGAGAGTTGGTTATGACATAGAAGGTTGTGTCACATAAATTTTGATAATATTATGAAGATAAGTACTATACAGATTGTTAGAGATTTGCCTAAGCTTTTGAAGCCTGCTAATCCAGTTTGCAAGGAGTGTCAATTTGGGAAACAGATAAGAACAAGTTTCAAAAGCAATGACCAATAAGTCAGAGGACTACTTGAGCTAGTGCATACAGATTTGTGTGGACCTACCAGAGTAAGAAGTTTGCAAGGAGACAGGTATTTCATGCTGCTCATTGATGATTTATCTAGAATGACTTGGGTCACCTTTTTGAAAGAGAAAGCTAAAGCTCTAGATAAATTCAAGGCATTTAAGGCAATGGTTGAAAATGAGATGGATTTGAAAATCAAATGCTTGACGTCTGATAGAGGAGGAGAGTTCACATCAAATGAATTCAATTTCTTTTGTGAAGAACATGGAATAAAAAGATAGCTATCTGCACCCATAACTCCACAACAAAATGGAGTTGTTGAAAGGAAAAACATAACAGTTCAAGAAGCTTCTAGAACCATGATGAAGGAAGGTCATCTTCCAGAAGCATATTGGAGAGAGGCAATTCACACCGTAGTATATATCCTAAACAGAGTCCAAGTAAAAGGTAACATTTCAAAAATTCCCTATGAATTGTGGCATGGTAGAGTTCCTACTGTGAAATATTTCAAAGTTTTTGGTAGCAGATGTTACATCAAAAGAGAAGAAGATTTAGGCAAATTTGATGCTAGATGTGATGAAGGAATCTTCCTTGGTTACTCCACCAAGAGTAAGGTCTAGCGGGTCTAGCGGTGCTATAATAAGAGACTGAATAAGATCATTGAGAGTGCAAATGTTAAAGTTGATGAATATAAGGAAAGGTCTTCAAAATCAAGTGGAATGAGTCAGATGATCCAGATGTTTCAGAAGTGGTGCAACATGAAGACATCACAGATGAAGCAGAACAAGCTCCGGTAAGTGCTACCAAAACTCCAAGATATGTAAAAATCAGTCACTCTGAAAATCAAATCATAGGAGACAAGAACAAAGGGATCTTAACTAGAAGAAAAGTTGCAAAGGAACAAGTAAATTTTTGTCAAATTTCTAAAATTGAACCTAAAATTGTGGATGAGGCTTGCAAAGATGAGAATTGGATAAAGGCTATGGAAGAGGAATTGATGCAGATAGAGAAGAATCAGACTTGGGATCTTGTTCCCAGACTAGCAGACAAGAATGTAATTGGTACAAAGTGGGTCTTCAGAAACAAAATGAATGAGAATGGTGAAGTGGTAAGAAACAAAGCAAGGGTGGTATGCAAAGGATACGCTCAGGTTGAAGGAATAGACTTTGAAGAAACTTTTGCTCCAGTAGCAAGGATTGAAGCAATAAGGATGTTTTTGGCTTTTACAGTATACAAAGATTTCAAGGTTTATCAAATTGATGTGAAGTCTGCCTTCTTAAATGGAGAGTTGGAAGAGGAAGTCTATATTGAACAACTGGAAGGATTTCAATCATCAGAACAAGGGGACATAGTATGCAGATTGAAGAAAGATTTGTATGGATTAAAACAAGCTCCTAGGGCATGGTATGCATGGTTAGACAGGTACCTAATACATATAGGGTTCAGTAAAGGTACTACAGATAGTAATCTCTACTTCAAGATCAATGATGAACAAACCCTGATTGTTGTAGTTTTTGTTGATGATATTATTTTTAGAGGCAATGAAGGTATGTCCTCAATTTTTGCTGGAGAAATGCAAAGTGAATTTGAAATGTCTATGTTTAGAGAGATGAACTTCTTTTTAGGTCTGCAAATAAGTCAATCAGATAAGGGTATCTTCATTTCTCAGTCTAAGTACGTGAAAGAGTTGTTAAAGAAATTTGGGATGGAAGACTCTAAACCGGTATGCACACCTATGATAACTGGTTGTAAATTGAGCAAAGATGATATCTCACCCATAGCAGACTAGAAAAAAGTATAGATCTATGATTGGAGGATTACTTTATCTGACTCAAACCAGACTTGACATAATGCATGCAGTGTGTCTTGTGGCAAGATTTTAAGCAGAACCCAAGGAATCACATGTGATGGCAGTCAAAAGAATTATGAGATATTTAAAAGGCATAATAGATTATGGTTTGTGGTACCCTAAGGACTGTGACTTTACTCTCAATGCATGGGTAAAAGCATAATAGTGTGTCACACTTTCAGCTAACTAAATAATTCTGCGCAGATCATTTATGCGCGATTTAGTTACGCCTATTTTTGTTACGCCTGAAACCACATTGCGCCTATGTGGCACCTACGTGGTTGTACATTTCCTAGCGGAACCTTATCGGGTGGTAAGGTTACACCCGGTTAGATTTCGGCCGTAACCAAAGAAAAAAAAGGTGAAATTGTCATTTTTGTCTAGATTGATATAGTTTTGGAGTGTTCCACTTGGAGCCCACAACGGATAGCAAGCCACAGCCAGATTGCACTGCCACCTCTAGGTATTGTTCCCTAACACCCACGTGCACCTATTGATTTGAATAAATAAACAATACCCACATATTGATTTGAATAAACCCTAATCACGAATGCTAGAAATGTATAATATTTATCTCATAGATTATATCTTATAAATCCCATAGTTTATATCAACGAGATGCAACATCCACACAACTTAATGATAAAGTTTATGGTGTCCTTAAGATAGCCAACGCAGGCAAGAATGTCAACCATGCACACATATTGATCAATTGTAGGTGTAATGCAATAAGGGTTACTCATATGATTGAAGCATACATGCAACGCTCATCCACTAAACCTGCAACTTTCCAAGTGTCTCTGCTTCCACATTTTCCATACAGATAGCCAACGCGGGTAAGAAGGTCAACCATGCACACATACTGATCAATTGTAGGTGTAATGCAATAAGGGTTACTCATGTGATTGAAATATGTACAACCCTCATCCACTAAACCTGCATAGCTGCATGCACATAGAACACAAGCAAAGCTTACAATGTTCGAATATGTTCCAGAGTGCATTATTTCAAAGATTTTGAGAGCATCCTTGCAAAAACCATTTTGTGCATATCCGGCAATCATTGCATTCCATGAGATGACATCTTTTTGAGGAATTTTGTCAAAAAGTTCACATGCCATGTCTATGCTTCCACATTTTGCATACATGTCTACCAGGGCAATTGACACTGTAATATCAAACAAAAATCCCCCCTTCCATTATGCTTTGATGGATATCCATACCCTGTTCCAACGCTCCCATTTTGGCACAGCAGGAAGGATATTGGCAAAGGTTGTGGAATTTGACTTTACACCTGCCAATTGCATTTGCTTGAAAGTTTCTAAATCCTTTCCAACACTGCACTGCACTGCAAGTTGCAAAATCCATTTTGTGCATATCCTGCAATCATTGCATTCCATGAGATGACATCTTTTTGAGGCATTATGTCAAATAGTTCACGTGCCATGTCTATGCTTCCACATTTTGCATACATGTCTACCAATCTATCGACACAATAATATCAGACAAAAATCCCCCTTCCATTATGATTTGATGGATGTCCATACCCTGTTCCAATGCTCCCATTTTGGCACAGGCAGGAAGGATGCTGGCAAAGGTTGTGGAATTTGGCTTTACACCTGTCAATTGCATTTGCTTGAAAGTTTCTAAAGCCTTTCCAACACATCCATTTTGTGCATATCCTACAATCAGTCCACCTTGCATGTCAAGCAACTTTTTAATGATAGTTATCTATTCAATGGTGCCCTTCAAATACTATAAAATGCCTTAGTATAAGTAAATCAAATAAAAATTATATATATATATATATATTTATATCATAATCTTATATAATTTTTGACAGTTTGTCTAAAATCTTTCCTTTCATATGATACAATCTTTTTTAAATTTTGATTGTATTTTACAACAAAAATGCCTAAATACAACTATACAACTGTCAAATTTAAGCCCTACCTGCAATCATTCCATTCCATGAGATGACATCTCTTTGAGGCATTATGTCAAATAGTTCATGTGCCTTGTCTATGCTTCCACATTTTGCATACATGTCTACCAGAGCATTTCCAACTACAAAAAAAGGTTTAGAGTACAACAATAAACAATAAATGATGATTTACAAATTTTATCTCATTGTAACACATTGCAAAATATTTTCCAACCCTTTGTACAATGTATGCATATTCTATTTATAGAAAAGTGATAACACTCATCTCATAGATGATTGACACTTGTCATTTCTTACTACAATTTAAAATTAGTTAGGTGGTTAGCACCATTACAAGTGCCACCTAGGTCCAAACTCATTGATGACCAGGGGTTACATATTACAAAGAGAATCAACTCCTAACTTTATTTTGTTCTTGCAAATGAAATAAAGTAATTGCCATGAAGACACTAGATTCATTTATCCTCCCAACATGAATGATTTAAATAAGTGCATTGAATTTGTTTTAAGGGCCTCTATCAAAATGACGGAGTGGAATGTAGAATTCGACACCTCTTTCCCATATATTGTATCTCAAAGCCTTCTAAAACTTGTCTCTAGGTATAAAACATAATAATTCCAAGACCCTTCCATTTCTTCTTGTTAGTATTTATTTCAATAAAATTTGCATTTTTATTCAAGATCTGTGAACAATCTAACTACATTATTAGTTTGAAAATCTGAACTTGGCTAGATGTATTTGAAATAGATGTATTACATTGAATGTATATTTTATCATTGATCCCTTTACAAAAATAAGGAAATGACTATTACAAAGTGGAAATAACAAGGTATTCATTTAATAGGTTTAGCAACTCTCACCAATCTATCTTAAATTATGCACGAGTCATTACATAGAAATCTTTATTAAGTGTATCTTTTCCAAATGGGTGATAATAGCTAAATTTAGTATATGATGATATGAATTATTCACTCACTAAATTTTTATTAAATGACATATAGTATAGCTTAGTTTGAGTTTTGGATCATAGTAAATATATACTTATTATGCTAATTTGGAGCATTATATTATAACTACAATGTTGAATAATCTTAAAGTTAGTTGCATTTAATATGGAGCTTTAACTTATAAAAGTAAATGAATGAATTTGGAAGCATGGTAAAATTCATGAAGTTTAACAATACCCAAAAAACTATTGGCATTGAATTAAAAATCATGCTTGCCATTAGAATTGCTTCATTTCAAGGAATTTTTTGAATAAAACTTTTAACAATTTATATATGTTAGGCATGTAGTGCACACAACTATGAATGGTCTTAACTACTAACAACTATTTCACTATCATATTTTTTTTTTATTTTATGAATTCTATAAGGTTCATAATACAATACACAAATTAATTTTCAAATACATTACAATGACTAGGAATAACTCTTGGTGTGCATAATTTTGAACTGTCTTCTCTAATAACACAAGGGATTCACCTCTAAAGCACTACCTTATCATGTGCATGTGTATTGGATTTTTAAATAACCAAAATGTGACCCAATATAACACTTCCATAATAGGAGGAAAGTGGATAATTGAATTGATGTGATCGTATTTGGGTTTGAGAAGTATGTACAGAAGTGGGCTAAAGTGTTTATAAGTGACATTCCAAATCCTCTGCAAATCACATAGCAAAATTCAATTAGAGGAAATTGAAGCTATATTTTTCCTATGCCACATAGTCTTGTATTTTGTGAGAGCCTCATAATCCTAGGGGTACCTATGTAATCCCAAATATAATGCAATTAAAAAGGAAACAATAGTCACACCTTGAGGTCATGTAGGTTCAATACAATCCCACACAAGTTTCCTAAAACCAATTATTTGACACCTATGGGTAATGTCATGACCCTACCCAAAAGAATCATCTAGCATCTGTAAAACCTTCCACTATAATTTAAATTAATATTAATATGCTTATTGTAATTGATATATTTGTTATTGGGAAGATTCATTGTTAGAGTTGGTGTGACAAGGGTTTGGGGGTTGAGATATATTTATAAGTACTTTTAAATCAAAGCATTCTATAGGGTGACATGTTTGCCATCTCTCTTCTAGGTTTTTTATGTCAAGGCTATAATGTATTGAATGGAAATTATCAAAACTTGTTTTGAGTCAAATGTAAGTGTAGGTAGTGTCCTTGGTTGATAGGGTAGAAATAATAAGGAAATATAAAAATGTAACAAAAAAAAGGCATATAGGATACCTAGTGAAAATAGGGAGATATTTCAATTATACTAATGAATTAAAAATGGGTACCAAAACATAAAATCAAGGGTTAAAAATAAAATTAGGGGTGTTTATTAGTAACTTACAAATGCACATGCCATGCCATTGGTTTATTAAGTGAATCCCTTAGACCTTATAACAACTATTTTACCATTATAAATTTTTAAATAATGTTTTGTGAGTTTTATAGGGTTCATAAAATAATATACATACATAATTTTCAACTAAATTACAACTACAAGAACTAACTGTTAAGTTCTATGCACTTTGTTGCACAAACTCAAAGAACACTAGTCTATATTACACCAACCTCTCTTGTCCAAACAACCTCTACACTAAGTGATACTTTGCACAATGATTTGTGCTCCAATCAACTATTGCTACTATATGTATAAAAAGGATCCTAGATCAATTGTAATATTCCATTTGCATAATTGATCATTATTAAAATCCTAAATGTAAAAAAATGTTCAAGACTAAAGTGATTCTTTGGTTGTGGTTACCAAAGACATCCTAGAAAGCTTGTACTATGTGACACATATTTTATAGTGATAAAAAATTCAAACATTACAAGACATTCATATTTATATTTGAGTGATGAAACTTACTCTATTTCACTTAAATAACATATTAACTTTAAATTTAATCAAATTTTTATTATAATTCATAAAAATAAGCCAAGGAATTTGTATTAAGAATGTCTGGTAGAAGAAAAATGTCCTTTAGTTAGAAGAAAAATGTCCAGCCGATATTTAATCAATTTTACCATTATAAATTTTTAAATAATGTTTTGTGAGTTTTATAGGGTTCATAAACTAATATACATAACATAATTTTCAACTAAATTACAACTACAAGAACTAACTGTTAAGTTCTATGCTCTTTGTTGCACAAACTCAAAGAACACTAGTCTATATTACACCAACCTCTCTTGTCCAAACATCCTCTACACTATGTGATACTTTGCACAATGATTTGTGCTCCAATCAACTATTGCTACTATATGTATAAAAAGGATCCTAGATTTCAAACATTACAAGACATTCATATTTATATTTGAGTGATGAAACTTACTCTATTTCACTTAAATAACATATTAACTTTAAATTTAATCAAATTTTTATTATAATTCATAAAAATAAGCTAAGGAATTTGTATTAAGAATGTCTAGTAGAAGAAAAATGTCCTTTAGTTAGAAGAAAAAATCACACAACGTTTATTGCACCTTTTGCATATAAAATTTGTAGTCAAGAAAATTGCCAATTTTGAATATGAAATTAGCAAGGAAAATAAAATATTTATAGTACATGTTACCTTTCTGAGTATGAAGTTTTCATCAAGTCATCCTCAAGTTATAGTGTTTCCTCTACTATTTTAGTATTAAATTTAGTAGTTGCAAGGAAGGGGGTTTTAAGTATTTTGATGTGGGTACTTGGTGACCGCCTTTGACTTTGTGGGTGTAGGTAGATTAGTTGCGCATGATTGAATTTGTTTTCATATTCTTTTAGGAAGGGTTGAATTGATTGAGTTTGATTGACATCTAAATTTTGACTATGGCATTGTAACACATATACCTATAATCTAAGACTAAATCAAGAAATAAAAGGCAATTATGAATGGAGACTTTATGGTGTTGAAAATTACTATTCATCAATCTTAACATAAAAACATATGATGAAGACTAGTATTGGCTCTCATAAGATACAAAGATTTAGATTTATCAAGCTATGTAAGTTGTCAACAGTAAAAATAAGCATAAAGTTAAATGAGTTTTGGGCTCATTGACAAGATTGTTCAAGTCTATATAACAACTTTATCAAGCCAATAATGTATAATTATCCAATACAACCCTTCAAAAGTTTAAATAAATGCATTTCATATAACCTCATAAAACTCAACAAGCTAGAAACCAACATTGGGTGCAATTGATAGCTTCCAATAAGGATTGCAATGTATACGAGCTACGCTATTTCAACATTGCTGAGAATGAGGCAGAGGATGAAGATTAGATTTAAGTTTTGTCAGTATTTAGGTATGAGTAATACTGATTTTTTAAACTATAAAGAGTTCTAGCTGCTGCATTCTCTTATAAATGTCATACATAGAAAATTATTGTTGCTACTCTAAATTAAAGAAAAGAAATTACAACATGCCTAGATACATTCCAATACTTTGATAATGTTGAGGATTGACTGCAAGTGATAGCTTCCAATAAGGATCACAATGTATACGAGATACACTATTTCAACATTACTGAGAATGAGGTAGAAGATGAAGATTAGATTTAAGTTTTGTCAGTATTTAGGTATGAATGATACTAATTTTTTAAACTATAAAGAGTTCTAGCTGCTGCAATTCTCTTATAAATGCCATACATAGAAAATCATGGTTGCTACTCTAAATGAAAGAAAAGAAATTACAACATGCCTAGATACATTCCAATACTTGGATAATGTCAGGGATTGGTTGCAAGTGATAGCTTCCAATAAGGATCGCAATGTATACGAGCTATGCTATTTCAACATTACTGAGAATGAGGCAGAAGATGAATATTATATTTAAGTTTTGTCAGTATTTAGGTATGAGTGATACTGATTTTTTAAACTATAAAGAGTTCTAGCTGCTAAAATTCTCTTCTAAATGCCATACATAGAAAATCATGGTTGCTACTCTAAATGAAAGAAAAGAAATTACAACATGCCTAGATACATTCCAATACTTGGATGATGTCAGGGATTGGCTGCAAGTGATAGCTTCCAATAAGGATCGTAATGTATACGAGCTATACACTATTTCAACATTGCTGAGAATGAGGCAAAAGATGAAGATTAGATTTAAGTTTTGTCAGTATTTAGGTATGAGTGATACTAATTTTTAAAAGGAATTTAAAAGAAAAATATACGATCTAAAGTCACTAGGTTTTGTATTGAAAGCATATATATTCAATTGGACGAAAATTTAACAAATTTAAATACAATTGGACAAAAATAAATGACTGGAAGCCTTTGAAAAAAATATTCTAAATCATGTCACATGTCCAATCAATATAGATATCTAGATACATCTATAAAAAGTTTAAGTACATACATATATATCCACTCATATGTATGTACGTATATCCAAAAACCAACTTAAAGCTCCTGTACATATAATTTGGATCCTCTCTATCTTTAATTATCTCTAAAATCTTTTCATGATCTTCAATAGGCAACTTCCACTTTTGTTTGGCACGTCCTTTTTTAGGTAAAGTTTCTAAATTTTTTTTTTTGTTATAACTAAGTGACTATAATGTAGAACCTTTTGTCCTAGCATATAATCAACAAATACAATACCATGTCTATCTATATTTATTTGTTGATAATATGTTCAATAATAACTGATCCAATGGGATACTCTTGTCCATCACTATCTATCATCGATTCCACTAATTTACTTTTTGGTTGCGTACATCTTAGTAGGTAGTAATCTACACCTTCCACATTGTCAGGATCTGCAACAACGAAAATATCTCCTATACACACACCCTGTAGAGTTTAGGAAAGTTGTAAATATATATTTTTAATATATTTAAATTTAAATTTTTATATAAACTTACTTGTACATAGAATATATAAATCAATTTTAAGTTAATCAATTAAATACATACCTGTAACAACTAAATCAGATACACATTCATAATCAACTGAATATAGAGGATCGTAGACATCGACATTATCATTGTCTTCAAAAAGAGGCATTGATATTAATTGTTTCATTTCCCATCGTGAAACATACCCATATGTAATATTCTCACATTGAACAATATTTACATTGTCCTCGATGCAATCAACACAAAAACATGATTTTTCTCTCACATTAATTACATAAGGCCTGCTACCTTCCGTTGTCATGATTTGATGCATGCTTCTAATACCATTAATTGTTTGACAATTAATAGCATTTGATCGATCAATATCTGTAAATTATATAAACATCTAGGTGATATATATATATATATATTTGAAAATTCAATTAAAAATTATGTGTATGTACACACTTTGAAATTCAAAGTTAACAAATTTTGACTAGATGTACCTGTAACTTCCCAAAAATACCGTCTGTTGTATGTTCAGTCGTGAGCGGAAAAATGACTTTTGCACCATTCAACAATTTCATTTGCATTCCGTATGGCATTACGTACAAGTACACATGTTGGCAATTTATTTGTCCCCTGTTACTTTCAATGTTTATTTAAGAATTTAAAATTAAAGTTTTTAAATATAGATCTAATTTTTTTTAAATATCTCTAGATTATATATATATGGCATGAACTACCTGCAAGTTCATGTTGACGAAGTGCATGCTTCACACATGCTCCTGCTCCATCGTGCTCTCTTTTTCCATGTCCACTCTCATAAAAATTCCACAAGAATTTGGTGTTGCGTCTAGCATGTTGATGGCTTAACTAAAAAAAGCCTTTGCAAACTTAAATTGTCCTATGAAGTTACAAATAATTACACTCAAACAAAATTAGCTTCAAAAAACTTGACATATATTAAATATATTAAATAAGTAATTGAACAATTTAAGTCTCAAAGTTAAAAGTAAATAAAATTTTAAAATTAAACCCTAAACAATGTACTTACCAGCACATCCATCAGACCATATCCAATGTTGTTCTTGATTTATGCTGCGCCGGTTCAGGTCTTCAAAAAATATTTTCATACAATGAGCTACATAACTTCTATCATGACCCGTATCATCACTGATATAAAAGTGAACCTCTTTGATGAGAATTCGATCATCTTTGCTACTTTGTATACCATCTACTTGAAACTCGGCATGTCTATAACAAACTTGCACAAAGATTGCAACTTGCTCTGAATGATAATATTGACTTTGAATCTCAGTTTGAGGACTAAATGTATAGTTCTCAAAGAAATCTACAATAAAGAGAATACAACCTGGTGGAAAGCAATTCTTTGAATTACGAAATTGCTTAGCTTGCCATCTTGCACCATGATAATGTTGGATATGTGGATATATGATATTGCGAAATTTATTCATAAATTCATTGTAAGGCAATCCACTCTCTTTGAGAATAATTTTTTTGGCCTCGACTCCTAACTTCGTTAAGTATGTCTCATATTCAAATCTCTTCCAAATAACTTGCATTTCAATGTTGTCAACTTGTAATTTAAGATTCTTCAAATTTCTACAATCATTACATTTTTTTTTTAACACTAAACATTGAATTCACCTAAATCTTCTGATTTTTCACATAAAAGAGACTTCACAAATTGTGTTGTGCTTCTGGGGATGGCTATATTTCGATCAATTACCGCCATAGCATTTTTATATGATTGTAGATGTAGATTAAATTCAACGTGATTTTGACAACAAGTTTCACGTACTTTATTTATACATACAAATGATGGTCGTAGTGTCTCAAACATCCTTTGAGAAATATTCACATTTAAAAATTCTTGCTTGAATGCTTCAAAACGTTCACTTTGTGTTGTATCTATAAAATATTTTGGATGAGAAATTTTTGTACCATCTTCACATGTTATTTGTATAGTATCCCTTCTATTGGAAGAAACACGAGAGTGATTGGTCCAATATTCAACCACCTGTTTCTTTACATCTTCTAAAATTCTATCTTTTCAGGGAACCCTACAAATATTTAACCAATTTTTCTCAATTTTTGCATCTATTTCATTTCTCTTTTCAATATACCTTCGAACAGTTCTCCTAGATAAATTTAGTAATCTAGAAATTGCTTGAACTTATCTTCTATGTGATAATTTCTTACTAGAAATTACAGTCATCAATGCTCTATGTGCAACAGTTGGATCACTAGCTCGACTCTTGCTATCAATACAATTCAATGCTTCTTGCAAGTTTTCAACAATTGTTTGTTTTAATGAACCTGATGACTGTTTCCTATTATCAACCCCTAACAACTCCAAAATAGGGGTCATTTCTTTTCATCTAAATAATTTTGCAACTAACTCTGCTCTTCCAATTAGAGATTTTTCTTCAAAAAATTCATCCCATATTCTTTTAGAGTGTAATTTTACTGTGCTTTCAGGTAACATATCTTCAAATGAAATCTTATTGAAAAGAGAATCCTCATCCATCTCCATTAGATTTTCCATACCATAGAACAAATCTCTATTACTAGGTTCAGTTTGTTCTTGTACCTATATGTCACCTTGGTCATCAATATTTTCCATGGGTTGTTCTTCAGTAGATGTTCCTTCACCCACGTTTCTCTTCCTCTCTCTTGTTCGATCATACTTCCTTGATCTAGTCCTTTGATTCCCCATTACAAATTACACTCAAATTTGAATTCACCTGCATACAAGTGTACACACATGTGTGCTTTCAATGAATGCATGTAGTTAATATTGTATAAATAGAACACTAAATTATAAATTGTTCATTTGTTAAAGCCAAAGTAAAAAAATATTCAAATTACAAACATATCATGAGCAAATTTGGTATCGTAAGCATATTTGGTACATATCATGATGCCTCTAATTTAAATATATTGTAATAAAAGACTTATATGATGTGAAAGAGAGAAAACATGATATATAGATCCTATGAAAAGGTATATAGCAATGAAAGGATAAGATTACAAAGGGGAAGACCTGTGATTCCTTAAATGCAAGGATGTGATGTAAATAAAATCACACTAGATGTAATTGATTTCATTTTTTAAATACTAATGTAATTGATTTCATTTGTTAAATACTAATTTGTAAAAAGGGATGGAACCCACACATGAGAAATAAATGAAAAGTAGAGAAGAGAAGAGGTGAAGGGAAAACATGATTGTGCACATACATAAAGCTAGTTTTCTCTAGATGCCTAGGATAGTATATATAATGATTTACTCATGAGGGGGGAAAGACATTGTGCATCTATTTTAAATATATATGATAATAAAAGACTTATATGATGTGAAAGAGGGAAAACATGATATGAAACAAACCTTTTTTGTTGAAATAAGTCTTCTTTTCTCCAAATAAGCCTTCGTTTGCTAAAATTTGTCTTCTTAAATTATATTTAATCGAATTTTCTTGAGTTGATTTTTTTTAAAAATTTTTTATATATATCGACTCTTTACGGCCGATACATTATCAGTCGACTAGGTACTGACTGATATTTAATCGGGCATATTCTTATCACCCGATAAGAATACGCCTGAAACCAAGTCAACTGTAAAGTACTCAACCAAGTATGTCTAGTTGGCTGCCTACATGGCAGCCAACTCACTTTTTTTCATAGATTTATGAAACATTAAATTTTAATAGGATATTTCTCCTATTAGAATGAATTTTCTGCAACAAAGAAAAATATCCTTTTGTAGAGCTCAGAGTGGAGAATCCAAATATGTAATTTTTCTCATATTTTGATTAGTTTTAATATATTTTATTTTTAAAATACTACAAATAGGTTGTTAAAATTTAAAAAGAGGTTGATTAGAAATTTAAAAAAATAGTAAAACATATTAAAAAAATTTAAAAAATATATGGTGGACTAGATGAGAGAGTCCTCTTCAAAAGGGTATATTTTTTTTTGAAAATCATTAAAAAAATAGACAATAGTTGACATCCCATGAAAACTATCAAATTCTGACAAATTTGACTTTAAAACATTATTACGAGAAAAATATACATCAAAATTTAATTTTTTTTCCATGCACTAGATATTGAAGTTACCTATTTGGAAAAAAAAAATTAGGGAGAAATCAAGTTTGTTTTAATTTGTTTCTTGACGTCCCATGAACGTCATTTTTTCCTAAAATTTTCAGCATTCCAAAATTTGTTCTTACACTGATAAAAAAAATTGAAAACAATTTTTAAAAAATCTAAAAAATTACAGGAATAAACTTCATCAAAAGATCTACATTTCATTAGTTTACATCATTTTAAAATTCAGAACATAAAGACCACTTTTATGTGGTTGAAGTTCAGAATTTTTTTTGTTGTTGGCCGATTCCTTTATAAAGTGTGACACACTATTGTGCTTTTCCCTGCATATACTAATGTAGATTGGGCCGGAGATGTGGATGACAAAAAAAGTACAAGTGGAGGTGCATTCTTCTTGGGAAAAATATTAGTATCTTGGCTAAGCAAGAAACATGATTCAATATCCCTGTCTACTGCAGAGGCAGAATACATTGCAGCAACATGCAGTTGCACTCAAGTGTCATGGATGAAGCAGACTTTGAAGGACATCAAAGTTGTGTATGAAGAACCTATTGCAATCTTTTGTGACAACACAAGTTCCACAAACATATCAAAGAACCCAGTGATGCATTCAAGGACCAAGCACATATCCATTAGGTATCATTTTCTGAGAGAAAAAGTGACAGAGAATGAAGTCAAGTTGGAGTATGTTTCTACCAAGGATCAGATTGTAGACATTTTTACCAAGCCTTTGCCTAAGGATACTTTTGAGTATCTCAAAGAAAAGTTAGGGGTCATCACCCCTCCTTCTCTAAACTAAGATGCACAATAGTGCATCAGTCTGGAGGTGCTCAGAGGTCCGGATTGATGCTTTTTAGGGCTACTTCTAAGGGGGAGTAGTCAGAAAGTTCAGAAGAGAGATTAAATCAGAGCAGAAGAGTGCAAGTATGTGCCTTTTGCCATTGATGTCAAAGGGGGAGAGAATTCATGTGAAAAACTTAGAGTGCAGATATGTAAAAGAAAGGGGGAGAATTTTGGAGAAAGAAAGAAGTGCAGGTGTGTAAAGAGAGGGGGAGAATCTTTTCTTGATGGCTACTGTAGTTTTTGGAGAATTTTAGAGAAAGAAAGAAATGCAAGTGTGTAAAGAGAAAGGGGGAGAATCTTGTCTTGATGGCTGTTGCAGTTTTTTCACATCATATGTTGCCATCAATGACAAAGGGGGAGATTGTTACAAGTATGTGCCTAATCGGTGTTGTCATCGATGTCAACATATCCTTGTTGTCATTAGTGTCAACTGTATCTTGTTTAGAAGACTTGTATGTTGAGGATATTGAGAAAATTAGCCTCTCCGGAAGAAACAAATGAGTTACAGAGAAGTGTAGTACAGATAGTAAGTTGTATGCTGAAGAACAGTCCGATAAACTACTCCGCATTTATTTCTACTTGAAGATCACGGTCTACGGATTGGAAGTAAGTTAGAGATATGTCTGAGGATGCTACATTCTGGGTTTGAGCCATCCACATGAAGATCTGAGTAAGTTGTATTCACTAGAGTGAAACCTATTTTTTCTGTAAGATCAGTTGGGACATGAAGAAAGCATTATGCTCCGCATTCCTCCGCAATAAAGTATTAGGCTCTGTGGTTCTAGAGGGAAGTCTGGGATGATGATAAGAGCTTACAGTGGCAATGGTTCATGGTTTGGTGGTCCACAAGCTATCTTTATTTTATGACAATTGAAGACAGTAAAGTTCATATGTTCTGATGAGAAGATTCCTATGGATAAAGTGGTTAAGGTTCGTGCGGTTGCTCCTAATGATTATAGCTTGCTTGTGGATGTGTCCTAATCATGTTCTTATCTAGACTTTGGTCCGCATTAAGAAATTGAGATGGTGTGTGAAGATTGTTCCTAGATAATGTAGCGTGTAACCATTCTTGGCCAACCTGGTTGATCCCAATGATTACAGAGATCTCTGGAAGATTGTGGAAGTGTGTTGTGGCGTGAAAGATTATGTTTGAGTCCTAGCTAAGGCATGGCATGATCCACATTTCATTCCCTTTGCATGATGTTGCAATAGGTCAGGACCTATTTTGTAAATGTTTGTAATACTGACCTTGGAGATTGTTCCAATGGTTGATGATTGTGATGCCGACCTTGATGATCATTCCAAGGTTGATGTGGTGTATAAATACTTATAGTTGAGTCGTGGAAAAGGTGTCCTTGAGTGAAAATGAAAAGATATTAAGAAAGGACCAAAGGCAGAGCAGAGAAGAGGCAGAGGAAAGAAGAAGAGAAGCAGAGTAGAGGAATTGTTATTCACAATACAGAAAGGTGTTGATCGTGACAGTGAGTCTGGTAGTAAGCCGCCAGTAGGGTTTAACAACCCTCATTGTAATCTTGCTAGGTTTAGGGATGAGGCAGTGAGCCTGCTAGACCTAGTTGTTCTTCATGGCAGTAAGCCAATATGTTTAGGCCCGTGGAGTGACCAAGCCTAAACATCATTATTTCAAGATTGCAATATATATATTGAGAGCTAATCCTCTCCATGGTTTTTCCCCACCTTGGGGTTTTCCACATAAATTTGGTGTCTCTTGTGTTTGATGTTATATCTGTGGTTAAGTTCTTGATTTCATGCACTCATTGCTAAACTATAATAATTATGGATAAGTGATGAATGTTTTAATTGCAGGAAGTGTTTAATTTTTTGTGACAACTGATTCACCCCCCTTTGAGTTGTCCCGCGCATATCAACACATCTTCATTCTCTTCTCAAGTTGGAGGCACACCATCATTCACACGTCAAGTTGAAGGTATACCATATTCTCCATCTCAGCTTCAAGCCTTTTCATCTTTTTCATCTCCAATTGGAGGTACTTCATCTATCCCATCTCAAGTTAATATTGAAGAAATTCCTAATGTTGAGTCAACTTTACCAATGAAAATGCCTCCTAGAATTTTTCATAGAAAGCCTAAGTTTCTAATTGATATCGATGAGAATGTTTTAAAGCCCATGCAGGATAAGATTCCCAAGTGTAGTTTCCAAAGATATACTAATAAGATATGAAAATCATTCTTTGGGAACTTAAATGAAACCGAAAGATGTCAACTATTTGTTGAATTGATGAGAAATCTAAAATTCAAACCCATTATGTAGATTCTTGGCATAAGAACATCAGATGCCTCAAGTGAAAAATAAATTGTAAAGAATCTAATGAGTGAATATGAGAGTGTGGGTTCCACCTCACACACCAAGGATAGTAATGCCACATGACGTGTCATTACATCGACAATAGTAAGCCAAAAAACAAAGAAAGCTTGCCTAATTAGAAAGACACGTCAAGCATTGAAAATAAGTAGAAAACTCTAATGAAAGCCATTGGAAGATGTGAAAGAGTCAAGGACCTAAATACCAATGAATTGTGGGCATTATCAGGGAGACTCCCACGGAAAGACAAAGTTGTTGTTGAAGCCTTGAGATCCCTCATCGAAGAATTTTGGAAAAATAACACAAGGGTATCTCCTAATGCAAGAGATGTTGTAAGAAGGAGAATTGGTTGTCAAAACCATTAGCCACATCCAAAGCATTTTTTGGATGTGACTCAAACACAATTTTTCAAGAAATTTCAAGAGATGTATCCTCAAGTCAAAATTAGTCAAAGGTATTTTGAAATGGTAAAGCATTTTTTGTCAAAATAAATCACACACGCACAACTTGTTGTTGTAGAGTACATATTGAGTTTTCTAATCATTATGATGTTTATAGATATATATGCGTAGATTTGCATACTAACGATGTTTTGTGGGAGTGTAATATAAAGTGTCCACTAGATCTTCAAGAGATTTCATATCGAGCATCTTATGTGAAAGAGTGGATGGTCAGTTATTCCACAATAGCTTATGCTTGGATGGCACATGTGATCATTGTAGTGGGTTGCAACATTTGCCAATTTGTGAACATATGGAGAACACACATACAATCGGAAATGAGCTAGTAAGTTTTGGAAAATATAAGATAGTGGCATATAGTCTAAAAGATGGCAAAGAAGTAAAAAGGTGTGAATTGGTCATTCAAAAGATTTTAGTGTATCAGTTTATCTATATTTTTAGAGATAATATAGTTTACGAGTATGCAAGGCATACCCATAGAGCTCGATAGTTAGACTTGTAATTCAAGTTATTCAAGGACACGTTTTCACTTGGTACCATCATTTCAGTTATTGACTTTGTAGAGAACTACACACTACAACAACAAAATGAGGTGCAATCGCAGTATTATAACTCTCCACAGGTTGCTAGATTTGTGCAAATAGCATTCATTCGTGCAAAATATAGTATAGAGGATGACAGGAAGATCTTGAGGGAATATCATTTTTATATCAGTGATGATCGCACACATTCTATGGAGTTCATGCAAGGTTGCTTTTAGATATTCTACCATGATTTGGCTAGTAGGAGCATATCATTTCGTCAGCATATTATATGGTTAGATAATTGTGCATCACAATTCAAGAACTCGCAGATGTTTTATTAGTTGAGGAGGATGAATAAGATGAATGGTGTTCAAAATATGTGGAATTTTTGTGAGGTCAGGCATGGAAAGGGGGAGCATGATGGTGCAGGAGCATGTATCAAAAGTGTTGGGATTAAGGTGCCATCAACCTTCTAAATCTTATTGCATAATTTCTATTGTTCTTGGAAAGTTCCAAGGTTCTTGGAGAGTTCCAACATCCTTAGAGATAGGGTGTTAATTTTGTAAATTTATTCACAAGGGATGAAGGTTTCACCATCAACGGTAAAATAGTTTTTACTGGTACAGTAAATAATTATTTATTGGCTTTAAAAATTAATTAGTTACCGATAGGTTGTTATAGAGTTACTTTTACTACTCAAGGAATCTTGGTAAATAGTAAATGAGGTGAGGTGGAGAATCTTGGTGCCTATCTTAGGGAAATGTGTTTTTGGGCTGTTATGACGCATGCCATAAGTTTGTAAGAGAATATATGACAACTTACGATTGTCATAAGGTGTAAGAGATTTTATGACAACATATGACAACAATTATTGTCTTATAAGTTCCTATTCTTGGTTCTAGGCACCTATATTGGGAAGATGCCTATGACAAGTGTAAGGTAATATGTAAGAAGATGATTTTGGTGTATCCCAAGATAGAAACATTGGATTTTGTCCGTCTCCCACAAATTTATTTGGTGGGTACTCATTTTGCATAAATATGAGACTTGAGAGTGAAGTTTGGTTGAGTAACGGAAGTGAGAAAAACTTGTTTGCAGGTAACAAGTTGATTAGGAGAGTTCTTCTATACACAGGTATTGTTGGATTGAAGACTGAAGAGGAGATTGGAAGTGGATGTATTGTAATCTTGTTTTGAAGATAATACAACTTGGGTCTCTCTTCTTGGTGGAGTTTTTTTCCCACAAGGGTTTCTCCACGTAAACATTGTGTTATGTGTTTATTATTCTACTCCATTGTTACCTTGTGCCTCTTTCTTGCTGCTATCTTATGGTGATGTTATTGTTGTTTTAAGTTCATCTAAGGTGGTTATATCAAGCATGTTAGAGTGGCTGATTTTAGCATCATAAAGAAGTTGAATCTCTTCATGGTATTTCAAGGATTAAGCAAACTTATTTTTAGATTTGCATACAATTTTTAGATTTCTATTCTGTAGTCATCAAAGCCTTGTATCTCACCAATTGGTATCATATCTTGGTGATTTGATGATTAACAATTGGATTAGAGATTGTTCGTTTATTCCAACAAAAAGAGTATTGGCACGAGAAGAGTTGAAGTACAAAGACAATGCAAAGTTGACAGATGTGAGATCTATTGTGGAATGGTGTAAGTTTACAATGGGTCCAGGTAATGAAGTTAAGTCTATAGTTCGTAGATATTTTTGGTTGGTTGATGATACTAACATTGCAAAATATGAGGACTGTTGTACATTGATAGGATTGAGTGAGCTACACTCTTTTAGAAACTCTAATGCAGGTTCATGGAGTATCCATACATGACAGATGGTATGCTTTTGTTCTTCCTATACAGATGAAGCTTTGTATGATTGTGAGTCAAAGGAGTGGGTCGATAATTGGTGTACAAGAAGCTTAAGCCCAATTGACATGTATCGACCACCGACAACACTACAACTCATAGAGATTGAATCATCGGTTGACTTTGACCATGTTTTAAATCTAGTTCAACTAGGTATTATCAACATTTAAATTTAATAAAATTTGATATTCCATATTATTTTGTAGTTTTTCTTGTATTATTGACTATATTCATCGAACTGAATGCACGTATCAATGCAAGGCATGTTTATGCAATTATTATAGTTGAAGATAATGAAGAAGGAATGGATTATTATTTGTGTCGTTGTGTTGAGGCAAAAAAGAAATTAGATTCCCCTGTTATAGATGGAGAAAACATCGAGTACCCTATAGGATTAGTGGTTGTTACTAGAACATGGCTTAGAAGGTACCTAGTGAAGAAGTCTGATGTGTGGTTGTTCAAGGACTTTGACACACATAGGAAGATTCTTCATTATTCTAACCCCGTTGTGGCATCAAACGTTCATTTGATCAAATATGGGGGTAGACCATTGAATAGGACCTTGTGGAAGGTTCGTGAGTATAACCACGAGGCAATACTTGACACAATAAAGAGTAGAGCAAACCTATATGGTTCATTGGATCGAATAAGTAGAATGACAGAAAGGTATGTTATTTTTCTTTGCTATCCTCATTTCACCTTCTATATTATTGACACCTATCTTACCTTCTTATATGTGCTCCTTGGTCTTGGTTGATTAGCTTCATTTCATTGTAGAGTTCATTGTTATACTCATTTTAGCTAAATAGTGCAATTGCATTTGTATGCAAGATTTGAGTATGATGAAGGTAGGCATAATCCTTATGAAGTTGCCTTTGGATGGAATGTAAGGTAGGTCTTCATGATTATTTCACGATGATATGTCCTTTAGTTACTATTTCATAATGATTTTTAATGAGTTTTAATGATGTTACTATGAGTTTTAATGACAAATCCTCATTCATTTCTTCACTTTTGGTGCTAACAATTGATAGCAGTGGTAAGGGCAGTCTTAATCGATGCCCTAAAAGTCATTGGATCAAGTGAGGACACCTTTATAGTACTGAATTTTCATCTACTAGAAAGGTATTATGAATGAATTTTTACATTCAGCATCTCTTGGGACCAAAAGGATGGTGCCAACGCATCTAGGTGGGTAGGTAAATGCTAGGGGAGATGTCTTTACAGTGGCGAAGCCTCATGGTCATTCTTGACTACATCAAACATAGACAATCTCTCAAGAGCCCTTAGACAAAAAAGGTGTCAAACTTTGGACTGGTTGTTCCGTCAAACTATGATACCTAGGAACATATTGTTTACATGTATATGTGGACGTCAGGTCCACTTACATACACTTACCTTGTTGTTTTAAAAAATCAATTACGTTTGCCTATGGTGGCAAGGAATACATTATTCCAAAATGCTTCAGTTTCATGTAGTGGAAAGGTGCTAGAGTCACATTTTGCATTCCACAGCTCATGGGGTCGAACTGACTATGCCAATGCATCAGGGTGGGTAGGTAAATGCTAGGGGTCTCGTTTTGTGTGCCAAGCATCCCAGACGTTTCGGGCAGCAGGCTACCGGCAAAGTCACTTAAGATTCCTAAGAGCAAAAAAATACCAAACTTTGACGGAGCAGTTCTCAAAAATTGTGGCAGTTGGGAATGTTTTGTTCAGACCTACATGTGTATGTGGGGTCTGTCCACAATAACCTCTCTCAGTTTTGGTCAAATCCAATCCGTTTGACCGTGCTGAAACCAAATGCATTATTGCAAAATGCTTCAGTTTTATGCAGTGGAAAGGTGTTAGGAGTGAGATTTTGCATTCCATAGCTCATGGGGCCGAATTGACTACACCAACACGTTGGGGTGGGTGGGTAAATGCTAGGGGAGGTCTTGTTTTGTGTGCCAAGTGTCTCAGTCGTTCGGGGCATCAGGCTACCGACAAAGTCGCTTAAGATCCCTAAGACCAAAAAATACCAAACTTTGACGGAGCAGTTCTTAGAATTCGTGGCAGTTGGGAATGTTCTATTTTAAACTATAGGTGTATGTGGGGTCTGTCCATAATACCCTCTCTCGGCTTTGGTCAACTCCAATCTTTTTTACCATGCTGAAACCAAATGCATTCTTGCAAAATGCTTCAATTTCATGCAATGGAAAGGTGCTAGGAGTGACATTTTGCATTCCGTAGCTCATGGGGATGAACAAACTGTGCCAATGCATCAAAGTGGGAGGGTAAATTCTAAGGAAGGTCTCATTTCGTGCGCCAAGTGTCCCAGTCATTCGGGGCAGCAAGCTACCGGCAAAGTCACTTAAGATCGTAAGAGCAAAAACTATTAAACTTTGATGGAGTGGTTGTTGGAATTTGTGGTAGATGGGAATGTTTTATTTGGATCTACAGGTGCATTTTGGGTCCATCCACAATAACCTCTCTCAGTTTTGGTCAAATCCAATCCATTTGACCGTGCTGAAATCAAATGCATTCTTGCAAAATGCTTCAGTTTCATGCAGCACAACCTTGCCAGGTGCCATATGTTTTATCCTGCTCATCATGGGGCCAAACCGACTACGCCAATGCATCGAGGTGGGCAAGTAAATGCTAGGGGAGGTCTCTTTTTGTGCACCAAGTGTCTCAGTCATTCTGGGCAGCAAGCTGCCGGCAAAGTCACTTAAGATCCCTAAGAGCAAAAAACTGCCAAACTTTGATGGAGTAGTTCTTGAAATTTGTGGCAGCTGGGAATGTTCTATTTTGACCTATAGGTGCATGTGGGGTCCATCCACAATAACCTCTCTCGGTTTTGGTCAAATCCAATCCATTTGACTGTGTCAAAATGAAATGCATTCTTGCAAAATGCTTCAGTTTCATGCAGTGGAAAGGTGCTAGGAGTGTCATTTTGCATTCCACAACTCGTGGGACTGAACCAACTGCGCCAACATGTCGGGGTGCGCATGTAAATGCTAGGGGAGGTCTCATTTCATGTGCCAAGTGTCTTAGTCGTTTGGGGTAGCAGGCTACCGACAAAGTCACTTAAGATCATAAGAGCAAAAACTGCCAAACTTTGATGGAGCAATTCTCAGAATTTGTGGTAGCTGGGAATGTTCCATTTTGACCTATAGGTGCACACGGGGTCTATCCATAATAACCTCTCTCAGTGTTGGTCAACTCCAATTGATTTGACTGTGCCAAAATCAAATGCATTCTTGCAAAATGCTTCAGTTTCATACAACACAACCTTACTAGGAGCCATATTTTTCATTCTGCTAGTCAGGCTGAACTAACTACGCCAACACATCAGGGTGGGTGGGTAAATGCCAGGGGAGGTCTTGTTTTGTGCATCAAGTGTCTCAGTCATTCCAGGTTGCAAGCTACTGACAAAGTCAAAAGGTGCTAGGAGTGAAATTTTACATTCTACAGGTCGTGGGGTCGAACCAACTACGCCAACACATCGAGGGGGGTGGGTAAATGCTAGGAGAAGTCTTGTTTCGTGCACCAAGTGTCCCAGTCATTTAAGGTTGCAAGCTACTGGCAAAGTTGAAAGGTGCTAGCAGTGAAATTTTGCATTCCACAAGTCATGGGGTCGAACCGACTATGCCAACATGTCGGGTGGGTGGGTAAATGCTAGGGGAGATCTTGTTTCATGCGCCAAGTGTATTAGTCATTCCAGGATGCAAGCTATTAGTAAAGTCGAAAGGTGCTAGGAGTGAAATTTTGCATTCCATAGGTCGTGGGGCTGAACCAACTATGCCAATGCGTCGGGGTGGGCGGGTAAATTCTAAGGGAGGTCTCGTTTCGTGTGCCAAGTGTCCCAGTCGTTCCAGGATGTAATTTACTAGAAAAGCACACAAAACAAGACCTCCCCTAGCATTTACCTGCCCACCCTAACACATTGGTGTAGTTGGTTCGGCCCCATGATGAGCAGAACAAAAAATATGGCACTTGGTAAGGTTGTGCTGCATGAAACTTAAGCATTTTACAAGAATGCATTTGATTTTGACACAGTCAAACAGATTAGAGGTGACCAAAACTAAGAGAGGTTATTGTGGATGGGCCCCACATGCACCTATAGGTCTAAATGGAACATTCCCATCTACCACAAATTCTGAGAACTGCTCTGTCAAAGTTTGGCAGTTTTTGCTCTTAGGATCTTAAGTGACTTTGCTGGTAACTTGCTGCCCTGAACAACTGGGATACTTGACACATGAAATGAGACCTCCCCTAGCATTTACCACCCATCCCAATGTGTTGGTGCAGTATGTTCGGCCCCACGAGCTATGGAAAGCAAAATGTTACTCCTAGCACCTTTCCACTGCATGAAATTAAAGCATTTTGCAAGAATGCATTTGGTTTCAACATGGTCAAACGAATTGGAGTTGACCAAAACTGAGAGAGGCTATTATGAAAAGACCCCACATGCACTTATAGGTCAAAACAAAATATTCCCAGCTACCACAAATTCTGAGAATTGCTTCATCAAAGTTTGGTAATTTTTTGGTCTTAGGGATCTTAAGTGACTTTGTCGGTAGCCTGTTGCCCTGAACGACTGAGACACTTGGCACACAAAATGAGACCTCCCCTAGCATTTAACCACCCAACCAAATGTGTTGGTGTAGTCAGTTTAGCCCCATGAGCTATGGAATGCAAAATGTCACTCCTAACACCTTTCCACTGCATGAAATTGAAGCATTTTGCAAGAATGCATTTGGTTTCGGCACGGTCAAACGGATTGGAGTTGACTAAAACTAAGAGAGGTTATTAGGTATGGACCCCACATACACTTGTAGGTCTAAATAGAACATTCCCATCTGCCACGAATTCTGAGAACTACTCTGTCAAAATTTGGCCTTTTTTGCTCTTAGGGATCTTAAGTGACTTTGTCGGTAGCTGCTGTTTGGAACGATTGAGACACTTAGCGCATGAAATGAGATCTCCACTAGCATTTACCCACCCACCCCGACATGTTGGTGCAGTCGGTTCAGCCCCACGACGAGCACAACAAAAAATATGGCACCTGGCATGGTTGTACTGCATGAAATTGAAGCATTTTGCAAGAATGCATTTGATTTTGACATGGTCAAATGGATAAGAGTTGACCAAAACTGAGAGAGTTTATTGTGGACAGACCCCACTTGCACCTGTAGGTCCAAACAAAACATTCCCAGCTACCACTAATTCTGAGAACTGCTCCGTCAATGTTTGGTAGTTTTTGCTCTTAGGATGTTAAGTGACTTTATCGGAAGCCTACTGCCTCGAATGACTGGGATACTTGGCACACGAAATGAGATCTCCCCTAGCATTTATCCACATAGACTGATGCATTGGCATAGTCTATTTGAATCCACAAGCCGTGGAATTAAAAATGTCACTCCTAACACCTTTCCATTGCATGAAATTGAAGCACTTTGCAAGAATGCAGTTGGTTTCAGCACGGTCAAACAGATTGGAGATGACCAAAACTGAGAGAGGTTATTATGGATAGACTCCACATGCACTTGTAGGTCAAAATGAAACATTCCTAGTTGCCACAAGTTCTAAGAATTGCTCTGTCAAAGTTTAGCAATTTTTTGGTCTTAGGGATCTTAAGTGACTTTGCCAGTAGCCTGCTACCCCGAATGAATGAGACACTCAACGCACAAAACAAGACCTCCCCTAGCATTTAACCACCCACCTGAACATGTTAGTGCAGTCGGTTCAGCCCCATGAGCTATGGAATACAAAATGTCACTCCTAGCACCTTTCCACTGCATGAAACTAAAGCATTTTGCAAGAATGCATTTGGTTTTGGCATGGTCAAATGCATTAGAGTTGACCAAAACTGAGAGTGGTTATTATGGATGGATGCCATAAACACTTGTAGGTCTAAACATAACATTCCCATCACCACAAATTCTGAGAACTACTCCGTCAAAGTTTGGTAGTTTTTTGCTCTTAGGGATCTTACGTGACTTTGCCGGTAGCCTACTGCCCGGAATGACTGGGACGCTTGACACATGAAACAAGACCTCCCCTAGCAATTACCCACCCACCCAGACATGTTGGTGTAGTCAGTTTGGCCCCATGAGATGTGGAATGCAAAATGTCACTCCTAGCACCTTTCCACTACATGCAACTGAAGCATTTTGGAACAATGTGTTCCTTTCCACCATAGGCAAACAAAATTGATTTTAAAAAATTGAGGAAGGTATGGAATGTGTTCTAATTACATCAGTTAAAGTATAAAGGATATGGGAATTTTGTTAGATGTTGTAGTTATAGTTGCCCTAACAGTCATGTATGCCAAGTGGCAGGTGTAAAATAAATGTAGAGAGGTGAAATGAGGATATGCAAAGCATAGAAACCATATAGAAGGTTTATTGTATATGCCAACCTCTGAAATATTTCTTGTAGCTCTGTATATACCTGCATATGATGGAATTGGGAGAAAATCAAAATTTACTAAAACTACCCCCTCAATGGTTGAGAGTACTCAATTTACTATAAAATGCAAAATAAGTTGCTTCAAGGGGTCTAACTCATTGGATTAGGTCTATTCACGTATATTACACCTCATGGAATCATCATAGTTTTCAAATAGTCCATTTTGGTGGGAAAATGGGAAACCCTTAGCTAGATGACTTAAATGGATGTCTTGACCTGCAAGACCACTTGAAAACATGAAAATGTCCTCCTTGCCATCTCCTAAAATCACTTGATTGGTTTTGAGCCTATGCTCCTGCATGAACAAGGCAAGTCAACTATTTGACATGATACCTCAAAGAAATGTTGTCTCATGGAATGCAATTGGTGAATGCAAATCCAAATTCCACAACCTTATCCACCATCCTCCTTGCCTATGCCAAAATGGGATCTTCGGAACAAGTTATAGACAACCATCAAAGCATTAAGGATATAGGAATTTTGTCACATGTTGTATTTGTAGCTGCTCTTTTAGACATGTATGAAAAGTGTGAAAGCATAGACAAGGCATGTGAATAGTTTGGCATGGCACCTCAAATAAATGATGTCTCATGGAATGCAATGATTGCAAGATATATGCACAATAGATTTTTTGATAAGGCTTTTGAAACTTTCAAGCAAATGCAATTGGCAGGTGTAAAGCAAATGTAGAAAGGTGAAATGAGGATATGCAAAGCATCCAAAAACCATATAGAAGGTGAAATGAGGATATACAAATCATGCCAGACATGTCTCTCTCCCTATGTCTCTCTCTCTTCCCCTCTTCCTCATTCTGCTCTTTCTATAACCCATATAGATGGTGAAACGAGGGTATGCTAGACCTATAGAAGGTGAAATGAGGATATAATGTCAAACATATCATCTCCCTCTCAGTCTCTCTCTAAGTCTCCCCCTAACTAAACATATAATGTCAAACATATATCTAAGATGAGATGGAGGTAGGAAAATGATGTCAAACATATAGAAGGTGAAATGAGGATATGTCTAACATGTAAGATGAGAAATTATCTACGATTATCATATCAAATCTAGTAGTTTCTATATCAAATCTAGTAGTTTCAATATCATGATTGTTATGAGATGTATACAAAAAGAACAGTACAACAAATATGTTAACTAACACTTAGCATCAATCTAATAATTTAGCATAAACAAATTATATTTCCTTATAATGATTCAAACTATGAATTGTTAGATTCATCTAAAAAAAACTCATAAAGACCTAAATGATAAATCCTATGATTGGATGCACCTTTCCTTGTACCCATCATTCTCTTATAAAAAATGCTTTATTGTATTTTTCATATTCCATATTTTTCTTAACATAAAAGTGTAAAATTTAACTAATACTTTATATACAAAAACTTATATGAAAACCATATCATAAGTTGTTGCAAATAGGTTCACAATATATTTATTTTTTAGCCAAATAAAAGTTATCTTCAATATTCATAATGTAAAGTGTCAAAGCATAGACAAGGCATGTGAATTGTTTGACATAACACCTTAAAGAGATGCCATCTCATCGAATGCAATAATTGCAAGATATGCACAAAACGGATTTGTTGATAAGGATTTAGAAACTTTCAAGCACATGCAATTGACAGGTGTAAATCCAAATGCAAAGTGAATTGTTTGACAGGAACACCTCAAAGAGATGCCATCTCATGTCCAATGTAATAATTGCAAGATATTCACAAAATGGATTTGTTGATAAGGATTTAAAAACTTTCAAGAAAATGCAATTAGCAGGTGTAAATCCAAATTCCACAACCTTAGCCAACATTCTCCCTGCCTATGCCAAAATAGGAAGTTTGGAACAGGGTATGGACATCCATCAAAGCATAAAGGATATGGGAATTTTGTCAGATCTGTTGTAGTTGAAACTACCCTAGTAGACATGTATGCAAAGTGTGGAAGCATAGACAAGGCACATGAATTGTTTGATAGAACACCTCAAAGAGATGGCATCTCATGGAATCCAATAAATGCAAGATAGCCTATGCCAAAATGGGATCTTTGGAACATGGTATGGACATCCATCAAAGGATAAAAGATATGGCATTTTTTTTAGATGTTGTAGTTGCAATTGCCCTCGAAGACATGTATGCAAAGTGTGGAGGCATAGACAAGGCACATGAATTGTTTAGCATGATGCCTCAAAGAAATGTCATCTCATGGAATGCAATGATTGCAAGATATGAACAAAATGGATTTTTTGATAAGGCTTTAGAAACTTTCAAGCAAATGCAATTGGCAGGTGTAAAGCCAAATTCCAAAACCTTAGAAATGATATCTTTGGAACACGGTATGGACATCTAGCAAAGCATAAAGGATATAGGAATTTTGTCAAATGTTGTAGTTGCAACTACCCTGTGAGACATGTATGCAAAGTGTGGAAGCATATACAAGGCACGCGAACTATTTGACATGATGCCTCAAAGAAATGTTGTCTCATGGAATGCAATGATTGCAAGATACATGAACAAAATGGATTTTTTGATAAGGCTTTAGAAACTTTCAAGCAAATGCAATTGAGAGGTGTAAAGCCAAATTCCACAACCTTCGCCAACATCCTCCCTTCATATGCCAAAATGGGATCTTTGGATCATGGTATGGACATCCATCAAAGCATAAAGGATATGGGAATTTTGTCAGATCTTGTAGTTGCAACTAACCTAGTAGACATGTATGCAAAGTGTGGAAGCATAGACAAGGTACGTGAAATTTTTGACATGATGCCTCAATGAAATGCCATCTCATGGAATGCAATGATTGCAAGATATGCAAAAAATAGATTTTTTTGATAATGCTTTATAAACTTTCAAGCAAATACAATTGGTGAGTGTAAAGACAAATTTCACAACCTTAGCCAATATCCTCCTTGCCTATGCCAAAATGGGATCTTTGGAACATGGTATGGACATCCATCAAAGCATAAAAGATATGGGAATTTTGTTAGATGTTGTAGTTGCAACTGCCCTCGGAGACATGTATGCAAAGTGTGGAAGCATAGACAAGGCATGTGAACTGTTTGGCATGATGCCTCAAAGAAATGTCATCTCATGGAATGCAATGATTGCAAGATATGAACAAAATGGATTTTTTGATAAGGCTTTAGAAACTTTCAAGCAAATGCAATTGGCGGGTGTAAAGCCAAATTCCAAAACCTTAGAAATGGTATCTTTGGAACACAGTATAAACATCCATCAAAGCATAAAGGATATAGGAATTTTGTCAAATGTTGTAGTTGTAACTACCCTGTGAGACATGTATGCAAAGTGTGGAAGCATATACAAGGCACGTGAACTGTTTGACATGATGCCTCAAAGAAATGTTGTCTCATGGAATGCAATGATTGTAAGATATGCACAAAATGGATTTTTCATAAGGCTTTAGAAACTTTCAACCAAATGTACAAAAGAAACTTTCAACCAAATGCAATCAGCACGTCTAAAACCAAATTGTCCAACCTTATGCAACATCCTCCTTGCCTATGCCAAAATAGGATATGGGGAACAGGGTGTGGACAAGCATCAAAGCATAAAGGATATAGGATTTTTTCACATGTTGTATTTGCAGCTACCCTTGTAGACATGTATGTAAAGTGTAGAAGCATAGACAAGGTGCATGAACTGTTTGACATGATGGCTCAAAGAAATGCATAGTCTCATGGAGTGTAATGATTGCAAGATATGCACAAAATGGATTATTTGAAAATGACTTATAAACTTTCAAGCAAATGCAATTGACACGTGTAAAACCAAATTCTTGTAACGATAATTGATCATCATATTACATATTTAATGTAAACTATCATATACATTATGTCATGAACATAACATCTAGTCTATATATAAAGCCATATAGGCATGTACAAACAAATCCATATAGGCATATACAAAGATATACATTGGTAACATACAAAAGTATGTATACAAAGCCATCTAGGCAAACAAAAAATGTCCCAAAATCTAGTTTCCTATGGACTGCTATGAAATAATCTACGTCCCTTGCTTGGCCGTGAATATGGAGAACCAATTAGTGACTCATCCTCTCTCTCGTCAACTAGACCTCCTCGACAGATATTTTTGCAACTCAACCTATTAATACAATTAAACAATATGCACATTAATATAAAAAACATGAAATATATAACATCACATATGTAATCAATCATTTATTGCTAGTTGATGATCCCTCTCGATCATCTTTTCTCTCTCTTCATCTGTAGCTGGACGGGTTGGAGTTGTGACCTCCCGTGAGAAGCATCAAGAAGCAAAATTGACTAAACATAAATATCATTTATGTACATCAAATTACATGAGATAAAATAAGAAATACAAAATGACATTTACATGTTACTGGCTCATACCTTGGTCAAAGGATTTGAAGACAACACAACTGCAGCAATGCCTGCCTCTGCTGACTCATGAAGATGAGGAGTCTCCATATTCAACATCTAAAAATAGAGTTCAAGGTTATTTGACCAAAATAGATACATAACATTATTTAAATGCATAATGATTACAAATGGTTAAATTTACCTTCGTAAAAGTGGTTTTGTGTCCAGGGGACCAAGGAAACCATGGAGGTGTTGGTGAAGCTCCCTATTGAAATTATCAAATTGTCACTAAAGATTACCATTGATATATGTACTGTATTTATGATCTTGTGATAAATTACATACCTGCCAAATCGACCTCCTCTCATAACACACCACTAGATGACTAACAAAGGTAGGATGAAGACTCTGACCCTGGAATTTCATTGTGCAGACAATTACATACATTAATTTTGACTTATAATATAGATAGTTATATAAAATTAATTACAAATTTCAAATAAGAATTTAGTAAATCAAGATGAAACTTGTAAAAAATTACCTGGGAGTCAATACCAAATGTATGCTATAAGACATCATTTGTGAGAACAAGATCATCCAATATGGATGTGTCCATCACTGGATGCTGCCCCTGTGTCGCAGCATCTTGCTAAGAGTCCTGCTGCGAGTCATGTGTCCCATAATCACACAGGTTCCCACATGAACTACACATATATGGGGACAAATGATGCCTGCTGCTCTCACCCTCATCGGCCTAGGTGAGATCATCGTCATGTTGTGCTAGAGACTACGTGAGAGCACTCAATGAATGCAGTGTCTCCACATCAACACTCTCCTTCAAAGTCGAAGGGAGTGACACATGTGCTGGCCTCATTAGGGGTCTAGGTACATGGTTTTGGTTTCGTTGTGTCCCCTCTCTATCTTGGGCAGAGCCACCACCTCTGCCTTGGAACTCTTGAATGTCAAAATAATTAGGAATCTTCTCAAGGACAAAGTTGCAATGGAGTTTCCTCCAAAAATATTGTGGCACCTCCTTGTTGTTGCATGGAAGCTCATCAAAAACCATGTACCATCTATCCCAAAAGTTTTGGGATATATCTTCGTTCCTACACCAATGAGTACGGAAGCGTTTGCAAGTCTCTTCTAATCTTTGGCCAGTTTTAGGATTGATAAAGTGTGAACATAATGCAAATTTTGTAATTTTTAGGTCCTTCACTTGTTTGTAAGATAATTTGTCGGCATAGTATTGCCGACACCTCTCCCTATAGTCATGAAATTCAGTGATTTGGTTTGTCACCGATTCAGTGTGAGAAACAATCATCTCTAATGACTTTGCAAGTTCTCTCCTACGATCGGTGCTTACACTTGGACTATTTAACATTTCATTTAGGGTTTGAAGATGTTTTTTTTATTTTCTTCTATTTTCGATAAATAGTTTTCCTGTGTATCTCTTTCATGGTGAGGACATGAAGGTGCGAGGTTTTGAGGGTTTTCGAAGTTGTTTTGACCCTCCTCTGTTGGATTTGTGTTTTGTATTGCCTCTAACTGTAAATTCAATCTAAAAAATCAATCAAACATTGTAAAAGTAAAAAATTCTTTTCAAACTCACAAAATTATGCAAACCCTACCTTCTTCAGCTGTTGCACCCTCTACATTTCCTTCACGACATCTTCAGGGGCGAGATTGACGAGGTGGCATGGTGAAAACATTGATTACTCTTAGCATTTGCTTGATTGCTCCTTCTTGCGATGCTCTCGCTCTCTTTGACTGATTTTTTCCTTCCAAAACTACAGAAATGGCCGCGGACTATGAGTTTTGTGTTTTTTTTTTTTGCTTTTTGTAATTTATAATGTGCTTGTGTTATAGCTTGCATGGGACCAAAAATCCAAAGTGGCAACTTTTTGGTCCCACAACTTGGTCTATTCACCCTAATATATATTATAAAAGTGTATTTATTCATTTAAGTCTTAAGTTTTTATCATTTTATGATAAGCTTGCAATCGATGGCAAGCCACTACATACATGTAGTGGTGCACAACCCCCATGCTCCACAATAATGTGGAGAGAGTGCGGAAAACTATCAATGGTTCTGAGTGATATGTGCAAAACAAGAACATCTCCATGTTTGCTTTTCTTTTGAGAGAGAATTCGTAGGGAACTGGGAAGTTATTCCTGCGGGTGCAAGTAGTATATGAAGTGTTAGAAACAATCTTCGAGAGGTTAGGAAGATTACGGGATAAGAAAAACAAAAAGAGACACTGCAATGTAGAAAAATAGGGAGCTCGATAAGTCTTGAAAGAAGGATATCTGAGAAGGATTCGAAGCTAAATAGGAAGGTCTGTGATTGAATCTTATAGGTACATTTATATATAAACATTAGTTTCAATCAAAGTTTTGCTTGAAAGCATGACTTTATTTATCTCTATTGACGGAGCATGTCATTATACTTCTTTACCGTCGATGCATGTATATTTATGGTGGTGTTTACCTAGTGCCTGTGCAGGTCGATAACCATATACTATGTCTTTTAAAACTTGTTATCATGGGTTGATACCTATGGACTGATAACCTTATGCTATGTGTTTTAAAACTTGTTTAGTGGGTCAACACCTACAAAATAGTATTAGTGTCTCAATCTAATTTCCATGAGACTCCTATCGATAACAACAGTTTGTGCTATTCAAAATGATAGCCAAAGGCTTTCTCTGTGGACAGATAGGTCACTATCTGTGACTGCATGATACTTTTGTTACTACGAGTTTTATAATCACAGTCCATGTTTTTTATTACAACAGGCGGCAAAAACAAGGGGCCGAACCCTTAACAGAGATTACATAAGTAAGAACACAGGCTCAAGAAACAAAAAGAGCCTGGAGCCAAAAACTAGGAAACACCAGCCAACAAACAGCAGAAAGTAAGCAACAGTAAAAAACTAGCAACTAGACAGCCGAAGACAAACTAGGACATAGAGTCCTCCAACTCTTTAGCAAGAACTTCAAAAACTTTTTCCAGCTCCTGAGTTATGTCATTATCGGCTCCCTGGGAGAAGAGCTAAATATCCTGCAAAAGGGTTAAGTTGAGCATGGAAGACCTACACAGCATGCGGGTAATGAACTTGTACAGAGTAGACATCTTGAGCTGTAGAGCCACCATCTTGTCCTTTAACTGTGTCACTTCAGCAAAAAGAGAGTTGCTGTCCCTGCCCTCATTCACCTTGCCATCCTCAGCAGTAACCCTGTCCTCATCATCATGAGTTTCTTCAGGAACAGACTGACTGTTCGCTTCCACCTCTTTAGCACTGACTGGATTTTGCTCATTCATGTTCCCCTCTCCTTCTCCAGTATCATACTGTGCCTCCACAGGGCTCTGACTGTCAAAATCATTTTTATCACTACCAATACCAATCACGGGACTATCCCTGTAGTCATTTTGCAGAGAGTCATGACCATCAACCTTCCCCCCAGAAATAGGATTATCCATGCAGATAACCTTCAAATCATCATCACTCTCGGCCTCCTCACCATGGGAAGAAGCCTCAGTGTTGCTTTCAGAGTAGTCTATAAGTTTAACCTTGGGGGCTGGCTTCCCAGCAATTCTGGTAGAGCGTCTGACAGCAGGTGTTGTGCTTTTCCCTTTGCCCTTTCTAGCCTTTTTAGCAGGGTTCGCAGTGGACATGTTTTTTCCTTTATGGGTCACAGGACTATCTTTAAGGGAGCTCAGAATAGCCGCTTCCTCAGCCAGCTCAGAGAGGCGATGAAGCCGCTTCCTAGACTTAACAGAGTCCTTCCACTTAGGGGTAGAGGTAGGCCCAGGGGTGGGGGTATTAGTTTTCACAGTTGCCGAACTCAGGCCATCATGACTATTATTCACAGGGGTGTGAAGGGAATCACAATTGACAGAAGCTGACGAAGAATTGGGGGAGGGTTCCACAGCCGGGAGATGGAGAGTGGCAGGGGGCTTCAGGGCCAAGTGAAACTGGTAGAGTCTGTGAATGAGTCCTTGGTGAAGGAGCACAGGCTTCTCCAAAGGCCTAGCGGTAAAATTCTTATGAACCCTTTTAACCGAGTGTTCTAAGGAAGAGAGCAGGTAGTAAGGGAAACAAACAACCATATTTCTACAAAAATGATTAAGCAGGGGAAGATGGTAATAATAGAACCTGGCATAACAGCCTTCCAAGGTGAGGTACTTCATTATCAAGAAGCACATGTCCGCCCATGGATGAGGAAGCTTCACCCTTTCGAACCCTCCCTGGTAGGGTACCAGCTCTTCGCCGTCACCCAAGAAAAGCTTCTGGTTCTGCGCGTCAGAAACCCTTGACTTCCTCAGTAGCTTAATGCCTTTAAGGGATAAGCCCATCACCTCAACAATACTTTGCTCTGAGAACTCAAAGCTGACACTACTAATGGTGACCCGTCTGTCAACCCACGAAGCACACTGGATGGATAGCGACTCATCATGCCCGTTAAGGCATTCCAGGAACGGAATAATGCCCCCCTCCTTGCAGTAATGCCAGACGATGGCATTGTCTTTGAATTCACTGCAGAAGTTTGGTTCAGTGCGAATTCTTTCGCCACCCATAGTGATAGCCCACGCCGCAATACCCAGCAGGAGAAGACAGATAAAATGCAGAGTACCCTTCTGAGGAAACCAAGCGGTATTCATGTTAACAAAACCCAGCCGACGCTAATGATGACACTTTAAGTTTCCAAGTGCAACCCAAATAATGAGTATTAAATTCGCATGAGAGGAGTACAGACGCCGCTGCCAATTCGCACGGGGGTCGTACATAAGCCTAGACAGGGTGGTAAAAACACGCCACCTCATCACTCGACACTTGAGTAGGCATCATGTAGGATAGAGTTCTTCTCCTTATGAATAAGCCTTCCAATGTGACCAGGAATGCTGCTACTTTGGCGCCAAACCCGCCAGCCTTGAAATTTTTGACCAATGTTGGCAAGACCATCAGCAACCGAGTTGCCTTCCCTATAAGTATGGGAGAAAGAAACATTTGGGATGCCATGGAGAATGGTTTGAATGTCAGAAATAATGTCACTCAGCTTCCACCCACAAGTAGAGAGACCGGTAACCGCATCCAGAATGATTTTAGAATCACCTTGTATGTGAAGGTGGCTAATCCCCAAAGAGATCGCCACTTTGAGACCCCAGAGGAGAGCCATTACCTCCGCAATGTTGTTAGAGTGCTTTCCAATTCCTTTGGCATAAGCCACAACGAGATCACCATGTTCATCCCTTATTATACCTCCTCCGCTGGCGCAACCATCAGCTTTGGCCGCACCATCAAAATTAAGTTTCAACCACCCCGGCTCAGGTTGTGCCCAAATAGTATTAAGTCTTTTCCAAAGTTTCGTATCATCAAAAGCCAGGATTTGGTTAAACAAACCCCAGTTAGAAGCCACCCAAGATTCCTGTTTGGTCAAAGGTTGATCTGCAGGTTTAATGTTAATGTTAGAAATATTTTCAACAATAGCCTTAAATAAAGAGATCCAAACCTGCATCGGGGACCTATGAGTGTCCCAAAAAATCCTATTGTTTCTTTCTTTCCACAGGGCCCACCCAAGGGAAGGAAGGGTCTACTTCCACAATTCCCGCAACCAAGGGTGTTTAAGGGGAACATTCCAACTGGCGATACAATCACGAATCTCTCTATTAAAAGCCCAATGAATACCAAATTTTTCCAGAATTCTGCTCCAGACTTCACGGGCATAAACACAATGAATGAGGAGATGTGCCATAGTTTCTTCTTGATTGCAACAAAGAACACATCTGTTGACAAGCTGCAATCCTCTACGTTGGAGGTTATCCCGAGTCAAAATTTTATTATGGGTGGCTGTCCACCAAAAGAAATTGATTTTAGGGAGACTTTTACAATTCCAGACTTTCTCCCATATCTCATCTTTGTTGACATCCTCCACCAGCAGAAGGTAAGCAGATTTTACCGAGAACCTCCCTTTTTTGTCAGCATACCACAGGAGTTCATCCTTCCGAGGGAATAAAGGAAGTCTGATATCCATCATTAATTATTGAACCATATTTAGTTTCTAATGGAACTCAGGGTTGTTCATGGTGCACTGTGATAGATTCTTCCACCTTTTAAACCCACGGTTATGGGTAAGGTAATTACTAACTTTAGAACCAAAAAATTGCTTGGCCAAGGCAACAATATCTTTATTGTCAATTTGGGCTGAGAGAGCCTAATTAGTTAACCAGGGGTCTTCCCAGAAGTTGATGAGAGAACCATCCCCTAATTTCCATCTCATACCTTTTCTAATGATGCTCCTAGTTTTAAGCATTTTGTTCCAAATGGTAGAACCTGGCGGAATACTTCTTGAACAAGTACCGAGTAACTATCAGAATCTTTAAGATATTTGGCCTTCATAATATCTCCCCAATCTTTATTTTTGCTGATGAAGTTCCACATTACCTTGGACAGTAGGGCTTTGTTCATGCGGTGGATAGTCCTGATGTTAAGACCCCCATGAGATATAGGACAGCAGACCTGCTCCCACTTGACCAAAGAAATCCTTTTCTTTTCCTCCATTCCAATCCATAAAAAAGTCCTTTGTATCTGTTCCAGTTTCTCAGCTAGGTATCTAGGCATCTTAAAAAGAGATAGGAAGTACGTGGGGATACCTTGAAGGGAAGCTCGTAAGAGTTGAAGTTTCCCAGCATTGCTGAGAAGTTTGCCTTTCCAGCCCATGAGCTTTCTCTGAGTTCTTTCAATGATGCTGTGCCAAAAGGCAGGAGTGACATCTTTAACAGTGAGGGGAAGGCCCAAATAAATAGAAGGGAGGTTAGCAGCAACACAACCAAGAATCTTGAAAATTTTTCTTTGAAGATCATCAGGAGTATTGAAGAAAAAAATATTGCTCTTCTGAAAATTTATATGTTGCCCAGAAGCCTTGGCATACTCATTCAGTATCCTTTTCCAAGAAGAAGCCTCCACCATGGAAGAGATGCCAAAAAGAATAGTATCATCCACAAACTGTTGGATCGTCAAAGGAGAAAGGGAGGTGGCAGGTTTAATCCCAGTGATAACTTTAGAAGAGACCTTGTGTAAAAAGGATCTACCCAGCACCTCAACAATCATAATAAAGAGGTAGGGAGAGAGAGGGTCTCCCTGACAAATCCCCCTAGAAGGGGAGAAGAAACCTCTTTGGATACCATTCACAAGGACCAAATATTTAGCAATAGTAATAACTTCCTTGATAAGAAAGAGGAGTTTATTATTAAACCCAAATTTGTAAAGAATTTTGAACAGAAACTGCCAAGAAACCCGGTCATAAGCTTTAGAGATGTCGAGTTTGAGAGCCATGCTAGGTATCTGACTTTTTTCCATGGAATGAATAGTCTCATGAGTAGCAAGAACAACATCCAAAATCTGTCTGCCGGGTACAAAACCTTTTTGCGTGGGGGAATGATCTTATCCAGATAAGGTTGCAATCTGAAAACCAATAACTTAGTGCAAATTTTATAAAAGGTGTTACAGAGACTTATAGGCCAGAAATCCTTGAACATATCAGGGTTAGGATGTTTAGGAATCAAAGCAATAAAGGTGTTATTAAATTGTCAAAGGAGCTTACCAGTTCTGAAAAAGTCTTTAACAACAACGGTGACATCAAACCCAATGATATCCCAGAATTCTTGAAAAAACACCGGAGGAAAACCATCGGGACCGGGAGCTTTATAAGGGACCATAGAAAAGACAACAGCCCTGACTTCTTCCTTAGTAACAGTTTTCAAGATGTCAGCATTGTCTTCCACAGACAAAACAGAAGGTACCTCTTCTAACAGCTGAGAAACAAACAGTGAATTGTCAACAATTGGCCCAGACTCCGACAGCAGGTTGTGAAAGAACCTAACAACATTATCTCCAATCTCCTCATCTTCAGTAATAAGATTACCATCTTCCAATTTTATAGAAGATAAAGTGTTAGATTTTCTATGTTTAAGGGCGGATTTATGGAAGAAGGCCGTGTTCCTATCCCCTTCTTTGAGCCATTGGATGCAGGACTTTTGTTTCCAAAAAATTTCTTCCTTGTACATGATATCCTTCCAATCCTTAATGAGGTTGTCTTCAGAAGTAGCCAGAGACTCAGACCTATCCCCCTGGGCAATCCTAAGTTGGATGTCCTCAAGATTGTCAGAGATGAACTTCTTAGAAAAAATATTACCAAAGTTGTACCTGTTCTAGCCATAAACTTGATGTCTGGTGTGGAGGAGTTTCTTGTGAAGACGAAACATAGGAGTACCTACCACCTTGATCTGCCACCAGCTAGAAAGGAGATTTCTAAAGTCATGGTGCTTGATCCACATTGCTTCAAATCTAAAAGGAAAAGGACCTTTTCTTCTATCCTCTGCCCACTCCAAGACAATAGGGTTGTGGTCAGAAACCATTCTGGGGAGCGCTCTAAGAGAGAGAGTGAAGTTGAGGGGCAATTATTAGAGGTTAAAACCCTGTCGAGTCTGACTTGAATTAGATGTTCCTCACTCCTTCTATTGGTCCATGTGAATTGCCTATTGGACAAATCAATGTCCACAAGTCCACAGGTGTTGATGAAGTCAGCCAAATCCATCATACTATCCGAGTAATCCACGATACCTCCAGATTTGTTGGAAGGGTATAAAAGGGTATTAAAATCCCCAGCCAACATCCAGTGTGAGGCTATATGTGAAACAAGTTTCCCGAAAAGATCCTCCCAGAGGTTCTTCCTCAAAACACGGGTATTAGGGGCATACACATTGATGAGGCACCAACTGAAAGAAGGCAAAGAGAAATCAATAGCTAAACAATTCTTATTGAGGTGAACAAGTGAACCTGTAATCTTTGAAGCATTCCACATGGTGACAATGCCACTAGAGGCTCCAATCACCGGGCTTACGAAGTAGGAAGCATTGGGCCAGATATTGTTAGCAACAGTCTTGAAATTATCCTTAGTCATTTTGACTTCTTGAAGCAGCAAAATGTCAACTTTGTAATCCAAAATACAATTTCTGACTTCGAACTATTTTGAGGGGTTATTGAGTCCCCTCATATTCCAAGAGAAAATCTTCTTAAAAAAGACTACCTGGAGTGAGTCTCCAGAGTTTTTTGCCGTCCATTGGCAATTTCCCGCACTACCTCTCTTTGTCGAGTTTCCCTCGAGGAGGGCCTGCCCTTAGCTAGGTCTATACCAACATCAGCTGTCTTTTTAGGTTTCCTACCTCTTTTCTTCTGAGATGTCCATTCCTCCTGGTCGCTTAACGAGGTACTCGTGCTTGGTCCAGGTGAACTTACTATGGATGAAGCTTTCTGCCCAAGGGATGAAATCCCTTTTAGAGAATTCTGGCCCAGCTTAACAGGGGGAAGATGGTCCAGGCACTGAGAAGGGGGGGCATATTTTCTTTGACAGAAAATATCTGTTCAATCAGAGGAGGGTCTTCCTGAGTAGCTACAGATTCTTTCTGGATATGGAATACATTATCCACTTCTTGCGTCAAAGGGATCTTGTCTTTCACCAGACTGACCTCCTTTTGTATCGATTCCTCTTCCAATTGAGTAGCTGAGATATCCAGGAGGTGGGTCTCCTTTATCGTTTCCAAGATCTCTCCTTCTTCTAATAGAGGGGCTCTCTCAGAATCCACTGTCCTACAGGTGGTTGTGGGTTCTGGCACCCCAACTTGAGGAATAAGATCCTTATCCCCCACTGTCTCATTATCTGTGGGCTTGATTGAGTCATCTGTCAACTTATTTTTACCTTTATCCCTAACTTCCACAGCTTTCTTACAATGGGAAATAAGGTGCCCCTTCCTCTTGCAGAACTGACAGAAAAAGGTTGAGCTCTCGTAAGAAATGGGCTGGGTCCATATTCTGAACTTGGAAGTGAGCTCGATGGAGGAGGGTAGAGTTTTATTGATTTCCACATTCACACAGAGTCTCGCATAAACAAAACGAGACTTAGTACTGGTAGGATTGTCTAAGGTGACAAAATGTCCAAGGGAATTACCGATAGATTTGAAAACAAACTCATCCCAAAATTCAAGGGGGAAACCAGGTAATCTTACCCAAACAGGAGCGCAACGGTTGAGGTCTGCAACTGGGTCCAAGCCAAGTTTCCAGCAGCAGACAAAGAGAGAATGAGAACCATAAAGCCAAGGCCCTCCAGATAGAACGGACAGCATGTCCTCCTTACTCGTGAATTTGAACAAGAACATCTCGCGCGCCATTGCCATTGCCAAAACGCTGCCTTTGAGATGCCATCGAGTGGAAATCCATTTTCGCACCATGTCAATGGTCGGGTGAAGGGAAAAAAACTTACCCACTAGGGTCAGATCCATTAAGGAGACAATCCTGTCCACAAGATTATCAGGGATGACCAGGGGTGATCCCTCCGTTGGTTCCTTAAGCTGACCGTCCGCTGTCTGTGCGTTGGTGGAAAGAGAATCAACATTGTTCATTAGGGCATTTTTCTAGTTAAGCTGTTGATCAGCACCCTGAACGAGTGGCCGTTCCAAGGTACTGCCATCGGCAGCACCCTCCATGCTCACAACAGTACAAAATACCCAGTACAACAAAACCGAGAAACCCTAAACCTAGCAGAGCCACCGCTCCCTAACCACAGTCCATGTTGATAATACTCCTAACTAAGTTTAGTTTTTAAACAACAACATTGGCGTACAATGAAGCCAATACATTGTTTATTAAACCTTTTTATGAATAGAGGACACCGATAATCTAGTTGTTAACAAGAAGTTCTCAGTTGTTATCCTCTATTTCTAATTGCATGAGAGAATGCCAAAAGAATTAATTAGACTCTTTATCTTATTGCTTATGAAAGAAACTTACATGTACCAGTAAATAATAATGTTATGGGTAGAATAATGAGTTGATACTTAGACTCTCAAGCCCCATATTACAAGATGTTAAACTCTTGAGCCCATATTGCAAGATATTAGTCTCTCAAGCCCCATAAATACAAGATATCAGTTCGAGAGAAGAATAATACTTATTATGAAAATGTATTTTTGTGATTAATAGAACCCTTTTGTGCTACATTATAGTATCAAGACGACCAATATTATGGTAGTCTAGAGAGGACTAGTGGTCGATATAACCTTGTCATACGACTACATTTACTTGGCCTTGATTGGCAAGTATTCTAAATGAAATTTGAGTAGTAGAGTTGGTTATTACGATGGTATGTCAAGATATTATTTTTATCTACATGCGACAAGAGTTTAAATGTTATTTTGTATGACGAGATTAGAGAAGATAATCTCTAAGAGTATCCCAGATATGTTTAGTAAACGTAAAATTCTTCTTATGGTTATGTTGTCGACTTAAACTAGATATATTTATTATCGACAAGCATTAGAAGAGAATCCTTAGACCAAGATAAGTACCTTGGATGAATTAAGAAGCTATTGATAAAATTATTCTCTATGTCAATAATGGACACCAAAACCAAAAATGTAAGCCTTTGAAACAAAGTGTAGAGTGATAGGGAGTCATAGACGCAATGTTGCAAGTTACAACAAGAGGCTTTTTGAAAGACTATGTCCTCATTTTGAAATATCCTTGGTATTGTATTCTAGAATTTGGGAATAAAAATCTAAGTTAGGTGGACTATGGGTAAAACTTAGTTAAGTTACTCTATGACTAGTATTAGTCAAACTAAATTCACTGTAGGATGAGATAGTTTCTAAGTCAAGTTAGAGGTGTGTGAACTCACGACTACGTTCATTGCGAAATGTCTATTTATATTGAATCTTTGGCTGAAGTAATGCATCCGTCTCTACATACATTAATCGGTACACTGTGCTCCAGATTTGCATAAACATCTAGTAGTGTCATACTCAGTTAGAAGGAGGCTATAGTTGTATGACCGTGTTGGTTATGTAGGACACAACACTAGAAACTCGGATGGCAAAAACCTATTGGTTCCTTATATCTATACTCTTTGTGAAGGGTAGGGCCACTTCTAGGAATGAAGGTGTGCAGGGGACCGTTGGTCTATGGTTGGAGGTAAAGTGCTTGGGTGATGCTCTCCCTCTTAAATAAAAGACAAGCCGAGACTTATGAAGACAGATATCAAGATTCTAGATGCAGTACATTTCATGTTATGACTTTTGACAGTCAAATTTATGTAAAATTATTCTTATTGCCAAGAGAAAAATATTGTAAATGTAAAGTGAAAGATTCCACTGAAATGCTATATTTGAATATGTTGTAATTTTTAAGTTTTGAAAATATTCAGAAAAGATATGCTATTATTTCCTTGTCATTATGCAAAAATGATATGTTTAAAAACAAATGCTTGTGATGATTATGTTCATTTACCTTTCTAGTAAATTCAGTGTGTAAATCCAAATTTTATGAGAAGGCATGTTACAACGCAAAACTACAAATACGAAGGAGGAAAGGCATAAGAGGACAAATAAAATTTTTGGGTCAACATAGAAGAATGCTAAATCATCTGATGCTTTTGCATCATCCCCAAAATATGCATGAAATTTCAAGAACAACACATAGAAGAATGTAGATACAAATAGAAGAATGACACGATAGTTTCATTCCCCCTGTATCCAAGTGCCTAGAAGGGCATCAAGGGTCATCTAGGGAGGACTAACAAATAAATAAACATTCCATACTCATGTGGGGATTATAAACTACACATGCAAACACATATAAAAATAGATGCGTGAAGGGACTGCCTTCAAGGATTGGGCTCAAGCAGGTCATTGACCTCCCAATCTTGCTTATTGTAAAGGGATGGAGGATAGGCTGCTAAAGGGACCACATTGAGAGAAGTACTGGGTACATTGCCTAACTCATCACGTGGAAGATCAACATCCCAGGGAGGATCTTCATTTAACTCACTGAAGGCAAGGTCCATCGATCATGTGAAGATCGCAGACAATGATTGTATCTCTCCTAAGGACTCAAATACATCCTCCATGGGGGGGTATTATTGGAGTTGCCATCAAAATAGATGACAATCAGTGGTGGTTCAGTGTTGACAGCAGGATCGTGAGCACTGTTGGCCACAGGTGGAGATGAGGTCTCCACAACTAGCAAAGCATGAACCGAAGAACTCGGTGGTGGTGAGGGTGGTGTATGCTTTGGCTTGTGAAAAGGTGGGGTGGGGTAGTGCTCTAGTTTGTGCATAGGTTAAGGGAAAGGAATGTACATGTCAATGGTGGCGGGATGCAAGACATCAGGGAACACTTGATGCTAGGTACACAGGATGAGAGCTGGCTCTGACAAAGTGCTACTAGGAGCTTTGTTGACGTTAGGTTGTGGTGGGGAAGGAGGAGTTGGAGATGGCAAAGAGATAGGTGGAGGATCAACAAGATGAGGAGGTGAAGGAGTCAAGGGATCCACAAGTGGCTACACATGAGAAAGATGCTCACTAGGAGGCTGTGCCTCAGCAGCGTGTCTATGGGCTACAACACGACAGTGAAGTTGGCGATCTCTCACCTCCTGGTTCCAATGAGAGTGAGCTTGAGACTCTGTTGAGGGAGTTGGAGGGTCTTCCAACATGGGTTTTGGGTCATCCACATTCACAGACATACTTGGGGAGACCGACAAAACCTCTAAGTATTGGGCGACCACAGGTGAAGGGAGATGGTTCCTTGACACAGGTACTTTCCTCTTGTCGTCGTAGGGGTAGAAGGAATAGGAGAAACCACTAGAGGTTGGGGAGACATTGGAAGAGTAGGAGCAAGAGCACTTAGTAGCAATGAGTTTCCTCATGCTATCGTAAAAGCAAGAGGAACAAAATCAGCCAACGAAGACTAGGAGGTCCCAGGAATGTGTGGAGCTCTAGGATGTTTTTGCAGAGGTCCTCTAGGTCTCATGTAAGATGTAGGAGGCACAACCACAAAGTATGTTCCTGAAGCATGGGGGAGGGGAGGCACACTTTGTGTGGGTTGCTCTCCTCTTTCTGTAATAGAGATAGTGTGAGGAATAGGAGCAACCTCTGATGACAAAGGCATTGGAGGGGTAGCAGTTGGTGTAGATAATGAGGAGGCACCAATAAACAATTGGGCTATGTGGTTCACTTTAAACTTCTGATACCAAAGAAACAAGAAGTTGCCACGAGGCCGCATTGGTTCAGTTGTTGTTGGCTAGAAGTAGTTTAAGGAGAACTTTCCTTAGAAGGCAAGGGGCTTGAACCCACTATGGTATATAGTGTGCACCTAGCCTTCATGTGGGAACTTCAAACACTTATGGACTACGGAGAGGACTGCCTTCATGGAAACGAGCCACAGATGGCCCAGTTTCATGTGAAATTAGTCAGAAGTGGGGATCACAGAGAAGGTAACATCCAGGGCCTCAGGTTCGACTCGGACATGCAAGGTAAGCGAACCCATGGTAAATTGAAAGGACCCATCATCTGCATGTAGCTAGACTTATAATTTCTTGTATTGATGCTAATATAGCTCATGCATGTAAAGGAACTCGTTAGTGATCACATTAACCATGTTGTGTCATAAACATGCTATAGCACATTGGTGGGTGAGAAGGAGATGATAGACTCGAAAGGAACATGTTGTTGACTGGGTCAAGGGTGGTCATCTACCATAACAATCATCCAGGAGAGAGGAAGATGGATCACCAGCAGGCTCTGTAGAAATCATTGTATTAGAGGGAAGCTTAATGAGGTTTGTGGAATGATTAGGTAAGGGGTTTGTGTAGATCTGAAGGTTCTAGTTCGATGGAGCAACTGACTTGTTTCCTTTGTCATTCACTCCAGAGACCTGGATGATGTCATGATCAATGAGGTCTTGCACATTGTGCTTAAGATGCATACATCTTTCAATGTCATGTCCAACTACTATGTGGAACTAGCAAAAGGCCTTTAGGTCATACAAAGGTGGTAGGGGTTTGGAAGTGTCAACGAGACGAACAGGTGGCAAATGGATAATTTTGTTGTATGTTCAACAATTGCTCCATGATTGAATAAAGGGATTCAGAGAGCAGGGTAAACTATTGAGTCCTCTATTTTGCTTGCAAAGAGAGGGCCATAACATTGTTATTATGTGTTTTGACTGTTACATTATTGTTATTGTTACTAGTATTTATTTTGATAAAGTTTTTATTTTTCTTGTAGTTAAAGGAAGAACCAACATCAGATTTCCCAATGAGAGTATGTGATGAGAATTCCTCATACTAACATACTGATTGTTGGTAATCGTGGAATGCCATGCAAAGATGCCTAAACGACTGGTAACTCATCAGCAAAATCTAATATCTCATCTTTGGTTGTAGGTTTCTAATGAAAACCTAGTTCACGTTAGAGTTAGGAAGAGCATAAGGTATCTATGAGAAGAGATCCTGATACTGACCAATGAAGTTAGTCAATTTCTCATTCACAGTTTGCTTGTAATGGATGAGATCAGTCAATGTGACATGTGGTCCAATGTTAGCTTGAAAATGTTGGAGAAATTGATTAACTAGTTGTTGGAAGGAAGTAATATAATGATTGAGGAGAGAACAAAACCAATCTAACATCATGTCCTTGAGGGACCAGGTGAATAGTTTTGTGAGAAGAAAATCATTGAAGAGGAAATCGTTACAAATAGCAATAAATGCATACACATGGTTTTGCAAGTCTTCCTTACCATTATATTTTTCAAGATGTGGCACCTTGAAGTTTGGTGGAAGAGGTGCATGGAGAATGACAAGTGATAGTGGGCTATAGGTATAATATGAGGGAATGGAAGGCTAAGATGTGGAAGTGGATATGTCAGCCAACTATTGTTGTAAGGAGTTAACATTTTGAAGCAATTGGGTGATGACAGGGTTGGTAGTTTTGTTGTATTGTACTTGGACATTCTAGTTTTGTGTGTTGGATTGGGAATTAAGAGGTGGTGGTTGAGGGACCCTAGAGTTTGTGGTTGAGAAAGTAAATGATAAGGAAGTATTCGAGGGAATAGGACCAAATTGATGTATAGGGTCCCCACCCAATCCTGTAGAAGTGGTGTTAGCATTATTCGTGTAAGCAGTGGTTATTGAGATGCGAGAAGAAGTGAAAGTATAAAGGGAGGAGGTTGACATAGGCATCAAAATATGAGCTTGAGAGCTATTGGACAGTGACTCATTGAGTTTTTATGCGCAGCTATCTAATGAAGGAACATTGTTGTTCACTATGTGAGCTATGCTACGGAGGAAATCCACACCTTGCAGGTCATTGTTTAAGAACTTTCTAAGATTCTCCACGAGGGGTACAATTTCACCTGCTAGGTGCTCGGCACCCAAAAAGTCATGAAATTCAACCAGCTAGATGTCTAATGATTGTAGTTGGGCTAGAGGCACACTAGCGATAAACATATCTATATTGGGAGGATCTGTGAAGTCATTTACTCTAGTGAGAGGATCAGTGTGAGAGCATAAGATAACAAGAATCTGTACTCTAGAATTAGCCATCGAGAAGTTAAAAATGTCATTATCCGGCTGCGTGGTTTTAGAGCTACCAGGAGCACAAGAAACCATGAATATTCTCACACTTCTACGAACAAATAATTCAAAGTTAGAGCACCAGGTCGTAAAGCTGCATAAATTGATACAAGCTCCGCAACACGTGCGTGCTCACATATCTCATGATACAATAGATATAAGAAGAGGAAAATGTTATTGTTTTAAAGAGGTGTTCAGTTTTTGTTTTTTCATTTTAAAAAGTTTTTTAAAAGTGTTTTGAGCACGTCGGGTTCACCAAAATGTAAGATGCAGATTTTGCTTTTAACTAAACTACTGCTAATCAAAGCAAACTTCTATCAAACATTAGAATCCAAATCGATGAAGATGTGTGTCTTGCTACTATCCAATTAGGAAGAGCAAGATTATCCAAGTTGGATTCTTTTGTTGTAATTGAAGTGGTAAGTGACTAATTAAACTAACAAAACTAATTAAGTACAATGGAAAACTGAAGAGATAAGCATAGACAAAGAACAAAATTCACAAAAAACTAATACAGAAAATGAAATAACTAGAAATGATGAACCTAGCACCAAAGTTGGGAGTCCACTGCCAGGGACACTGACACTTGGTGCGGACATCTGTGTTGGGTATTGTAGTATGTACGGTACATGAAATATGCAGTCCGTACACGTACGAACCTAAAGCCATCATCTCCTCTTGCATGTCTTGTTACCAAGACACACTATCATCTAAAAGAGTAGATTCCTTATAGGATCTAAGTTCATTGTTAGTACTTAAAGCAAATACACAACAGAAATCTGGTAGGCTATACCTATCAACTGGATTTCGTTGTCTTGTGGATCTTCTCAAGGGTGGAGTAAGGGATTATTCTTCTTCCTCTTGTTCTTCTACATGCTCAACCTCTATAGAGACTTCAGGGTCATCCAACTCAGAACTCCCACTTGAATGCTCTTCTTCTTCTCCATCCTCAGATCCATCATTTGTTCTTCCACATGTGCAACTTCTTGCTTCAAATCAAAATGCATTATCTTTTTTCCCTTCTTTCTCTTTTGGCTATTCAGGAACATAAATAGTTTTTTGCTCCCTAAAAATAACATCTCTAGAAAAGACCAAATTTCAAGGTTAGTGGATTCTAAAGCTTATAACCTTTAACATTATGACCATATCCAATGAAGATGAATTTTTGTGCTTTTGGATCCAACTTAGATCACTTTAATTTAAGCACATTAACAAAAGCCTCACAGCTAAAAACCCTTAAATGTGAAATAGAAGGTTTCTTACTTGTCCACACTTCATAAGGTGTCAACTCAATAGTCATACAAGGAGATTTATTAAGTAAGTAACAAGCAATACTCACAACTTTTGTCCAAAAGCATCTATCCTACTGTACACCACTTAACATACTTCTATCTCTTTCCATAAAGGTTCAATTCATCCTTTCTACCACCCATTCTACTGAGGTGTATACAGAGTAGTATTTTGCTTGATTATACCTACATGCTTGCAAAACTCATCAAATTCCTTGGAACAATATTCCACTCCATTGTCAAACCTCAAAATATTTATCTTATGATCTGATTGATTTTGTACTAAGAATTTAAATTCTTTAAACTTAGTGAAAACTTTAAATTTATGTCGCATAAAATAAATCTAGGTAAACCTTGAAGCATCATCAATGAAGATCACAAAATATCAAGGTTTTCCAATTGATCCAACATCCACAGGACCAAACACATTCATATGAATACTTTCTAATTTACTCTTTACTTTATATTTTCTTGAAGGAAATGATGATCTGTTTTGTTTCCCAAACACACATTGCTCACAAAAATCAAAATACTCGTTAGACTAGGAGAAACCGACAACCAACCTTTTATTCATAATAGTTTTAAACCTTTTTCACTTATGTGGCTTAATTTATGATGTCAAAATATACATGTATTTTTCATATTTTTTAGATATATTTGTGGATTTACAAATAGTAGTGGCATTCAACCTAAACAAGGTTCTCATTCTTAAGTCTTTCATTAACATCAAGTTTTCTCTCACCAATCTACAACCACCCTTATCAAAAGTTACATGCATTTCTGAATCATTCAACTTTGATATAGAAATTAAATTTCTTACTAATCTAGGAATTTGTAAAACACTTGGGAGAGTTTTTATCCTCTTATCACCGAAACACAACTATACCTTTCCTCACCCAATAATAACACATGAATTATTGTCCCCAAGGTATACTTCCCCACCATCATATTCATAATATGAGGAGAACCACTCCTTATGTTGAGTCATGTGATAGAAGAATCTAGAGTCAACCAACTAGTGATCATTACAAATATTGTTACAAGAAAGAATTAAGGCTTTATCACCTGATTTTGAGGAATTTTCTATGGAGGAATCCCATTGTTTCTTATTGTTTTTACATTCTTTCTTTGCATGTCCTCTCTTACCGCAATTCTGACACTTCACTCTATTTTTTTAGGATTTTTAGATCTGCCCTTAGACTTCTTTTCAAATCCACCTCTTTCCTTGGACCTTCTCCTAACATGAAGAGCATCCATTGAACTATCCATAGTGGTTTTCTTTCTCATTTCTTGTGAGAACAAAGCTACAACAAGAGCATCCAACTTGGGATCTTCAAGATTAGCACTACTAGCAAGAATGTCTCCCATGACTCAATAAAAGAAAATAGAAGCATAACACACTTATTTTCATCATTTATCTTAACATCTATAAAGGCTAATTGACTCAAAATCAAATTAAATAAATTTAAATGCTCTGCAATCGATTCACCTTCTTTCATTTCCAAAGAAAAAAATTTTCTTTTCAAATATAACTTATTCACAAGACTTTTAGCTTGGTAGATTTCGCGTTACCTTTTCCATTAAGAATATGTAGTTTTCTCTTCTGAAACATTTAGTAGGACAAAGTCTTCAAGATAAAGCCATATTGTCCCCACGCTTTCTTGTCCATCTTGTTCCACTCATCTTGATCTATTTTATCAAGTTTATTTTCCTTTGTTACAACTAACTATTGATCCCTCTCTTCAAGGAGATCCTCCATCTTTAGATTTCACAACTCGTAGTTAGTACCATTGAAAAGTTCTCAATATATAATCGAGATGTAGATGCAACCATGCAAAATAGAATTAAACAAAAGTCCCACTACAACTCAAAAAACCTTTCCCTTCCACCCATGGAAATAAAGCTAGCTAGGATTTGATACGAAATATTAGGAATATAAGGTAAAACCACTATAAATGGAAATCTGGAAACAAGTCTGCAAATTTAAAATTAAGACCTAATTTTTATGAAAACCCATTCATCCAAATACTACTTAACTATAGAATGCTAAAAGGAAATTATAGAATTAAAATCAACAACATAAGAAATCAACAACACCATGAAAACATCACATTTAACACGATATATAATATGGAGAAACCCTTTTGGAAAAAAACTCCACCAAGAAAAGAGGCCAAGATTGTATTATGTTCAAAGTAAGAGTACAATGCAACAATCTTCCTTCAATGTCTTCAATCCGATAGCATTTGTGTACCTGTGAAACTCACAATACTTCTACCTCCTCAAGCACCTATTAAATAATACATTACATACTTCTTGGGAATATAAGAGATATGGTGTTCAAACTTGGGCAAATTACAATGCCCCATTCTGGGAATCAAGTCAACATGCTAAACATAGTCTCTTACATCTTCTTACACCCTATCATAACTGACTAAAATTAACTTTCCATTTTGGGCGCCTAGTTTATCATAAATTGCCTTCAAATAGGAGATGCTCTTACAACATGTGATTGACTAACAATAGTTTTGCAAAGATCCCTTCTTATGCATGTCATAACAACCCAAGAATTGCCACACCAACTTGAGCACCTAGTTTGACTTTATTACCAATTTACATTCCCAAAGTAAAAGATACTCTAACCATTAAATAGTAAACGACTGCTAGTAAATAATTAATTACTATTGCCAGTAAATATTTAATTACCATACTAGTAAAATTAATTACCACTATTAGTGAATCCTTCATCCCTTATGAATGCATTTACAAACAATATTTGGAATAATTAAATGACATAGGATTTACAAGGTTGGTGGCACCTTAATCCCAACATGTGGGATATATCATTCCCCACATCAATCATTGCCATCACTATCATGGCCTTTTACACACTTTGGCAAGAGGTAAAACCCCTATGCGTTGTTTGTCTATTGAGTTGATTATTTGCTTATCTATTGTCCCACAACATACTTCACCAAGGTTGTTAGATCCTTTCTATCATGACATGTCTCAATGGTCTATCGAGGCATTCTTTATTTGTTTTTGTGGGTGCTTTGTTTGTTGGTTGTCCCATCGCAAATCCCACCAAGATTGTTATGAGCCATTATATCATAACGTGCCTTGACGATATGCTAGGGCATCCTCTTATTTGCAATGTGTTTGTGAGTCAACCCTTTACACGCCTGACACATCTCACCATGGTTTCTTATAGCCTAGTGTATAATGTCAAGTGCTACAACAAATTTAGGTTTCTATCAACATGTACCCTCATCCACCAAAACACAATCATCATAATATCCTTACTCATTATCCAAATCCACATTTTTCAATCCACGTCTAATCACATCCTTTTCCTATTTTATCATTTTCTATAATCTTTTTCTACACTAACATTCTATCATCCATCATCTACATGTGCTATAATCAAAAGCATATAAATCCAAAAGCATATGTTTGTAATCATGTATCCATACATCTCATCATCATATATCAACAAAATGCATTACCCATCACATAAGCATACACCCATAATCATAAAATATACATCACATAAGCATTCATCATAGGCATAAATTATGCATCCACAAAATTATGTCCAACCATAAACCACAATAAAACGAGTCACTAAAAAATCCTTGTATCATATATATTCTGAATGTATGTACATCATATCTCAAAATGCAAAATTACAAAAAGGTGCATGGCCTCATTGCATATCCAAATCTATCCAAAATCCATCTAGTTACATGTGACTATCGCTATCCCCCTCTCCCTTCTATGGCCCTGCTAATGGTCTTGGTGATGGTTGTGGTCATGGTGGCCTGCTCACTAACCGTTATTTGCTAGAACCCCTTGATCACCCACTAGAGTACTCCACAAATGAGGCCTCCCTCTACTCTGTTGGCATGACATGCTCGTATAAAGATCTATAATGTTGATCCTCTTGTAGTGCCCATTGTTCATCCCTTGAGTCTCTTGACACATTTGCCATGGCCTATGTCAAACCTAATGGCCCCAACAACCCTCTAGTATCATCTCTCTCCCGCCTCAACCTCTGACTCTTTTCATGTGCCTTGTCTCACTCTATCCGAGTAGCATCTAATCAAGAGTGAAGAGCATCCCTCTCTAACCTGAGATCACCCAACCCCTATGCACCCTACAATGTTGCATCTCTCTCTAATAATGTGACATTCAAACTAGTCTAGAGGTTGTCCCTCTCTACCCTAAGATTATCCCTCTACCTTTGCAAACTATCTTGCTCCTGCACTGCCTCATCCCACTCTGCTTGGAGGGTTTCCGGCTCTATCTCTAGATTGTCCCTTTGTTACCGGACTTGGGAAATCTCCCATATGCTCTCTATAGTATCACCTATATGTGGTGGTCCCAATGGACCAACCTCTAATGCCTATGCCTCTGTTAGCACATCCTACATCAATGCATCTCCCTCCTCTCCTTTTCCATCTCCCACTTTCTTGGTGGTTCCATTGGCACTGGCACCACAATAAGCGCTAGTGCTCTCCCTCTCCCACCTCTCCTATGTCGATGATGTTGATCCCTTGGCATCACCTTTATGTAACCTCACATATGCCTAGCCTATCATACCCCTAGTTTCCATGGTATTAACTTCTCTAGCCTAAATTTGTCCACCACTCATCATAGCATGTTGTTGTCTTGATATCTACTACATCCTACCTCTCATCCCAAGGCAGTTGGGCTAGGAAATCCTAACTATTTGTTGCCTCCTATCTATCCATTGGTGGCCCTTAGTGCTCTATCTCGCGTATCACCCAAGCCCACACATGTGGTAGTGCGAGAATGTTTTGTTATTGCCCAACACACATGTGATAGTGCGAGAATGTTTTGTTATTGCCCAAACTATCACATCACCCTCTCAGGCCTATATTTCTCAATGATAAATTCTTACCACCCAATAATGTAGCACAACATTTATGTGGACCTCGTATAAAATCTATCAACTGGTCCCAATGCATATCCATCCATGTACAACCTCCAAGTAGTATCTGCCACCATGAGGTCATCTATTTCTCTTCGATAATAAGCAATCTCCTTGATGTGTCTTCATTGACCACCCTACATAATCCACCAACTATATACTTGTTATGCCTTGCATACATGCCAAATATTTTGCTTACTAAATGGGGATCCCCTTTAGTGTTTTCTTCCTTTTTCATTTGATCCTCGATGTTTTTTTGACTTCGATACTTTTTAGGATCTTTGATTTTATATTACATTGAGTTTTGGGCCTTTTCCCTTTTGTTTGAATCATTTTTTGCAAAGTTTCAAGGTTTTCAAAAACCTTGGGATCTTGGGTCCTGTTAAAATTCTCACCCCGCGTCTTTTCCCAGAAGTTCAAACTTTTGGATCTTTTACAGACTTTGAAACTTTTTTCCAAGTCTTAATCATTTTCTGTAACCCCACTTGCTTATTTTAATTCTTTTGTTTTTCTCATAAGTTAAGACCTCTGGAGGTTTTTAGGAATTTAGAACTTTGTTCCAAGTCCTCGTTGGGTCCTGCTTTCTGCTTCATTTCTTTTGTTCCCTTTGTTTATGCAGATGTTTGGAGTTCTAGAGAACTCAAGCACTCCTGGACGTGGATCCAAGGTCTAAGTTCCTTCTAGATTCCTAGTTCTCACAGCACTAAAGAACATTAATGTTGCACATATGGATTTAATACACCCCTATATAATCAATTTTTACCTCCCATTTCACACTTTACATTCAAATTTTCAAACATTTGAGCTCAAAGAGATCTCCAATACCCTCTTTTAACTAAGGGCTTGGATTTCTTCACCAATTTGTGCGAGTGGTATTAGATTTCGAGCCCACTGATTGCAAGCGACGTCGGACCAACTGTTCTTCCATGATTTTCTCCTTTGATTTTTGCCAGGTCAAATTTTCTTTTGAGTTATTTTCAATTTCTTGTTAGTTGTGTTCATCTATGGGGCATTTTTATTGGAAATCCATGCTTTTCTTTGGTTTTTCTTTCATTTTTTAGTTTGACAAGTCTGGTTTCTTGTTAGGGTTATGTTTGGGATCCCAACTTAGGTTTTATAGGTTTTAATGTTGAAATAAGGGTTATATTAGTTAAGGATGAGATCCCTTTTCAGGAAGGAGTTGTTTGCCTTAGATTATTTTGTCAAAATCCTTAACCAAGTTTTCGTCATGCTTCGACAATCGTCAAATTATCCTAGGTTCTTAGGTCCACTTGGAACTTGAAATCTCCCCTTACAGTATGTTAAATTTAATGATTCAGGGTTTTCTTGCACATTAGAACCTAATCCAAATGTTCCTTGTCTTTCAATTTTATGGTCCCCGTATTATTAGCCCCTAGTTCTTGGTTGCCATACCTAGTGGAATAGTTGACGAACTAGATCTAGGTTTTTCTTAGGATGTTGAACTTTCATTCGTAGATCCTTTGGTTCCCCACTTTCTTGATTCCTTGATCTAAGAATATTCTTTTTTGGACTTTCAAGTCTTTGTGGAACAACTGCACGTAATCCAAATGTTCTTGTTCCTCCCAGATTCGTAAAGCCCACCATTATAGTACTAAGTTCCAATGTTTGAAGTTACCCTGGATCCTTGTGATGTAATTTTTTTCTGGAGGTCAGAATCTCAAATTCTCTATGCACAATCACACTTGCTTTTGATATCCAATGTCCTTCCAGATTCTCGAACCCCACTGTTGTAAATCTTTGATTCTGATATCCAAGTTTCTTCCAAGTTCTCGGATCTTGTAATATAATTGTTAATTATTCTATCAGACTTTGGGATCTCGAGGTTTCATTGCACCTAAGCACAAGGTTCCAATGTCCATGATCCTCTTGGATTCCTGTCTCCCACTAACAATTAAAAGAGTTTAGAGTTATGGGTTTCTTTTGCATATGAGCACTAGGTTCTAGGTTGTAATGTCCTCCCAAAACTTGATAACCTTGTTAGGTCTTGTAAAAATTTTAGGGTTTTAATGTTGTCACTATGGAAAATTATCATGTTAAAACCCCGCGATGTGTGTATCTTAAGGGGTTTAGAGTTTATCCTTCTAATCACTCGTTGACTTGTGCAACCAATTTCCAATTGTTAAGTGATCTTTTATCCCCCGCCAGTCATTGAGTAACCGGCCCTAAATTTCTATAATACTTACCCAATTAATACATTGGCATTTTATTTTAAATATTTTACGACCAACGACTGTGGGCTAGGTGTCAGTTTATGATTGTGTCACGGGTGTCATAGCCTTCATTTGACCCTATTTTTTTAAGGCTACAATGGTGCATGAAGGCGCCACGTGTCCCTAATGATTTTTTTAAAATTCATCTCGTTCTTTAAAATGTATTATCCTTTTTTACCAGGATTATTTTTTTCCTCGGCACTTGGCAGTCATTTATTACTTCATTGCATGGATTTTCTTCCGTGCAGCTTTGTCTTAGACCAATATTTTAAAAGTTGCGACCGTGCAATAAATCACCACATGTCTGTCTGGTTTGATGTTTTCATGGTCACACCAAGGTTTTGTTCCTCCAGATAAATGGCTTGTTCTTATTGGCCAAGAATATTCTATTGATTATGTCAAAGCTAATCTATCTGATGCTACCACATGGTGAAATCCTACCGGCATGCATGGAAGCACCTACCATACAACCTCTTATTTGCTTTCATTAGTCAAACCTACGACGGTGCAATATAATGATATCTGTCCATTTTAAAAGGGTGAGATCAATGACGATGTTTTAATCTACTCGGCCAATGAAGATCTCACAGTCTAGCACATTATGTAACCTCAAAGTGTTTTGTGTTTGGGGAAGCCTTCGATGAGGTCTCGACGTGTGATAGCCATCGATCTAAGGCCCTGGATTGATCAATGATCAGCATTCAAATGAAGTGACCATTCACACATGTGAGTATAGTCTATACTTATTTGAACGATTGATGAGAAAGCCAAGAGGAAATTAATGGGATTTTTGCTGCAATCAAAGATCATTCTACATTTTCTACGAACAAGAGACCTCTAGACGTTGAAGCAAGCTACGAGTAGATGCATGGAAAATTCACAACTTCAAATCCAATGCCCTAATTGCCATAATCTTGGTATGTCATAATCACCCTCTCTATGTTTTGTAAGAAATCTCTAGGGTTTTTTAGAGGTAATAATTTGAAACCCCTATCCGAAGTAAACCAATTTGGTAACCAGCGAAACCCTAATTCTGAGTGAATTACCCTCCTATCTGCAAACATGAGTTGTAACTCAGCTCGTGGTGGTAAGATTAAATAGGATTTATCCCAAGATATCATAGATTAGCTCCCAAGTTCATCTAAGAAATATAAACATGCCCAGGGTACAGGGGATTTCACCACTAGGTTTTATGATTTCCATGAGTTCATCAAGGATGTAATTCTGCCAATAAGGGGTGAGAATTGTTTGAATTTTGTTATTACCATTGCTCCCAAGATAATCCCATATAAAATATTTGGTGGTTGGATTTAGGTAAGCTGGTGGTCCCTAATGTTTTTATTAATGTCAACCTAGTCCAAGCTGTCTGTAGAAACTATGATCCAAACACTCAAATCTTGTCAAAACACAAGGGACAAAAACTCTCTCACTTATGCAAGGAATTGATTACAGAAGTGTTTAATTTGAACCCCTTAGCAAATATTAGAATTGACTTTGAAGAATTAAAGAAAGAGTACAACAAAATTAGGTAGGGATACAAGACATATCTTCTACCTCTTCACAAGCCAAGGAGTTTGGAGAAACATGTAAAACTTGGTGATCATGAGATAGCCTTATAGGTTTGATATGTTTGAGGATTATTTTGAAAAAACATATTATGCTCTATGTCAAGTGTTTGGTCTAGATTTTAGCCTTCTTATATGAATCCCCCTGTTAGTGATGGCTATTGACATCTGGGATAAGTTTCAGAACATGAAGTTTGACTATTGCACTTATTTAGCTAAGGAAATTCATAAGGATTTAGTGGCATACAGACAATCTGATGAAGTCCTCACATTTAAGAGATATTCCCTGTTGTGCCACATATTGCTACATTGTGGTTGAAAGTATTGGGTTGAAGAACTGTAAATACAGTGTTAGACTAAGTATAATGATCCCATGTCTGTTCAGGGAAGAGTTCATCTATGGGACTCATACTGTGAAAATGCAAGTTATTTAGTTTTTGAAGAGCATTTTGTACAAAGGATCTTGGTGTTAATAAGGCATGATAAGCCTGGAATTTCAAAGGAAATCATGGATTTCCTAAGGCCATATGAGAGGAAACCTAATGGTATTCTAGATCATAACTAGGGTGACTGGTTTTTGTATTTAGATGTGACCTTGATCAGAGTATATAGAGCAAGTGCTAAGCCTCACCTATTGCCCAAGAAAGTGCCTGATAGAGTTGCATTTTTAGAAATTATGTGGCAAATAAATAAATCAAGCAAAACTCACTTGAGGCTGAGTAAGAAGGGATCTTTCCTTCCTATAAGAATTGCATTTCGTGGTTTTCTGATTAATGCTAAAGAAGGACTAGAGGCATGTTGGTCAAAGTTGTAGGGGTACAAAATGAAAGCTACTGTTCATAGAAATTATGACCTCGAGCACTTCATTGATAGAACAAGGAAGGAAAAACAAAGGTTAAGAATTGAGCACTATTTTTATGAGAAAGAGGATCTAATCAGAAGTTGTCTTTCTGATGATGAAGTGAAGCAGAGAAGAGACAAGTGGTGTTTCATTTCCTTAGGAGAAAGACATAGGGAGCTGAAAAACTTTTAACACCCAAGAGATTTCAGGGAAATAATTGATCATGTCCTTAGGATGTAAAGAATTTTTGAGCATGTAGAAGAGCTCAAACTTGTGGTTAAGAAAAAACCTATCAAACCACAATCCCCCAAGAAACAACAACCACAAGAAGAGGAAGTTGAAGAGTCAACTTGTCCATAAACTAAAGAAATGGCATAAGAAGAATGGAGGGAGCTACATGTTCCTAAGCAACTTATTGCAGATCAACCTTTAGTTGATTACTCTTTAACTAAGGAGGTTGGGGAGAACCATACAGATCTAGATGAGGTTCAACATATTTTTAAATCTCCCCATAGAAATGAAATTCAAATGGTTCCTCTAGCTAGAACTCTGCTAAGTCTTGAGGAGACTAGTGCAGTGGTGCAAGATGTTAGAGCACTGGCTTACATAGAATTATTGTATGATGACAAGTTTGTTCAATCAAAGGAATTCAGAGCTTTGCTAGAAAAAAGGAAGTCAGAGATATATTTACAAAAGTTAAATGAAGAGCAAAGCAATGTCAATGAGGAAGAAAGGATGGGAGTAGCTCAGAGTATCTTAAAGGAAATTAACATGGATGTAACCAATATCACCCCTGAGGAGGGAAGAAGATTGGTGAAAGATAGAGGATTTATGCTCCTACCAAGATGGGGCATTTCATTAGCCATTTCTATGGATACCATCAGGATACAAGACCATATTGAAGATGAGGTAATAACAAAGGAGCGGGTTGAGGAATTATTTGGGTCAGGTTTCGATGCCAATCATGAAACCCTGACAATTTGGGAAATAACTTTGAATGATAACAAGCCTCAAGTGGAAAAAGATTTGTGTGAGAATATTATCTGATACTTTTGCCCCTCAGGCTAGATCTTTGGTGGTAAGTACAACTAAGTTTAGTGAGGCTGCATCAAGAAAATTACAAGTAGATTTTGATAGGAAGAAGGAGGACTATGTGAGGTTATTGCATGAGTATAAGAAGCTCAAGGCACTCATTCCTCCTATAGGAATTGAAATGGGGTCACCAACCCTTGCATCTAGTCCTAAAAGTTCATCTAGACATGAAGGGGATTTTGTTGTTGTTGAATTGAAGAAGTTAAGTAGAAGCAACAATATAATTGAAAAACTCAAGAAAGACCACATAAATGAACAAATTGCTTTAATAAGCAATTTCTTGGGTCATCAAATGAATAAAGTATCACATAGAGTTGAGGATGCCTAGGTTTGTCATAATAATTTGAAAAAGGCTTTTGAAAGTAACACCATCGATGAATCAGCTTTGAGGGAGATTCTAAGTACTTGGATTCCTCGTATATAGGTGGTGAATAAAATTTATAGCAGTGTCAACATGGACCTTGATATGCCAAGTGGAGTAGCTAATACACATAAGGTCATAGGGCTTATCAACGAGATTTATGCTTTCCAAAGCAGACTTGATGTGATGTTGAGAGACAAAATAAACAATTTCAAGTCTCTTGAGAAATGCTTCTTGCCACTAGTGTATGCAAATGATGGTGCACTAAGAAGTCACTATCATAATGGAAAGTTGTATTTGGTAGTATAGTCCCTACATTAAACAAATCAATCACTAGTAAATTGAGATTGATCATGTGCGTTGCAATGCAAAGATGGACAAATTACTTGATTTAGAGTTTGTCCTAAATAGTTTCATAAAGGAAACAAAGGTACTTTTTGATGCTAGGTATGTGGCTCAAGCACTTAAGGTGGATAAAGTTTTAAAACACAACTGATCGTTAAAAGAGGAATATGCTGCATGGGTGCAGAGATACATGATGTAATCATCATTTGTGGTGTCAATAGGGTTTTTAATTTTTTTTTAGGGTGATATGTTGATCAATTGATATATGACAACATTTTGGTGGTACATTTTGTTGATAAGGAGTATTTATGAAAATACAGTAGAGATAGAAATTGTGCTCGATGCAATTGTTACTCCTTTTTTGGTTGTATAAGGGCAAAGTGCTTTGTAAGGCAATACTTGTCATTTTTAATCTGTTGCAATAGTTGTATTTTTTCATTTTCAAAATGTTGTCTCTATACATGAGTGGATTGTCAATTTTCTCTTGGCTCCAACTAAGTGACATCAGAAACAGAAAAGTAGAGCATCCTTTCTTTGGAATGGATGGGACTAGAAATGAGGTTTCTTTGATTTTCTATCCATGTTGGTTTTGGTGAGGACTGCTTAGTCATTGCAAACAGGGTATATCGTTTGCTATGATAGCTTGTTCGTTTCTTCCCCCTCGCCCTCCCATGACCAGGACCTGGAGTAGCATTGCCTTCATTGCTAGGCCACTACATCTACCTGCATCTGCAAAGTTCGAGATGAGAGGTGCTACTAATTTCCAATGGCTGACTCATATTGATAGCATCAAAGGAGTTAAGTGGGAAGCATCCTTCAACTTGTTCACCTCTATCTTTGCAACAAGCAGCAACAACTAATTCATCTTTGGTAGGTGAAGAATCTGAGACTTGGGTGGTCTTGAAGTGCTTAACTGTCTAAGCCCTGTCATCATGATAACAAGAAGTGTGTTGCAGTTTTGAAAATTTTCTTAAGACTGTAAACACGTGTTAGTCATCATGTGCTCTGTAAGAGGCTTCCTTGTTTTATAAAACGGGTGTGCTCTAGTTGAGAACGGGTTGGAAAATCTTTGGGATGTTAGTTTTCTTTCTATAATTCGAGTCTGAGAAGTAGCAGATAGGTTCAGCTTATAGGTGCTTGATATAATGTATTTTCTGTGACTAAATACAATAACAGAATGCAAGTTTTGTGCATTCAATCTCTAGTTCATATTGTAATATGCTTCTAAGAATTAATAATCAAGGATTTTTTATTCTCTCATGGCACACTCGTTATGTACTGTTAATGTGTATTAGTTTATGTTCAAGGAGTAGAGTAATTCTTTTATGCATAATAGTGAAGTTACTTACAAAATGAATGGATAATTAAGTACAAGATACACATTATTTGCCATTATTGGATCAATATTAATGTTGGGGCATTGATATATTTTTAAAAGGTAAATTGATTTCTAGTTTGCAGTGAAATATCATTATGGAACCCAATGTATTGGGTTGACTCTATGACTCTCCAAATAGGCATCAGCCTTAGAATTAATTGTCCCCCAACCACAAATATACTTTAAAATGACAAATTCTACTTACTGCATAAGTTATTTGTAATTATTTGCAATGACAACTAGCTTTAAGGAATACATGAGCTCATTCTGATAAATTGCTTGAATCTTATAACTCTCTTGTTAATTGCTATGAAAATACTCTTCTGCTTGACATTATGGTTAATTATGAGTCTTCAATTCAAATAAATGTCTAATAAGGGGAACCCAACTAGTTTTTGTAGAGCCTGAAGTGTAGAGGAGATTATTGTCTTACATATCTCCTGTTCGTTGGCTAGTTTTCATTCAATTCTATCATAAGTTTGAAATATACCTTAGAAACTGGTGGAGTACAAATTGGGGAACCAAAAAACCTGAAGAATACCAAAATACTTGACATTTGATAAATTGAATGAATTTTAATGGTATAAAAAGGACTAATGGTGGATTATCTTGACAATGTAGGTATAAATGACTGACAAGCTTAACAAACTCTCAGCAAACATGAAGTACAAATTCAAAGGGGTCACCAAGGCCTCCAAGATTAATTCTATTGTACAAGGAATTATTGATATAGACCTGGGGCATGTGATCTTAGAGGAATTTCACCAAGATATATTTGGAGATGCACCCACACCAAGGTAAAGAATCCTAGTTGGCTCAGGATTAGCTCATGTAGCAAGATTTCCAATAGCAGTTCAATGTCTAGAGTTGACCTTGGCTTGTGCTTAGGCTTATTACATAGGAGATAAGATAGCTTATGATGCACAAGGCAACATAATATTGGATATAACCACAATATTGATAAGGTTTACCTTTTACCTTCATCATCATGCAGAATTGGTGAGGTTGACAAATATTGAATCTTAGACTACCTTTGATGATCATCAAGTGGACAATACCAAGTATATGAATAGACATTGACTCCTCAAAGAAAGAAAGTCTATTGTCAAGATCCCAAAGAAACTGACAAGGTTATATTTCCAAGCTAAAATAGGGGATATGATCAAATTGTTGAATAGAGTAATGGGGAAGCTTGACTCTAGAATTTATCAACATTAGATGTTCCAATTTGTTAGTGTGATTTTGAAAAATCAACAATTCTTTGATTGGACTCAATTGATTAGTGGTAGGTTACATGCCCAACTCATCTTTGTGATCAATGATATGAAGTTCACAATGACTTCATATATTATATACCTATTAGCTAGACAAGCTTGTTTTCTTAGGTTGGAAACAAATGGAGTCATGGGAGAAGCAGTAGGTTAAAACAAGGTATAGGATTTTATCCTCAGTTAAAACTCAAAGAAGCTACCAAAAACTTCAAAAGGGTAAATTATTCTCATCCATGTCATTATTGGGAGATTGATAAGAGACATGAATGCTAGGATGTCTGTAGAGGCAATGGCATTAGTTCAAGGGTGGGGACAATGGTTCATCCAATTCCCAAGGTCAACCTATATCAGGGTAGTTGGTTTTTATAGATCCCCTTATCTATTTCCAAGACATTGCGATGATAAGGTGAGGTGCATTTAAAACTACAAGATAAGCACAAGCCAAGAGTTTAATTCCCTTTTGATTTGGGATTTTATTCATGTTCAAACATTACTTATGTTGAGGCCTCTGATGAAGAAAATTCATCAATGAACATCAAGCCTTATTATTCCAGGCCTAATTTTGATCCAAGTGGAAGAATTAAGAAATTATTGGGACCAATTCATGATCATGAGCCAACTTTGGAAGATTTTTGGGAAAATTGTAAAAATGGTTTTGAAGTCAGAAAGAAAAGTTATTATAGATTGACTGCCTTTCATATGAAAGATTTCAAGATTAAGGAGAGAATTTCTCCACAACTTTTTGATGATGGTCAAATCCTTAACCTAGTTTATGACCTAAAAAGGGTAGACAATGACCTAATACCAAGTATAGATTGGTCATTGAAAGAAGATTTATCTATTAAATCTATAATCAAAGGTGTATTGGATCTCAATTTCTCTTGGTTAGATTCCCACATTGCACGGTTGGGCAAGGGTAAAGGAAAAGAAAAGAAAGATAAGAGAAAGAAGATTGAAGAAGAACCCTCTTCAGACCCTAAGGTCCACAAAGGGCCAAGCAAGAAACAAGAAAAGAGAAGATGAGAGGAGCTAAGGGTGATGTGATATAGGAGCAATTACAATAAACCTTACTTAAGGCTAAAATCACATATGATGTTACCAATGCATGAGTGGTAGCAGGACTAGGGGTTACTCCTCTAATGCAGATTTTTCCTACTCAAGTTTCACTTGGGCAACTCCCTGCCCTGCATTAGTGCAAATGCTAATATTTAAGAGTCCATAGAAGAGGTAGCTAAAAAAGTCTTATCTCTAGAGAGGACACCTTCTCCTATTCACCCTATGAGTACTACTCCATCTCCTCCTCAAGCACAAATAGAAGAAGTGGAAACAAAAGCATGAAAAGAAGTGGAGAAATTCATAGAAGAAAAGGTGATTGAGCAATTGAAAAAGAGAGAATAGATTTTGTAGAGTCCCCTAATCTCTGCCATTATAGAGATACAAGAAGACTCTCCTCAATCTCATATTGCTCCCTCTCCTCCTAAGTAGAGTGAAGATAAAGAAATCCTTGTGCAAGAGGAGGTGAAAATAACATCTGAAGGAGATGACAAAGTCTTATATGGGCAATTGCACTTGGAGGAACATAAAGGTGTAAATATAGATAAATAGGAAGTTTCTCAAAAGGATGTTGATAAGGAAACATCAATAGCTTAGGAAGGTATGCAAGAAAAAATTACAAAGAAAGATTCACTTGAAGAAATGGATAAGAGCCAGTCTCAAGTTAGCTCACCAAGACATATTCCCATAGAAAAACAACATCAGGAAGAACAAATGATTGCAGGGGATAAGTTTGAGGAGATATTAGGTGAGGAAGATAAGGATAAACTTGAAAAGGTAATTGATAAAGTGACTGAACATATGGATAATCCTTTGACAAGCACTATTGAAGAAGAAGAGATTATTAAGGAAACTCCCCAACAAGATCATCCTAAAGAAGGAATTCAAAGTGAAGAAGTTATTGATTGGGATGAATAACATAAGGAAAAGGGGTTGTTAGAATAAATTGATTAGACTTCCTGGAAGCAAATCCTGCTATGCCTACTTGGCTTAAATTGAACTTGAAAAAGAGACAAAATGTAGTGGTCAAACCACTAGACATTCAAGCCATAACAGTTCAGGTAGAAAGAGGTAGAACTTCAAAGAAACCTAGAACCCTCTCTACTATAAGGATTAAAGAACTAGGAGAAAGGATAGTAAAAATAGCTACACACATGGTGGATAAGGATGATAGGGATCTCAACACTACAGATTATTAGATATCCAAGATTAGTTTGGGTAAGCAGACAAGGGAAGAAGAGATTTCTTCATTAGGGTTAAAGCAATGGACACAATGGTCACCAAGATGCTAAAGGACAATCATCTACCAAAGAGCAGTTGAAAGAGCAATTGGAACAAATAAAGATATTTCTCCAAGACCGCATTACCTCTTTGTCACAACAAGACACTCTTCCTTCTAGTGCTCCACTTTTGATGACCAAGTAGAAGATAGATAATGAGTGCCAGGTAGTACTCATTAAAACATGGTTTTATGTCTCCCTTTCTTATCCTAAACACCATACCATCTACCGATTTGTACTTTAAGATTGTTAAAAACCTTGTCTTGTTATGTTAAATGAGATGTTATGTTGTAGCAACTGTTGTGGTTAAACGGTTTCATGTTTTGAGTTTGAGCTAACAAAAATGTGCAAAAATATCTCTTTTTGATGATAAGAACCCATTCATTCTAGATATAAAGGTTTTTGAAGACTCTGGAGAAGCTTTTGCCATCTCTGGAGCTATGCAGAATGAATATTGTAAGGTCTCCAGAATTTTGCAGAAGTGTTGAAGGATCTCTAGAGCTATGTAGACATAATGACTGCATAGTCTCTGGAGCTACGTTCCATATATCTATAGTAGTTAGGCTATTGCAGACATCTCTGAAGTTGTTCTCTTTCAGATAGACTATGTAGAATCTTTAGGAGTTTTGCATGAAAGCACTGGAGCTCTTGGGAGAATACTGCAGTAGTGGTTCAGTTGAAGGACATTTGTTAACTCTTTTTGCATGGATTAAAAACTTTTGTTAAAAGATTGTTTAAAGTTATTTCCTTTTTTTTATTAGTGGCCTTCACGGCCTGATTGAACTTAAGTTAAATTCTTGATTTAAGGGACACCTTCAGTGTCACTTTAAATCTCTTTAGTTTCCACATGATGCTCTTTTTGAATGGATAGTTGCATGCTTATAATAGGGAATACAAATCTTTGTGTCTAATAGAGAACTAGGAGTGAAATAGTAAACTCTAGAGATATTGTATCCACAGAATAACACCTGATATATATGGTATGGAAGCAATAAAATAGATATAGAATAGTTTTTCTAAAGGAACCAGATATACTCTGTTTTACTTTGTTTTTTAGATATACTCTATTTTTGAAGAATCTGGAATAAAAGGAAGGCAATTTTACATTTGTGTGGTCTGAGGCATTGAATTAGTCTTTCTTCTAGAGGTGTGGAGCAAGGGCCCACTCCCACCTGTTGGTTTTTTCCTTAATTGGATACTCATTCCCAGATTTCCCTTCAAGGTAGCCATCAGTGATCAACAAGATCTCTGGGCCAGGGGCCAACAGTGTAGGAGATAGACTCTATTTTTATCTCCTCTTCTTCTTCAGGCTCTACAAAACCTAGGGGGTATTCCCTACTCAACACCCATGAGATATAACTATGCAAAGACTGGGATGCTGACACAAAGCAGATAAGTCCTCCTATAAGTAGACCGAAACTGTGAAATAAGAGCAAAGGGGTTAGCTTTGGGCCTATGTTCAGTTGTAGACAGAGGACTTTGGATCCTAAAACTACTTGTATAGTCCTAATGGTTGTGGTTGAAGTTTGAATTTGATTTGCATATGGATGTGAAACTAGGACCTTGGGTTACAACAGAGATACCAAGCCAGATTGGTGCCTATCTAGGGCTCGGAGTCAATAGACATACATATGTGAATATTTACCATAGACATAAAACATTAGATTTCAAGGGGTATTTAACATGTCTGCCTTACAGACAATACCCAAGAGAGAGTATTAGGTTATTTCTGCTTACAACTATCCTTTCTGTAATGTATTCTCCTCAACACATAGTCCAAAACATTCAATCTACTCCTTGAGCAGAGGTAAGAGACTAAGCATTCAACATAGAAAACCTATATTCTAGAATCCATAACACCCCTTAGATGTTCAGAGTCAAAAGAAAAACACATTCAGTCCGGAGACAAATAACCAAATACATGTTATGAAACATTATTCATTTAAGTCAACATGAAATTGATAATTCTGTGCATAATACATACAACATACAATTCATAAACTACCAGAGAAACCTGAAATAGGGTCACCAGAAGGTTGTATTCCTATTGCAGCACCAAAAAAGTTGTCCAAGTTTCCAACAACCCCAGAAAGAGTAACACAGTCTGCTTAAAATAGCCAGAAAGTGTACCTTGAGCAATTAATTACATGGCAGATTTCAAAATTTGCCAGATACATTCATTCTGAGGAAGATGGCCTTCAAAAATTAAAAGCAGCAAGGGACAAAACATGGAGAAGCAAGAAAAGGACAAGGGGTAGATGAACTCGAGCCTTGTGCCACCATTGGAAAATTCTCCATCACAAACCAGGTACATGGTTGTTCGACTATTTGCCCATGCTTCTACAAATCGCCATTGATGGCTTAACCACCCACATCTTCTCATGGAGGCTGTCGCATCGCTCATGTGGAAAATTCTCGCTCGAAACAAGCCTGAAGACACAAAAGAAAACCAATGCACCAACTTTAAAACATGGTCGTCGATCATTCCATCGCTTGAAAATCGATGGCACCAAATTCATGTTGAAAAGTCGCCGTCCTGTGAAGATGTGCCACGTAGGCACCCTGTATATGCATGTTCTGGCTTGCATATCATGCCATCGGCATGACCAAGACCATCGGGAAGACCCACATATCTACATGATTTAATATCCCACATTCGTCCTGCAGAGACCATTCTAACACCTTATAAGCAGGGCTGCTAGCATACTAAGTGTCGAGCGTTTTGCCTCGCTCGACCCATGAACCCTTTGCCAAAAGCCCATCGCTCCAACTCCCACCGATACCAAACCCCGTCGGTCAGACTTACCCCATCGGCCAAACTCCAGCTCACAATTTTGATATACCATGTCACTCCGACGAAGGCCCCGAACTACCCTGTCGGCCAAACTCATTGCATCGGCGAACACTCCGCCAACCTCCCCGATATGCAGCGTCACACCAATGCCTCCTTCACATCCCCCATCGGCCAGACATAGACTGTCGGGGCGACCAAAACTTCCTTTGCCGACACACCGAGTCACGCCAATCGCCACATCCATTCTAGGTCTTCAGCTCGCCCAAAAATTCTTCCACTAATCTCACCGACGAAGCCTCCGCACCCCTTGTCGGCCAGGTACCAACCATCAGCGGACCCTTCACCTACCTGGCCGATATGTAATGTCACTCCGATAGCATCCTCCATCGGGGTGACCCCCCATCGGCGGAAGCAAAAATAACTTCACCGATAGACCAAGCTCTCGCTGACCACACTGCACAACCCTCATTGGCCAGAGTAACCCTGTCGGCCAAACTCTACACAATCTGCCCGACACACCAAGTCATGCCGATAAACAACAGCCTTGAAAACATTCCAACCAAACAACACATCAGCGTGACCAAAACCATCGGCCCAACAAAAACTTCCTCGCCGATACAACCACTCTCACCGACGGGCTAACCTTCGATAAGACATGTGCCATCGGCCAACTCAGAACTCCTCCCACCGATGACCACACACACGCCGATGAACAACATCGGCCAGACCAAACGCATCGGCGAACCACAAAACACTTATGTCGATAGACACTTCACATCCCCCGTCGATGAGACCCAAACTATCGGAATGACAATAATCTCCCTCGTCGATACGCCATGTCATGCCGATGGCATAAACAAACCACACTCCATCGGCTAGAGTTAAATACATCGACGGACCTCCACAAAACTTCGCCGATAACAATACTCACGCCAATGACATTGAACATCCCTCATCGGCCTGACCATCCTCATCGGTGGAAAATGTAACACTGCTACCGATAGAGAAACTCTTGGCGATGGAAGAAAATACCATTGTGAAGAACATGGTCACCAAGACAAAGGTGAACTCACACCGATGGAGTTAGAAAAAACATAGGACCAAAAGAGAAAACCTGCAAACACCAAAAGCCCAACTCCATACCAAAATGAGTACTAACATAGGCTCCGATTGGGGACGTGTAGGTGCAAAACTACAGCGAGAACCAGATCTCCGGGCAGACCAGGCAAAACACAAAAACAAGCACCAACTATACAAGATATTCACAATATAGACATATTTTTACAAATGTGCATTGAGGCAGATCACTTATGCAAAATAAAACTTGAGGAATTTACCATGCACAAGCAATTCCAGCATCTCACCATCTAGGGCTTGGAGGATATAAGAATCCTCCCCATGAGTATTGCAAACCTGATATGGGCCCATCCATAAGGGTTCAAACTTACCATGTTTGCCCTTGTCCTAACTTCTTGCATTCTAGATGAGCACCCAGTCATTTATCTGGAACTTCCTTTCTGCAGCTCTCTTGTCAAACAGATACTTCACATTTTGTTGTTTCTTGAGATTGATCTGGTGGGCTTTCCTTCTACTTTCATCCAGTGCAACCAGCTGGTTTATTCTTCCTGTCATGGAGTCTTCAATCTCCTCATCATTCTCTTGGATGGATTTGTACACTGGCAGGAGATTGTTTATAGGCAGCCTGGCTGATGCACCATACACCAGTTCAAAAGGTGACCTTCCAATAGCTTTTTTCACTGTCACCCTGTCAGCCCATAATGCCAACCTTAACTTTGAATCCCAAGCTCTCTTGTTCTTATCCACTATCCTCTTGATGATTTTCATGAGGCTTTTATTACTTGACTCTGCCTGACCATTTCCTTGTGGGTGGTATGGTGATGCATATGACAAGTTAATCCCATATTTGCTACAAAAATTAACAAATTCACCTGATCTGAAGCACATAGCATTATCTGTGACTATCTTGAATGGTACTCCAAACCTGATGATAATATTTTCTAGTATGAAATCCATCACCACCTTACTTGTAGCTCTTTTAGTTGGAATAGCCTCAATCCATTTAGTGAAGTAATCAGTTGCTACCAAAATCCAACTGTGGCCCCCACTTGATTTCTCTGCAATTTCCCCTATGAAGTCAATTCCCCATTGCTGAAATGGAGCCTCCACAGTTATAGTTCTAAGGGGTAGTGCACCTTCATATCTTAACTTTCCTGAGAACCTTTGGCAAGGGTCACATTTCCTTACCAGCCTTTGTGCATCTGAAAAGAGAGTGGGCCACCAATATCCTGCCCTAAGGATCTTATGAGTTGTTGTTTGGGCAGTATAATGTCCACCACACAATCCTTTATGCATGTCATTCAAAACATTGTTAGCTTCATCTTCACCCACACATCTTAGCAGCACACCATCAGGGTTCTTCTAGTACAACTCACCTTGAACAATAACATACCTGATTGCATCTAGTTTTAAGGTCCTCTTTTGACTATCACTGAAATGGGAAGGACAATTCAGATTTTGCAGGTAATATATGATGTCCTTATACCATTTAGATTTAGATACATTGACAATCTCATTCTGGACTGCATTGACTTGGCATGCTTCTAAGTTTGACTATGCCATCATCTTGGCTAATCCTCATCCTCTTACCAACTTGGTAATTTGTATTTCTATGTTGAACTCCTGCAATTTGTTTATCCATCTACACCTTCTTCCAGTTACCTCCTGCTGAGTGAAAATATCCTTGACTGCTGCATGAGGCACATATGCAACTATCTGGGATCCTACCAGGTATGGCCTGAAACTCTTGATTGCTCTGACTAGTGCATATGCCTGTTTTTCCATAATATCATATTTTAACTCAGAAGCTTGCAAGGACATACTGAAGAAAGCTATGGGTTTCTCAAAACCATCTTCATTTTTCTGTAACAAACATGCAGCAACAGTGTGGAAAGAAGCAAATGAAAACAATTGAAATGGCCTAGAGAAATCAGGAGATTTAAGAACAGGGGACATCTTGATTGCTTCCTTGATGTCCTAAAAAGATCTGCTTGCTTCACCTTCCCAATTGACAGTCTCACCTTTCTTCAACATTTTAGAAATGTTCCTTGTGGTTTCTGCAAAGTTGGGAACAAATCTCCTAACAAAATTTATTTGTCCAAAAAAAGACTGAACTCCTTTTACTGTTTTTGGCATCTGAATCCTATCAATTGCAGCAACCCTTTCAGGATCAATCCTAACTCCATCTTTGGAAACAATGTGCCCTAGGAGCTTTCCTTCAACTACCCCAAAAGCACACTTCTTTGGATTTAGAGAAATGCCATACTCTAGTGCTCTAATGAAAATCTGCTCTTCTTTGAATAGACAGTCAAATCATCCTGATAAACAGCCAGGATTGAATCAATCAACCCTGCAAAAGCAACATCCATTGCTTTTTGAAATGTAGCACCTGCATTTGTCAACCCAAATGGCATTCTAACATATACATATGTTCCCCATGGAGTGGTGAAGGCAGTCTTGTATCGTTCTGATTCCTTTACCTTCACCTGATTATAACCTGAGAATCCATCCATCATGGATAGGAGTTCACAACCAGTCACTTTCTGCAACATAGCTTCCATATTAGGCAATGGGTAATTATCCTTTAAGGAGGATACATTCAAATTTCTAAAGTCAACACAAAGCCTAATATCACCATTCTTTTTTCTAACTGGAACAAGGTTAGACACCCAAGTTGAATGTCTGATTGGCACAATTATTCCAGCCTCCCTAAGCTTTTTGAGTTCTTCTTGCATTTTTGGAGCTAAGGTAGGATTAATAGGCCTTTGCTTCTGTCTAAATGGCTTAGCTCCAAGCTTCAATGGGATCTCATGTTGGAATAGGTCTTCTCTATAAGCTTTGAGGTCTTCATATGACTAGGCAAAAACATGCTTATATCTTTTCAGTAATGCAATCAACATACTCCTAATGTGTGGTTTGAGCTGTTTGCCAATGTATACCTTCTTGGGGGCCTGAGATGTCCCCAAATTTATCTCTTCTAAATCATCTTTATTTGTGGGAGATGTCTTGGTGACCAATTGGTCTCTATTGTCAAAAGCTCTTTCCAAAGCTACCAACCCTCTAGGGATTTTGTTAGTCTTCAACTAAATTACTTCTTTCCCCATAAGAGTTTCTCTTCCATTTACAATTTCTACAAAAGCTTGAAAATCAATTTCTTGGTTCTCATATTCATCTATGCAGTGCAAAAAATTTAACAAGTCCTTGTCATCGTCAAACACTTGCCAACTGCATATGTTTTCTGGTACTGCAAGTCTGATTTTAACCTAAACATTTGTAATATCAGACAGAGTGATATCATCTGGTCTTATGGTTACATTAGCTAAGAAATCAGCCATGACATTTTTTGATCTCTCTACCCAGCCAATTGAAAATGCATCAAATAATTCAATTGTATCCCAAACAGCATGCTTATATTGTTTTAATCTTTTGTTCTTTGAGGCATACCTATCTCTAACTTGGGACACAATTAACTCAGAATCCCCAAATACCGTTAGCATCTTGATTCCATGTTTGAGAGCTATATTTAAGCCTAAGAGTAATGTTTCATACTCTGCAATGTTGTTTGTACAAGCAAACCTTAGCAAGAAGGAGAATTTGAGGAGCTTACCAGTTGGAGATAGGAAAACAACTCCAGCTCTAGAACCTTCCTTTGCACAAGCTCCATCAAAATACATGGTCCATAGACCATGCTGGTCAAGCTCTTCAATGCAAACATGTTTCTCCTTATCCTCTTTATCATCTGAGACAACCTTGAAGTTATCACAGTCAGTGTTCACAAAGCATATCTATTCTTCTGATTCTTGATTCTCCACTGTCTCTGATGATCTTTCTTCTCTGATCAGTTTAACATCCCTGCCATTCATTGGAATCATGGCATATGACAGGTCCAGCTACATACTTCCACCAATCAGTGCTGCCCATCTTCTTGACAACAGCATACCATACTGTGGCTTGATGTCAACCACTATTATATTCATTTTGTAGCTCTTTTCAGGAAATGCTGCCAGTCTGAAATCCACTTCCTTCATGATTCCAATAACTGGTACCTCTCTGGCATCCATAGCATAACATTTTCCACATGCCTTGTCTATTTTCAATCCAGCGTGTTGCATGATGGCTAAAGGCATGATATTTGTAGATGCTCCAGAATCAAGCATACAATTTCTAATTACTTTTCTATTTATAACCAGGGATACATAAAATGGCTCCACTTGTGAAGGGCACTTTGTCATGGTCACCCCTAAATACACCTCAGGGACCTCTTCCTCTTCATTGCACAAGGCCTGCTTCTCACCTTGGACCTGAACATTTCGTTTAGCTTGACAAGGCACTCCTGAAATTAGGGATACTGTCCTATTCTTGATTTCTTCAACCCTCATGAGTTCCATCAATGGGACAGAAACCTTTACCTGAGACAAGACTTGAGCTATATCAAATGGAGCATAATTTTGTATGACAGTTGTAGCTTGCTCCATGGTTTTATTCTTATCTTGAACTGATCCGGCCTTAGTCTTTATGGCTACTTGACTGTCATTCTTGTTTTGGGAACTTTTGCCCTGATCCTCAACTTGGGGGATTCTATTTTCTGGTCCTTGAGATTCATGACCTGTTCTTTGCTTAAAATTTTGCTTGTTATTACCCCACTGCCTTTTTTGTGGTTCAATCCCCTTATGACTATGCATTGGCTAACTTGCAGAAATGCCTTCTGGCTGATGTGGGCTGCTTATCTGAGCTTTACCTCTAAGATTGTAATTGCTTTTGACTTGGGCCACTGCTACAGCTGTGAGGGCCCTAATTTCCTCATCAGAAGGTCACTGCAGGTTACTCAAAAAACTATGTGAGCCCTGAGCATACACATAACTATCTTCATTATCCTCATCATAAAAAACCTGTTGACAGGCCTGAGTTCCATCATTTGTACTCTCATTAGCATCATGAGGAGGGTGTCCACTACTTATGGACAACATATTAACATCATCATCCTATACATAATGTGGCTTATTGCATTCATTACAGGATACATCATTATCATACAAAGACTGAGCAATCATGCATTGTGACTGTGAATGTAGCATATGACAGATTATGCACCATGGAGTATCATCAACAATATTTATAGTTTTCTTCAAAGGATCAGGAGTTTCCTTGGTATGTTGAGCTCTTTGATTTGTGTTGTTATGTGGAAATACAGGCCTACCATTGTGCCAATTAGTATTATATGGCATATCATGCAATGATGGTCTCTTTTCTTGTCTTTGGTAAGCTTGCCTATCAGGACCTATCCCTTTTTCACTTCTAGCCAGTCTATAGCTTAGGTCCTTAACAACATTTGCCAATTTGTCTATTTTATCTTCAGGGGCAGATGTATTACCTTGAGTGTTTTGAGGCTTGTTTGGATTCTGCAGAATTTTCACATCATCCCTCCTGTTTGTCTTGCCTGATGCTTTCCTATTATTCTCAATATTTATTGCTATCTTGAAAGCATCCCTGAGAGTAGCAGGACCTTTATCTCTTAACCCATATGTTGTTTTGGCATCAAAAGCATTAATATACAATATTATGCACATTGGTTCATTTGGCCTCATGTGATGTGGCAATTTGTTCAATACTTTAGTAAATCTTGCATTAAAATCTGCAACCTGCTCATTTGACCCTTTGGTGATACTAGTGAACACATTTACAAAAAAGCTACGGTCAGTTTTGTCACCATACTGCTCCTTAAACATCCTTTTGAAATCATCCCATGATGAAATGCTCTGATCAGGTAGATTTTTATACCATTCTCTAGCCTCATCTACTAAAGACTGTATGAATGACTTCATGAAAACATCCTCATGCTTAACCTCAAAGTTGTCCATGATATTTTGAAAAGCTTTTAGATGATCTTCCCCTGACACAGTGTTGTTTCCTAGAAACTTTGGCACTTGAAGCCTTACATGCTTGTCAATGGGGTTAGGATAACCAGGAATACCATCAAACACTAGCTGTTTGAATCTATCCAACTGCATGGGTTGTCTATCAAACTGATTAGCATTGGCATTTCTGTTTACATTCTGATTTCTTACATTGTTTAATGGTATTTTGGCATCATTTACATTCTGTCTTTGATCATTATGCTGATGCTGCACTTCATTTCTTTACTGATGTCTCTGCATATTTGCATTTTCAAGGGTAGGAACTGAATCATTCTGAGCAACTCTCAGAGCTTGCACTTTCTATCTCATGTCATCTCTGTCTTTCATTGCTTGTAGATATTCTAATTCTGCTCTTAGGCTTTTGATTTCTTCAGCTAACTGTTCTTCTTTAGGCATGGAGGTAGATGGTCTCATACCATTCTGGTCATCATCTTCATCATCCCTTAGAGATTCTGCCTCTTCAAATCTTTCACCAGGGTCTAAGAAAGGGCGTTCTTGGAACACCTTTGACCTCATTCTTAAACTACCACCCTATTGCCTCTCATATGCGCCTTGAATATCAGCTTATGTATTTGAAAAATAAGGCACATGCTGTCCTGATGGCCTAGGGTTATCCTGAGCATCATCAGTATTCTTGGGGGAACCCTCATGACTAGCTGAAACGGTTCCCTTTCTTCTATACATCATCCTTATTTCTATTGGTAACTCTTCAAATAGAGGATTATGTTGGGATCTTCTCCCTTGCATATAAATTTCACTTTGACCGGTTGGGAGATTGTTCGGAGTCGCCACCTATAACTAGGAACTGTTTTCTTCTAAAAATCAGGGTTCTTTTCACAGAGTCCCCAGCGGAGTCACCAATTTTATGTTGGTTTTTTCCCTGACTGGATACTCATTCTCAGACTTCCCTACAAGGTAGCCAGTGATCAACATGATCTCTAGGCCAGGGGCCAACAATGTAGGAGATAGACTCTATTTTTATCTCCTCTTCTTCTTCAGACTCTGCAAAACCTAGGGGGGTATTCCCTACTCAACACCCATGAGATATAACTATGCAAAGACTGGGATGCTGACACAAAGTAGATAAGTCCTCTTGTAAGTAGACCGAAACTGTGAAATAAGAGCAAAGGGGCTAGCTTTGGGCCTATGTTCAGTTGTAGACAGAGGACTTTGGATCCTAAAACTACTTCTACAGTCCTAATGGTTGTGGTTGAAGTTTGAATTTGATTTGCATATGGATGTGAAACTAGGACCTTGGGTTACAACAGAGATACCAAGCCAGATCGGTGCCTATCTAGGGCTCGGAGTCAGTAGACATACATATGTGTATGTTTACCACAGACATAAAACATCATATTTCAAGGGGTATTTAACATGTCTGCCTTACAGACAATACCCAAGAGAGAGTATTAGGTTATTTCTGCTTACAACTATCCTTTCTGCAATGTATTCTCCTCAATCTACTCCTTGAGCAGAGGTAAGAGACTAAGCATTCAACATAGAAAACCTATATTCTAGAATCCATAACACCCCTTAGATGTTCAGAGTCAAAAGAAAAACACATTCAGTTTGGAGACAAATAACCAAATACATGTTATGAAACATTATTCATTTAAGTCAACATGAAATTGATAATTCTGTGCATAATACATAAAACATACAATTCATAAACTACCAGAGAAACCTGAAATAGGGTCACCAGAAGGTTGTATTCCTATTGCAACACCAAAAAAGTTGTCCAAGTTTCCAACAACCCCAGAAAGAGTAACACAGTCTGCTTAAAACAGCCAGAAAGTATATCTTGAGCAATTAATTACATGGCAGATTTCAAAATTTGCCAGATACATTCATTCTGAGGAAGATGGACTTCAAAAATTAAAAGCAGCAGGGGACAAAACATGGAGAAGCAAGAAAAGGACAAGGGGCAGATGAACTCGAGCCTTGTGCCACCGTTGGAAAATTCTCCGTCACAAACCAGGTACATGGTTGTTCAACTGTTTGCCCATGCTTCTGCAAATCGCCATTGATGGCTCAACCACCCACATCTTCTCATGGAGACTGTCGCATCACTCATGTGGAAAATTCCTGCTCGAAACAAGCCTGAAGACACAAAAGAAAACCAATGCACCAACTTTAAAACATGGCCATCGATCATTCCATCGCTTGAAAATCGATGGCACCAAATTCATGTTGAAAAGTCGTCGTCCTGTGAAGATGTGCCATGTAGGCACCCTGTATATGCATGTTCTGCCTTGCATATCACGCCATCAGCTTGACCAAGACCATCGGGAAGACCCACATATCTGCATGATTTAATATCCCACATTCGTCTTGCAGAGACCATTCTAACACCTTATAAGCAGGGCTGCTAGCATACTAAGTGTCGAGCATTTTGCCTCGCTCAACCCATGAACCCTCCGCCAAAAGCCCATCGCTCCAAATCCCACTGATACCAAACCCCGTCGGTCAAACTTACCCCATCGGCCAAACTCTAGCTCACAATTCTGATATACCTTGTCACTCCGACGAAGGCCCTGAACTACCCTATAGGCCAAACTCATTGCATCGGCGAACACTCTGCCAACCTCCCCGATACGCAGCGTCACACCGATGCCTCCTTCACATCCCCCATCGGCCAAACATAGACTGTCGGGGCAACCAAAACTTCCTTCGTTGACACACCGAGTCATGTCGACCGCCACATCCATTCCAGGTCTTCGGCAAGACCGCTTCCATTGGCTCGCCCAAAAATTCTTCCACCGATATCACTGATCTCACCGACGAAGCCTCCGCACCCCTTGTCAGCCAGACACCAACCATCGCCGGACCCTTCACCTGCCTGGCCGATATGCAATGTCACTCCGATAGCATCCTCCATCGGGGTGACCCCCCCATCGGTGGAAGCAAAAATAACTTCATCGATAGACCAAGCTCTCGCCGACCACACTGCACAACCCTCATCGGCCAGAGTAACCCTGTCGGCCAAACTCTACACAATCTGCCTGATGCACCAAGTCACGCCGATAAACAACAGCCTTGAAAACATTCCAACCAAACAACACATCGGCGTGACCAAAACCATCGGCCCAACAAAAACTTCCTCGCCGATACAACCACTCTCACCGACGGGCTAACCTTCGGCAAGACATGCGCCATCGGCCAACTCAGAACTCCTCCCGCCGATGACCACACACACGCCAATGAACAACATCGGCCAGACCAAATGCATCGGTGAACCACAAAACACTTCTGCCGATAGACACTTCACATCGCCCGTCGGTGAGACCCAAACTGTTGGAATGACAATAACCTCCCTCGCCGATATGCCATGTCATGCTGATGGCATAAACAAACCACACTCCATCGGCCAGAGTTAAATACATCAGCGGACCTCCACAAAACTTTGCCGATAACAATACTCACGCCGATGACATTGAACATCCCTCATTGGCCTGACCATCCTCGTCGGTGGAAAATGTAACACTGCTGCCGATAGAGAAACTCTTGGCGATGGAAGAAAATACCATTGTGAAGAACATGGTTGCCAAGACAAAGGTGAACTCACACCGATGGAGTTAGAAAAAACATAGGACCAAAAGAGAAAACCTGCAAACACTAAAAGCCCAACTCCAGACCAAAATGAGTACTAATACCACCAAAGGAGAGAAGGCTAGTATTTATTGTTTTATTAGATTCTTGAAATTGCTTACTTTAGCTTCAATGCTTTGGTAAATTTAGATCAGATTGTTGTTTCATTCCATTTACCATTTTTCCAGTTTTCTGATTAAGTAGTTCATTCCAGCAAATTGTACTTTCAGATTCTTGGATTAGATCTTTTTTCAAGAAAGTGGTTAAATGCATGATTCTGAATGGACAAGTAGGTTTAGTTTTTAGAAGATAGTTCTGGGACTGCTAATTATCAGTTCCTACCGTAGATAGCCATGGATACATTGTCATTGATTTGACAAATTAATTTATAATTAAATGTAAGGTACAACAACCCTTGTCATTTGTGGCGTTGTTGCCAGGAAAATAGTGTTGGTAGAAACCATAATTAGTAGTTCTTAAAATATAATTAGGTTAATCTTGTATGGTTAGACCTAGAGATTCACTAGGCAGGTTTATAAAATAACAAAAAACCCAACCTCGGTCTATAGGTGAAAGTAGTAGGGTAGATCAGGGTATCTTTGAGGAAGGAAATCCCTCATCTAACACCTTGGAAGTACCATCAAACCCAATTACTCCTCCATTCCCTAAACATCACATAATCTCATAATACATCCAACATTTGTAGGAGAAGAATAAGGAAGTTCAAATTGATATCTTAGACCCCTTTTATTCTTAAGAAAGCCCACTTGATCTAGTTACCATGGGAGACAATCATGATGACAATGAAAATCAAGATCCTCTTAGGAATCCAAGGAGTACCTTCTCTTATCCTATAGCCTTAGATCTTGAGGGCAATGCCCCCATGAAGAATATTTCCCCATCTATAGTTCCCACCTTCAGGGGAATTCCTTTAAAGGATTCTAACCAATTTATGTTTGAGTTCAAAGTCCTATGCAAAAAATATGATTATAGCTCTAATAATCAGAAGTTATAGTTTTTTCCCTCCACACTCAAAGATTCAGCCATGAGATGGTTTATGGGATTAACCCCTAATTCCATCCATTCCTGGGATCATATAGAAACTAAATTCCTTGACAAATATCAGGACTATTGTGGAATCAGTGATAGGAAAGAGAAACTTTTTAGAACCAAGCAAAAAGAAGAAGATAGTTTAGAAGACTATCTAAACAGGAATTCCTCAAAAGGATCCTAACCAATTTATGTTTAAGTTCAAAGTCATATGCCAAAAATATGATTATAGCTCTGATAATCAAAAGTTAAAGTTGTTTCCCTCCATATTCAAAGATTCAGCCATGAGATGGTTTATGGGATTAACCCCTAATTCCATCCATTCTTGTGATCATATGGAAACTGAATTCCTTGACAAATATTAGGACTATTACCGAATCAGTGATAGGAAAGAGGAACTTTTTAGAACCAAGCAAAAATAAGAAGATAGTTTAGAAGACTATCTAAACATATTCAATTTTGCCCTACAGAGATATGGTAATCTCTTGGAACATGGCCTATCTAGAGCTTTATTTTTTAGAGGATTGGAGGAGTCAAAATAGGCACTGGATTTGATGGGAAAAGGAAACATAAACAAACTGGACATGCCATCAATTGAGAAAACTTGTAGGAACTACTCAAGGACACAATATGGGGTTAGAACCTCAAAGTCTCTTAAGGGAAAGAATGACATAGGGTAGTTGATGGAAGAATTTACCAATTTTAAAATAGACATCTTAGTACAAATAAACACCACTTTAGATGGGATTCAGGCAAAAACACAACAACTGAACCACTGTCTATTTATTGTCCAAGATGTAGAAACAAACATCTTCTACGAGAATGTCCCTTAGATAAGGCTGAAATATATCAGATCTATGATAAAAGCCATCCTACCAACCAATGTGACCAACTCCCAGTCTTGAAGAAGCTAATAAAGAAAAAAAATTAGGTGGAAGAGGAGTTAAACTATGTTGGACAAAAATAAACTGGTAATTTTCCCTACAACCAATTTCCAAATCAACCTTCTTTTAGAGGTCCTTCAAATTGGGGAAATAATCAATGGAATTCATAGTGGAATGGTCCTATGAATCCTCCTCAATGGGTGCCACAAGACTGGAAAAACTAGCAATGGCCTAATCAACAAGGGATAAATCAGTCATGGCCCAGTCAACATTGGCCAAAATAGTTTTAGCCCAAGTTTGGACCACAACACATGTAACAACAATGGAATCCTCAACAAAATTATAACTAGTCATACCAAGGCCAACAAAGGATCTATCCAAATTAACAAAAAGGTTTTTTAACTGGTCTAACAAATGTACCAAATCAACCTCAAAATGAACCAGTTAGTTAGCCACCCCTACCTGCACAACCTATAGCAAACTTGAGACATAATAAACAAGGAGTAGTAGTTTACCTAACTGATCAGGAAAACATGGCTAGAATAAATGTTATCTATTTGACTAATCTCCAGCTCCATTCAGGAAAAGCTTTACCAAGACCATCTCCTCTTTTGATTGTTAAGATTATTGATGAACATGAATCCACAAATTCCTCTAAATAACAACCTAGGAAGAGATTACTAACGCTAAAGTGCCCCAAAAATAGTCTTTAGATCACTCTAGAGTTCCTCTAGAGATTCCTTCTGGAACATCTTCAGAGATGCACTCTAGAACTTCTCAAAAGATTGGAAAACAAACATCATTCCCTAAACAACTTAAACAAATTGTTGCCCCAAAACAAACCTCATGTAAAGAAATTCAGCCTATCACTGAGTCTGAATTGCTACAATAAATTAGATAGTTAAACATTGAAATTCCACTCCTACAAGGCATTAGAGATGTCCCAAAACTCAACCCGTTTATTAAACAGCATTGTGTCAAAACACAGGGTAGAAAGAAAAACTTTCCCAAAACTATTTAGGTGGAGGGTAAGGTAGTTGACCTGCTGGTTGTAGAGATTCTCCTCCTGAAGTATGGTGACCCTGGCAACCCTGTTATCACAGTACACATTGCATGAGTTGAGATATCAAATATTTTGGTTGACTTGGGAGCAACAATCAATGTTATGACAATCCACACTTTAGACAAACTAGCTCTTACAGGTCTTCAACTCACTTCTATAATTTTACAGTTAGTTGATCAATCAGTAGAAATTCCAAAAGGAGTGCTAACTAATGTCCCATTCATAGTGGAGTCATTATACTTTTTAGTTGATTTTCTGATTTTGGAGCCAAAAAAATAAAGGAATGCTTATCCCTTGATCTTAGGAAGACCATGGTTGGATACTGCAGTAACATCAATTGACTATAGCACTGGGGATATGGTTATATCCAATGGGATAGACATGAATAAAATCTCTCTATATCCCCCCAGCTAAGCCCTCTATGAAATATTTAGGTGAAGTTTGGATTGATGAACCCAATAACACAGAAAATAATGCCTCTTTGCCTATGGTAACCATCATTGAACACCTAGGAGACTTGGGGGAGGATATAGATGCTGACACTCCTGAAGACATTACTCATATCATTATAGATAACCATATGATAGAATTTTCTAAGGATCCAAAAAGAGAATTTTTAGCAACAACACACTGTTCCTTGGCAAATTTCATCCCTGTGCTGAAACTTTTTATAGAGACATTGCTACCTTTTACATGTTACTACCACATTTCTGTCCTTTAAATCCAATGAAAAGGGAGCATAATACAATTCAATCCATTGATCAAGACACCAAGCAGATTATGGTTTTACCAGGAAAAACTTTAAACATTAAAACCTGGTTGACAAGAGAGCAAGAAACAAAACTTATTGACCTTTTGGTGTCTCATACTACAACATTTTCTTGGGAATATGGGGACATGAAAGGAATCCACCCTAAGATCTTCACCCATTATATCTATACTAAAGATGTTAAACCACTTAGACAACCTCAAAGGAGACTAAACCCAGCACTGAAAGAGATAGTTAAAACAGAAATAGAAAAATTGCTGCAATTAGGTTTCATCTATCCCATCTTTGGCAGTTAGTGGGTATCTCTTTTAGTGATTGCTCCCAAAAAGAATGGAAAATAGAGAGTGCGTGTAGACTACAGGGAACTAAACAAAGCCACTAAGAAAGACTACTTTCCACTGTTGCAAATATGTGCCTAAGTGGTGTTGTCATTGATGTCAACATATCCTTGTTGCCATTGATGTCAATTGTTTCCTATTGCTGTCTGTATAGAAGACCGAATTGTTGAGGATATTGAGAAAATTAATGACAATCAATGCATACGGACCATATGGTTGTGTAGAGGATTGTCAGAGGTTGCTCCAGTTAAGAATTGAGAAGTCCGCATGAAGATTTGAAGAAGTTATGGCCATCTGAGTAGAACTGGATTTTGCAGTATTCAAAAGAGACAGTGTGACAGTAAGTTGGTCCGGATTGCTCCACAATGAAATATTATGGTCTGCAGATCTGAAGGCATGTTTGGGAAGTTAGTGTGTATCATCAACTCTAGTGGTTCGTGGTTTGGAGGTCTACAATCTATCTTTCTAGTTTGACAATCATGGCAGATAGTGTTCTTGAGGTTCCGGAGGAAGATACAAATGATTCTGGTAATTTGGTTTAGAGTGAATGTTATTGGTGAATTAAATGTTCTTGTGGAGGTTTCTGGATCGTGTGGCTACTATTTTGGAGGTTCGCATTGAAGTTTGAGCTTGTTGATTGGAGATATCTTCTTTGAGGTTGATGTTCTTCCCAGTCTTAGCTGACTAGATGTTCTTGGCATGTTGCAGATGATCTAAAGAGCATTTTATGAAGCATGGTATGTTAATGAAGGAAGTTTCAAGTCTCAGCTATTTGGCCAATAGTGTAAAGATCCGTGTTAAGTTTAGCTAACCTTGTTGATCATTCCAAGGTTGATGAAGTGTATAAATACTTGTTGAAGAGTTGTGGAAAATCAACCTTGTATGAAATTAATTAAATCAGAAGAAAGGATCAAAAGCAAAGCAGAGAAGAAGAAGAGCGAAGGGATTATAGAGTGAAGAGTTAGTGAAGAAGAATTTGAAGATAGGAGCAGAAGTTTTTGTGAGCCTTCAAAGGGATTGATTTAGGCATGAATGTAGATGCTATTTCTCAATTCATTATCTCTGTGTAATTCATAATTTCTTATAGGCAGTGAACCTCTTCTTGAGCAGTGAGCTCTGGGCAGTGCACCCGAAGGCATGTGCCTTCTATTTTCTTAAGTACTTTTAACAGGGTATACATTTTTGTGGTTTAACACCCACCGTGGTTTTTCCCTTAACCAAGTTTTCCATGTCAAAAATTCTAGTGTTGTGTGTTCATGTTGTTTCTACTCAATGTGTTGATATATGCTTAAATGTTTACATCTTTAATTTGGTTGTAAATCAAGAAAGAAGATTAAAAGTTTAGAAAAATTAGGAACAACTAATTCATCCCCCCTCTCAGTTGTCCTACAATTGGTATCAGAGCAAGGTTCCTCTAGAAGAATCTTAACCGCTCAAGGAGATCTAGGATGTCGACTTACAAGAAGGATAGTCCAAGATTCGATGGAACAAATTACTCTGTTTGGAAGAGTCGCATGGAATGCCATTTACAATGCATGGATGATGCTTATTGGTTGATAACCAAAGATAAGTATGAACCTCTAGAGAAAGGTCCTTCAACTCTAGATCAAATCAAAGATGCAGAAAATAACCTTCGATCTAAAGAAGCCTTGTTGAGTGCCTTGACTAATTCAGAAATGACAAATGTTTTTGGACTGAAAACTGCTCATGAAATCTGGAAGAAGTTGGAGAACCTGTATGAAGGATGAATATGTCAAATGTGCCAAACTACAAAGTCTGAGAGGAAAATTTGAAAATCTGAGGATGAGTGAAGATGAAAACATCACAATCTACATGCAAAAGATAAACAAACTTATCTGTGGGATCAGGTGTGCTGGCGAAACTTTGGAAGAATCAAAGATTGTGGCAAAAGTGCTTAGATCTTTGCCTAATTCATACAAACATAAGGTTGTTGCTATAGACAAGATCAGGACTGTTTCAGATGTTAGAAGAGATCACCTGGTTGGCAAAATTTCAGCTTTTGAATTAAGTGAATTTGGTGATTCTCTTCCTAAGTTTGAATCTGCATTCAAAGCCAATGTATATGGAAAACAAAGATATGATCTGGGTGAAATATCTTCTGCAAGATCAAATAGATTTGTGAAGAAAAGGAAGGATCTTGAAGATATTGAAATAGAAACTACAGATCTTGAAACTCTTATTGCCAGAAGAATACCAAGAGGATCCGGTAAATATGAAGGAAAATTACCACTCAAATGTTTTGCTTGTAATAGGATTGGTCATTTTGCCTCAAGATGTCTGGAGAGGTTTTCAAAACCAAACCCTAATAGATACAAGGGTTAGAAGAATTGTTACTATGTCCAAGAAGCTGGAGAAGAAGGTGTCACAGATGATGAATTTGATCATGGAGGTTCCTCTGAAAATGATTAGGTGTTCATTGCTATCCAAGAAGAAGATCTGGTGTCTACTAAATTTGCTAGTTGTGCAAATGTGGAAAGTGCCTTGGCTGCTCAAGTTATTGAAAAAGATGAATGAGTAATTGATAGTGGATGTTCTCATCATATGACTGGTGACAAGAGTAAGTTTCTAAGTTTTGAAAATTATGAAGGAGGGCTTGTGAAATTTGGAGACAACTCAGCTGGTAGAATCCGTGGCAGAGGATCTATCTTTTTTGATGGTAAGAACAACACCAAAGATGTTCTATATGTGGAAGGACTGAAGCATAATCTTCGATTCAAGGATGGAAAATGCAGAATCTTGGAAAGCTCCGGAACTGAAATTGCATCCAGTACTCAAACTAAAGGTAACATCTTTCACTTAAGTAGTTTTGACAAAAGTTGTTTGATTGCTTAGATAGATCAAAGTTGGTTATGGCATAGGAGGATGTGTCATGTGAATTTTGATAACATTGTTAAAATAAGTTCCACTCAAGCTATAAGAGATCCTCCAAGACTTGTGAGACCTGATAGCATATGTAGAGAATGTCAATTGGGTAAACAAAACAAAATCTCATTCAAAAGTAAAGAACAAGGTTCAAGTGGAAGATTGGAACTTGTACATACTGATCTCTATGGTCTTGCTAGAATTTGGAGTGTGCAAGGAGATAGATATTTTATGTTACTGATTGGTGATTACTCCCAGATGATGTGGGTAACTTTCCTGAAAGAAAAATCAGAAGCTCTTGATAAGTTTAAAGTGTTCAAGATGATGGTTGAAAATAAGATTGGTGGAAAATTGAAGTGTCTAAGATCTGATAGAGGTGGAGAATTTGATTCTGATGAGTTTGATGCTTTCTATGAAAAATATGGAATAAAAAGACAATTATCTGCTCCTAGGACTCCTCAGCAAAATAGAGTTGTGGACAGGAAAAACCAAACAATTCAGGAAGCTGCCAGGACCATGATGATGGAAACAAATGTTCCTCAAGTTTATTGGAGAGAAGCCGTGAGTACTGTTGTCTACACTCTTAACTAGGTGTAGATCAAAGGAAATTCTGGTAAGACCCCTTATGAACTATGGTTTGGTCATCCTCCTACTGTGAGATATTTCAGAGTTTTTGGTAGTAAATGCTATATCAAAAGAGATGAGGATTTAGGCAAGTTTGATGCAAGAAGTGATGAAGGAATATTTTTGGGATATTCTACTCAAAGTAAGGCTTACCGGTGCTTCAACAAGAGGTTGAAAAAGATTGTTGAAAGTGCTAATGTTAAAGTTGATGAAAGCAAAGGACATTCCAGGTACTGTAGATATGATTCAGATGATCAAGATGAAAGTCAAAATCAAGGAAGGCAAGTTCAAGTTCAGACTTAGAATCAGATTGACTCGGTAACTCTAGTATATCAAGAGGTTAGTGCAGATGACAAGGAACAAGTTCAAGAAACAGAAGTTCAAGCAATTTCCAAAACTCCCAGGTATGTAAGGTTGAATCATTCTGAAGATCAGATCATAGGAGATAAGAGTAAAGGTGTTTGAACTAGGAGAAATTTTTTTGAAGATCAAGACGAGATTTATTTGATTTCAAAGATTGAACCTAAATCAGTAAGTGAAGCTTGCAATAATGAAAACTGGATTAAATCAATGGAAGAAGAATTGATGCAAATTGAAAAGAATCACACTTGGGATCTTGTTCCTAGACTTGAGGACAAAAATGTGATTGGAACCAAATGGGTCTTCTGGAATAAACTAAATGAAGATGGTGAGGTTGTAAGGAATAAGGCAAGGTTGGTATGTAAAGGCTATTCTCAAGTGGAAGGAATTGATTTTGAAGAAACTTTTACCCCGGTGGCAAGGATAGAGGTAGTTAGATTATTTCTTGCTTTTGTTGCTTTCAGAGATTTTAAAGTATATCAGATGGATGTCAAATCAACATTTCTGAATGGAGATTTGGAAGAAGTCTACATTAAGCAATCAAAAGGATTTCAGTTGTTTGATCAGGGAGATATGGTTTGTAGACCGAAAAAAGCTTTGTATGGACTCAAGCAAGCTCCAAGAGCCTGGTATGCCAGATTGGATAAGCATTTTCTCAAGCTAGGATTTAGCAAAGGTACTGGTGATAGTAATATGTACTTCAAGATTAATCATGAGGACATTCTAATTGTTGAGGTCTTTGTTGATGATATCATTTTTGGTGGAAATGAATGTATGTGCAAAGCATTTGTTGATCAGATGAAAAGTGAGTTTGAGATGTCAATGTTTGGCGAGATGAATTTCTTCCTAGGTCTACAAATTGTTCAGTCAGATAAAGGTATCTTCATATCTCAGTCCAAGTATGTGAAAGAATTGTTGAAGAAGTTTGGAATGGAAGATTCAAAGCTAGTAGGTACACCTATGGTAACCGGATGCAAGCTAAGCAAAGATGATGACTCCCCCAAGGCAAATTAGAAAAGGTATAGATCAATGATTGGAGGATTGCTCTATCTAACTCAGACCAAACCTGACATCATGAATGCAGTTGAACTTGTTGCTAGATTTCAAGCTGATCCAAAAGAATCCCATGTTATGGCTGTCAAAAGAATTTTCAGATATCTCAAGAGGACAATTGATTATGGACTGTGGTATCCAAAGGACAATAACTTCACTCTTCATGCATATACAGATGTTGATTAGGCAGGAGATGTGGATGACAGAAAAAGTACTAGTAGTGGTGTATTCTTCTTGGGGAGAAGATTGGCTTTTGGATAAGCAAAAAGCAAGAGGCAATATCCATGTCTACTATAGAGGAAGAGTATATAGCAACAACAAATAATTGTACTCAGGTTCTGTGGATGAAGCAAATGTTGAAGGACATCATAATTATGTTTGAGGAGCCAGCCACAAATTTCTATGATAATTCTAGTGCAATAAGCATCTCAAAGAATCCGGTATTACATTCAAAGACAAAACATATATCTATCAAGTTTCATTTCTTGAGAGAGAAGGTAAATGAGAATGAAGTCAAGTTGGAGTTTGTGCCTTCCAAAGATCAGATCGCATATATCTTCACTAGGCCTCTTCCCAAGGATACTTTTGAGTATCTCAGAGAGAAGTTAGGGGTTATTACCCCTCCTAATCAGAACTAAGATGCACTTATGTGCATCAGTTCGATGGAATTCTCAGACATATCTTGAGATCCAAATTGATGTTGAGAAAGTACTACTCTAAGGAGTAGTCAGTATGCAAATGTTGGAGATTAGTCTGAAGTAAAAAGGGGGAGAAAAGATAGCAAATATGTGCCCTTTTCCATTCATGTCAAAGGGGGAGAGAAGTCATGTGAAAAACTTGGAAGTCAATAGTTGCTGGTGAAAAGGGAAGCAGTGAAGATAATGGTTGCAGGTGTGATAAGAGAAAGGGGGAGAAGTTCTTTTCTTGATGGTTGAATTCAGTTTTTCACATCATATGTTGCCATCAATGACAAAGGGGGAGATTGTTGCAAATATGTGCCTAAGTGGTGTTGTCATTGATGTCAACATATCCTTGTTGCCATTGGTGTCAACTATATCCTATTATTGTCTGTATAGAAGACTGGATTGTTGAGGATATTGAGAAAATTAATGACAATCAATGCATGTGGACCATATGGTTGTGTAGAGGATTGTCAAAGGTTGCTCCAGTTAAGAATTGAGAAGTTTGCATGAAGATTTGAAGAAGTTATGGCCATTTGAGTAGAACCAAATTTTGCAATATTCAGAAGAGAGTGTGACAGTAAGTTGGTCTGGATTGCTCCGCAGTGAAATATTATGGTCTTCGGATCTGAAGGCATGTTTAGGAAGTTAGTGTGTATCATCAACTCTAGTGGTTCATGGTTTGGAGGTCTGCAAGCTATCTTTCTAGTTTGACAGTCATGGCAGATAGTGTTCTTGAGGTTTTGGAGGAAGATACAAATGATTCTGGTAATTTGGTTTAGAGTGAATGTTATTGGTCAATTAAATGTGCTTGTGGAGGTGTTTGGATCATGTGGCTATTGTGTTGGAGGTCTGCATTGAAGTTTGAGCTTGTTGATTGAAGATTTCTTCTTTGAGGTTGATGTTCTTCTCAGTTTTGGCTGACCGGATGTTCCTGGCATGTTGCGGATGATCTAAAGAGCATTTTATGAAGCATGGTATGTTAATGAAGGAAGTTTCAAGTCTCAACTGTTTGGCCGATAGTGTAAAGATTCATGTTAAGTTTAGCTGACCTTGTTGATCATTCCAAGGTTGATGAAGTGTATAAATACTTGTTGAAGAGTTGTGGAAAATCATCCTTGTATGAAATGAATTAAATCAGAAGAAAGGATCAAAAGTAGAGCAGAGAAGAAGAAGAGCAAAGGGATTATAAAGTGAAGAGTTAGTGAAGAAGAATTTGAAGATAGGAGTAGAAGTTTTTGTGAGCCTTCAAAGGGACTGATTCAGGGATGAATGTAGATGCTATTTCTCAGTTCATTATCTCTGTGTAATTCATAATTTCTTATAGATAGTAAACCTCTTCTTTAGTAGTGAGCTCTAGGTAGTGCACCTGAAGGCATGTGCCTTCTATTTTCTTAAGTACTTTTAATAGGGTACACATTTTTGTGGGTTAACACCCACCGTGGTTTTTCCCTTAACCAGGTTTTCCACGTCAAAAATTCTGGTGTTGTGTGTTCATGTCGTTTCTGCTCAATGTGTTGATTTATGCTTAAATGTTTACATCTTTAATTTGGTTGTAAATCAAGAAAGAAGATTAAAAGTTTAGAAAATTTTGGAACAACTAATTCACCCCCCCTCTTAGTTGTCCAACATCCACTACCATTCATTGATCAAGTCTTAGATAACCTAGCAAGGAAGATGTAATTTTCATTTTTGGATGGTTTAGTGGGTATAATTAGATTCAAGTGGCACCAGAGGACCAAGACAAGTTCACTTTTACTTGCTCATGGTGTACCTTTGCAAACAGAGTTCTTTCATTTGGCATGTGTAATGCTCCAACTACCTTTCAAGGGGTTGTTCTAGCCATCTTTACTAAACTAACTAATGAGAGCATAGAGGTTTATATAGATGAATTTACTGGTTTATGAGAATACTTTTGAAGAAGCCCTTAAAAACCTAGAGAAAGTCTTGGAATGCTATGAAAAGCGTCATTTGTCCTTAAGCCATGAAAAGTGTTTTATGATGGTAGTGCAGGATATTGTTCTTGGGAACCACATATCAGCAGAAGGAATTAAAGTGGATACCAACAAAGTAGAGGTGATCAAACAACTGTCCACACCTAAAAATCAGACTGATGTTAGGAGCTTCTTGGGTCATGCATGTTACTATGGGAGATTCATAGAAAACTTTAGCAAGATAGCTTCCCTAATATTTTCCCTCTTAACAAAAGACACTGAATTCCACTAGACAGAGGATTACCAAACAACATTTGAAACCATAAAAGAGAAATTGATAATCACTCCTTATTTGAGAGGACCGAATTGGAATCTGTCATTTCATATTTAGACATATGCATCAAATGAGTCAATAGGAGTAGTCCTAGGACAAAAAGAAAAAGGGGAAGGGATGTATGCAATCTATTATATAAATAAAATCCTTACCCCTACTAAAATAAATTACACCACAACTAAAAAATGATTTCTGACTGTGATCTATGCCATTAACAAATTTAGACATTACATCACAGGATATAACACACTGATCATGAAACCATCAAATACTTAACGAAAAACATGTAGTAGGTTCAAGAATTATAAGATGGTTGTTATTATTGCAATATTTTGATATCACTATCATAGATAACCAAGGAAAATTTAATTTAGTTGTTGATTTTCTGTCAAGATTGCATACAAGTGGAGAAGATCAACCTATAGAGGATGGTTTTCTAGATGAAAACTTGTTTGTTGTTTCTTCTTGGAACACACCATGGTTTGCTGATATAGCCAACTTCTTAGCTACAGGCTTGCTTCCTTCACACTTTACCTTCAAACAAAAAAGAAATTGGTAAAGGAGAGTTTGTCCTATAAATGGTTAAACTGTTTATTATTTAAATGTGGGCTTGATTTTGTAATGCATAGGTGTCAAAGAGTTGATGAAAATTTTGATGTGCTGAGAGATTTCCATGATGACCCACAAGAGGACACTACTCCTCACAAAGGACAATCCACAAAGTTTTTGGAGCCGGTTACTATTATCCATTTCTTCATAAATATGTGAAGCAGTGTGATCAATGTCAAAGAATGGGTTAGCCAACATTTACAAATGAGATGTCCTTAGATGCTCAGATGGTCTTAGAACCATTTGATTAGTGGGGCATGGATTTTGTTGGCCCAATCTCACCAGCATCTATAGGAAAGGAATACATCATGGTGTGTACTGACTATGTGACAAAGTGGGCAGAAGTTCAAGCATTATAGTTTGCTAGAGAAGAAAAAGTTGCAGAATTCTTGTATAACAAGATCTTCTTAAGGTTTGGAGCACCAATAATTATAGTTTCAAATAGAGTGCCACAATTTACCTCTCAAGTAATACAAGCCTTTACAAATCTTTATTAGATTAAGCATAGGAAGTCTTCACAATACCATCTTCAAGCTAATGGACAAATGGAGGTGACAAATAGAGAGTTGGAAAGCATAATGACAAAAATAGTGGCAGTAAATAGGAAATATTGGGAAAATAAATTGTATGAAGATGTATGGGCCTATAACACTACTTGGAAGTCAACTACCTGATTCTCTCCCTATGAGCTTGTCTATGGGAAAAAGCTAATCTTGCCAATAGAGTTTGAGTTTCAGACTCTTAGACCTTCTATGGACATTGGTCTTCCATTAAATATTGCACAACAGAATTGAATGTTACAACTCAATGAGTTGGTCGAGATTAGGATGGAGGCAATCCAGCAGACAAAGATCATTCAACAACAAAGGAAGCAATGGCATGATCAACACATTAAGGAGAGGAAATTTCAATTTGGATACTAGGTTCTTTTGTATGATTCCAAGTTCAAATAATTCAAGGGGAAATTACAAACACATTGGATGGGGCCCTACAAAGTAAGGGAAGTCTATACCAATGGGACAACTTTGTTGTGACCCATTGATGGTGAACCAAGTACATTCCTAGTGCATAGACATAGACTTCACTTGTACCAACACCCATCCACCAAGGAGTTTGTTAAAAATCTTACACATCCATACTTGTGTTATGTAAAAGAGGTAAAACTCTTTTGCCAAAATGATAGCTGAACAATCTCAAAATAAATAAATAAAAAAGAGAGAAGGATTGAAAGTCGGTAAAATGACAGTACTTCTTACCAAAAGAATTGAAAACCAACAAATGGTGGTTCTTTTCTTCATGCAGGGGTCAACTAGGAGCATCTCTAGAGAAAACTGGGAGCATCTCTGGAGCAAACTAGGAATATCTCCGGAGTGACTAAGGAGCACCTCAAGCGCTCATAGAGTAAAGCAAATTCAACACCTCTGGAGTTCACATCTCAAAAGAGAAATTTAGCAAAGGTGTAATGACATCATTATGTCTTTATGACTTATTTACATCATCCTCAAAAAGTGAACCAAGTCATAGGGATAGTTGTCACTTAGCCGCCGGTGGACCTTTTTCCAATCATTTCGTTGACATTGGCAAAAAATCATGACATCATTTGTTGATGATGGAAAGTTGTCCCATCAACAAGTTTAAACTACAGATATGTCACATCATGTGCCACAAACATTATGGAGAATCACGTCAAGGGTTATAGAGTGAGGAAGTGGTCATGTTACATCCTGCTAAAGCGACGACACAAAATTCTAGCATGACACCTCACAATTATAACGGTAAATGCAGGTATTACTCTTAACTAATTAAATAAGTATTTATCAGTTGTTTTGTACAAATCACATGATTTTCCCTACACCGTCCCTTCCAAATAAATTCCAACACCTGTCACTTCAAGATCAATCTGTGTCACTCCACCATCACAACTCCAGAGTGACATAATCCCTCTCAAGTGAAAGTACTGAGCTTTAATTTCCATTTTTAAAACCATCATTTCCCACATAACCATCTCAATAGATTAACACCCCGAGGAGCAAGAAATCAAATCCATAATGTTGAATTCTTCCTACAACCATTAAAATTCAAGCAAAAAATAGAGCTGAGGGTTTCAAAGATCAAAGAAATTAGAGCTAAGGGTTTGAGAAGTGTAGAAATTTAAAGATGAGAGCTTCAGAGGATCAGGCAGTCAAAGCCAAGGGTTTGAGAGATAAGGGTTCAAACTAAAATTAAGTTGCAATTCTATTTCATAGTATGGGTCTTAAGAAGAATTTAGAGCCTGAGATAGTAAAGAAGCTGCTGGAAGATCAAGAATTTGCAAACATACTTCAAAATGCAGGATGGTTAGAATTCATGGAGAAAATTGAGGGATTCCAAGAGGACATTATGGAGGAGTTCATTTCAAACCTTCAAGATGACAAGAGCAAGGTGAGACGTGTGACCATTCCTATATCTATCTCAATCATCAAAAACATCTCAGGCATTCCATAAGAAGGTGAGAGGTTTTACCATCTCAAGGCTTTATATTCTAATTTGATAAAAACTTTCACAATTGATAATGAGCCTGAAATTCAAACCCATGAAAGTAAAGGGGAAGTTAAGGGGATTCTCAGAGCTATCCCCCCTCAACCATGGAACTCCCTTGCCACTTGAGTGATGAAATATTTTACATGTGATGGTTAGTTTGCCATTATTTTAGAGTCAGTCATGAAAATGCTTATTTTTCTAAGGTATAGTCAAAACAACCCTGAGTATAGGATGAGCTTGCCAAACTTTCTCTTTTATGTGATCACCACACTAGCTAATAAGTATCAACAAGGAAAATGACAACTTAAACATCATGGACTTATCTTTCTTATTGTCAAACATCATTTCATTTCCAAAAGAGGAGGTGAGGCTTAATGGCGAGCATTTTTAGATGGCAATCGTAAGGGCAAGACAAAAGAGAAAATGGTCATAACATAAGAGCCATCTCCCACTCAAGAAGAAGAAGAGGGTAAGATAGTCCAGTCAACATCCTCCCCAACTGTAGGGGAAAAGAAGAAAGGAAAAAAGGTCTTAAGAGGACAATCCTCTACACCAGAACAAAGCAAGGACACCATACTTTTTGAGGATTCCCCTCAGACCTCACATAGAACAAAAAGGAAGATGACACTAGTTAATGAACCCACCCCAACACTGAGAAAGAAGAATGCAAAGGGTCTTCCCCAAGTTACATAAGGGGAAGGTGAAAAGGTGGCCGACAAGGAGCTACAGAGACTCCAAAATCAAGTCAAAAAGAAAGAAAACATAAAAAGTAGAACAAAGGAGAGTTGAGAAGTTCTAGAAACTCCTCCAACAATGAGAAGAAGCAAAAGAGGCAGGGTAGCAGAAGAAGGTACTCAGGAGGACTCTATTGCACAAACCTCTAGAGCATCTAAGGTTATAATGACTGAACCACAAATAATTTCCTTAGGATCAGAAGAAGGTTAACAAGCTCCGGAGATGTAAGAAGAGCAGTCATAGCCAATGCTCTAGTGAAGTAAGTATCAAAGACAAAAGAGCCAATTGGAAAAGGACTCAGAATTACTTGCTGACGTCGTCACTAAACTCTGAGCATCAGCTACACCTGACAATCCTCCAGAACACCAAGATAAAAGGCCTCCTGAGGAGGAAGTTGGGTGATCACATGCCCCTAAATATGTTGAAGAAATAGAAACAAGGGAAGAAGGAGATGCCATAAATATGGAAGCAGTATAGGGTGAAGCAAAACCAGGTGATGCAGAAGAAAGAGAAACAAATATTGAGGCAGGGAGCTAGTCCCATCCATCAGACTATGAAGACATTGAAATCTCCCAGGAACAACAACTAATGGAGGAGATTGAGAATTTGAAAAGAATGTTGTGGGGAAAGAACATCATCTTATAGAAATGAAGAAGGTTATGCAAGATAAAAAGACCACAAAAGATGAGGAAATCAATGAACTACAGAAAAATACAAATGAAAAAGAAAAGGAAATTTTGACAAAGGATACAAAGATGACATAAAAGGAATTGCATATCTATGAGGCTATCAAAGCCAAAGACAACTGCATTATTCTGATGACAGCCTTATGGAGAAAGTTGACAGTCAGTCTTGGGAATTAACAAAGGCTAATGACATAATTGCTGACCAGGAAGAACTAATTAGGGAATTGAATATCCCAATGCCTATAGTTGACATATAATGAGGCATTCTCATGTAAATTTTTAAGTGAGGGTAATATATGTTTATGCTCCACATTTGGGATGCTTATTGATAGTTATTGGCTTTGTTATTTGCTCATATTCATTGGTGGAAGTATTCTTGATTTTGCAAGTTGATCGTGGCTTATTGCTGCTCCAACAAAAGGTACATAAATAGATATCTCCCTAAGGACATTCCAGTTGAATGTCCCTAGGACTTTATTAAATTGGGAGAGAAGGTGTAATGATTTGGCTGGTACTACTAGAATGCTCTAGCTGCAAAGAGTAGTTTCTGAATTAAGTGCAAAAGTGAAAATATTAGAAGAAGAAGTAATTACAATAGATATTCTATCTTCAGATATTCTCTCCTGCGGGCCACCTAGTGGGAATTACACCATGTTCCTCAGGGAAAGATTCCTTCAGAGGAAGATCTCACTGGTCATCTTTGATATTACCAAGTCCATAGAAAATGGACATGATTTCATGAGATTATACATACTCAATAATGATGAGGATAAAAATTTCCTCTGTGAACTATTTTTTGCACATTTTCTTTTTAGCTAAACATAATAAGTTCTTTATAAATCTATTTGTGGGTGAATTACAGTTGAGGGCATTTATGTCTTTAATGAGGAACCATGAAATCTGGTTAGAAAGGATGGAGGCACATTCATTGAATATGGAAAATACTGGGCTATTCCTCAGGCATGAAAACACCACTCCAAGGGACTTTGAAACTCAATTTCAAGTATTTTTCTATACTCCTAAGATGTCTCCCCTATATCAACAGAATTTGGAAGAATGTGTCATAGAATTTGGCTTATTTGTGCACTCCTTAACCAACAAAATTTTGACTGCTTGCAAATGGGGGAACACCTTGTCTCTATAGCAAAAAATGAGAGATCTGGTATCCCCAACCAACCTCAAATGGTTTATCAGAAAGGCCAAGGCCATGGTAAAACTAATAGACAATTACAAGAAAGATTGGGTGGGGATGCACTTTAGTCCTCCCTTGATTATTAAGCCTTTGCCCATGTGGGCCGAGTAGATGGAGGATGTCAAATTCCAAGAATGGTTGTGTAGGGTAGAAGAATTGAAGGGTAATGCTAATACTACTATAACAAACTGGACAACATTTGAAAGTAGCTATAACATCACAGAAATGTTATATCAGCTGAATAGGTCAAGGATCCAAGACAATGCAGGAGGACTTGCAAACCCTTAATCTTGGGGGCATGATGAGTGCCAGGTAGTACTCATCAAAACATGCTTTTATGTCTCCCTTTCCTATTCTAAATAGCATTCCATCTATTGATTTGTACTTTAAGACTGTTAAAAAACTTATTTAGTTATGTTAAAATTATATGTGATGTTGCATCAACTGTCGTGGTTAAAAGGTTTTATGTTTTGAGCTTGAGCTAACAAAAATATGTAGAAATATCTCTTTTTGATGATAGGAACCCATATATTTCATATAGCAATTTGAAGACTTCAGAGGAGATTTTACCATCTCCGGAGCTATGTTCCATGGAGCTATAGCAGTTAGGCTGTTGCAAACATCTTCGGGGTTGTTCTCTGTAAAGTTGTTTAGATAGATTGTGCAGAATTTCCATAACGGTTTCAGGAGTATCTCCAGAGTTGTGCATGAAGGCACCAGAGTTTTTAGGAGAAGACTGCAGTAGTGGTTCCGTTGAAGAAGAAAGAAACCTATTAACTATTTTTGCATGGATTAAGAACTTTTGATAAAATACTGTCTAAAGATATTTCCTTTTCTTTATCAGTGGTCTTCTTGGCTTGATTGAACTTAAGTTAAACTCTTGATTTAAGGGACACCTCCATTGTTACTTTAAATCTCTTTAGTTTTCGCATGATGCTCTTTTTGAATGGAGAGTTGCATGCTTAGAATAGGGAATAAAGATCTTTGTGTCTAATAGAGAACTATGAGTGAAATAATAAACTCTAGAGGTATTGTATCAACAGAACAACACCTGATATATATTATATGGAAGCAATAGATAGATATAGAATAGTTTTTTAGAAGGAACAAGATATACTATGTTTTACTTAGCTTTTTAGATATACTCTATTTTTGAAGAATCTAGAATAAAAGGAAGGTAGTTTTACATTTGTGTGGTCTAAGGCATTGAATTAGTCTTTCTTCCAGAGGTGTGGAGCAAGGGCCCACTCCCACCAAAGGAGAGAAGGCTAGTATTTACTATTTAGATTTACTATTTTATTGGATTCTTGAAATTGCTTAGTTTGGATTCATTACTTTGGTATATTTAGATTAGATTGTTGTTTCATTCCATTTACTATTTTTCTAGTTTTCTGATTAAGTAGTTCATTATAGAAAATTGTACTTTCAGATTCTTAGATAAGATCTTTTTTCAAGCAAGTGGTTAAATGCATGATTCTGAATGGATAAGTAGGTTTAGTTTTTCAAAGATAGTTTTGGGACTACTGATTATCAATTCCTACTGGAGATAGCCATGGATACACTGCCCTGGATTTGACAAATTAATGTAATTAAATGCAAGGTACAACGACCCTTGTCATTAGACTTGTTGCATACCATGAAGAAGAGGTCACATGCAATTGATAACTAGTTTTCTAAGTTTTTTGAAGAGGCTAACAAAGTTTTGGATGAAGGATGTCAATTGCATCAAAAAGTTCTTTTAGTAGAACAAGAGAAAGATTCTTTCATGCAAGGCCCAAGGAATAAAGGGGTATGTATAAAAAATATCTCCTAGAATTGCGAGCCTTAGATAAAATTACCCTATTTGAATTGAAAACTGTGGGCATTTTGCAAGATGAGGAGCCTGACTATATAAAGAAATTTATCAATATAATAGCCTTTAAATCTAATTTAATTACTGAGCATAAATTAAAAATAATGCAATCACAAAATGAAGTATATTAAGCCATGAGCAATTTTGAAGATTTTATAACTCATGTCATCAGTCCAGAATTGATACAATCAGAAGGATAGAGGTTGAGCACGGTAGAAGTTATTAAGGAAAGCCTTAGGAATAAAATGGAAGAAGAGTTGAATTGGGTTGTAGATTTTGATAATACTACTTTGGATCAGTGTTTAGAAGTTAAAGCCAACTTTGAGGTTATTGAAAAGGATAGTTAAATGATGAAAACACAGATAGATTATGCACAAGAGGATTTTGAAAACTCTAAATTTAGATTAAATGGGCTAGATGGACCTGATGAAGACTGATTTAGCAAGGGCTTAGCAACTTTTGAAGAATACAAGAAAAGAAAAAGCACCAAAGACACCTCTACTCTAGAAATTTTGAATTAAGGACTTCATTTCTATTTTTAGAACCTGATTAATATTGTCTTTAAATTCAATTCAATTTATTCTTTTAAGGCACTATAAGAGGGTCCTACTACAAGTATAAAGTGGCTCCCAATTTTGAATGAGTGTATATTCTGCATGTATTCATTAGAGTGTTGCATGACTTTGATCCAAAATTAGAAAAGTGTTCTTCCAGTTGGCTTAAGTTCAATGAGAGGAGTGAACAAATAAATATTGCATGGATGTTTTTGGAACAGTCAACTTCAATTCTTAACTTGGACTTTTGAGACTCCATGACCCTATAAAAGGCCTGTACCTATCTTGTAAAGGGATTCTATCTTATCCATGATCATTTTTCATTCTAGTTAGAATTTCATAAGTTGTAGACTTAGATTTGTTTTTCAGAGTTCAATAGTTAGAAAGAGACATTCGAAGGAGAGAATCAAGTTCCAGTGTAGCATCTTGTTGGGATTGTAGTAGCTTTTTAAATACAATAAAATGGTTCTGACTTCTTCAAATTTATTTGTTCATGCATGGTGTACAGTGCCTAAACCTTTTCTAAAACAATTGATTGCTTGATGAAATGTTTAATGATCAATCTTATGTGAATGAGTTGTGGATTTAATATATAACCTGCATGTGAAAATAATGATTATATGTATTCATTTCTATCTCTCATAAAATTTACTTAGAATCTTGCACTTGTAATGTGAATGCTAGGGTTACAAATTGATCTTAGCATTAGAGGTTAATCAGATTTCTCAGGTTTTTTGGTGCAGGGCACCTACGAGCACCTTGGTTCCTAAAGTCACTTTGTTTGCATTTTTTGAAAGTTGTGGTTTTGATTGTAATAAGGCTTTAGCCATGGATGGAAGGTCCTCTTGTGTGGTCAAGATGTTTGGGGTGACCATATAAACCCCACTCAGTCTTAGTCCACTTGGACCCCTGTTGAACCACTTAGGCCTAGTAGGCCTAATGAGTGGTTTTTGAGTCTTTTGATTGGTTCTAGTGTTTTAGTATGTTGTAGGAAGTAGGATGGTGGTTTTGATCTCATTTGACAATCAAACCTAATTGCCATCCTCTTGAAAATGCAAAAACTCCATAGTGTAACAAGTTGCCAATAGTGTCAATGAAACATTGGCCGGTTGTCACTTGGTTTTAAGAGTTGCAAACTATTTTTAGGAGTTAGAAACCAACTTGGATCAGTTGGAAACATTTGTATTTCACTCCTGTATGGCAGAGGAGACCTGGTACGGAGTTTTGGGGCATTGAAACTACAGAAAACAATAAATTTTCTTGCTTTTCTCGCTGTGTACGGACTGTACGGACTTTTCACGTGTGTAAATGTTATTTTTCTGAAAGTTCTTGGAGTCAAGGTTCATATGCAACTAGTTTGAGGTCCTGAAGTGGGATCAAAAGTTATTAATTTTTCTTTCAAAACAGGTCTAGAAACCCTGTTTTCTAGGTTAGCCATAGAAATCCGGCCCTAGAATGCATTCCCACCGGTGAAAATTCACAAAAACTGGTGAAATAAAGGCTAGGGATGTGTATTATAGGATTCCAAAAGTATTTTGTTGGGAGATGCTATTTTCAATTTTTAAGGTGATGCCCTAGGTCAAGTATTTCATTGTATTTGGCCAAATTCATGCTATTTGAGGTTGTAGATGATAGAATCCTGATAGGGTGAGCAAATAAATGATGGATTTGTGTTGTAGGGACATGGTAGAAGCATTCCAAATTCCTACCCCTGACCTATGCACCCAATTTTGAGCACTTACTTTGTAACCTAGCCCTAACCTGATCAATTAGGCCTAGAGACCTAATGAGTGTTTTGGATTGTTGGAGTAGAGTTGGAACAGGAGACTTGGAAGTTTGATAGGGTCCCATAAAGGGTATCTAAAACCATCATTTTTTTGCCTAGTCCTTTGGGATTTTGTCAAGTTGTGTGAAGAAAACCTAGTTTGGAGGGCTAGTAGCCTTACTAGTCAAGGTATAGGTTGGAGAGTTTTGGGAAGTTGGGAACCAAACCAACTATCAAAAAGGTGTTTATAGACTTGCATGAAGGTGTAGACATAGTCTTGAGAGTTGGACAAGAGCCTAGGTAATAAATCCTTCATATACCCTGGAATGTGCCTTTGATTGTGTTGGATTGAAGAAGTGAAGTGGGTGAGTGGGCTAAGGAGAACAAACTTTCTTTGTGTTGTGCTTCCCTTGTGCCACTCTGCATCAGGTGGTATCAGAGCCATCAAAGAGATGGGAGATAGAGAAGAAGAGGAGGAAATTCCTTCAAAGGTGACAAATGCCGAATTGGCAAAGATAGTGAGAGAGCAAGCAGCCAAGAACAGAAGGATGGAGGCTGAGATAGAAAAGTTGAAGAAGGATAAAGAAAAAGACAAGAAGAAGAAGCCAGAGGTCATCTTGGATTCAGATGAAGAGGATCAAGATGAGGAAGAAGAAGTGCCAATGGAAGAGCCACAAGGAGGCATGTCAGAGAGACAATTCCTAGATGCACTTGGAAAGTTGAGTAGGAAGGACACCAAGGCAGACTTACCTATGTTTCCTAGTAAGATGAATCTAGAGGAGTGCCTTGATTGGATTGAGGCAATGGAGAAAAATTTTGAATGTGAAGAAGTGGCAGAAAATCAGAAAGTGAAGATTGCAAAATCAAGAATGAAAGGGCCAGCCTTGAGTTGGTGGAACTTTATTCAAAATGATAGGATAGAAGATGATAGGAATCCTATCTCTACATGGAGGAAGATGGTACTTGAAATCAAGAAGCAATTTGTCCCTGAGGATTATGAAGTCAACTTGAACAAGAAGTTGCACAACTTGAGACAGAAGGACATGGATGTGAGCACCTACACAGAGGAGTTTCACAAGATGACATTGAAAGCCAAGATGCCTGAGAATGAAAAACAGATGCTTGCAAGGTATCTTAATGGCCTCAAGTTCTCCATTCAAGATGAATTATCTCTCTTTAACCCGGAGACAGTCCATAAGTGTTTTCAAATGGCACTAACGATTGAGGATAAGCAGAGAAGAAAAGGGGATTTTAACAGCTGCAGCAGAGGCAAAGGAAATCAGAACTTTAGGGGCAGGGGCAGATTTCAAAACAGAGATAATTTCTCTAGACTCCAAGGTGGTGGATCACAAGAAGGCAGCCAAGGGCAGGATGATAAAAACAGTGCTGATAAGGGTCAGTTTAGAGGGAGAGGTAATGGTAGAGGAAGAAGTGGGGGTAGAGGTCCCAATGTGTTTACTGGAAGGTGTTTCTCTTGCAATCAGATTGGACATCAGTCCTTTAGATGCCCGGAGAAGATGGGAAACATTGCTGCAAATTAGAAAGATAGAAGGGTGCAACTCCTTCAAGAAGAAGACTGTCAAAGCACCACATCATACCACACAGCCTCTTCCAAGTCTTGAGCACTTGAGAGTGGAGCCAGCCACCAAGAGCAGCCCCAAAGAAACAACTTGTTCAGAACCACTTGCAAGGTGAAAGGAAAAGTTTGCAAGGTAATAGTAGATTCAGGTTCTTCTAAAAATTTGGCTTCTAATGAAATAGTGACTAAGTTAGGATTGGAAAGAATGCCTCATCCTAACCCCTATAGAGTCTTTTGGCTAACCAAGGAACAACAAATTGTGGGGAAAGAGCAATGTTGGGTTGAATTCAAGATAGGTGAATATCATGATAAGGTTCTTTGTGAGATAGTGGATATGGATGCATGCCACCTTCTTCTTGGAAGGCCTTGGCAACATGACACAAGTGCCCAACATGATGGTAAGAACAATGCAATTCATTTGTCCAAGAATGGTGAAAAGTTTACAATGACTCCTTTGATTGATGATTGCAAAGAGAAAGTCATTTCTAATTCAGTTATGTTGGTAGGTGAAAAAGAGTTTTTGGCTAACCTCAAGGAAGAGAAAGTGCCATGTTTTGTAGTAGTCATCAAGCCCAAGGATGTGAATCCCAAGAAGGTCAAAGTGCAGCAACCTCTTAGGAGGATTGGACCAAAGGAAGTGGAAGAACTATTGGAGAGGTTTCAGGATGTGATAGCCGATGAAGGCAAGGATGCCCTTCCACCAAAGAGGGAGATTAGTCATTGCATTGATCTCATCCCTGGATCCACCCTACCAAACCAAGCAGCCTACAAGTTGACTCCAGAGCAAAATACAGAAGTGGCAAGGCAAATCCAAGATTTGTTGGATAGAGGACTTATCAGGAGGAGTATTAGTCCATGTGCAGTACCTACAGTACTTGCACCCAAGAAGGAAGGAACATGGAGACTGCACTGATTCCAGGGCCATCAACAAGATTACTATCAGGTATAGATTTCCAATGCCTAGAATAGAAGATTTAATTTATTGCTTGGGTAGGGCTAAGTATTTTACCAAGATAGATCTAAAAAGTGGTTACCACCAAATCAGGATAAGGGAGGGGGGTGAGTGGAAAACCGCCTTCAAAACCAATGAAGGACTATTTGAATGGGTTGTCATGCATTTTGGCTTGTCAAATGCACCAAGAACCTTCATGAGATTGATGAATGAAGTGCTAAAACCTTTCCTTAACAAGTTTATTGTTGTGTATTTGGATGATATACTGATTTTTAGTGACAACAAGGAAGACCACATAAGGCATATCCATCAAGTGCTCAGGAGGCTTCAAGAGGAGAAGTTGAGAATCAACCTTGACAAATGTGTCTTCCTACAAGAAGAGTTGATATTCTTGGGGTTTGTCATCTCTAAGGGCAGCCTAAAAATGGATCCAAGTAAGGCTGAAGCCATTCTTAATTGGCCAACACCTACAACAGCCTCGGAGGTAAGGAGTTTCCATGGTTTGTGTAGCTTTTATAGAAAGTTCATTAGAGGGTTTAGTGGCATTTGTTCTCCACTTGTTGACACCATAAAAGGGGGCAAGAAATGTGTATTTGTGTGGACAAATGATGCCACTCAAGCCTTTGAACTATTAAAGAAAAAAATTTCAGAAAAACCAGTCCTAGTGCTACCTAATTTTGACAAGGTCTTTGTGGTAGAGTGTGATGCAAGTAAGAGGGCTGTTGGGGGAGTCCTAAGTCAAGATGGGAGGCCTGTAGCCTTCTTTAGTGAGAAGTTAAATGAGGCAAAACAAAACTACTCCACCTATGATCTAGAGTTATATGCCATGGTTCAGTCATTGAGGAAATGGAGACACTACTTATTGCCAAAGGAATTTATAGTTTTTATTGATAACCATGCATTAAGTTTCTTGAATAGGCAACAAAAGTTGAATCACAAACATGTGAAGTGGATGGAGTACATCCAAGCATACACCTTCTCCTTAAAACACAAGAAAGGAGTGGCCAATAAGGTAGCCGATGCCTTAAGCAGGAGGAATATTGTTGTGCAGACCATACAGTTGGAAAGTACAAGTATTCATGCCATCAAAGATTAGTATGCAGTAGATGAAGACTTCAAAGAACCATACCTATCTTGCAAGGCCATGACAGGAAGGTATAATACTGATTTTTCTGATTTTTTGTTGCAAGATGGATATCTTTTCAAGGGTAGCATGTTGTGTATCCCAAGAGGATCTATTAGAGAGAATATAATTAGGGAAAAGCATTGTGGCAGCATGTCAGGTCACTTTGGTATTGATAAGACCCTAGAATTGGTTAGGAGGTACTATTTTTGGCCCAAGTTGCCAACCGATGTAAGGAAGTTTGTTGAAACTTGTCAAATTTGCCAAAGAGCAAAGGGGCATACATCAAATGCAGGTTTATACACTCCTCTACCTATTCCTTCAAAGCCTTGGGATTCCATTAGCATGGACTTTGTACTTGGTTTGCCCAGGACCAAGAATGGCCATGATAGCATCTTTGTGGTTGTAGATAGGTTCTCAAAAATGGCTCACTTCATCCCATGTAAAACCACACATGATGCCTCACACATAGCAGGCCTTTTCTTCAAGGAAATAGTCAGATTACATGGTTTACCTTTGTCAATCATCTCAGACAGAGACCCCAAGTTCATAGGACACTTCTGGAGGACACTTTGGAAGAGACTAGGTACAAACTTGTCCTTATCATCTACCTATCACCCTTAGTCTGATGGACAAACAGAGGTGATTAATAGGTCTCTTGGCATCCTCCTAAGATGCCTCACAAAGGAGCAGGGTGCTAGTTGGGATTCAATTTTGGCTCAGGCAGAGTTCTCATACAATGACACTGTCAATAGAAGCATCGACCTGTCTCCTTTCCAAATTGTTTATGGCACTCACCCAAGGGATATTTTGGAACTAAGGGAGGTTAAAGGACTGGAAAACAGCAGTGCCTTGGCTAAAGACTTCGTTCAAGTCATGAAGGATGTCCATGAACAAGTACAACAGAAATTGCTGTCCACTTCACAGAAGTACAAACAGTTTGCTGACAGGAAAAGAAGGGATTTGCATTTCAAAGAAGGTGATTTGGTAATGGTCCATCTGAAGAAGGAGAGGCTCCCTACAGGTAAACACACCAAGCTACTCATGAAGAAGATTGGGCCTTGTGAAGTGCTCAAGAAATGTGGAGAAAATGCCTATAAAATCAAACTTCCGGATGGCATTGCTTTGTCTCCAATTTTTAAGGTTTCAGACCTTTATCCCTATAAAGGATCTGATCCTCAGACTACTGTTGAAGAAGATCAAATTGATCAGACACTCCAGGAACTCATTCCTTCATCTCCAAATCAGATTGAGTGCATTTTGGACAAGAGGATTGCAAAACAAACTAGAAGGCACACCTATCATGACTATTTGGTGAAGTGGCTACACAAACCTCTAGAGGATGCCACTTGGATGAGTAGAGCAAACATTGAGAAGGCAAGTTTCACATTTGACACCATTCCAACTCAAGAGACTTGAGTTCTGTTTGGCAGTGGGTGTATGGTGCAGGGCACCTAGGAGCACCTTGGTTCCTAAAGTCACTTTGTTTGCATTTTTTGAAAGTTGTGGTTTTGATTGTAATAAGCTTTAGCCATGGATGGAAGGTCCTCTTGTGTGGTCAAGATGTCTGGGGTGACCATATAAACCCCACTCAGTCTTAGTCCACTTGGACCCCTATTGAACCACTTAGGCCTAGTAGGCCTAATGAGTGGTTTTTGAGTCTTTTGATTGGTTCTAGTGTTTTAGTATGTTGTAGGAAGTAGGATGGTGGTTTTGATCTCATTTGACAAGCAAACCTAATCACCATCCTCTTGAAAATGCAAAAACTCCATAGTGTAACAAGTTGCCAATAGTGTCAATGACACATTGGCTGGTTGTCACTTGGTTTTAAGAATTGCAAACTATTTTTAGGAGTTAGAAACTAACTTGGATCAGTTGGAAACATTTGTATTTCACTCCTATATGGCAGAGGAGACCTGGTACGGAGTTTTGGGGCATTGAAACTATAGAAAACAACAAATTTTCCTGCTTTTCTCGTTGTGTACGGATTGTACAGACTTTTTGCGTGTGCAAATGTCATTTTTCTGAAAGTGCTTGGAGTCAGGGTTCATATGCAACTAGTTTGAGGTCTTGAAGTGATTGGGATCAAAAGTTATTGATTTTTCTTTCAAAACAGGTCTAGAAACCTTGTTTTCTAGGGCAGCCATAGAAATCCGGCCCTAGAATGCATTCCCACCAGTGAAAATTCACAAAAACTAGTGAAATGCAGGCTAGGGATGTGTATTATAGGATTCCAAAAGCATTTTGCTGGGAGATGCTGTTTTCAATTTTTAAGGTGATGCCCTATGTCAAGTATTTCATTGTATTTGGCCAAATTCATGCTACTTGAGGTTGTAGATGATAAAATCCTGATAGGGTGAGCAAATAAATGATGGATTTGTGTTGTAAGGACATGGTAGAAGCATTCCAAATTCCTACCCCTGACCTATGCACCCAATTTTGAGCACTTACTTTGTAACCTAGCCCTAACCTGATCAATTAGGCCTAGAGACCTAATGAGTGTGCTGGATTGCTGGAGTAGAGTTGGAACAGGAGACTTGGGAGTTTGATAGGGTCCCTTTGATTGTGTTGGATTGAAGAAGTGACGTGGGTGAGTGGGCTAAGGAGAAAAAACTTTCTTTGTGTTGTGCTTCCCTTGTGCCACTCTGCATCATTTTTATTATGTTGAAAGTGCTCACCATATAATTTGCATAACCTTAACATCTTTTGTTCTTTTTTTACACATCAATAGAGTAGGACTTAGATTAGAAACAATCTAGATTATTTTCTAGTTCATACTAGGCCCCTTGAATAAATAGACCATATTGACCACTAAGTTTGCACAATACAGTTGCGACCCAACCCTTAGGACTTTAGAGGTGATTGATCCAAAGATCAATTGTCTTTTTAGGAGAGGTAAGATTATTTTCACTCTACATGTGTTGCATGTGTCAATCTGGCCATCAAGAATACTATTGACTCATCTCCTACCTGTATGACGTGAACTCCCTCCAGCCAACTGATCACTATATGTTCCTAGGCCCATACCTATAGCAATGTTAAAGCTTTAATACTTTGACCCCTCCTATACACCACTAAGCACAAATCTCTATAAAGGTGCACTAACATGCACAGAGCCCAAGCAAAATTCATCGTTGTCTCTACCATGTAAGTAAAACCTATCATGAAACATCGGCTAGTCTTGTCAGCTGTTAGTTGGCAACATGTCATTGATAGCTACCATCAAAATTAGGAGCAACTGATGCGCTAGACCTTGGCATGCATCAATGTCCAAACGCATCTTGCTTAGGGGTATATCCCCTCTCTCTGTCAGCCTCTATAGTGATGTTTGGATCACTGTCGCCTTCTAATACATGCATTGTCTATGGGTTAGAATTCATAAAATCATCCACACATCCTCAAGAGTCATCGTCATCTCCCCTATCGAGAGCTAGAAGGTTTATGTCTCTGAATGTCATCTCTCAGCTAAGGCCAACAACATCACTCTATTTGCCCAAATCTTTGGCATCTGCACCACATATCCCAAGCCTACCACCTCTAGCAAGCTCCACTCATCATCCTTAAAACTCCTCATCAGTCCCAGCATATCGAACGCCTCTCACGTGCCACCAACACTGGAAATATTTGCACACACAAGCACACATGACAACTTCCCCTAAAAAACCATTATTTCTAGCCTAAATTATTTGTGTGTTATCTTTGTGCATACACCACACCCTAGGGCATATATGTCACTTTGGTGGGTATGCCACATTTAACCACGAATACACCAATTCAATGCAAATGTTACGCCAAACTCACATGTGCTAACATGGTGTATGTGTTACCCCCTCCTCTATATATGTCATTTCAACATATACACTATAAACTTCCATGTATATGTCATTTATGTGTATACAACACATTTGCTTGTGTATGCACTAATCATACACATACACTACCCTAGCCAACATATGTGTCGTTTTACACGCATATGCTACCCAAACTCACAAATATGTCATTTACATGCACATGTGCACTAGGGCATGCACTTGTGTATCTACGTTTCATCTTTTCTACCCACATTTAATACCCATGAATGCCCACCAAACTTTGAAAACTATGCACTCACTTAGTATTAACCAACAACTCATTGCTTGTACTCTCAAACCAGCTCATTGTGGTGCTCCTCACTTAGTACATGATCCATTTTTCTTAGCTACTCTCTCCACAAACTAGAGCTCTATCCTCTTCTTAGGCAAGATAAAACTTAAAAATTTACCCCTAATCTCCTATTTATAGGCTTTTCCCCATTTTAAAAAATTTCCACCTTAATGTTTCTCTCCACACCCTAATTTTTACACCTTTTGACCCTATTTCTTTTATTGAGAGAGCATCCAATCCCTGTAATCCTACATGCTCTCTCAAGGGGGCATTCCTACCTCATTTCTCTTTGTCATTTCTCCTCTAAGTAGCTAGGACATTTTTTTCAAAAACCACTATATTTTATTTATCTTTGAAATGATGTTACGTAACATTGTCTCAAAGAGGGGAAAATATAGACACCTAAAATACATTCATGCATTTTTAACTGATGCTATCATCACTTTATATTCATCCCATATCTCCTCTTCCAACATTAATTAAATAAATCATATTTATTTAATTAATTAATCCAACATTTTATCTAATGTTTCAACATTAATTAAACGAATCATATTTATTTAATTAAATCATTCTCCCAACATTTCCTCAAATTAAATAATTACATATTTATTTAATCAGTCTAAATTCCCTCTCATCATTAGTTGAATAAATAAATCAAATTTATCAACTAATTAATCATTTGCACATTCCTCAACCAATTTGTTTAAAATAAACAAAGTCAACTTGCACAAGGCTCTAAAAATGACCTTTTAAACCTTCACCGTCCACTCAAATCAAAAAGATCTTCACCCTTCATCTCCCCCAATCCTTATTTTATTCATGTGCACCTATCCCAAGCTCATACTTGTAAGTTTCTCATTTCCCCATGCAAATGGGTTAAGTTCCACCCTCTAATGCACAAGATCAAATCTACACCATCCATGATCCTCATCCAAAATCTATAAATCTCTCAAGCCATTTTCATAGTTCAAGTTGGATGTATATAAAGGTCATGCTACAAGAATTCTTGAGCAACCACATCTCTCTCTCCAACAACAATACATCTTGAGCATATCTAAGGCATTAAGTGTTTGTTTTAGTGAGAACTTTGTTATATTGTTCTCATTATTTACACTCCTTAGCTCAATTTGAGGTGTCATCAGAATTGAAATTAGGTTATTTGTATGCATTGCTTAGTTCCTTGTTTGTTTCATATTTTAACATACACAATAGCATTACACGTGTAAATTTAATTGGTGATATATATAGATTTTTTGGAGCAACAATGTGTGAAGGTAGCAACAGATGCGGGGGTGAAGGTGAATAGGAGTGCAAAATGGAAAAACAACAAAAGAAGGTGAAGGATGATATGAAAGCTAATAAAATCCTATTTTATGACCCACCAGGGAAGAATGGTGCTATGACATCTAGAAATGGTCTCTTTGGGTAGAATGTGTAGGGGCTTTCTCACTTCATCCCTCATTCAGGTACGATAAACAAATCCATCCATGTCAAGAATTACATTCAACAAGATAAACAAATCAACAAGGAATGCAATAACAAATTGAACCCTTTTCATGAGTGTGTCACTTTTATAGGGAGCTAATCAAAAAGACCAATCCAAACATCTCTCATATATCAACGGATAGAAATTTAATTGAGAAAATAGATTCGATAGCTATGAAAATAGATGTGAACCTTAAATATTCTTCAACTCTCCCTTCTCTCTCCTTGGGCTATACCTTATTGGTGGTGGAAGATGACTCTATTGAATTCTTTGTCTCTAACGTTTGTGTTAGTGCAATAGCAGGTGACAATCATAGTTGCTCCCTTGTTACCAAGTGTTTAGGCAAGTGTCTATCATTTGAAGATTTTGTGGCTTGGACAAAATAAACCTAGAATAAATTGGTAGCTCCCTTGGTAGAGTTATTGGATCATGGATTTCTCTCCTCTAGTTCAACACTAGGGAAGACTACAATTTTCTACAACAAAATGAGCTAAGGTTTTTTGGAAAGTGTGGACTATTTATCACTCCATGGTCCCCCTTCTTTGATCTTGTCACTGCCATCATAACTTTTGTTGATAGTTGAATCTGCATATATAAATTACCATTGATCATGAGAGACACTAGACTAATTAAAAAATTGATTGATCAAGTGGGAATTTTTGTCGATATAAATTCAGAGTTAGTGGATCTAAATAATAAACTTATCAAAGTATGCAACATGATTGACATTTCCAAGCCTATAATCGACTATGTGAGAATCCATTCCTCAATGTGCACTTGGATCCAGTTCTTAAATTTTGAAAGCCTCCCTTTGACGTGTTTTTGTTGCAATTTGATTAGTCACAAAATCATAGGGTGCACCTCTAAAATAACTCCTAGATTTTGATCAATCACCCTAAAGAAATGGGTGAAGAGATTTTGCTCCCTAGATAATGATTTCCTTTGGTGCAATCATGGAAAAAAATTGAGACTCCTTAGGAAGTGACAAGGCCCATTTTTGAACCTAAGATCCCTAAGGTCTACACTAAAGCTTAGGATATATTGCACCTGTCAACCCCTCTAAAACTCCCCTTAGAGAAGTCTTCAAATGCATAAATTAGCTCTAAGAGGATGAGGAAGAATTTCCACATGGCCTGCAATAGGTGTTGGAAGAAGAGGACTTCCTCACAGATGAGTGGGAAAATGATTTCTCAAAAATTATTGATAAAGAATATGATTCCATTCCATTTCCCAAAAGCACTTCCATTTCCCAAACCTAAGCAAAATATCCAAACCAAACTATGGTCTCTCATGTATTAAAAAAGGGCATATAATAGAGGTAGAAAAACTACAAACAGAAGGATGAGACTTTGTTGATGATGGTATGGTACAGTGCACCTAGTTTAAGCATTTAATCAAATTTTTAAAATTTAGTGTCAAAAGGCAAAATGAGTTTAAAAAATAATAATAATAATAAATAAATGTAATAGAGCCTTAAAAAGGCATAGGAAGATGATTTTAGTCATTTTATGTTAGTGGAGTTTGAAAATAGTTAGTTTCTTCTAGTGGGTCTGCAGTCATAAAAATAGTGACAGTCTATTATTAGTAAAAAAATAGTTTTTTTATGAAAAATTAGAAGTTTAGGCTATTTTGAGCCTTATTCCCATGATGGGAATCTTGTAGGAGGATACAAAAACAATTGGAAAAGGCATTGTAGAAGGACGATGGTCAAATTTGGAGATTTGGTTGAAGTTTAGAGAAGAGAAATGAAATAAAAGTTTAGTTTTCTACATTTTTTTGACTATTTTTTTCTCTGTTCCGAGGTTGGTACAGCCATCTACAGAATCAAAATAGCATAAAATTAGAGTTTTTAGAAATATCTCTGAGTCTTGTTTCTTTTGGCGTTGGTTGCATCAATTTTTATTATGTTGTGTGAAAGTTATGATGAATTTAGTGATTGACACTTCTAGTTTTTTTCACTGTAATAGTCATCTTGTTTGGAATGGTACGAATTGTATAGATCACTTACAAGTCTGAAACCAATGGTAAAAGATGGATATATGAGTCTAGTTTCATATTATTTTAGTTTGGGCAATTTTTATTAAGAATTGAGTGAGTTATGCCATTTTTGGTGAGGACAGGTCTGCGATCTACAAGGGTTTCCATATCTGTAACAGTCCATTTTTGAAGCATACTTTCAAAAGTAACCCCTACCTATTTTGAGATATGTTAAACAAGGGCCAAATGGGTATTTTAATCAATTTTTATTTGTTGGATATCAGTTCTAGGTCAAAAATTATGGCCAAGAAAACCCTATTTGGTGCTCTATTTCAAAACCTAGGGAAGAGTATAATAGTCACCTTTTGAGGCATATGTCAAAAAACAACCTATGTTTCATGTGAGATATGTTGTGTAAGAGGAAAAAGGGTATCCAAATCAGTTTTTAGATCATGGGTTTGAGTTGTATTCTGAAAATTATGTCAAATTTACCTTATTTGCTGCTCTCATCAAAGCATAGTGGAAGTTTGTGAGTTTGGGTGAATCCTCCATGCCTCTGCATCATGGTACTCAATGGACTATGGATGCCCTCCTCACTAGGAGTAGGAGGAATCTTTCAACCAAATGGTCTTGATCTCGTCCTCTTATAAGGGAAAATTTGTGTCCTATTGCTTCTTCAACATCCTCTTATAGTTTAGGTTTCTCTCTACGAGCTTCTTGATTCATAGACAACTTGTAGCTTTTTGGTTTTATGACATCTTCAATTTTACATGAGTATTGTAGAAGGTTTTGCTTGTTGGATCCCTAATTTATGAGTGTAAAGCATATTTTTTGGTTTTACTTAATTTTTTAAAAATAGGAAGTGGGTCCTCATCCCACACTTTATTAATTAAAAAAACATTACATGTGTAAATTCATTAATTATCCTTTTCTTAGCTATGATACAAGATCGTATTTTCATAGACACATAAATGAAAGTCTTAGAAATGCCTTGTATTTCATTTCATTTATAACTAGAAAATCCAAGGAATTACATTTATAAAAGGTAAATGATAATCTTAGAGAGTAAGTATAGTTGATACAACAAACACTATCATTTATCTATACAATATATTCATATTATGTTATACAGTAATATAACACAATGCGACCAATTTCCTTTCAATCATCATAGCATATCATTTAAGAAATGAACCTACAAATTGTGGTTCAAGTTAGGAAAATACTTACATTCTATTTGTAAATCTTAAGTAAAGGAGTAATAAATGCATATACCAATGATTAATACCCTTTCCCAAGTTTGCATATAATTACATGCAACATACTAAATATCAAAGTGAATGAATGAGAGAGAGTATCATGTAAGTGTTTTATGTAATTCCCCTCATGTTTATACTATAAATTAACTAGTCAAAATAAGATAATAATTAATCAATAGAAGTATAGCTTTTTAATCGGATCCAGCAGGTGAATGGGCCATTGATGATAAACCATCTTAACCAACTTAACTTAGTTTGTGGTATTTGTTTGAAGATGCTATGTTAGATTTCTCATATTTATATAATAATATATGATATTTTGATATTTTAAATAGTGTGTGTGTGTGTGTGTGTGTGTTGTGTGTGTGTGTGTGTGTGTCTGTGTTTAATATAGGATTGCTTAAAGAGAATAATAATTGTTATACGAGACAATTTGTATACACTCCAAGCCCTCGTGTATGTTCTCCAAGCTCTCTGAGATGAATCTACACCTTATATTATTTAGTTATTTGAGTTCCATTAATCAACATCATATAATATTATGATATTTTTTAATATAAGTAAAGGTTTTATCCTAATCATAGTAATAATTTACAAAGATTGCAAAAGATGTATGACAAAGGAGACTGTGAGGCCCACCCTAGTCTGTTAGGATGATGTGCTGTATTGGACCGATTATTATGTTGATACACCTAGTCCTTGGATAATTATGTATGGGCTTACGACCTTTGTTATAGACTATATTAAACAATGATGTCTATACTAGAGTAATTTGAATTATTTGCATATGATGATGGTTTTACTAGGAGTTGGATATGTGATATTTCATTCGATCCTTATATTCTATATGTATGCTTTAAATTAAATTAATGTTATTCAATAATGATTAGAAATGATTCAATTACCTAATGGTATTAAATGAAAGGGAATATTTATGTTAAGTGGATAAGAATGATGGACATGTGATGTCCAGGAAATATAATATGAAAATTGAATTTTTTTAGAGATATGCATTTTGATGACTAAATTGAGATGGAGTTATTATTTGAACTATGAATGCTTGAAATACTATATTTGATTGCATTTCAAGTTTCTTTTTCTATTTGTTCAAACATATTAATGGGTGCAAATGAGTGTGTAGGTAAGTTCTATGGCCAATGGAAATTTAGAGGTCTATCAAGTAACCTTGTGAATTAACCCCTTGACACTTAACCTAGTCCCTAAGGTGGAATAAGGTCTTTGGTTGATTTTAGAATGTTGAAATGTACTTAGTCTTTTGTAATTTTTATTATTGGAGTGTCCTAAGATTGTTTTAGAATGAGTAAGATGATGTGTTGTCATCCTTGTTGTTTAATTTTGAATTTGTGATTAAAGACTTTTAAAAGGGTGTTATTTGGTCATTTTCTTGATTATTTTATTATTTTTAGGGCCTGAGGCCAAGTACCTATGGTATAGGTACCCTTTGGACCATAAATATTTGGTCTTGACCAAGATTTGACCCTTCCAAAATGCCTTGGGAAGGGAGTGACCAGATTTTGGCTTGGGGAAGAGGGATGAGTGACTTGTCACCATCCCATTCCCACTCTCCAAGGTTCATGTGTGGGCTTGGGTTGATCCCAAAGCCTCACAAATATGTGCACACACAATGTAAAACTTTCATGGGAAGAGAGCCAAAGTACTTCCCACTCCCTAATGCCCCACAGATGTGAGAGCATTTGTGGGGAGATGTGCTCTTGAGAATGAATGGGAAGGTGACAAGTGTCACCTCCCATTCAAGGGTTTTGAAATTTGTATCCCTATTTATCTCCCTCTTTAGGGAGAGAAAGGGGATTTTTTTTCTTTTTCTTGTTGGCTTGGGTTGGAGAGGAAGGAGTGAAGAGTTGCATACTTGGGCTTTGGAGAAGATCTTGGAATAAGGTCTCTTGAAGAGAGCTTCACCAACTCTTCATCAATCTCTTGGAAAGCTTGGAGAGGTAGGCTCTCAAGCTTCCTATTATGTGTGTTTTATTGTTTCTTGGTTATGTGATTATGGGGTTGAGTTGTTTATGGGTTGTGTTGTTAATAAATGACTGTTGTTAATGGTTTGGTTGTGTTGTTTGTAGTTGTCAGATTTTTGTGTAGTTTTGAGAAGGAAGTTTGTGATGGGTTGGGCTCTCACTCTTGTTGAGAACAACCCAAGTATTGGGATAGGAAGAGAAGTGATTTCCTTTTCTTGTCTTAGTGGATCTTGTTATGGTTTCTAGTTTTGTGGGTCCTCCTTGGATATGAACTTGATTATGAGTTTTGGTTGAGTGTTGAGTCATTCCCATGTGTTGTGTTGTTCTTGGGTTACCTTGAAGACCTCCTAGCTTGTGGTGGCTTGTAAGCAAGCCTAAGGTAGGGACATGAGCACTCCATTGAATATGGTTGGGTTTTGGTTTCCTTCTATTTTTCAAGTGTAAAGTGGATGTCAAAAGAGAAAGAATATCTTATCCTTGGAGTAGTTGAATCCTTGTTCATGAGAAAAGCAATGTTTGAAAAGGACCTTGTAGTGTATTTGGGAGACTTGGTTGGAGCCTTTTTGTGTACTATAAAGAGACTTAGTAAGTTGCAAAGAGTGGTGAATGAGTAATCATGAAACTATGAATACATTTGTAATGTTGACAAAGGACTATTTAACTTCCTTGTTAAGTTTTAAAGTTGGAGTATATTATTGTGCATTTGAATCCATTCTTGAGAAAATAATATGATATTGATATATATAATACCTCCTTTACCTTCATTACTAATGTGTAAGTTTATTGAAAAGAAAGTGATTAAATATATTTAGAGTATCACAAAAATTAAGTCAGTTTAACTCCTTTACTCTCTTGTCTAATAAAAATATATTTAAGCAAATGAAATAAGTGTTAGCTTGAAAGGAAAAATACCATTGGTGTCTTGTATTTTGTCACCAAATATAAATGTAAGCATGAATAGAAATGTCTTCATTTTTGCCATTAAGGAAAGTAATATAGTTGGATGTTTAGGCATTATGAGAAAAGTCACATTGCTTTGTTCCCTCTCTTATGTATTTAAATATTTCTAAGCACATAAAATTTAAGTTTTAGGTTTCAAAAAAATATATTAGGAGCTTATATTTTGTGATAAAAGAAAATATATTTTGAAGGATAAGAAATATCTTTATTGTTGTCATTAAGGGCATGGTTCGGTGGTTAAGTTGCTTGGTTGTAGTGGCGGCCACCAAAGTTCAAACCCCCATTGGGCCAACGAGCTCGCAGGCTTTATGCCTTCACTGGGCCAACGAGATCGCAGGTTTGAAGTGTTCTTACTTGGGGATGAGGTCCCCTGTGTTGTGGCCTCACCGGTTCATAGCTTTGGGCATAAGTGTTATCGTGGAGCCGAAGGGCGTGTCGCACCAGCGTCACTGGTCACGTTAAAAAGTTTACCAGGCACATTATCTTTAAAAAAAAACAAGAAATATCTTTATTGCTTTTGAAATCCTAATTTATGCAAAGGGATATAGACATTATATTACATTGACCTCTCTAGAAATATGTGTGTGTGTGTGTGTGATTTTATTTTACCTCAATAAAAAGGAGGAGAAAATTTGTTTATGTTTTATCTATCTCTGTTTTGGAACAACGTAGAGAAATAGAAATATATATACACATATATACATGAAGGTATATATATCATATATATATATATACATATTTATCATATATGTACATATATATCATATATATACATATATGTACATATATATCATGTATATATACATATATATAACTATATGTAATTAATGTTAATGTTAAATAAACAAAGTTTTCATTGTAAAAGCCAACGGATGTAGTAGAGATTGCATTCTATTGGAGGCAAAAGAAAGTTCCAAACAGTTGTAGGTGAGTCTAGGGCTTGGCCCTATTGTCGCCAACATTCCTCAACTAGGGGCGGTGGGGGAAGGAAGCCTCTGCTCCTTCCCTTAGACCCTGACACCTTGTGGGTTCTGCGGGCCCTTAACAAGGCCACGACATCCACAGGGGGTTGTGGGCTCCCCACCCCCCTGTGCACTACTAAATAAACCTTGTGCCTATTTCAAACGATCACTATGTATTTCTTTTAAAATCTACTCTGTGTTCTATAAAACATACACTATGTCGACCTTGTACAATTTGACCTCTTTTTCTGTTAGGGTTTTTACTATCATATATATATCTTACTATTCTGCATGAATATGTTTTTTAAAAAATAGAGGGCTCTATCTTTTAAACAACACATATATATATCTAAATATATATGTGGATAAATAAAGAATAGTGTAGAGTTTTCTTTCATAGCAAAGAGTAAATTGGTTTTGGAGGGAAAATTAGGAAACAATTAGTTTTAGATTTTAAACTAAAATATAGACTTTTATCAAATAGAAATAAAAAGAATAAACAATCCTTGGGAATATTAAGAAATTTTTTGAAACACATTTTAGAAAAGCATTTAGAAACTATTAGAAAACAATGTTGGAGAAATGACAAATAATAAAATTTTATATGTTTTAGAAAATAAACTAGAGGCAAATCTAGTGCAAAATGGGAAAACTTAATGATGTTAATCAACATAGAGAAATAATCTTCTCCTTGAGAAGAGATTTCTTAAGCTTGCCTTCTCCAACCTAAAAAAATAAAAGTAAGTGAGATGTGAGAGTTAGAGACACTTTTATAACTTGTTTCTAGGGCTCTTGAGTTGCCCTAATGGATTTAGTGGCCTAACCTATTTTAGGATTAATTAACCCCTCTTACGGATTATTAATCTCTTTTGACTTGTTCTATAGTTTAGAATACATTTATGGTTTTGAAAATTAATTGTGTTAACCTCTAGTGAACTATTTTAAATGATTAGACCATTTTTATTCCAAACATAGTTATTTATTAAATTGCTAATGCTTAGAATGAATGAATTTATTGTTTGTCAGAATCGAAATAAATCATGGTTGTTTCTATTTGAAAGATTTATTTTTTCCCATAATTATTTAAATCTCAGTTTTAAGTTAAATTTTTCAATTGCAAGATTAGTTCTATTTAAATTATTTAAATATTGAGTATTTTCCTGGATCCTTTGATGTTTCTAAATAAATTTTAAATGTCGTAAATTTGGATCAACCTTAGAGAAATTAAAAGTTCAGTTAGTTCTTTTTGCTCGCATTTTAGATTTGTATTATTATTTAAATTTGTTTAGGGTTTGATCATTGGTTTAGGTGTTAGGTCTCGCCCTTAAGGTGAGATCATTTTTCTGCAACATCTAGGAACCTTAGGGGGATTTTTCACCTCTCACAAGGTCTCCCCTCGTGGCATCACAAGTCGTGTCACCAAACCTTAATTAGGTTAACCTCCATATCGAAAGTGTATGAAAGTAGTTTCATACCACTCTTTTCTCGCTTCCACTCCCTTGCCTTTATGCGGCATGCCGAATGTGTTGCACACACAATGATGTGTGTGCATGATAAACTAATGCACATGTAGCGTGTGAGTGTGTTTTAGAGCTGGCTTTTATAAAAAATTGTTGGTTCGATGTTCATGTCCATGTGTAAAATGTGGGCATGATAGATACAAAAAGGCTAGACCGAGGGCGGTCTAATAGACCTAGAGAGATGCTCAAATGTCATCATGTAAGTTAGCTCCCTAGTTCAAAATTGTCTTATGTAGGCTAAAAGGGATGTAACTGGGTGCTTTTGTTGATCAAAGAATTCAAAATTCTAGGGATATGTTCTCAACTAATTCAGTCAATATTTTGGAGAATCTTCAAGACTTGATTTAATAAAAGATGGAGTTAGACTAATCTACGATCACTTGCTTACCTAAGAGACATTGGATTATCAACTTAGAATCCATAAAAATGGTAGGATTTTTGAGCTTTTCTTTGACAACAAGAAGGCGGCCATACTTGCAACCCATAAATTTAGCAACATTATTTTGGGCCTACCTAAGGTTCATATTAAAATCTAAAATCTTAAGCTAATGTATAATCTAAAATGTTAACATTGTTTTGCATATCTGTGAGTTTGGAAGCCATGGTATTTACCTCTCAGATGGATATTGTCAAAAGAATCTTTGTTGGGCTCTTGAGGCTCAAGGTTATGGATCTTTATGGAGTTGATCTTGTGGTAGTGATTTGGAGCTCTATTTTGACAATATGTGTATATTCTCTTGTTTGGTGGTTTTATTCCTTTACCTTGTGGTCATGTGCAGTGAAAGGGTGTTTGTGTTGGATGGTTACTTCTGGTTCCTTAATCATATGGAAAAAACACTCATTTCTTGGACTACAATTTGGAGTGCTTATGTTGGGTTCATGATTTTAGTCCATGGTTACATGAAAGCACTGGATGATTTATCATTGGGTGTATGGAGGTTGTGGAGTTGGTATTTTTTATGATATGGACACTCCTGAACATCCTGGTTTCTCTTTTCTCATATTCATGCTTTTTTGAATATGTAGGTTTTCACAATTTTCCAATTTCAAAAGATTATGGGTTTGTAGATCTGTGATATTCCATTATTTCAGATGATATGTTTGATGGTGTTTCATTGGTGTGAATGTTTGGATGTTTAAGTGGTTTCAAATTTACAGAGATATGGTTTTACAAGTGTTATATGTTAACCAAAATCTATGGTTTGTAGATCTGTCAAAAATTGTGTTCAGACACTTTCTGGATGGAAACAATTTCATATTTGCAAAGCTACTTGTTGGGTTCTTATGATCTATGGTTTCTCCTATGTGGATTTATTTGGCAAATCAGATCTAGAGTTGATTCTGGTGTTTGAGTCTTGGAAATATACATGTTATACCTGGTTACATTTGTTCTACATGTTACTAATGTGGGGCTGAATCTATTTTTTCAGTTATTAAAGGTTGAAGCACTTATCATGCTTTTTTTCTCCTATGAGATGTTGCATGTGTGCAGATCTTGTGAATAAGCTAATGTGGGTTCTATTTGGTAGGCTTCTTCTTGGTCACCTTGATTACATTGGTATTTTTTGTATTGAGACAAAAGGGTAGTTTGGAGTACCTGATTTAGTTATTCATTGGAATCTATAGCAGTAAAGTTATGTTGCAAGAGAAGCTTTTTTCATTTTCAGTGGAGTTTTGGTAATGATGTTGATCATGATACCATGCATAACTTGGTATCACTTTTAGTGTGAGTTTTTTGCAGTTTCATAATATTTTCATGTTTTTGAAGAGGTGTTGACATCTTGGTTTTCCATGGAGGACTCTTAGAGTTTTTGGTGAGATGTTGAGTTTATAACTTATCAGTTTTTTGATATATGATCAGGTTAGTTTAGAGGATGTATAGTATTATGTCATGATGCACTCTTGATCATGAGTTAGAGTTTTTGGCATGATATAGGTGCTCTTGGGAGCAGAATACGTTCATTGGAGCATATGATCTTCTTTTGAGAAGATGTTAGATCATCATGTCATGATATATTCCTGATTCTAGAGTTAGAATTTTGACAATGGTTTGGTTAGTTCTCTTTGGTTTTGAAGTATTAATCATTTGCTTGGAGCTTCATGATTGTGCAGATTGCATTTGAAGTTGACATGGATTGATTGTTGAAAACTCATGGATACTAGAGAGACTTGGGTGAGGCTTGATATCTCTTGAACTTAGAGATATGTGTTGGAAAGATTTCTCATAATGAGATGTCAACAAAAAGGACTGAGAAGCCTAAACTTGGAAATGGATGTGAGTCCATTATAGACCTTATGAGAAGGTTGTCTTTATTATAAGCTTTTATTGCTTGGTGTTATATGCAAGGACAATCTTGTATCCCACTCTTGTTCTACTCGGCAAGTAAATGATCTAATAGGTGTTGCCCACCTAATTATTAGATGCATTCTTTATATGTATCTTGTCTTCTATTTTACACTAGTCTTGAAAAGGATTTTTGATAAGTAGATGCATGGGTTTATGGATTTTTGTTGTTCTCATTATTATTTGATCTTGAGCTATGGAACTAGTTTTGAGGATTTGTTTTGGAGAGGTACATAAATGATTTGTTTTGTTGTGGGAATGTTTGGCTAGTTTGATCTACTTTCAGTGAGAGATTAACATCTATTTCTACCATGTTTTCATCATAATTTGGATGTTAGATGTTGATACCTTTTCAGTTTGGGAGTGTTGAAAGAGATCTTACTTTACATAGTTTGGCACAGGTTAGTGTGGTATAAAGACATGGTATGATTTTGTAGTTTCTCTCTTTCATGGTATATTGTCTTCTTCTTAAAGGTTCTCATGTTAATGGAGTTGAGGTTTGCATTGGAGTCAAGTGTTATTGTTGATAACAATAATTTGGTAGCTCCTTGATCTCTTTATTCATTGGTTTAGATGACTTGGGAGAGTTATTCAGAGATTGGTAATGAGAGATGTTTTATGCATATCATTATATGTTTTGACACTATATGGTAGAGGAGTTAGCAACATCCTCTAAGAGAAGTGTTATAGGAGGATTTGTAAATGCCTTGATCTTATTTTCAGTTTTGACATTACCCATGTAGTGGGAGTTCTTGGATATGTATGCTCTTTATTGTCAAGATATCTTCTTGGTTATCTAAGTTTGCTTGTTATTGATGTGAAGATGATTTTGCATGTTTCACTATTGGGATCTACGAGTTGTGCAGTTTAGTGGGCAATCTTTACCCATTGGTTGCATTGAAGACTTGGATGTGGACTGTCAATATCCACAGATCCATTTAGTGTTATTGTAGATTTTTTTGTTGACCTTGTCTTTGGTCATTTATACATTGGCATGATGCATTGAGATGGGAGGATGGATGATTAGCAGGATTGTTTTATAGGGACTTGATTGCAGTTTTGGGTTGGTATGTTGATGGCATGGAGTTATACCTATGATGGTTTGTTTACCTTGGTTTTGAGGTATGGATATTTTGGATGAGCTAGCAACTTGCTGTTGTTGCTTTTCCATTTGGTATGAGTGTGGCAGACACTCAGAGTCTTATGTTATCATATGATTTGATGCTTGTGTTCATGTTGAGATTGGTGCAAGTTTCAGTGACAGTTGATATGTTTCACCTCGGCTTGGTTCTTGTTTATCATGGGTGACAAGATGTGAGGATTTCTTGTTAGAGATGATGGTTATCATGGTTGCTTTTGCATGTATCTTGTTGGAGCACAAAAGTATGTTGAAGAATCAATGGTACATTAATGGCTAGGGATGTTTTCCCTGTGATTTAAAGTTTGATTATATCATTTAAAGTTATTGCAATATATAATGTCAAGTGGGAGAATGTTGGGAAAAGTTGCCATTAACTTGCAATCCTAACCAATTCATGTGTCTCCAAAGTTCTTGGAATGTGTTCCCCAACACATAAAGACTTTGAGAGATTAATTATTTATTAATTATATCACTTTGACTTTTGCAATCAATTCCTAATTGATAAGTTCAAAATTAGGTGTTCATTTTTAGAGTGGGGGCCATGAAGACTTTGTTGACTTCTCCTAAGTCTATTTTAAGAGTTTGATAACTCTTAGTGAGTGGGAGTTAAACTTGGGTGTCCCCTTTTGATGGGGACTTATATTTAGACTTGGAGTTGTGTTTTTTTATGTACATTAGTGGATAATGTTGAGACACCTTGCATGGATATATGGTTGGAGTTAACTAAAGTGTTAGAGATGCATTGGGTATCAGTTGCATGTTGTTGCAAATGCTTGCATGTCAGTTTTAAGATATTTCTTGCAGAACACTCCAACTCTAGAAAGTTGTAGGATGGTACTTCTCAGTGTTTCAGGAAATGGGTATTAGTTGCATGTTGAATCCGGTGTTTGCATGTCACTTGCATGTACAAAACAAGGAAATTCAGAATAACCTTGGGGACATCAATCTTGCATGTTGTTTGCATGAAATTGATGTGTATTGATCACTTTAGTCAACATAAAGTAATTGGGCAAATATGGACACCCAATTGAAAGACTTTTTGTTGTTGCTGTTATTTGGAAATATGTTTGATGTTCTAGCAAAGCTAATTTTAGCATACTTGGGTGCACACATCATGAAGAGGCAGTTAACTGAAAGCTTGGACATTGTTTGAGTTCAATCTTCTCAATTTAGAGTGCTTGGTTTTTGCATGAGCATTAGAATCTATGTTATTAATTACAATTTATTCTAGTTTGAGTTTCAAGCTTTTGAATTAAGAAGCTCTTGAATTATGAAGCTTCAATTAATTAATTAAGAGCTCCATACATTTTCCAGAGAGCTGAATTGTGAAAAAGATTTACAAGAAAAAAGCAAGAAGTTTTTTTTTATTGAAGAAGCTTTTTTTATCAAAGAAGCTTTTGAAGTTTTTTACAGGTTTGAAGATTGAAGAAGCTTTTGAAGTGCATCAAGGAATCAAAGGATTTCAATATTGAATGTAATCTTTCACAAGAGATTTAATACAAGCATAAACACCTTTGGTGTGGAGTTTTTTCCCTTAGGGGTTTCTCCACGTAAATACTTGTCTTCTTCTTGCAAGTTATTTTCTTCTACTACATTGATTAAATTGGAGAAATACTCTAACATCTAAATTGAAAGTAATTTTTAGATTTACACATGCTAATAATTTCATATTTGAAAACATTTTAAAGCTACATAGCTGCAACTTTACCTTTTTCTCTCTCCCTTTTCCCAACAAGGTCTAGACCAAGAACACCACCAACAATGGGAATATTAGGGTTGGATTTTAAGGCATCATCAAAAAAGAGAGAAAGGTAGTTGAAATGAATGTTTAAAGGGGGGAAGTTAGTTAGAGAGTTGTTGGTTAAAACATCCAAGTTCTGTTTTTTAAAACAAAAATAAAATTATGTCCTATATAGCATGATCAACTTTTATTTTTTCTTCAAGCTTGGGCTTTAACATTTTACACCATAGCATGTTGAATCCTAAAAATCAAAGTGTCCTTTAAGGAGGCGGTATCTTCAAAGATTCTTCTATTCTTGTCATTCCAAATGAACCACATGCAAAAGAAAGGTAAAGAAGACCATAAAAATTTAATCAGAGGGTCACTTTTGAGATGTTGTAGCATGAATTCCAATGCGTACAAATTTCTAAATTTATCCTATTTTAGAAGTGGACTCCACAGCTAAGAGAGAGAGAGATCATCCAAATAGAAGAGTTTGAACCTCATAATAAAAAAGGTAAGATTGGGTTTCATAGGATTTGAAATGTCTAAAGCAAATATTAGGTCTCAATATGTCTCTCTTAAATAATTTTCACAAATACACATCTTGTTTTGTAGCACAAGCCACTAAAACATTTTGACTTTGGGGGTGATACTAAAAGACTATATGTTGTTTAAAAAGTTTTCAAGAGGTTCCCCTTTAAGGAGAAAGTGAGCACCAACATAGACTGTGTATCTTCTCCTGGAGCTTATCTTTCCCCAAATTAAGTCATATTCATTGTTTGGATCGAGAGGGATCATGCCCATGAATTTCTTCTTCATTTGCCCCCATTCTCTTTGTTGCTCCTCAAAATACACATTTATATGAGACTATTTAGGGTGACTTCCATCCTAGTCAATGTGATGATCAAGTTTTCTAAGCCAAGTTCCTTTAAATCTAGAAGGATCCTAACTTTAACTTTTCTTGAATGAAAACCTAGAAGGATCCCTATTCCTTTAAAGTTTTGAATGCCTAGTACACTCTTGAAACTATGTCACTACTTGTTTTGACACTTCACATTGTATTGTCAAATCACATTTTCTCCATAACAAAAAATGTACTTCAAGACCCTTGCAATGCTAGTGGTTCCTTAGTATGCTTTCAACTATACATGGCTCTCTTTTTTGAGTCATTGACTTGATCCAACCTCTGAATGAATCAACCAAAAATGTTAATTATCTTGTAATTATGCATTTAAACATAAACATTGGCTAGAGATGTTATAGTGTGCATATCACAATTTAAAAATATACAAAACTTTTCTACCAGTAACTTAAAGAAGATGTAGAATGATTCGTCCATGCCCTTGTCCACCAAAATCCTTCAATTGAATTGAATGTTTTGAAGATTCCTTGCAGCTGGCTATCTTTTCAGTCATTATCTCACATGAATGTTATTTAAGATATGTTAGAGATATTATTATTTTTTGGTTGGTAAAAATGGCTAGTGCATCGCCTTTAGAAAACATTAATGTAAAAGGATTTAACACTATAGATTTGTAAGATGCAAGCTTAAAGATAGTGACTGGGAGGGTCATTACCTGCAATGAAGAGGCTAGTCCATAAAGCTACTTGCCAATTATTTCCAAGAGGTAGGGACAACTTAAGTGATTTGGTCGCTTCCACTAGCAAGTCAATGGTAAAAATATAACACTAAAGTACCTTTTAACCTGTATGGAAAAATTAAAGTGTTTTGTGGGCTATGGGGAGGTGAATATTATTGGGTTTAGTTAAGGCTTGATAATTGTAGAACTGGTTTCCAGTAGGTCTTCAATGTGTGTAAGTATGTATATCTATTTATTGAGGCTCACTTATGTCTCCAAGTACTTCATATCTTGGCTCTTTGATATTTCCACTTATCTATAGTTTTCAATTAATGTAAGCATTTCAATTTTAATTATTATGGTCCTTGAATGTAAATCCAACATGTGGATGCAATCCTTAATTAAAGTGTTTTTTTGGGTTGCATGGAGGTGAATGTGAATGGCTTTAGTTGGGGCTCAATAATTGTAGAATTGATTGTGGATATGATTGTAATCTCTGTATGCATTTATATCTTTTTTCCAAGGCTTGCTCATGTCTCCAAGTGCTTCATATCTTGACTCTTTAATATTGCCACTTGTCTATAATTTTCAAATAATGTCATTGTTGCAAATTTTATTATTATTATTCTGGAATGTAAATCTGGCATGATGGATGCAATCCTTATTTAAAGTGTTTTGTAGGCTATGAGGAGATGAATATAAATAGGTTTATCCAAGGCTTGATAACCATAGAAATAGTTGCTAGTATGACTGCAATGTAAGCAAGCACTTAAGTGAAAGGGTGACTACTGACCACAAGCCATCAATGAATAAGATAATCTTAATAGTAAAACACAATTTTTTTAGCACATTATAGTGGTATGTTATAGGTTTCCCTTAAACCATAGACCTACTTTTAGTCATGTTATAGATCATCTATGAGTTACTAGGTGTCATTTTGAAGCTGCTACAAGTGTATAGGTAGTGTTACAGGTATAGTTAATGTGTGTTTTTCACTTTATTAGTATTTCTATAAGTTATGTGTTTAATTATATTATGATTTTGATTACTATTCTAATAAGTTTTGATTGTTTGTGTGGGCGATGAGTGCTAGCGGATAATTTGTAGAGTGATTAAACATTCATCAAGCATATAAGTAATTCTAGTAGTAATTTTAATTCCATGTAAAAATATTTCATATAATTTCTCTTTAGATGAATACTTCACCACCACTTTATGGGAAATTTAAGTTTTATTTGTTTATCAGTAAGAGGGGAGAGGATCCCTACTCTTATATTACATACAAGCAAAAAATATTATAGGAGTTCATTTTTTTCCAAAGGAAAGATCCTACCATGACCAAACAACACTATGATATTGCATACAACCAATTTACATGATTACCATCCTAAGAACAAAAAGGAGATAATTACAATATCTATGGAAATGCTAGACCAAAAAACTGGACAAAATATTTAGACTCCCATGATCCTAGATAGTTCTATTGTCATTAGCATTTTATGCTATACCCATAAGGAACTGTGTCTCTAGCTGGGCATAGTTGAATTAAAGTATATTTGCAAAGGGATGAAAAATGATAAAGGGAGTGCAAAGTTTATCTAAAATGCCACCATCTCCCCCAACTATAATTCATAACTAGCCAGTTTTGGGAACTTCAAAAATTTTGTGGAGATTATCAAGGAGCCTCATGATTCTCTACTCCAACTCACGTAATGATCCCACAAAATCTATGCCTCCAAACTCATTCTTGACCTCTAGTAAATTGTCTAGCAAGAATTGCTAGTCCATCGCTACCACTACATCCAACCCAAGTCTATATTGTGGTCACACATATGTTTCCTCCACAAGTAATATTACCACTATGGAATGAGTAAGCCATAAGAAATTAGATAGGAAATATGAAGCTACCTCATAATTTACACAAATCCTCATATCAAGCTCTAGGTAGTCAATGCTAATGACTTCCTTAATGGCCTCCATTATCTAGTTTGAGGGAGAATTGAAAATAGTGTTCAAGCAACTTCTGTAGATGATTCCACGGAAAGCCACCTTTGTGAAGATCCTACAAGAAGAAGAGCAACTCCATGATCTTGAACAATTGATGAAGGCCAAGATTTGTAGAGCTTGAAGAGATTTCTAGATGGTGAAGAGAGAAGAAATACGAAAAGATTATAATAATTGGCTAAATGTGCTATGTGTTTAAAGTTACCTCTTCGTAATATCATTGGCATCTAAATTAAATGTTCTAAATGATTGACTACAACCAATCGAATATTGCTTGTAGCAAGTTGTCTTTTCACTCGTAATCTCCCAAAGATCTTGAAGATATCGTTATTTTTTATTAAGTTGATGTTATTAAAAAAATATTTTTAGTAATTAATCTTTAGAGTATTTTTTGTTTGAAGGTCTTGAGCGTCACGAAAACTCATTAATGCATACAGTTTTCAATTAATATCAATTACAATTTTAATTTAATTATTATGCTCCCGGAATGTAAATCTAGCATGATGAATGTAATCCTTAATAGTAATTCAAGATTCATAGTTTGCCACCTTAGTTATTACTTATGGTTACTAGGAAAATTTTGCACACATTCACCCCTTAAATTAATCATTATAGAAAATTTATTTTCTCATTTGCCACCTCAATTATAACTTCATGGGAATTTTAGGTTTTAATTCACCACCTCAATTAAAAATTTATATTAATTTACACTTTAATTCACCACCTCAATTAAAATTTAAGAGAAATTTAGGCTTAATTTGTCGCCTCAATTAAAATTTTATGAGAAATTTAGGCTTAGTTTGCCACCTCAATTAAAAATTTATAGAAAAATTAGGTTTTAATTTTTAACCTAAATAAAAAATTTAGGGAAAATTTTAGTTCTAATTCACTAAATTGATTAAAAATTGGCATGACTTGTGGTTTCCCAATCACCAACATTTTATTTTAATATTTATATTTTAATATAAAATAGCCACCCACTCTATCACACAAGGTTAGTTTTAGAAAAAAAAATATAAGGGGGATTATGCCTTTTATAGGGGATTTGCGAGGGTTTCTATAGAATTTATAGGGGCCAATTCTTAAAGTATACTCTACTTACAATGTCATAGATGCTCTTACACATTTTAAGTGGCATTGGGCACTTCACACAACACATCATAATAAAGTGCCACATCAAGTGAGATGTCATTTTCCATATGGGTGTTGGTGATTTTCCTAGTACTTAGTATTTTTGTAAAGCTCATTGAAGAATTTCTACACTTTTGGGGAATAGAGTCAATTTTAGTAACCAAGTGAGTGTTAATGGTTAAAATATTGGATAGATAGGCCAGATGACAAGAGAGGTCTCTACTCTTCTACATTTTGGCTCTACAAGGATTAAGAGGGTGGTCCTTCAAAGATCTCAAGGTGTAACGAGCCACCCAATTAAAAATAGCAAATAATGAAAAAATTGGAAATTAAATAATACATAAATGCCATAATTTAAATTTTATTTTTCAAAACATAAATAGATTTCACATTTCAAATAAAGAAAACAAAATTATATCATTACATAGATTTCCATGATACAAATTTACAAATAAAAGAATAATAGGATATAATCCTGGATTAGGACAACCGTCCTTCTAATCCACCTAAGTACATTAAATATACATGTTTTTCATTACAAATTTGGTTGACCTTCAATCATAGTCATCTCATCTAAGTGCAAGCAACATGGTGTATTAGCTATAGGAGGGAGAGCATCGTTCGAGCACTTTACCCCTAACCACAAACCTGGTGGTCCCCTGCACATCTTCCTACTGGAAGAGGTCAAACCCTTCAACGAGGGTGATAGATGGGGATGTCTGTAGTAGAACCAAATCTGAGAACTAACTACAAATGTGAATACCCATCACATGTAGTCAATCAGATAGTCCCTAGATTACCTCTAGATACCATGATTTTTGACTAACACAAGTCTATGGATATAGTGAATTAACGATGCTTACAACTATTGCATCACTTTGGCCAAAGCACTCAATATTTAGTCACAAAAAGGCAAGTCATTTGTTCATGCATTACTATCTCTTGCTTGACTCTCCATGATAACTAATGACTAGCAAAATACAAGAATAGGCTAAAATATATATATTATCATTGATACACTAATCTCTTGATATTTCCTAACCTGAGATGGTCCTACTAGCCTTTTGTTATAAAAGATGTTCTTAGATCGGTATATAACCATTGAGTTCCAATCTCCCAGTATTCCTTACCCTAAGATGGTCTCGTCTTCCAGAGTCCAATAATATCAACAATGACATAATTAATGCCGAGAGGCATTCTATAATGGCAGCAAGGGGTGGAGTGTAATGGCGTGAGTGTGTTAAAAAAAACTATTACCTTTTACCTTAAAATTCACAGCCATTTACATGTCAAATTATTAAACTATTACCTTTTACCTTAAAATTCACAGCCATTTACATGTCAAATTATTAATATTTAGTAATAAATATAATATAAATTCAAAATAAGATACCAAAACAACTTTGGATAATCATCATTCCTCTCATTTTCAAAGTGTAGCGAGAAAGTAAAATAAAACTCAAGAAAAATGTTAGAAAATCAGATATTGTTAAATGAAATCAATTTTTTTAAATGTTTATCGGTTAAGAAAGAAAATATTTTAATTTCTTAATTTCAGAATTTTTTTTAATTTGTTAATTATAGTTGAGAAATTGATGGACATAGGGTTGAGTGAAAAATGTTAACATATATCAATTTGAAGTAAAATAAAATAACTTAAGTAAATAAAACAACTTCAAACTAATATATCTTGGCATTTAATATTAATATTTAATAATAAACATAATATTTCCAAAATAAGGAGGTAAAACAAAGATATGCCATCATCAACACTAGCATGAAAGAAAATAAAACTCAAAAAACTGTTAGAAATTCAAAACATTACTTTGTATATATTAAATGAAAGAAAAGGGCTGTAATTTTCTCAAAAAAATGTTAGAAAATGGAACATTACTTTGTATTATTAAATGAAAGAAAATGATTGTAATTTTTTAGGTTTGAATCTTAATTAATTTATATAAAAAATGTAGTAGTGCAATTTTTAATCAATAAAAAGTTTAAATTTAATTTTTTAATTAATTTGATGGGAAAGATATAAACCTTAAATAATTAAATAATTAACCAAAATTATGTATGTGGTAAATAAAATGGTTGTAATTTGAAGTAAATAAAATAACTTCAAATTGATATCTCTAGGCATTTATAACTTCAAATTGATATCTTTTGGCATTTCTTTAGATAGATGTATTTAAGATATCTATACTAGTATTTATTATTTTTAAATCTTCTAATATGCCCTACCCTTAAGACAATTTAATGAATGCAATAATGTAACCATAGGAATAACTATGTTTCCATTCTCTCAGTATACCACTACCCTTGAGAGGAATACAATAATGCAAGAATAACTTTAGTTTATAACTTAGGACTATACCCACATAATAACATCGACACTAATAATACTACATCGTCTACCTACCAATAAATGCTAACTTGGGCATATGTAATTTATATGAAACTACATGCTATCATCTGGTTCCTTATAACCCTTAAGGACTAATGCAATATTAATAGCATATAATTAATCGCATGCAATCTGCTTATAACTTATGAAAACATCCACTAAGCCATTTAATTCCCTTATGAAAAGGTAGTATTGCACAATTTAATACACTAGGTAATCTTCTATACCACAGGGTCGATTAACCTCCATTACGAAGATAATAGAAAAGAGCGCTACTTAAGAAGTTTATATAGAGGCCTCGGTAATGATATTAAACTTAACAACTTGACCCTTTGGCTTAACCAAATCGGGCTAAATTCTATCTAGTACTTGGACTCACATGACCATTTTAAATGTCTGGATTGTACTCTATAACCATAGACCTATGAACAATTTATATTCAGCCTTACAAAGGCAACAGAGGTATTCGGCTCTACAAGGGACCCTTGACTCATTAACAAAGTCAATTCATTATAGCACAATGAATCCTAATTATTAATAGAGGTACACAACCCCCAACTGTGGGTCTAAGACATAAAGGCAGCATAGATGGTATACTAGATTTGTATCCACTTGTTAACACATTGATAAGACTACGCAATAGTCACATAGATAGTCCAAATGGATTGTTAACTCTTAACAATAGATAGCAATACAATGGTCAGAGACAGAACGAAAGACCACAAATAACAATGACAACTCTATGAATTGAGTGATCTCAAATATGTAGAGATAATAATATGCATAACTATGAATCGAGGACTACTTGGTCCTTTTGCAGCCTCTATGTGACAAATGGCATTGATCAATAGTCATGAAAATAATGCAAGATAACAACATGAAAGATAAAACAATACAAGTAATACCCTAAACCTTGCACAAATTCATACTTCTGATAGAACGGGGTAGAGTGCACCCAAGCTCCATCAGCTTTGTTCTATGGATCATGCATTGTGGACTGCTCACAAAAACTAGCATAACCTAGATATGAAATAGCCATAATAGAGATAAATAGAAAATGATAGATATGCATGCATATGAAAATTTGTTGGGGGTTGATATTGAAATGAGAGGTTCAATTTATAGATGGAGAAAGAATAAAATGGATGGCTAAGCTTAGAACAGTGTAGTATGAGGTGGATGGCTAGGATGAAGAGTTAATTTTAGTGTTTATGATGCACATTAAATGAGGATGGCAAGTGGTTAAAATAAGGATGTGAGTGGGATAAATAATTTAAATAATAAAATTGTTTAAATTATGAGAGACACGTGGCATGTGAGAGCTAATTTAAATAAATATTTAATTTATTTAAATTAATTAGAGGAATATGGGATAAAATTAAATAAAATTTATTTAATTTGGTCTAAAAGGGGATAAATGGATAAAAGGGATTAGTTAAATAAACATAATTTATTTAACTAATTGGAATGGCTGAAGGGGTCATGAAAGGGGTTGTTGCAAGTATGAGGTTAACCAGTGTTGTCATTGATGTCAACATACTCATATTGCATTGGTAAGAAGGTTTGGATGAGCTGTGTGTTGAGGATATTAAGAAAAGTAGTCTCAATCAAGAACAGTGAAGAACAGTGATAAGAAGAAGGCAAATGTACTCAATAGGTTGAGAATCAGAGGATGCGAATTAAAGGGTTTGTAGATATGAGTCTTGAGATAATCTAGTTAAGATTTCAGAGGTCCGCATGAAGATATGAAAAAGTTGTGATCGGTTAAGTAGAACCAGTTCTGGGAGCTGTTCCGGAGTGACAGAGTGTTACAAAAAGGTCCGGTGAGATCTGGTGGAGCATTGTCAGACTCTACGGATTGGAAGGAGTGTTTGGGATGTCCTTATGATGTGTCATCTCGGTTTGTACAAAGTTTGGAGGTCCGGAAGCACATTCTTCAGTATGACAGTAGCGACAGACTGTGTTCTTGAAGTTCTGGATGAAGAGGAGAAGAGATTCCAGTGAGTAGAGGAAGTGCGGATGTACCTGGTTAATCAGGCAAGCTTGTGAAGGTTCTTGGATCATGTCGAGGTTATGTTGTCGGTCCGCATTGGTGGTAGAGCCCGGAATTGAAGATATTCTTCCGGATGAAGTTCTTGCTTAGACTAGCCGACCGGATGAGTTGTTCATCTTGCGAATGTTCTTGTGGTGGCCGACCGGATGTATTAATCATCTTGCGGATGTCCTTATGGTTGATTGCCGACTTAGATGATTGTTCCTAAGTCGATGACTTGTATAAATAAAGGTTTGTGAGTTCATTTCAAAGTGTGTTGAGCAGGGGATGAGAGTGGTATAGCAAAAGAGTGAAGGGCAGAGCAGAAGTATCTCGGGCTTAAATGGAACTGATCCAGACATGGTAAAGATGTCAATCTCCAGTTCAATTTTGTGATTTTTATCAGTTTGTAGACAATGTGTCTCTTGTAGGCAGTGTGCCTCTTTGTGAGTAGTGTGCTCAGGCAGTGAGCCCTAATTGGCATGTGTCATTCATTTTTCTTATTCTTCTAACAGAGAATAATCCTTGGGTTAATCACCCTGTGGTTTTTCCCTTAACCAGGTTTTCCACGTCAAAATCTTGGTGTCCAATGTGTTGATGTTTATCCGCTCTTGTGTTTATGCATTATGCTTTCATGGATGGTTAATTGATATGCTATTAACTAACAAAGAAGAATCAAGTGTTTGAAGTAGAAGCAAGTTTTTGTACAACTGATTCACCCCCCCCTCTCAGTTGTGTGCCCTAGATCTAACAAGGGGCCTGGGAGAAAATGTGTCGAAAGGTGATGCAAGGTAATGTCGAAAGTAATGTCATGAGTCACGGTCAATTTTAGGTGTTCTCCATTTTGCCCCTCTTTGAGATGATGTTGCGACTAAGAGGAGTAACATCATTTCAAATAAGAAAAGGTATGGATGGAGGGAAAAGGATGCCCCAACCACTTGAATGAGTGACAAAGAGGAATGATGTAAGGATGGGATGCCCCCTCGAGAGGATAGGTAGGTTAGAAGAACATAGGTCTTGTTGATGGGATTCTTGTTGGGATTGCTCCATGTTTCTTTTAGCTTGTGACATTGTGATGGGCATAAATAGGGTGACGTCAAGATGAAAGGATGAAATCTATGGACTTCGTTATGTCTTGGATAAGGCCTTAAGTGACAAGATTTTGGACCAAAAAGATGTGAAGATGCTGACAAAGATATGGATATGACTAGGATATGAGATTGACAACCAAGATAATGATAAGGATGACACCAAGGATATAACGATGATATGGATTGACCAAGATTTGATGATAGGATAGGCTAAAACCAAAATATCTCAAGACTCACCTAGATCTTTTGTTATGGATAAGGATGGGATTCCCTTCACTACTTAGGGTTGATAGATGCCTAAGCAAGGATAGGAAAAATGATAATCTTTCTACTTAGGGTAGATAAGAGCCCAAGCAAAAAGCAAGATAGGATAAAAAGAATGATAAAAGGATCTAGGCTAGGCTTAGGCAAGTTTTGGATTTGATTGGTGGATCGAAAGATTGATTGATCGATAGATGAATTGGTTGACAAATTGGATAGGTTGGCAAATTGATGGATAATTATGGTGACAAAGTTGAGTTCCAAAGGTGGGTTGATTGGCCAAGAGATGGATAGGTACTCACAAGTCCAAAATTAATGTTATGGGATTGTTTCAGGTCACTGTTTTACCCTAGGTTTTTTTTGGATTTTTTGTTCTTTTTTTGGATTTTTGAGATTTTTTATTTTTTTAGTATTTTGGGAATGTTTCAATTTTGTTGTATTTTTCTAGGATTTTTTGGTTTTTTTGGATTTTTGGGATTTCTAGCAAGAAATGCAAACATAAAAACATAATGGCCTACTTGACTTATCAAGGTAATTGGTCTGAATTTCTTCGCAGCTAAAATGGCTTATACTGGTTTTGCACAAGGAAAACATACCAAGCACATGAACAAACCTAAAATTATTCAAGTAGGAGTGATTTTGTAGTGTAGGCACACACAATAGAATACCTATCCATGTTCTTACCTAACTAAGAACACTTCACCCTGAGCGCATAGCTAGGGATAAGGGTGTTCCACCCAATACCATTTCCTTGGAGGCTTTTATGCCTTACCCAAAGAAGACTTCTATCTCCACTTCAAGGAGGCACATGGTGAGTAACTTCAGGGGGTGGTCTATGTCCCTTGCACCACAGTAGAAAATGATTGATGGTCTTAACTAGGCTTTACAAGCTTCTAGGGGAGTCCTCCAAATACACGAGCTACGATGAGGCCCAAGTCTATGAACACTAGCCCGTTGAATGGATGTGGCATAAGCAATTAAGCAAACACCACTTCACCTTGTGTCTTGAATCACCTGGGGCCCCAAGGTTGTCCCAATGACTACGTGACTAGATTAAGGTACAGTTTTCGCTCCCCCCCTTTGATATACCCTACCAGAACACGTAGTTGAGGTTGTCCCTAGGGGTGATGAAATCCCCTAGCAGGCCTCCTAAAGGGAATGAACACTATTCACTTTTGATCCCCAGGCTTGCACGAAGTGCAAGGGGAGAGCATATGTGAGATAATGTTTCTAGGATTGAACCAACAAACACAAGGATAAGGGGTTTTTTAAATCTCCAAGGTCACCAAAAGGTGCAAGGAGAGAGCATACACCCTTTTCAAAATTCAAAGACAAAGCAAGCAATGTTCAATTATTGTCCCCCTAGATTAGACTAAGTGCCTAGATTAGTGATAAAATGATTTCTTTGACATGCAAATTTTCAGCAATTTGTTAGTAGTTTCAGAGATTTCCTTGACATGCAAACCTGCAAAAATTTGGGAGTAGTTTCAATTATTTCTTCTTTGGCAAGCGAAAGCTACAAAACTAGGATTAGACCTAAATGATAAATCTGGAAAAATTCTGAGAATTATGAACTGATATAGAAGAATGGATTAGATGAGAAGATTCTACATGAAATTCTAACCACTTTAAAAAAATCATCAAATTTTGTTAAGATCTACACAAGTTATGAGCAAATGAAGTTTGCAAGCTAAGGTTGACTTTGACTGATTATACCTAATATTCTAGGTTGAATCTATTGATGAGGCCTATACTTCTACGAAGATGGGTGAACCTAATTTCCAACACTTCTAGTTTTGTGAAAATTTGATACTATTGTCAAAAGTTACATTAGTTTGAAAAAAAATGCCTATTTTAGCATGTAGGAGGGCAAAGGTCTGATTCTGGTGGTTAACATACTGCTAGTGGTCAGTAGATTTCGATCACATGTAGTGGCTTGCTTAAACAATTACTGCTGCGGTTTATTGTTACATAAAATGTGACAGTCAAATTAAATGTTAGATTAGCCGTTGGAGGCTATGGTGAGTGTTGTGATTTGATCTTGCAATTACTAGTTATAAGACTGTTAGTATAAAAACTAACATTGTAACCGTTAAAATAAATTTTATATTGTTAACTGGTTGTTATAGATGCGAGCCAATTGTTTTCGGGTACATTTGTTAAGTACACAAGGGTTAAGCGGAGGTTCCACGGGTAGCAAAGGATGGTTTTGGAGGGGTTAAAATATTGTGCAGAGCTGGAAGATTTGAATAAATGGAAGATAATGATGTAGAGGCTGACAGTTAGCAGGTTGTCGCCTAGCAGCAACACCACCTAAGACCGTGGTCCCCGAAGGGTAGTCGTGTAGGGTCAGCTCGGTCATAGGCAGGCTTGAGGGGTGTGATCCTACCCAAAAGCCAGAGTGAAATATTTAACTAATTAAAGATATAAAACTATAAAAAAACTGTCGATCATCTACAAATTTAATAATCTTTAAACTTGAAAAATAAAGCGATGAAAACTTTAAAGCCAACAATCTTTTTTTTTTCAAACTGAGCAGGAGGGCCTATCTACACATGGCACTATATGAATCTGTACTGTATGGACCCGTGAGGGGAAGAAAGTAATTTTTTTTTTAAATTGCACAGTTTCAGAAATATAGGGTATTTTATGTCAAAATTCACCTGCAAGATACTCTGGACTTAATGGTGAGGTTGATTTCAGTGTAGGAAGCCTTTTGCAATAGGTCACCTATAGAACTTGCTCAAGATGCTTTTAAATCTGCAACAAAAAACTTTAAAATCTTGCAAAACAAGGTTAAATCTGGGCGTGCCAAAAATGAAGTCATGAAAATAATGCAAGATAACAACATGAAAGATAAAACAATACAAATAATTTTCTAAACCTTGCACAAATTCATACTTCTGATAGAACGGGGTAGAGTGCACCCAAGCTCCACCAGCTTTGTTCTATGGACCATGCATTGTGGACTGCTCACAAAAACCAACATAACCTAGATATGAAATAGCCATAATAGAGATAAATGGAAAATGATAGATATAGGTGCATATGAAAATTTGTTGGGGGTTGATATTGAAATGAGAGGTTCAATTTATAGATGGAGAAGGAATAAAATGGATGGCTAAGATTAGAATGATGCGGTATGAGGTGGATGGCTAGGATGAAGAGTTAATTTTAGTACTTATGACACACATTAAATGAGGATGAGAGGTGGTTAAAACAAGGATGTGAGTGGGATAAATAATTTAAATAATAAAATTATTTAAATTATGAGACATGTGGCATGTGAGAGCTAATTTAAATAAATATTTAATTTATTTAAATTAATTAGAGGAATATGGGATAAAATTAAATAAAATTTGTTTAATTTGGTCTAAAAGGGGGTAAATGGATAAAAGGGATTAGTTAAATAAACATAATTTATTTAACTAATTGGAATGATGGAAGGGGTCATGAAAGGGGCCTAGAAAAAAATGTGTCACAAGTTGATGCAAGGTAATGTCAAAAGTAATGTCATGAGTCATGGTCAATTTTAGGTGTCTACAGATCATAATATATATATAGTGGTGGGGACGAGGAGTACATAGTCCTCTTGCAACCTCTAAGCCACTACTGATATATCCCTATTATGTATGAAACCTATTCTTGAGCTTTGCAGCCAAATGTTGATACAACTTATGGTATTTTGACACCAAATGCATACCAGGTAGTTATTATCAAGGATAATACCAAGTGTATTAGATATGAAAATGAACTATAAAGAACAAGATAAAATGCATTAACCTATTCTATTCATAATCAAATGTAACCTTCGATGGAGCAAATATGAATGCAAACAAAAATGAAGTTAACTCATTAACAACACATGCAAACCCTGATCTTTGGATGTGCTCTCTGATGTGTTGAAATGTTGATTGATCCTCAAACTTGTAGCATAACATTGCATTCCATGGAGTCTTCAAAATGCCTTGGATGAGGCTGAATTTATAGATTTTTGGAGGAGGGATTAGATGGCTAGGATTAATTCAAAGGATCAAGGGTTGATATTGATTGAGAGGATTGGGTTGATGAGAGGCCTCCAAGTGGTTTCATTTGGTTGTTGCACAAGTGGATTCATTGGATTGAGGGGATATCAATGGTGGAGGATCTCTCCTCGGAAGAAGTGGATGGTGAGGATCAAAAGGGTACCAAAAGGACCTTTTAGAGGGATGTGTAAAGGTGCTTTCCCATACCCTTGTAAGAAGACCCATGTGATTTGTACAAAGACACATGCCATTGTATATTTTGATGAATGTGAGGGGTTTGAATGAATTTAATGAAGGTTAGGAATGTGCAAGTGTGTGATTAGTTGGCTAATTTGTTTTAGCTAACTTAATGACAAGTGATCAAAATAGGAATTAAATAAATAGGAATATTTATTCAATTTTTGGATGAGGAATGATAAATAAATACTTGGATTTATTTATCTAAGGTGGACTATAGAGGAATGATGATAAATGATTAATTAATGGTCAATGTTGGGAAGAGGTATAGGTGAATAGTGATGAATAGTGATTTTATTAATTACAATAGAGTATTATTTAATCAATGTTGGGATGAGAGTATCTAATTAATTGAATAAATGTGAATTTATTCAATTATGTTGAGAAATGTGTGTTGTACACCTTGCATAATACATATAATGTAAAATGTAATATTTAATTGCAGTGCATCTTAGAGATGTGAACATCACAATGGGTTAGGCATCCTTGGGGCCACTTGCAAGTTGTATGTAACATTGGGATAAAGAATTAATATGGGTTGCACATTGGGAAAATATTTAATATTGGGAAAACTTAGTACCAAAAAGTAAATGAGGGGACATGGTTTAGTGAGCTCATGGTTTAGAGAGACATGGTTATGTAATACCACTTAGTGGTTTTGTGCAAACTTGTTTCTATAAAAGCAAGCACATGAGTAGTTGTTGAGATTGGTTGTTTGGCTTGCATAACCTTTGTCTTGTTGGTTAAGGTTGGATTGAGAATCTCTTGTAGATTGTGTATGTGAGTAGAGGAAGCATGGATTGGGATGTGTGGTTACATGATTCTCATTTTCTTGTTCACATGAGGTGCAATTAGGGAGATTGATGTTTCAGAAGTATTTATGGAGGTTGTGTATTGTAATCTTTGTTCATGAGACAATACATTGAGTGTGGATGTTTTTTGATGTAGGAGCATCCCTAGTTCAAGAGCAATCTTGCATCAACCAAAAACATTTGCATTTCAATTTGTTTCTTTTCATTTTCCAGTTCAGTTCAGGAAGTTCAATTAGTAGCAGTTTCTATATTTTGGTCTGCATTCTGTCGTAGTTGCATTTTAGACCTTGCAGAGTTAGACTTAGCATCTAGACACGTTTAGGTACATTATATGCAATTTGCAAAGCATTTGGATCAAGTACTGGTAAGATATCACTATCAGAAGATCGACTATTTTCTCGGAACAAAGCATCCTGACAGTCTCAAATAATCAGTTGAAGGAGAAGACTTACAGAGCATTTCTCGACCTATGGAGCTAAATTACACATCATTCAATGTTGTTTGGTTCATGGCCAACCTTCCCTAAGATCCGCACGCAATTCTATTCATTTGTGAAGGAGTTCTATTCATATAGGTCTGATCTATATGTGTACACACGCTACATCTCTTCATTGGAGTTTGTGATCTTCCTTGGCTGACGTGGAGGAATCTAATGTTCTGAATATGATATATATTGATGTAATAGATGCCTAGGAAAGTAGTGAAATTCATAGAGATAGTGGATAGTTGGAATTCTTGCGAAGGAGCTTCAAAGCTATATCTTGTGCATATTCTGATATTGTGTAATTAGGCTTGTGAGCCCTAATTGTAAGCCCGCATGTTGCCAACCAATCTGTATTTGAATTCTATGATATACTGAATGACTGAATCTGCATTTGCTTTATATCTTGGAGTTATTTTTGTTGTGTTTACTCTAGCTGCATGGCCTAGATAGTTCACTTTGTGGACCCTCCTAACTGTGATTGCACCAAGTGGTATCAAAGCAAAAGTTTGAATGTTTGAGAGTGAAGTGAGTGAAGTTTGTAAAGGAATTCTGTAAGATCTTGATGTGAATAGATTGCCGATCTGATGCAGGTTACCTGTGTTGTCAATTGATCGTCGATTGTGAGGCAGTTGTCACCTTGTAGCCTGATCACCAAATTTGAGGTAGTTTGCACTTGATCCGAGGAAGAATACCACTAAGGAGATTCCCTGTTGTTGGAACAATGGTTGGAAGAATGAATGAGATGATGGAAATGATGAAAACAATGCGAATTAGACTGGATGCTATTGAAGAAGATAGAAGAAAAGGACTAAGCCCTAGAATTGATATTGAGAGTGATGATGAAGAATTTCAATCTGCGAATCAAACTAAAGAAACCTTGGGAGGTGAAGAAGAGGAAGAATCAGATCAAATCAAGATGTTGTAAGCTATTTCAAAGATTGGAAAAAGACCTAGAGTTGATATACCGAACTATACTGGCAATTTGAATCCAAAGGAGTTGATTGACTGGATAAATGACATGGAAGAATACTTTGAGTATGAAGAAATTGAAGATCCAGAGAAGGTGAAATTTGCAAAGATAAAGTTGAAAGGACATCAGTTGGATAGAAATAGAAGAGGAAACAAAAAGATTACAAAATGGGACAGGATGGTGACAAAATTGAAGAACTAGTTTATACCTACTGACTATGAGTTGGAGCTGTTGAAAAGATTGCAAAACCTGAAACAAAAGAAGAAATTTGTGAAGCAGTACACTAAAGAATTTCATAAGATGATCATAAGGACAGGACATAGTGAAGCAAGCAAGGAGAAAGTGGTTAGATACATCAATGGACTGAGATTGAACATTCAAGAAGAACTAAGCTTGGTAAGGATGACAATATTAGAAGAAGCATATCAGTTTGCCCTGAAAGTTGAAGAGAAGTTAAACAAGAGGCATGATTAAAAATAGAGGAGGTAAATTTTAGAGAGGTAGAACATTTTCCAGAGGAGAGAGATCATATGTGAAACAGAACAGATAAGAGAACACATTCAAGGAGGACAAAGATAACAATGCATACCAGAGAGATGATAGAAATTTCTACCACAGAGGAAACCCTAGTCCATACCGAAGTGAAGGAAGAGGATTTGATAAGAGAACATTTAGAGGAACTTGTTTCAAGTGTGGAGGTGAAGTTCATAGAGCATTTGAATGTAATCAGGGTAGTACAAATAAGAAAACTAAGAACAATGGAAGAGCAGCCTATGTGGAAGAAGAACTTGTCAGATCACCTAGTTTAGTTGGTAAACTTGAGAAAGAAGAATCACTTGTGATCAGGAGAGCACTATTTCAAGCAAAGACAAATGAGGAACCACTGCAGAGGAAAAGTTTGTTCAGAACTAGATGCAAATCAGGAGGTAAATGTTGTAAAGTTGTAATTGATAGTGGTAGTTCTGATAACCTAGTTTCAGAAGAGATGGTGACTAAGTTGAAGTTGGAAAGATTGAAACACCCCAAGCCCTATCAGATAGCATGGATTTAGGATGATCATAAGATACTGATGAGTGAACAATGTTTGGTGAAATTTCATATTGGATCTTATCACGATGAAGTATTGTGCGATATTATGCCTATGGACGTATGCCATATCTTGTTGGGTAGACCTTGGTAGTATGATAGAAAAGCTATACATGATGGGAGAAAGAATGCATACACTAACATCTAATGGAAAGAGAATTAATTTGATTCCTTTGGAAGATGATCCTAAGAGTGAAGTATGTGGGAATGCTAGAATCTGTTTGGTAGATGGAAGAAAATTTCTGGATGGTTTGAGACATGAGAATATGTGTTATGCTTTGATTCCTAAGAAGCCTGAAACGTTGAAGAAAGAAATTTAAGAATCACAATCGGAGGAGACAACTGAGTTGTTGATAGAGTATGAAGAAATCATATCAGATAATGTACCTTAAGGATTGCCACCAATTATGAGTATTAGTCATCACATGGATCTTATACCTGGAGCTAGTTTGCCTAACAAAGCGGCACACAGAATGACACCGACAGACAATGAAGAATTGAATAGGCAGATGCAAGAGTTGTTGAGGAAAGGTTTGATCAGAGAAAGTTTGTGTCCTTGTACAGTAACTACAGTGTTAACATCGAAGAAAGATGGAGAATGGAGAATGTGTACAGACTCTAGAGCAATCAACAAATCACAGTTAAGTATAGATTCCCTTTACCTAGGATGGATGATATTATGGATTATTTGAGTGGAGAAAAATATTTCACAAAGATATTATGGATTGAGTAGAAGGAACTTGTTGATAGAGATGAGAGTTGAAGTGTTGGGACTTGATGAATTGAAGAACTTGTATGAAGAAAATATTGATTTTGCAGAACCTTGGAAAGCATGTAAGGAACTTGTTGTGATAGATAGGAGTAAGTGGTTGGATTATTTCATTCTGGAGGATATGTTGTTTAGAGGAAAACAATTGTACATACCTAGAAGTTTAATGAGAGACAATTTGATCAAAGAGAAGCATAGTGGTGGATTAGCAGGACATTTTGGCATTGATAAAAAGGTGGATTAGCAAGACATGTTGTGATCAAAGAGAAGCATCCCTATTTCAAGAGCAATCTTGCATCAACAAAAAACATTTGCATTTCAGTTTGTTTCTTTTCATTTTCCAGTTCAGTTCAAGCAGTTCACTCAGTAGCAGTTTTTGTATTTTGGTCCGCATTCTGTCGTAGTTGCATTTCAGACCTTGCGGAGCTGGACTTAGCATCTAGACACATTTAGGCACATCGTATCCAATTTTTAGAGCATTTGGATCAAGTACCAGTAAGATATCGCTATCAGAAGATCGACTATTTTCTCATAACAGAGTATCCTAATAGTCTCAGATAATCAGCTGAACGAGAATACTTACAAAGCATTTATTGACCTATGGAGCTAAATTACACATCATTCAATGTTGTTTGGTTCGCATCCGACCTTCCCTGAGATCCGCATGTAATTCTATTCATTCGTGAAGGAGTTCTATTCAAATAGGTCTGACCTATCTGTGTACACACGTTACAGCTCTTCATTGGAGTTTGTGATCTTCCTTGGCTGACGCGGAGGAATCTAATGTTTTGGAGATGATATATTGATGTAATAGATGCCTAGGAAAGTAGTGAAATTCATAGAGATAGTGGATAGTTAGAATTCTTGCGAAGGAGCTTCAAAGCTATATCTTGTGCATATTTTGATATTCTGTAATCAGGCATGTGAGCCCTGATTGTAAGCCCACATGTTGTCGACCAATCTGTATTTGAATTCTATGATATACTGAATGACTGAATCTGCATTTGCTTTATATCTTGGAGTTGTTTCTATTGTGTTTACTCTAGCTGCACGGCCTGGATAGTTCACCTTGTGGACCCTCCTAACTATGATTGCACCACTTTTAGAGGTAGAGTTTTTCCCTCATGAGGGTTTTCCTAGGATACATCTTGTGTTATCTTGATGGTATGTTTATCTGTTCTTTTGCTTATGGATTTTGAACACTTGTTTGCATGTTTTTCTCTCATGGGGTTATGTGGAAATAGTTCGTTATGACTATAAATTTCCTTTCAAATTAATTATAGAAGAAGTGGTTAGTTGATGTCCTGATTGGGTGTGAATAGTGATGAGATGATGAGTGGACAATTTTAGGTGTTTACACCGAGCATAGGTAGTAATGCCTTGATAACATATTCCAAACCATAGCCATTATCAAGAACAATACAATTTCAAAGGTAGTAATAACATTAATATAACCAAAGGTAACATGAGACATGATAATAGAAAACAATATAGCTAGAATACAATACACTCTACTACATGATTGTTATTTATTTGCTAGATAAATTTAAAATAGAAACATTGTTGTATAGACTAAGTGACTAAGTGCTCATACCTATAGGTTCTCCTTGTTCTCCTTGCCAGCTGCTTGCAATTTACACCATTATGATTCCCTTCCAAGTTACATGACACTTCTAATTATTAGACCAAATGAACTATACAAAATGTTACACCATGCAAAATGAGTCTCTATGTTGTAGACTAGGTCGTGGCTAGAGAAAGGAATGAATGACTATTATCAACGCTGCCACTTCTTACACTTATTTCTCCCCACTACCATTGGCTATTTTAGCCTCCGCCGTCGTATATGCACCTTAATGGTCTATATTCCCATTTGACAATGATTACCACATGTAGGGGAATAAAATAGGAAAATAATAATATCATAGGCTTTCCATTATTAGTAATAACTTTGAAATAAGATCATACTCATAAAACAATATTATATTTATAATTGAATCGACTATAATGATATTATGCTTATAAACATCTGCACCATAAATATATCATAGCTAAATTACGCTATTGAAATAGTAACATTAATAATAATTGACTCTTAAAATATTAAATTGACTAATAAATAAACCATTATGACTCTCTTAGACAACACCTAACACATGCTCCTAGATGTTTATCAAGAATCACATACAATCGTATTACTGACTCGTGTAGGTGTGTGTGGTTCTCAATTAATTTGGTTCAACTACCAACTTGTCTCCATCTATCATCCTCTCTTAGATGATACTCTCCCTCACTGAGTGGGTGGGGAAAAGGTTATCCTACATCCACCTCGTATCCATCTAGATAGTAGTTAGTCTGTTAGGAAAATCAATCATAATACAATAGGAGTAAATATCAACTGCATAAAATCAATTTCCATATCATGAATATTCTATCAAGATAACAAAGTATCATTATGCAGAGGCTAAATTTGTTTTGGGTTTCCAATGATAGCATGGCTCCTCTAGTTAGAGCCTCAAGACCTCCTTTCCAACCCACATTCTCGGTTGTCAAGGAACTTTGGTTAAAAATTCCCCTCATCTTGCCTGGAATTTGTGGAAAGAACACAATAATAGAATCTTTAGGGAGAAGTATAGAACCCCCTTGGAGGTTTTCCAGGCTTTCTCCAAATTACTGGTTGAAAACATCAATTCCTATAAATTTAAAGCGACAGAGAATCCCCCAGGGAAGGAAGAACAGAGTTTAATGCAACAATGGACTGTCAACCTAAATATCTACCAAATTGATAATTCCAAAAGATAGATACGGCTAAAACCTACTAGACCCCACCTCAAAAAGGTTGGTTCAAACTTAATTTTGATGGGGCGGCCAAAGGGAATCCTGGGGAGGCCAGTGGAGGGGGCATAATTAGATCTGATTCAAGGATGTTTGTGCCTGCTTACATAGGGGAATTAGGCATTAAGAGTAACAATGAGGCCGAAGCATTAGCTATGCTATGGGGTATCAAACTTGCTCTTTCTACGAATATTCGACATCTAAATGTGGAAGGGGATTCACAGCTGATTGTTAATGTTGCTTTGGGGTCAGCCAATATTGGTTGGAATTTGGCAAACATTGTAGGTGATATTCGTCTGCTACTTAACGCTATGGAGGAGTACAAGGTTTATGATACCTACAGGGAAGGCAATGCCGTGGTAGATGCTATGGTGAACCTTGGGACTAACAGTAATGGTTGGCGGTGCTGGAGACTTCCTTCAAGTCTGCCTAGTAGAATTCAAATTCTCATTAAAAAAGATGGATGCCTTCAGACTAAATAAGTATTATGGGTTCCTCGTCATTTGCACACTTTGGATGTGTAGGTGTGATTACTTTATTATGAGGGGTAGTAAGTCTTTAAATGCGTTTGGAATCATTGGTTTTCAAACCCACAGTGGTGGGAATAGACTTATTGCTATTCAAATTTCTTTGAGCGGGAGTATTGAGGTGGATCGGAGGGGGCTTACTAGAAGGCCTATAAGAATGCTGAGGTGGCATGAGATTGTGTGGAGTGATGAATAGACAATAGGCTGGCTCAGGAGTAATTATTTTCCTACCATCCCCATCTCCAGTGATGTTCACTCTCGCACGTGGTGGCGGGCGCGGGTCTTTTCTAAGGAAGAGTACCAGGGTGGCAAGGGCAATGCATATCTCTAGAATTATGACATTGAATTTATTTCAGGGATCTCATGTCCTTTGAAATGACATAATTGCACGAAAGGATTTATTTACTCTTATGTGTATCTTGTTAGGCACTTTCACATAATTTGCCTTCACAAATTCCTTTCATTTTGGCTGCTTAGTTTACAGGATTCCAGTATGGGTGGTGACATTGTCAAGATCAAGCTGACCTGGCCTAAGGAGTTTAGGCAGGATCCTACGGTGTGGCGCATCATACAGGAAGGAGATGTGGCTTCCTTCCTCGAAGCCATGATTGGCCACGATTAAAATTTGTCCTGACAGTTTGTTGAGTCGTGGGACGATGATACCAAGCAAGTCTATGTGGGGGGTATTAGATTTGAAGTCTCCGAGGAAGTCATAGGGAAAGCCACATGGCTTCCCATCAAGGGAAAGAAGCATAGCCATCGCAGTAAGGTGTTGGACCTTGAAAATATGGGGCTTTTTTTCAGAGAAGGGGAAGCAACTATTAAACTTCATGGTGGGTTTGAAAGAGAGAAGCTATCAGCTCCGTGGGGGCAAGTCTACCTCATGATTATGAAGTATTTCACCTTGGAGGGCCACTTCAAGGTATTTTACCATTACTATTTTGCTTTACTTAACGATTTCAGGAATAGGTTGGAGCTTAGTTTCCCCTTCTTTTTTCTTTCATCCCTTGAGAATTCCATTAAGTCTGCTAAGGAAATCTGAGCTAAGAACCCTAACTACCTGCTCATCCCTATCCACCAAAGGCTCATCCTTAGGCTGTATCATTTCCATTTGGCACTGTGTCCACTGAAACAAATCAAAGTCAGTATGCTAGAGGATACCCCATCGACCCAGACCCTTACTGCTAAGGGTAAAGCCAAAAAAGCTTTTGGGTCCCCCAAAATCTCCCCAAAAAACCCCAAGGGGGGACCCAGAATTGAGGACAACCAAGGAAATACCCCTAATGGGACCTCTATTCCAAAGTCTAAGACCAAAACCCCCAAGAAAGCCAGCTTGAAAATTGACTCCCCTAACCTGGAGACCGAGAAGCGAACTATGGCATCCCCTAAAAGGGACTGGATGGCTGATGAGGACGAGGGCAATCTGCAACCCAAGAAGGCTAAGATTGGGGGAGTGGAGTTAATAAGGGATGAGGGGCCCTTGAAAATCATAGACTTCGACTCGAGGCCTAAATAGACGAAGAGTGGGGATTTGGGTGATGCTGGTAAGAATGTTGCCCAATGTGTGCGTAGGTCCAGCCGTATTGCTGGTATCTTGTCCACCAATCCACAGGGTATGGACATTTCTAAGGATTATGAGTTTGTGAAGGACACCAATGGGGAGGGAGAAGATGAAACACCCATTGAATCTATTCATGAGGATGAAGAAGCCAACCACTTTGCTAAATTGAACAAGCCTAGCTCGGAAGAGATGGAGGAGGATGCCGAGGAAGATCAAGGGCAGAAAAAGAAGGGTGGTTGTTCGTTGTGTAGCAAGACTGCGGAAGAGCTGATGGAGCTTAAAACTAGGCTGGACAAGATGCAGAAGAAATGGCGAGTGATGACTGAATTTGTTGTCAAGGCTCTCCATCGTGCGGCTTCGGTGTTTGTTGTTGTTAAAGAGTTCGATGATAAGGTCAAAGGTGTTGAGGTGGATAGCATGGGAGACTACAAGGATATGGTTAACTTCCTGTCTAAGTATGGGATGTCTAATAATCCCTAGTGGGTTTGCTGGTTCTTTTTGTGTTTTTGATTGGTCTCATTTTTTGGTTGTTGTTTATGTGCTGTTACTGTACTGTTTCTGGCTCATTTGAGGCCTCTTTTTTCCCTGGGGGTGGCTTTGTAAAGGGTTCTGGACCCTTTTTTCCAGCTGAACTAATCAAAAACAAAGTATCATTTGTTTCATTGTAGTGCAACACAAAATAGAATAATAAATATTAAATCTGCAAATTAAGATGTTCCAAATAAATAACCAAAAATGGGGTGTGACATAAGGAAAAGTGTAAATTTGTATAGGAAATTTGTTTCAAAGGGTAAGCAAGGCTGCTAAGACATAGCATATGAATCCTAATTCATGTCATTAACTCATACTATGTTATCCTAGCACAATATTGGACCCAAAGATCAATAATTTGTAGAGTGAACAAATATTTGGGCTCTTCTTTGTACCTTTAAGACATTGTGGATGCAAATACACAAATAATTTATAGTCACTAAAGATTTGTCATTATGAATTAGAAATGTTGAGCCAGTAACAAATAACAGAGATTAGTGCCTAATCTTGTAGCAACAAAGTCACGTGCAATTTAACCATAGTAATTACAAAGTACTTCACAATTTTAGAAAGATTCAATTGACTTGGCTCTATTTTGTAAAGCTTAGACCCTCAAATGCCTTCCTACTCTTAATGATACAATTTAATATTCCTTATCCATTTTTTACCAAGCATCCCATACATTAAGCTAAAAAGGTTTGCAAATATTGCTTGAATGCATTTTAACTAAGCTTTAATATAAATGCAACAAATGTGCACGTAGAAGCTTGCCAAATTCCCTGAAATGCCCAATAGAAAATGGAGGCAAATTGCATCACAAAAGTAGGAATATGTCTTATATTGATTTTCTAAGAAAAATTACAATGCAATCATAGTAGCTTCACTCACAATATGGCTCTATTACATCTCGCTTAGTGTTTGAGATGGATTCTTACACAATTTGATCATAGTACATTTGCTAAAAACTTTCTCTTACTTTACAAATAAAATAACCCCTATTTATAACTAGGAGACAATGTTCACATCAAAGGATGATTGAAACTTATCACTTAGTGTTACAATCTCAAACATATGGTTATTAGATAAAGTACAACTTAGGACTAAAGTTTGGTGGGGGTGAAATTTAATTTGTTGCTAGGGCTCAATTTGGGAGCATGTGGCTGATAGAGGAAGGAAATTACCACCAAATCAGTCCTAGTGGCCACTCCTTAAATACGAATTAAGAATCTTTGCCTCAAAAAGGCCATGGCCTCTTTCAACACAATGCACTCTTGCATTAAAAAGGCCATTGTAACTCATTAAAAATAGCAATCCTTTGTAGATTTTTGAATGGGAGAATGCCAAGACTTTGTCTCCTCCTAAACTTCTCATCACATTCTTCTAAGAGTCATCCTCCATTGAGATTTTTAAAAAGTAACAACCGTTCCTTTGAATATCTTCTCCTTTGATGACTTGAGAACCAAATATAATTACTTCATGCTCTTCTTCAATCTCTCTCAAAATGGACCTAAGAAAAACTTAGCTTAATGAGTCTCTATCTTAAGATGTTCAGCAGTGAAAACAAGACGCTTGCTTCTTCCTTTATAGCTACAATAAACCCTTACTTATTTCTTCATTTGAAAACCATACATTGTTCCCCATGTGATGTCATTAGTAGTTGCCAAGTGTAATTAAATAAATTGTATTTCATGTTGCCTTTGAACTGATGTTACACTATCTTTTTTTATAGAGCACTTGTAGCAATGCATAACAAAATATATGGCTCTCTCTTATTTGATGAGATAGTACACTATTGAATAAAACAATTTAAAGAATAAAGAATGCAAAAAATTTGGCAATAGTTCTTTGAATATGACCTATACCACTCTTCCCATTCTTCATCACTAGGCAAGTCAACATTAATGATAGTCGTTACTATGTTCATGCTAGCTTCAAGTCTAGCATCTAGCTTGATTATAGTCTCCTTAATAAAGTTATACACCTTTGTCTCTAATTCTAGGAACTTATCAACTTGATGGTTGAATACTCTAGTGGATCAACTCTATTACTTGACAAGAGTGGCTTTGCAAATAAAAGGACATGATTCTTGAAATCCTCTTTCTAGAACCCCATGGTCTTCTTTATTCCATTATGGCATACAATTCTTAGGATGCCAAATTAAAAATACATTGAAACTCCTAAATGCTTTCCTTCAATTCAATTTGTCCATGAATGCAGTCATTTCATGTAGTAGTTTGTCTTATATGTAGCAGATATCTCTTAAGTTCTCTCTATGGAATATTTAGCATTTAAATATTTTTCTTCATTGGGAACACATGTGGAAACCATTTGACATTGATCTCAATTAATTCTAGCTTAAAACAATCCCTTTGGTTAGATTTTGCAATGATATCCTTGTGGCATTTCCACAAATTATCTAGTAGTCTAATTAAATTTTGCACGTTGGCCTTAAAGACACTTATGACCAATTCCCTTGTGTTCTCTTCATATTCTCCAACCTTCTTCAGGGCTTCCCTTTATTTCTCTTTTGCTTTCTTCAAATGATCTTTTAATTGTTTACCTCCTTTTGTGAAACATTATCATCTTATGATGTGCTTAGAAGAGGCATTATTGCTTTCCTCTCGATTCCTTGAATTTGACCTTGAAATTTAGCTACCAAGGTGATGCAGAGCAGGGTGGAGGTTAACAACATAATCTCAAATGAACAAACTTTGCAACTTTGGAACCCTAACTTGGTGGGTTTTCTCACAAACTCTTCAACTTCCCTAGTAGTACTCCAAACAAGGTTTTTCCACCATAACTTTTAGAGAAGGCCTCAAACCTAGAAACCAAACACCATTATAGATACCCTTTATGCCCTTTAGAAACATATCAAATTTGAGCATAGAGTTGTTTTGGAACAAAACCCTCTAAAATTGACTGTTACAGTTCAGCATTAGGCCAATTAAAACAACAAATGGGGTATTTTTGACATAATTTGAAGAAAAAAACTCCAGCCCATGAACTAAAAACTATTTTGGATACCCATTATCCTCTTACACAACATATTTCAAATGAAGGTATGGTTGTTTTGGAAAAAACAAGGCCAAAATTTGACTGTCTCGCTTGACAAGAGGCCTAATTAGGCTTGCTTGAATGACTCACAACTAGGTTTTCAAAACTCCAACCTCAAACCTCCTTGAAAATAGCTCAGACATGTCACAAAGAGCCTGAATAAACATTTCCAATCCCTTCAGACCATTTCCCAAGAGCTTTTCTACAAACCCTAACACCTATGCATCTCCTATGCCAAAAACAAGAGGTTTTATGCCCAGTTTTAGAAAAATGGCTGCCAAATACTCAAATATTAATGAAAAATGATGAGACCAAATGAAAATGAAAGAAGATTCAATGCTTCATCAATCTAAATTCTTAAATGATCACTTACAGGCCATACCAAGCCGTACTATTCTCTATAACAGCAAGAAAACACTTGAAAATGCAAGAAAAAATATTATATTTCTATTGTTCAACACTAAATTTCATACCATCTATCTTCTCTCCACTCAACAAGGCTTATTTAAGCATATATAAACCAAAACTAACCATTCCTAATTGACTTTTGAAATACCAACCATTTAAATGCCTTCCTAACCACTGACGACTCTTCATATTCCCATTTTGCACTTGTTTTTGCATTGTGACTTCATAAACCACCTAACAACCTAATATTGACTCAAAAACATATAAAGTGGTATTAATTGACTTTGTTACATCAAAGACACAATATTAAAACATAATTTAACAAAATTCCCTCAAGGAGACATGAAATCCCAAGGTGCTCCTGCCATACTCCCCAGGCAAAATTGACTCAAGTCCCCTTGAGTGAGGATCTGCAACAATGTATTCCTGCATGTCAAAGTAACCCTTAGTCATCCAATTAGCTTTTTTATAAGGCAGGCCCTTCCATTTAGTCAAGTATTGGAAGTAGGCTTTGTCCCTTGAGTCTTTGAGTGCCTTCATGTCCAAGACACACTCCAACCTTGGTGGAAACTCTTGTACCCTCCCAACATCTGCAAATACTTGAGAATCTGCACCATGACCTGCAACCACAAATACATGTAAAGAGTATACATCAAAAGGTAAATTTGCAACCTTGAAATCAATGGCTTCTTTGTTCATATATGTCCCTTGATTGTACTCAACATGTAACTGATCCCATTGTGTCTAATGGATTACATACACTTCCACAGCACCTTGCTCTCCTCCAATAGCCTGCTTCATCTTGAACTTAGGTCTATCCCTCCTCAAGATTGCAATCTTAGCAAGAGATTGTGCATTCCCTCTTTGCTTCTACTTGCCATGTCATCCAACCAACATTCTTGATTAGCATTACTGCCTTCTACCAAAAGAGATAAATCATACTCAACCTCCAATGTCTCATTGTGTAACACTTGTAAAACAAAACATGGAACCCCATGCTTGAAATTTGGCCCTTCAACTTCATCTTGTGTGGGAGGGTCTTCACTAGTCTGCCCAAGCAACACAAAAATACAGTGGGTTACACCCTCATACTCCAACTGCAACTGTGTAGTGTCTTCAACCACGTTGAAAGTTTTGTCTTCCCATTCTAGAAACCTTGCATGAGAACTAACACCTTTCCTTGAAATGTCATCTATTACCAAATCAACATACCCTTGCAACAAGTGTTGAACTTCTAATGGCAATTGATCAATCCTAATTGCTGTTATGACAATCATATTTTTACTCACCACTTTATTATCTGCTTCTTCCTCTTTTATTTGATTCTTCTCTTCCTTCAAAGATTCCTTAATGTCTGGTTCTATTGTCCCCTCATGCCTTCTCCTCTGAATGATCTTGATAGGCCATGTAAACTTCTTCTTTATTGGTAAATACCAACCTTGTTCTTAGTTTGCTCTCTTATGCAGTTGCATCTCAAATTCTAATCTTTCCCTCTCTTTTCTTATGTGTTCCAAGGCTTGTTTCAATTATGTTATCTCTTGCTCAGCATCCATTTGCCTTACCTTCTCATCCTTCTTCTTTGTCTCACCTTTCTCTTTTCTCATCTCGCTTGGTACCTCCTTACTCTGCAAGTCTCCACGCACTATTCTCCTCAACACTTCCATTCTTTTTCCTCAAGCAAGTCTCTTTCACCCTGCTTCTTCTTATCTTTGTGATACCTCACCTAGGTCTTTTTCCTTTTCCTCACTACCTAGTCTTTTGGCATCCAGGTTCTTGCTTCAACCTGCAAAAAGACAACACATAAACTCCAAAAACTCACTTGCCTAGATCTTTTGGGCTCTGATACCAATTTTATGTAGAGTAGGGTGGAGGTTAACAACACAATCTCAAATGAACAAACTTTGCAACTTTGGAACCCTAACTTGGTGGGTTTTCTCACAAACTCTTCAACTTCCTTAGTAGTACTCCAAACAAGGTTTTTCCACCATAACTTTCAAAGAAGACCTCAAACTCAGAAACCAAACACCATTCTAGATACCCTTTATGCCCTTTAGAAACATATCAAATTTTTGCGTAGAGTTGTTTTGGAACAAAACCCTCTAAAATTGATTGTTACAGTTCAGCATTAGGCCAATTAAGATAACAAATGGGGTATTTTTGACATAATTTGAAGAAAACGACTCCAACCCATGAACTAATTTTTTTTTGGATACCCATTATCCTCTTACACAACATACTTCAAATGAAGGTATGGTTGTTTTGGAACAACAAAGCCAAAATTTGATTGTCCCGCTTGACAAGAGGCCTAATTAGGCTTGCTTGAATGGCTCACAACTAGGTTTTCAAAACTCCAACCTCAAACCTCCTTGAAAATAGCTTAGACATGTCACAAAGAGCCTACATAAACATTTCTAATCCCTTCAAATCATTTCCTAAGAGTTTTTCTACAAACCCTAACACCTATGCATCTCCTATGCCAAAACAAGAGGTTTTCTACCCAGTTTTAGAAAAATGGCTACCAAATACTCAAAATATTAATGAAAAATGATGAGACCAAATGAAAATGAAAGAAGATTCAATGCCTCATCAATACAAATGCTTAAATGATCACTTACAGGCCGTACCAAGCTGTATTATTCTCTGTAACAACAAGAAAACACTTGAAAATGGAGGAAAAAATAGTATATTTCTATTGTTCAACACCAAATTTCATACCATCTATCTTCTCTCCACCTTAAAAAGGATTATTTAAGCATATATAAACCAAAACTAACCATTCCTAACTAACTTTTGAAATACCAACCATTTAAATGCCTTCCTAACCACAGATGACTCTTCATATTCCCATTTTGCACTTGTTTTTGCATTATGACTTCATAAACCACCTAACAACCTAATATTGACTCAAACACATATAAAGTGGTCTTAATTGACCTTATTACATCAAAGACACAATATTAAAGCATAATTTAACAAAACTGCCTCATGAAGGCATGAAATCCCAAGGTGCTCCTGCACCACAAGGGTTTTTCTTCTTTCAAAGAAACTTTAAACTTCAAATTTTATACAACCATCTAGTTGTAGCCTCACTGAATTGGGTGGTATTAATAGCTAAAGTAGGTACATTCGATGTAGTAACGTTGCCCACTCTTTTCACAATGAACATTCCTTATAACTCCTATGGCATGCAATCGACGTGAGGCTTATCCTTAGTAGGGTCCTATTGGCATCAACTTTGCACCACTATATTTTAAACATTTAGTTTATAGTTTCAGACAATGGTCATAATTGTTTACCCAAAAATGCAAATCTAGCCATATTGATTTAATTAATCAGTAGACCAAATGGGCAACATCAATTACATCACAATTTTACTATTTTTTTCTTTTGAACATGTCTCACCTTACAACCAAGAGAGCAGAAAAGATAGGGCTCCTACAAGCTCATTTCACATGTGCTATAGATATTACCAAATCCCTTGAATGGCCTAGACTGTGGCCTCTCATTTAAGAACACACTAGCTTTGCACTGTTAGTAGTGTAGGCCTACAAACAACAAAGGAAAACCATAAGATCAAAGACCTAGTTTTCTCCCCTTCAAAAACAACAATAGCAACCATGAATTCAAACACCCAAAAAAGAAAAATCAGAAAAAGAATTTTGCATTCATGTCTATAGTAAAAGGCCAGATCCTTAGTAATTGAAGAATGGGTATAGGCCTATCTTCATAATTTATACCTGAACATATGAGCAATCCATCAGTTTCTCCATGTCATCCAGCCTGATAACATCATGGTACACATATCTCCTTATCTGCACAAACAATTCCCCACCTCAATAATGTTTTTCTTAACAAAAGAGAGCCATAGAAAATCATTTCTTAATTGAATTATTTGTCTTCATAAAATCATGAATCAAGAGGCGAACAATGGTGAGAGATTTTATTTAAAAATTGAAACGCCCATATAAACAACTAAATACTCTGTGAATACAAAATTTAGTAAGGAAAATATGTTTTAATAGTCCAGCAAGAAAAACTCTTGAATCTGTGTAAACAAAACCCAAAGTAGTTCTGAATATAGATCAGAGTTAAGACAATTGCCTGCAGAAGGCAGTGACTGCGGTGCACATAGAGGCAATGTGGACATATACTTCTGAGACAATCCAAGCAAAATATATTCTTCTCATTCTTCTTAGCACTTTCATGATTTGGGCATCCTACAAAGAATTTTTCTGTCAGCAGGGAATCCAGCCAAGCTGGCTTCTCAGACTCTGTCCCACAAATCACATAGCCCACCTGCATAGATTAAAATAAAGGTTCAGTAAAACCCTTGTATAGCTAGAATTACCATGAACGATATTTCATATTCAGTCAGAAAAATAGATGTGGCTGCAAAGCATCAGTATAGAAATGAAAATGTGCAATAATGAAAAACTATCAAAACTGCTATCGTAACTACCCACATCCCACTTTTCTCTCCTCTGAGGAAATCTGATCGTGCCAATATTCTCTCCTGCAATATGTGAGGTGATGATGCTTCAATAGTTCAAATAAATATTAAACTAAATTAGTTTTGAATATGACAATTGACTAAACGTCAATTTAAATAGGGAGAATAAAACTTTCAATCGTGTTGTGGCTGTATAACGCCTCTAGGTTTCGCCTCTCAGCGTAATTAAAAAAAAATCTCAAATTAAGAAATCAAAATATTTTCTTTCTTAACCCATAAACATTTTTAAAAATTGATTTCATTTAACAATATTTGATTTTCTAACATTTTTCTTGAGTTTTATTTTACTTTATTGCTACACTTTGAAAATGAGAAGAAAGATGATTATCCAAAGTTGTTTTGATATCTTATTTTGAATTTATATTATATCTATTACTAAATATTAATAATTTGACATGTAAATCACTATGAATTTTAAGGTAAAAGGTAATAGTTTTTTTTTACACACTCACGCCCTTACACTCCACCCCTTATTGCCATTGTAGAATGCCTCCGGGCATTAATTACACATGAAGGTGAATTTTGTACATGAAAGAAGAATAATATTTTAGTAAATAACAAGTGTTAGGTAGTCACCTCCTTTGTAACGTCATAGTTATTGTTATAATTATAATAATATAGTTGAATATAATAATAGTTAATATGATTGACATAGTATAATATTATTTTCTAAAATAAAATATTACTTAAATAGTTCTAAAGAAACCATAACTTTTAAATAAATAAAATAATTCAACAATATAAATATTTTTTACATAGGTGTATTTAAGATATTTATACTAGTATAAATATTTTTTCTTTAAAAAATAAAATGAAAATACGATTCTAAAAATAAACTTCAATTAAACTTATACAATATATATATATATATTTTAAATTAGTAAAAACATAAAATTTGATATGCACAAAATTTAATAATAATTTTGTAGGGCCCTTAGTTTATTGGTGAAGTTGAAGGTTTTGAAGGAGCCCGCCAGGGATCAAGTCTTGCTGATTGCAAGGACCTCAATACCAAAATTAATAAAAGAATAAAATTTAAAAAATCAATTTAATCACTAGTTATAAGGGAAAGTAAAATTGTGTGGCAAACATTAATAAGTTTTAAATAATACTCTCTTGTGATTGGCTTATTTTACATAGATTAATCACTAGATAAGAAAAACTCATTACAATAGTACTAAAGGCAAGTACTAATAAGATGTGCAAAGCAATATTTGACTGTGGTGCCAAAAATATAAATGATGACTAGAAATAAGACATGAGTATGAGAAAATGGAGGTTTGCACAACTTTAGAGAGGAGTATTATGCAACATAAATAAGGGAGAGGGCCCCATAGTGGGTCACCCTAACTTGACGGGTCCACCCGAAGTGCCACATCATTTTAAATAAAAAAAGCTTTTGTCACATCATCGCTAATGTGGACAGTCTAAATATTTCATTTGGAGGGGTTTTTGGAGCAAAATTCTAAGACTTTTTAAAGGTTGACTAACGACCGGTCATGAGGACCCCTGATCCTAGTACAAAACATCGTGGATAGTGCTCAACATGCCATGTGGCATGCGAGCATAATGCCACCTTTATTTCCCACACTCTTTTATTAAACACTACAACTATGGCTCTTTCTATTTCCATCTGCCGCATTAACTTCCTTGGTCTTTGTGCCGCATCATTTCAGAGTAATGGAGCCTTCAATGCTTTGGTACTTTCTATTGATGAATCACTGACACCCCATTACCGACGCTCATTATCGCGTATAGTCATTGCAAAAGGAAACAAAACATGGTCACTTTGGCTTTGGAGATGCTCGTATTCATGTATGGTCATTGCAAACTACACCAAAAGATGGTCATTTAGGCTTTGGAGATGGCTCCTATGAGGTTCAACATTGTTCTAAAATGCAGGATCCTTGCTCCTTCGACGATGCTCATTGACAACTACCCACATGACCCATGTAAGGATTTCAAATCCTATTAAGGCTATGAACTAGTGAGCTCGAAAAATTTGAGGTTTTTTGTTTTGTTTCATGTCTTCAAATGGGTTTCTTGTTCATGTCTTTAAATGGTCCTTTTGGTTTTTTGTATGCATGTAATCATGACAGTTTTATATTTAAATGGGGTTCTTGTTCATGCATACATATAGATATTTTTTAACTATTTGCAATGGGATTTCTTCCATCTATTGTTGTCTCTGGTCGTAAACAGAAGCTTCTTTTGGTTTTCTCTATGGTTGTAATCATGGGGGTTCTATATTTAAATGTGGTTCTTGTTCATGCATGCGTACAAAAATATTTTTAACTGTTTACAATGGGATTTCTTCCATCTATTGTTGTCTTTGGTCGTAAACGAAAGCTTCTTTTGGTTTTCTTTGTGGTTGTAATCATGGGGGTCCAGTATTTAAATGGGGTTCTTGTTTATGCATGTGTATTAAAATATTTTTTGTTGTTTGCAAATTGCAATGGGATTTCTTCCATCTATTGTTGTTTCTAGTCATAAAAGGAATGTTCTTTTGGATTTCTCTGTGGTTGTAATCATGGGGGTTTTGTATTTAAATGGGGTTCTTATTTATGCATGTGTATTAAAAAAATTGTTGTTTACAATGGGATTTATTCCATCTATTGTTGTCTCTGGTTGTAAATAGAAGGTTGTTTTGGATTTCTCTATGGTTGTAATCATGGGGGTTCTATATTTAAATGGGGTTCATGTTAATGCATGCGTATTAAAAAATATGTTGTTTGCAATGGGATTTCTTCCATCTATTGATGTCTTTGGTCGTAAACAGAAGGTTCTTTTGGTTTTCTGTGTGGTTGTAATCATGAGGGTTCTGTATTTAAATGGGGTTCTTATTTATCCATGGGTATTAAAATATTTTTTATTCTTTGCAATGGGATTTATTCCATCTATTGTTGTTTGTGGTTGTAAATGGAAGGTTCTTTCATTGCCTATGTTTGTAACTACTATTATCTTTGTAGGGGCAAATCTCTATTTCTGTTGTTTTGTGGGGCACCGCCCATATTCCCCCTATGTTGTTCCATACATTGTTTCTTCTAGTTTATCTTTACATACATGTTCCATGACGTAGTTCTATTTTCTATTACCTCGGGGGAAACTCTATGCTTATGATACAAGAGGGAATTTCCTCAATTCTCTCTTGTCCCTCTTTTTTGTTCCAATTATTTATGTACTAACCCATGTTGTTTCTCATTCCTACTTCTTGCATATATGTTGTGTTCTATGAGAATGGAGGATGATGATCCTAAATTAGTGATCATAATATTAATATCCCGTCAAGACTAATTCCACTCTCATAGAATCCTTTGTGCCCTCTCATGCATGTGATGTTTACATTTATTTCTACTTACTTTACTTGTAATCTTTTCACCACTCTCCTCTATCTATATCCCATTTTCATCTTTTTCATTTCCGCTACTTATCTTCGTATGCCTCCTAGTGGTTTGTATGTGCCCATCTTTATCTTACACTCTTAATTATTATTGTCATTGATATGTCTTTTGTCATCTCATATAGGCACATATCTCTCTTATAATTCACATATATGTGTAGTACTCTTATCTTGACACATGTATACATTTGCACCTACATTATTCCTCTCACCCTCTACTTTATTACTTCATATGCTATGCTCTCGTTACTGATTACATATACATATTTTTACACTACTAATAGCATCTTCTCTTCTCTTCTTTTACTACACTTACCCTTCTATTAGGGACACCTCATATTGATCCTCGGGACTTAGTGCATCACCTCAGTTGTATGCTCCCCTCTTCCTTAGGCATTTTGTCTTTTCTTATTCTTACCACTCTATCCCCCATTTATTTTCTTAAATGCTTATCATCAACATTGAGGATTGGCCCACCACTTATTGGGTAACATTTTTTTAATTTCTAGGGCATCCCCTTACATGTCCCTTGTTCTATCTATTTTTTTACTACTAGCCCTTGGCAAAAATTTCATCCCCATTCTCTTGATTTACCATAAATTGATCTATGCCTCTTCTTATTGTGGATCAATTTAAGGAGGCATACTATACATATTATCTACACAATATTATCACAGCAATATCACTTGACCTAACCTAGCCTCTTTTATCAGTGGGGGTGGAAGTCACATATAGTCAAGTGTGCTACTATCATCATCACATTTTTATTTTGGATCTAGCCTAATTTGCTAGACGGCAACCTCGTGTAGCTAGGCGTTGACCCCGTAGTCATCATCATTTACCATTTTTACATTCTAGCCTACCTTGGCCCATTTATTCAATGGCATTGAAACCATGAATTTTTGCTTTTATCTATCTCCTATATTTTGGTGGTTACATCATAACCAAAACATTTGTTAAGGTGTCCTTTTACTATGTGGGTCATTTGTATCATCCTCTCTCATTATTTGATCCTTCATGGTTTCTCTTCTCTTTCCCTCTCTAGTGATATTGCAATATACATACGGATTATTGGGAGTTGTGTGTGTATACCTTCCATTTAGCATTTCATTTTTGTTTTGTAGCATTACTTTCTTTGTTGTATAGTGACCACATTTTGTTTTGAATGGGTAAATTGTAGGTTGGGAGCTTGCATGTGGAAGTGAAGGAAAACAAGGAGGAGATTGAAAGCATACACTCTTCCATGTATATCCTTTTTACATATCCTTTACAAAATTTCAAAATACTATGCAATGTACTTTTTTTTATTTACTATACTTACTTTAGCATTCTTCTTCACTTAGTGTCATCATCCTACTAAAGTGGGGCCAAAATTTAAGGTCAAAACTTGCCTACTTTGCAATCCCCACCTTACATTTTTGCACTCATTTTGGTATCCATGACCTAGTTGTGTTTGAGGACCTTTTCAAATGTTTCTAGACTTTTCCCTAATCACAAAAGGATAATGCAAATAGATTTAAACTCATAAACCCATTTTCTATGAACCCTAAAAGTTTAGACTCTCGAGCCTTCAAGGATACTGGTATTGACCCAATGTTAGTGTCTAGACACCTGCATTGACCCAACCCCAATATCCATGTTCAAATTTTAAAAAATTACTTTCCTTGCCCATTTGTACCCTAATTCTTACTACATTTTTAATGGCCATTTGTCTAATACCTAGTTTTAAACCTGAATTTGACCCCTCTTTTTCCAAACTGTCACAACCAAGAATTAGAAAATGTAGTAAGTAATTCTCTCTTTCCACTTAGAAGTGATTTGAAAGGACTCCATTATAGAGTGTGGAAACACGGTAGACATATAAAGATCTGAATCCCTCTTGTACCATGAAAGCCATGGAATCTTAGAAATCTCCTTCCCCATTCCATTCTTCCATTCAATCCCTCACTCTCCTCCATAGGAAGCCATTTCCCTTTACCTTGCCCAATGTTGTTATGTGGTGACTGATCATGTTGGATGGTTGTAGGTACATGCAACAAGTTAGATTTTGGTGACTTTGATAGTCACATTTTGACCCTAAATCAATTAACGGGGGAGTGCAGGTGGGTTGGTTATTAGTTTTGTAAACCGACATTGTAAACCGCCAATCGTGAAGCTTCTCAAAATCTTGTTAAATAAGTGGCTGTGGAATATGAAAGGTCAAGAGAAATAATGTAGCGTGAGTGCATTGATATAGCACATAGCAATGGATTATGTTGCAAGGTTGTAATTCATTTTGCATTGGATAATAATAAAATAGTGGATGGTTGTTTCTCTGTGGATGTAGCCCACATTAAGTGAACAACGTAAATCTTTATGTATTGTTGTGTAAATTCTTATTATTTGTGTTTTATTTTGCATTATAATTGGTTATGTCTTATTGCTCCAGTCTGCTGAATCCTAAATATAAAAACTCTAACCATTACCCTTTGCAGATAGACTTGAGACAAATACCATCTTTTCCTCTCCTTTGCATCCCTCTTTGTGATCTATATCACCCCTTTGTATCTCCATCACTATGTACACCACTTTTTCTCAGTTTAGCCCATAGGGTTTGTCTTTGTGAACACCATATTTTAGCACATAAAACTCACACATCGTCACTAGGATTGTACAAACCCTTTATTTCCATTTATGCTTTGTTGAGGTTGAAATACACCACAAGGGCACTGACTAAGGAAATATCCTTCAAAGCACACCCTTTTCCTACTTATCCCAATCTTAAGCTTAGGTTTTCTCTCATTCAAGATCAAACATGCCTGCTTTTCAAGTGAAAGGAAGACTAGTGGTCCTTAGAAAGCAAATCTTATGAATTTTAGAGCCTTTGGAGCCATAGACACTATCACCCTACACTGTAGTGCTGCATGTATGTTGTAGTAGTGCCCATACACTACAACAACACCCCTATAATACAACAATGCCCACATTATACTATTATAATGTCTAGATTCAACAAGTTGTTTGTTCTAGATAGAAATTTCACCAAACCATCTTTTAATCCTCTTGAACCTATTTTTTGAATTATATCTTACAAATTACAAGTGCACCCACTCCATTTCTTCATTTCTTTGCTATAACTTTTCATTCTTACACTAAGCATTTCCCAACTTCTATACTTTTTGTTATAAATCAAATTTCTGTAGTTTTAGTTTTGTACTTTTGTATTTCATTTTTAAATCTGATTTATCCATAGTAAGTATAATAAAAATAAATTAATCTATATCTCTAGTAAACACTTAGGGGGTATCTCATTTTTGTTCTTTCAAAAAGAACTTATTTGTGTAATAGTTGGTATATAATCTTCTAAGACCAAGCAAGATTTGGCTATGTAGATAGCCACCTAAGATCTAGGATCTTCAATGAAAGAACAAGAAAGACCCAACATGAAAGAGTAATTCTATTCTAGATCAAAGGATTTAAAAATGCAATATGCATACACTATGTAAAATTATAATGAGAAGCCCTTGGTTATATAGGCTAAGGTGAAACATAAGACAATCTAAGATTATGACATATGTGTTAATCTTATGACTTGAGACATAAAGTGAAAATTACCTAAGGATACCCTAAGTAAACTAGTGTGAATAGGACCTAAGAGGTAAACTAGTTAGGTAATATACTGCGTTCATACCAATACCCCCCTAAGTGCAACTTAGAGAGAATTTTAAAACATACAAAGATGCAATGATGAGCCTTGGATACAAGGCTTGATGAGGTACCCATGTACAAATGAATGATGCCCCTCAAAATATGAGAAGGATAAAACCTGTGGAACAAAACTCCGTGGGGAGAGGATGAAGAGAGAAGGTCTAGGTGACCCTTCCCCCCCCAAAAAAAAAAAAGTGAGAAGGATAAAACCCCATGCAAGGAAGAACTCCCTTCCAACATAGAGAGAAGAAGAGAGACCATGCGACCCCCCCCTCAAAGTAGAATATCCTGCAGTGATGGTGGATGTGCAACAATGAATGCTGAAGATGATCTAAAACCATCAAACAACATTGCTCCCCTTAGGATGAAACAAAGCCAAAGATGTATGTAGGATGTCTTCCCATTCCTAAAATGAATATGAGCCAAGAAAATTCAAGTTGTAGGATGTCTCTAAAATTTGCTCAATCATTGCCATGTTAGTGCTAAGAGGTGTCATAATCAAATTAGGAGTTCCGATCCTAAACCTAGTGGAAATAGATGTAGAACACGATCCAAAAATTATGAGGAATGATTTGAATGATGCTGAAGGATCTCTAAACCAATTCTAAACTATGACAAATGAATAGATGGAGAAAGAATAAGTGAGTTTGAAGGTACCCTCATGACATCCAAATAAGATGATGCAACTTCATAGGAGCTAACATCAAAGAGGAGATGAATATCCTCAATAGTGTCCTCCAAATCTTCAAGAAGGGACTCACAAAACAAACCTACAATGTCTATCAGGCACTCATCCCAAGTAGTTATCTTTGGAAGATGATGTATATGATCCTTCTACACTGAATGACTAAAAGCCCTATCCGGAGCAACACTAGACTCTAAATAAGCAACAAGAGATGGATATGAGATCCTAATGCATGCCATCTGACTACACTACTCATCCTTAAATGATGTGTCCACACAAGATACCTAAGTGTGAACATAAGATGTATCTACCAATGCTGGAATGATAGAATCCTCAACCTTAAGATGTTGACTCATAGATAAACAAGATGAAGCCTCTAAATTTATATTTGGAGTCATAGAAGCCAAAGAATCAACTAGAGTCTCTGGAGGAGGAGTATCAAGAGAAGTCACTATGTCATCATGACATTCATGACTTTCCTAATGATCAAGCACCATAGTTGTTCTATGATCATATGGTGGATTATCAAAATCATCTAGAGGAACAAAATAATCCAAGACATGATCTTCTAAGAATGGAGGATCAACTGGATCTCTATACATCCCCTAAATTTTGATCTGAAGTGCATGAGGGCACTTAATGTCAATTGTAAGAGCGAGTATATAATAATCAACATTACAACCAATAAATCTAAGGACATGATCAATCTTGTCTTGCCATACAAGTTATTTGATGTAGAGTACTTGGTTTGGGCACAAGTCCATAGAGATAGGGCAATGAGTTGAGCCATTTAAAATGCTTTAGAATTCCATATCGCTAGGACTTATAGTTCTCCCCTTCTAAGTCAATGACATAAGGATGAGCTAAAATACCCATGAATAATAATGATATTCTCCTCGAGTTCAGTCACACAATAGACCAATCAAGAGATTTAATCTAACAAAAGCACAAGATTACACCCAAAATTCACTCAATTATGAGACCCCCTAGTAAATTATGATCTTGGCACTTTGTATTTAGTGCGATTATAACTACCACTTACCAAAACTGTGAAGTGGTCGTGATCATAGTACATTACAACTGTCAAAATAGGCCACAAATATGAAAGTAAAATTTTGATATAGAATGAGATAAACTAGACTACATCAATGAGAAGTACATGAAAAATTATGCACTTTCAAAAAATGCACCAAAAAATGTTACTGTATGAGCTCAAAGTGAGCCCCAAAAGTTTCCAAAATGAGAACTACTCAACAACAGTTGTGAGAATATATAATTTCTAAAAAAATAGATGCCAAAATCAAAATTTATTTGCACCATTGTGAAGCTCTCAAAATTCTACTCCAAATCAAAAATTGCTTGCAAAAAGGAGGCAATATAACTGAAAACAAGGCCTCTAAAGTTCAACTACCAAAACCAAAATGCAAATGGAGAGGGGGGCTAGTTGGGGGAAGATGGCAATAATGTCATCTTGACACAATGATGACATTAGTAGTCTCTTGAATAGAATATTCCTTAGATGAATAGAATATTCCTTCTAATATTGAAACTACTCATAGATTGGTGAAAAATTACCTTTGCATTAAAACTCATTGGTTTGGAGGGAAGACTGTTAGTTTATGTGTAACGAACGTCTATCCATTCCTTTCAATATACTAAAAATTTATCAAGAAAAACACCACATTTTTTTAAATAAAACATAATTAACTCATATTTGCATTAAGGAGATTTATAAAGAATCATTTCATTTCATAAGTCAATAAAATGAATATACAATCATCCATCATATGATACAAGTAACATCCATATCATGATGCCTAATTTTACAAATTTATAAACTTCCAATAATACATTTATCGTGTGAAATACAAATAATGTCTCTGAGTAACCAAGTCTTCGGCATTCTTCAACTACAAGAGGAGAGCATCACCCAAGTGCTTTTCCTCGAACCATAGACCAGCAGTCCCCTGCACACCTTCCAATAGGAAGTGGCCCTACCCTTCATGAGGGTATAAAATAAAGGAATCAACAAGTACATCATGCCATCTAAGAACTAGTATTGTTCCTTATCACATACAATCTATCATACAACTCTAGAATCCCTCTAGCTAAGTATGACACAATCTGACTATCATGCAACCAAATACATTGTGAACCGACAATGCAACCAGTGATTTTGCATTACTTTGGCTAAAGTTTTGATAATTCAAAAACACATTCTAGAATGAAGATGTGTGTCATATGTTCACACGCCTCTATCTCAAACTTGATAACATGAATCATTTAATTCACTCACAAGCATACATAATAGTATAATATCCCAAATATAAGCATATTTGCATCAGAAAATAGTCCTTCTATCATAGACTTGGCTAGTTGATTTAAGCAGTTTAAGCCAACTATTAGAGCCAGGATCTGCTGCAAGAATTTATCTATGGGAGATCCATGACAAAGCCACGAGAGAATATTGATGCAAAGATAGGAAAATGCATTAATCAACCTCATGAAAATACATGCAAAGGAGTGAGTATTATAGGCAAGGTGAGTGGGGTGAGATGGAAATATTGACCTAATGAGATGGCAATAGGGGGAGGTGGAGTAACTTCCCATGAAGTGGATTGACACCACACACACATGCACTCACTAACATGAATATGGCCTATTAAATAACTCACAATTATTTAACTGCCTAAGCAAGCTTAAAAATAAAATAAAGGAAAATAAATTCCTACACTAACACCCCACCTTAAGAATAGCTTAAGTGGATGTAAAGATGGGTCCCAGCAAATGAAGCCATGTTAGGTACCCATGTACAACAAGAATCCCTCAAGAAGAGGATGGAGAGTATCAAATGTCCATCATAAGTAGAAGTAACTTCAAATCCACTGAAAGATGCCAGAGAGAAGAAGATAGTGCATTGTTTGCATACAACATTTCTTCCCTCGAGAAGAAACAAGTCCAATGGAGGATGAAGAAGACACTCCCACAAATTTGATGAAGAGGGAAACCAAATCCAAGTGTGTGCGTCTGAATGCAACTTAGATAACCTCTAGCTAGAAGATGATGTCTTCTCCAAAATAGAAAATGTCTGCATAGTCAGAGAAGAAGAACCAAGAGAGGAAATAATGTGAACTGCATCTAGAAACACAGAAGATGAAGGGATGATAGTTATGTTGTGACTATCATCAAAAGTGTCCTCAAGATCTGCAATGTGAGACTCATAAAACAACTTAGAAATACCTGCTAAATAATCATCCCACGCAACAAAATCAGAACAACAAACATTATCCTGCTTAACCATGGAAATAGGAATATATGAAGAAGTAGGAGGAGAAGAAATGTTAACACAAGTCTCAAGAACTAGATTATATGTGAGAACAACAAGGTTCAAGTGACCACACTTCTCCTCAGAAATATGGTTCACACAAGGAGTGTGAATATCAGCCAAAGTATCTGAACCATCATCAGGAGAAAAACCAAAAAAGGTATATAACTGAGTTTCATGATCAACAACCCCTATAGCAATAATATCTGTACTCTCTAAGTCTCTGATGATAACTAAATCACATGTGAATTCCACAGTCTTCCCTACACCATTGTGAGTAATCTGGTATATGGAAAGTAGATTGTTTGTCAAAGAAGGTACACAAAGTACATTAAAAGTACCATCACTAATCTCAATTCATCCCTTCCCAATTGCATTCACATATGTATTGTTACCCATTAAAATTGGTGGCATAATGCATGGCTCAAAAGTAGAAAACATGGACTGAGATGAAGCCATATGATGAGAGGCTCTAGAGTCAAGAATCCATTTACCTAAGTTGGAACTTGTAGATGCACAAAGTGCTTTACCTTTTTGTTTGTTAGCATAACTTGCACAGTCTTTTTTAGAAGATTCTTGTTTTAATGATGAAGGAGTAGGAGTAGATGAACTAGGAGATGAGGCTAAAGGAGTAATTGCATTCATTTTCTGAATAAGATTCTTCAACTCATCCACTTCCTTTTTGCAACAAACTTGTTCACTATGTCCACGCTTCTTGCAGTATGCACAAGTGGGTCTCTCCTTTTTCTCCTTTTTGTTGGATGAAGATGACTCAGGGGTAGCTTGAGGTGTTGAATTTTTTTCTCTCACTATCCTTGTTTTTTTGTTTCTGTTCTTTGCCACTTGAAGTCTTTTTCTCTTTTGCAACAAGAGCATGAGATTTTGAAGACTTCAGAGTACCCATCTGCATCAATTTTGTTTGTTCTCTTATGAGGGATGAAGCAAACTCATCAAGAGAAGGCATTTTGTATCTGGCACCAAAGGCATCTTTAGTAGTATAAAAGGTTGATACAAAAATAGAATAATCAATACCAAGTTTAGCAAGAATGGACAAAATCTACTAGGTGTCCTCTTTTTCAATACCACATTGTTTTAAATGCAATCTTAGAGACTTAATTTTGGTGAAGAAGTCTTGAATACTATCAAAGTCTGTAAGTTTCAAACTAATAAGTCTGCTCTCTAATTCATATCCTTTCATTATATCTTGTGTTCCAAATAAACCCCCTAATTGGTGCAGTCATGGTTAGGAGGGTCCACAAGGTGAATAGTCCAGACTGTGCAGCAAGAGTAAACACAATAGAAGCAACTCAATATAGAATGCAAATGCAGATTCAATCATTCAGTAATCATTAATTCAAAATACAAACATGCCGGCAACATGCTAACTTATAGATTAGGGCTCACATGCCTGATTCTCTAGTTACAACATATGCACATGATAAAGCTTTGAAGCGCATTACAAAAGAATTCAAACTATCTCTAATCATGCACTGCTTTCCTGTGCATCTATTACATGAATATATATTATCTCCAGATCACAGGATTCCTCCGCGTCGGCCAAACAGATTACAAACTCCAATAAAAGAGATGTAACGTGTGTACACGGATAGGTCAGACCTAAACATGTGGGAATCCTCCGCAAGTGAATGAAATAATGCGTGGATCTCAGGGAAGGTCGGCCACGTCCCAAAGTATCTTGAATGATGTGTCTTTTATCTTCACAAGTCGTGAAAGTGCTCCTCAAGTCTTCTCCTTTAGCTGATTATCTGAGACTGTTAGGATGCTCTACTTTGAGAAAATAATCGATCTTCTGATAGCAATATTTTTCTAGAAACTAGTCCAAATGATCTAAATTTTGGATATGATGTGCATGAAGATGTCTAGATGATAAGTCCAGCTCCGCAAGGTCTAAAATGAAACTGTGACATAATGTGGACCAATCTACAAAAACTGCTACTGACTAAACTAACTGTATTAAACTGGGAAAATGAAAGAAACAAAATGAAATGCAAATATTTTTGGTTGATGCAAGATTGCTCTTGAACTAGGGATGCTCCTACATCAATAATGTTGTCCAGATTTCATTTGGAGATTAACAAGATGAAATATGAAAGTGAAGATCAGGAGAAATTGACAGAGCAAGAGTACCAAAGGCTTCATCTTTCCTATCATTCCATTTCTTCTTTTCTTTTGCACCAGTGGGTTCTACATCTGTACACATAACCATTTTATGCAAGTGCAATTTATACAAAACATACTCCATTTCTTCTTTCCATTAATTATGAGGAGTAAGAGGTTCAATTTTAGGAATGTCCATGATGATTACATAAAAAAATAGGAGAATAGCAATAAAATATCCTCACAAGCAAAAAATTATACCCCTTGTTCAAGAAAAAGCCACTGAAATGTCCTTTTTTCCAACCAACAAGACAAAAAATAGAGATTTGAAAAACATAGATACCTGATGATGTTTTTAGAAAAATAAACATGATGGTTTTGTGGAGGACAGAATCACCTTTCCAACGATATTTGGTTTGTTTGATTTTGACATCGTATGCAAAAGATATGCCCAAAATACTGAGGGCAATGCTGAAAAAAAAGACCCAACTTCTGGTGAAAATGACAAACTACTGAGAAAAAATCAGCAAAAGTTACCTGTACCATAGGAAAGTGCTATGAGTCCTCTTTCCAACAATATCTTGTTTGGGTAAAACGGAGTCCAGACGCCCGAGTTATGATAGTTTTTATGAAACTGCTCCTTTAGGGTCTGCAAGAGAAAAATAATCCCCCTTCAACTAGGGCATTGGTCACCATATGACCAGCCGCTGTGTAGGTGGGGCTTAGAGCCTAGGTGCTAGTCGCCAATCCCTGATATGATCATGGGCTAGACCTGGGGGTTGAGCGCCTGGCAGTTGAGCGCTAATGTGACCTAGAGCTGGCATTGAAGAGACTTGAGGGTTAAACACTTAGGCCTAGTTCCTAATATGACCACGAGCTGCATGTGGAGGGCTGAGTGCTTAGAGCTGAGTGGTCACCAGTGGTGCTGGCCGCTTAACACCGAAGCAATATACCTGCAACAAAAACCTGCTAGTGACCAAGAACCTGATGCTAAAGCCTGAGCAGAGGCCTATGGATGGTATGGAGGTATGGCATTGTGCGAACGTTAGTACACCATATGGATTTTCACATCACCCATGTCACAACCCTAAAAAAATCCTCAAATTTTTTCCAAACTCCAATTTTTGCATTTGAATAGGCATTTTTAGGGTTTTTGGCCAGTTTGAACGCAATGGTGGGTTTAATTTTGCTCCAGGATGCACCTTTTAGATTCTCAAGGCTAAAACCCTCACAGATTTGAGAAGAAAATCGCAAGTCTAGAGCTTTCATACCATGTTAGAGCCAGGATCTGCTGCAAGAATTCATCAACGGGAGAGCCATGATAAAGCCAAGAGAGAATATTGATGCAAAGATAGGAAAATGCATTAATCAACCTCATGAAAATACATGCAAAGGAGTGAATATTAGAGGCAAGGTGAGTGGGGTGAGGTGGTAATATTGACCCAATGAGAAATGTAACTCCAGCATCTCCCAAAATAGGGGGAGGTGGAGTAACTTCCCATGAAGTGGATTGACACCACACACACATGCACTCACTAACATGAATATGGCCTATTAAATAACTCAATTATTTAACTACCTAAGCAAGCTTTAAAATAAAATAAAGGAAAATAAATTCCTACACTAACACCAACTATAAACCCACCTAGTCAAGTAAATGATAGAAAACTAACTAAAACAATTATGTACTAATGATATTGTAACAATTATGTAATAATGATATTGTAACAATTATGTACTAATGATATTGTTGTGCATTACCTTGCATTCTCAACATTTAGTCAAACTCACAGTCTTATCATAAATTTCTAAACTCATGTCCTTATTAATCAAATACATAGGAAATTAGATCTTTGTTGTCCTCATTCTCAACTTTCTATGTTTCCCTTCTAATATAGGCATGTATAAATATGCCTTTGTGTAATACAGAGCATAAAAGACAAATATAAATTCAAATAAAAACTAGATATCATTGTTGATATAAATCTTACAGTTACCTACTAATAACACAAGAGCTATAGTATTTAGATGAGTATAACTCTGTTAATTTGTAAAATTGTCTCTACTCTTATTTGAGTACTTCTCTAACTAAAGGAAAATAATAAAGTTCTTATCTATATAGAACTATATATACATATATTTTTATATGCACACACACACACATATATGTATGTATGTATGTGTGCATATATATATTAACAATCACTAATAATGAAAATAAGTTTTTTGCTAACAAGTTTGTTTTATGAGGTCCTCTCATAATTCATGAAAAACCAAATCTGAAGAGTTCCTAGGTTAAATACCCGATAATATAAGAGGGTGGAATCATAAACCCTCTACAATAAAGTATAAACAAAATTTACTCCCAAAATAATATGAATTTGAATGAAGGAAAAAGATATGCATTCAACTGAAGACCCTTCACATATCTCCAAACCCATATTTAAATATAAACAACTTTTAATTTATAAAAGAAATTCTCAGGCAATCGGCCTATACAAAGTTATAAGGAAAATAAGAATCTCAGTTCCCCTGTTTTATTTTTAATCTTAAATATATGTATACCAATATATGGTTAGACAAAAAGAATCCACTGTAATATACATTACAGATCCATATATAGTCAAATGACTATCAATCAAAACTTAAATGACTTTTTGACCTAAAGATGGTCATGTAATTACGAACATATTAGTCAACTTCATTAACAAGATTGAATATGGTCTATATACTAATATTTATAAAATCTTATATCAGAAGCTATGATGAATGAGATCAAGCATTTAATAAACTTGAATCTCCACAAAAAATCTGACCTATAGGTGGTCAAAAGACAAATTAATTTAAGCTCAAATAGTTGCAGACCTTTTATGGTCAAACAACACTAAACATTTACTTTTTTTGTTTGCAAACCTATGTGAGGTTAATCATATTTGCTGAGTACAAACTAAAGAAGGTTAATCAGTTTTTATGAACTTATCTAGTTCACACCTTCAACCTGATAGTAACTGAATAAAAGATAGAAATAACTCATATAGAGACAGGTCTAATTAGGGTTGATGACTACTTCAATTTATTTGGCAGAGATACTACAATATCCAAATTGACAATGGTCTTCTCATATGTGTCACAAAATATTGTTAAACATAGGTGTGGAGGAAAACTAATGTGTTGTAGACTTAACATAATTTAGGGGTAAACCTATCTGAACAGTTCACTCTATCATTGCATTCCTACATTAAATTATCAACCAAGGAGTGTAAGCTTATGATGGCACTGCATTGTATGTGTCTTCAGGGTCCATATTCTTCTTAGACTATCTTATCCAAACCTACTCAGGCTATTCTACTCTGCTGAAATTCACAGAAATGCAAGAATAGTAAAAACAACTATAGAATCTAGTGGCTACAGGTACCTACAACATAAGCTATAGATGACTATTATCAACAAGAAATTACAGAATTAACTCAAAACATCCAAAATGATAAGAGAACTAATGCTAACCTCTGGAGGATTTAAAGTAGACACAGCATGCATTTGTTCATGAACCATACTACTGTAATTTGACAATCAAAGAAATCTAAGTGACTCGTGACGTATCTATATGCAAATGAAAAATAGATTTAACAATGAATACATAAAGGAACAAGGAAATAAATGAAGTGAGAATCAGTACCTTGAGTGGCCGGCTTAGGGGACTGACTCACTTAATTGGAAATCAAATCTAATCCAGATACTCACGCATCTTCATAACACACTTTTCCATTCATTTCAAATCATAAACAAAATCTCTTTAGATTGTATTCAATAATAACATTCCTCAATAAAACATGTCTAGATTTTTCAATAATGGAAATAGAGAAACAACTAAGTAACTAGAAAACAAAGTAACTATCTTGATTTCTAACTCATCCCTCCTAACTTATACATAAACGGGAGAGTTTTATGCAACTACTAACTAACTTCAACCATTAATCCATTCCTAGATACTAGGATACAGTTTTGAGATTGATTTATTAATCTAACTGAACAGAGGAAGCAGAGTCCTATCCCAACAAGAATGAATTCTTATGCAACAATTCTCATGAAGAACACACATAAGCTACATTTGAAACAAGTCTTCTTCTTCTTCTTCTACATTTATTTATGTCCATGATGGTTCACATTCATCCTCCAACTGCCTGTACGTTTGGCGTCCTAACTTCACTTCCTTTAATTCTCCTATCTGCAACTTCGTTGCAAATGCTCATTTTCTTGATGACACATTCTTGTTGCACAGGGGTTAATTCACAAAACATATGCACACAAATAACCTTCATGACTAAACCATAGGATTCCATCTATATTGCATGCATACTCATATTTAAATCATTCAATTGATAATATCATCACCATATTCCATATTAATAACATAGATTCAAAGTCTTGTAAAGTATATAAAAAGACAACATATAATGATTGTGATGTTGGTAAAGTGTCTGGAGGATCATATGGAAAAGTTCTAAAAGCATATAAAAACAACATAAAAAGAGGTCAATATTTTAGCCCATCATTCCCCCCAACTTATGCTTTTGCTTGCCCTCAAGCAAAACCATTGAATTGAACACCTAGGGGAGAAGATTGTAGTGCAAAGTAATCTGCCTAAGGTCCATTATTTCTCTGACTCCTAAACCTTGCTTAAGATAAAAACCATTATAACAAGCAAGCCTATCCAATCTGACTGATTCTGCATTCCTACATTCATCACCCTTTTCTCCTGTCCAGTGTGGTACTGGATAAAGGAGAATAGGAGGATGAAAAGTAAGTGGCAGCCATCCCACTCCTATTTGCTCTGAAATCTGGATATACTTGTGCAGTCTCTCAAACATATTCATAAAATTATGAAAAGAATGAGGCTCTTTCCTCTGTAGTGTTGGAGTCAAACTATTCCATCTATCTTGCACACACCTTACACAGTTTTGAAGCATAGCCCATGCTAACTGATGTATCCTCCTATGATCTCACAGTCTTAAATCCATAATTATTTTTCCTGGACCTTTGTGTGAGAGGAGTGTTAACCATTGGGTGAGGATTACATCAGGATTTAGTGCTTCCCTTCTGACCTGTAGTGCTATTGTTTTCTCTTGTTCCTCATACTTATCCATCAATTCCCTTCTAAGATTTTCATTCTTGAGATATGATAACAATGCCCTAACCTGCAAATCTCCAACATAAATGGAAGGGTTCCATTCTGTATCCTATGTCATTAAGTAGTTATGCAAACAATACTCACACAATTGGTCTTGCTCCTCTAAATTGACTTCTTTAAAATGGCTGTAGAAAATATGCCTTGAATGTAAAGCAGGCTAATTATTAATGAACCTATTAAACAAGAAACTGAGAAACTTTTCTTTTAGGAACAATGCATATACCCTTGGTGGAGGTCTACACCCAATGATCTGTATGGCCCTGTCAATTGCCTCTATCATCTTATCCTCCAACCTTTTTATCACCAAATTCTTATCTTCTATTGATGCATTGAGATTCTGTTTTTCCTTCTCCCAATTTTCATTTTCTTGTTTGGATTTATGAGTGTGTTTCATTAATTCAAAACCCAAAGACAAAGTAGTGTGGTATACTAGAGTTCTTGTTATAGGAGGTTGTGGAGCGAGTACCTCATTTTCTTCAGGATTTGTTTTACTTATAGCCATCTGTGCTAACAAGTCTAAATTAGTTCCATGGCCATAGGTCTGAATCCTCTCCTCCGATTCTTGTATTCTTTTCTCCTTTTCTGTGTCCTTCTCTTTATATCATTTCACCTGCTCTTCCAAGTGTTTTATTCTATCAAGAGCTTCTTGAAGTTCCTTCCTTATGTTTCTATCTTCCAACAATTCATTTTCTTTTTCAAAATTCAGACCTTCATCATTATCATTCCCAGGTATATCAAAAATTTCCTTAGCAGAACAGCTAGGAACTGACTTTCCCATTTTCTTTGCAATAAATAAATCCTCTAAATTAGAATCAGAAGTCAAAGAAACATACCTTCTCTTTTTAGCAGACACATTTACATTTTCACAAGCATCAACAGAGACATCCTCAGGAGCATCAACAAGGACATCTTCAGGGGCAATTCCTCCTTTATCTGAATCTAAAGTCACTGGTGTTGGATCATGATGCTGTTGTCCTTCACCTTTTTCCTGCCCCTGTTCTTTAACAATTCTTTCCTTTACACTATGACTCATCAATCCCCCTGAGTGCCTGGGAGTAGCAGTCTCCTATTTGACTTCATTTTTCCTTTTATTTTTACTCCTCTTCCTCTTCTTTTCCCTTGCATCTTCTCCCTTCTCAATGCTTTTATGCTTCTCAACACTTTTCTTGTTTCTCTTTTTCTTAACAGGTGTTGAATCAGTGCCTCTTATAGGTTTAGGTTTAGAAGATGAGGGTTCCTCTGCTGCCTTTGGAGTGTTGTCCTCCTGCAGCCCCTCCTACTTAGGCTCAATCTCAGGTTCAGGCTCATATTGGGGTTCATCTTTTGCTTCAGGTTGTTCTAACAGTGAACTGTAATATCTACATAGTGTTTAAAAGCCTCCCAATCAACCTGTGGTTGTTGAATCCTTAGGTTCCTCTTGATCAATAAAACTATTAAACAATGGTGAAACAACATGGTGTCCAATTGCTTTTTCTGGTATTTAGAGACCATCCTTTTCAACATATTATATAGGAAATTAGGGACGTTGACTAGCTCATCATGGCATAGATGATTGAGCAACTTAAAATGTACACTATACAACAAATTATGCCGGCCATCACAAGTAATGTATTTAATGATGTATGAAGCACATTTTCCCCAAAAAAATGGAAGGGATAATCTCTTTGTACCTTGTGTTGTTGAGTCCAAGTGCTCTCCTCGCTCGCAGAAAACTTCCCTCGCTGCAGCTACATCAGCATGAGCTAAATATGTGGACCCTGTGCGTGGCAATCCTATGACTTGGGCAATGGCCATCTCTAAAGCATCTACAACTAATCCTCTGACCATTGCCTCATCATACTGCAATGTGGCTACAAATTCCTTTGCCATTTCGTTATCATATTCTATCAACTTTAAACAGTAGTCCAACCATCCTACTCTGGTAAAGAGTGGTAACACCAAAACATCCTCTAATATTTCTTTTATGTGCAGATGGCTCTCATCGTACCACATCACCCCCCATTATATCTATATTCTACAATTTATCTTTGTATTCTGCAATCTCTGGAAGTCTCAATTTCTCAATTTCTCAATTTCTGCTAAACTCCAATTCTACCACCTTGAAGAGAACCAACCTACAATTTACTGCCCTTTTCTATTCTTCCCACTACAACTTTCTCACGGTAACAAATTCATATTTTGGCGAAACAGGGTAGGTTTACTGTTTTAGAAAATGGCATAGGATGTTCTACCTGGTATCTCAAAAATAAAGATAGCAAAAATGGCAAAAACTAAAAAATTAAACCCCTCCCCCCAACTAAACTCTGAAGTGACCTCACTTCACGTGGTAATCGATATACAAGGAAGAGGAATTATTAATTAGAATGGTGATAAACATTTTCTCATGCATGAAATAAATAAAAAGTAATAATGAATATAAAAAGAAAGCAAAGTTTAATAATTGAGAGTTACCTTATGTACACACGTTATGGAAATAAATGATCAGTGCATCTCAGAATTTGAGAACATGTACTCGGCATTTGATTTGATATGAGCAAGATGACATGCATGCGGATGAATGGTAAGGTGGCGGGGACTGCAGAGTTGATGTGATGTGACAGCTTGCAATGCTCTAATAAACAACTCATGAGCTTGAGTTGACACTTTTGCAGTGGCGTTAGAGTTCTTTCATAATGAATGAAGCAATGTGTGGAAGATATGGAATGAGTAGGAAAATGGTGTGTTAAGTTCCAAAGTAGTGCATACATCTGCAAACATTTAGTTGCTACGGGTGCCTCCAACACATGTCCTGACTGAATAATTACATATGCAATATGCCAGGTCCCAACTGTTACAGGTCCCAACTAAAAATGAAAAATAGGTCCCTCTGGAGTTAACTGTGGTCATCTTGGATAGTGTGTTGTGTGTGCATGTGAATTATAAAGCATGAAAAATTAAGTCTAAGCGAAAGGGGTTGAGTATTGCAACTCAACCTCTGCATCACTAGATAGGATTGGTGGATCATCTTCTGACGATGTATCAGCTAGTGTCACAGAACCTTCATCAGGAGTGCCAGGAGTACTATACTGAGTGGCTAGAGAGACAAGAAAATCATCCATTTGTAGAGGTTTCTTATACAGTTTCAGCCTGTGTCCATTTACTAATAATGAAAATCAAACTTCATCAATAGTTTGTAATTAGATTGCACCATTAGGGAATACTTGTTTAATCTCATATGGTCCCAACCACCAAGATTGTAGTTTGACCTTGAAGTCTTTGTATCTTGAATCATAGAGAAGGGCCCAATCACCAGCAGTGAATTCTTTAGTCTTGATATACTTGTCATGCCATTTAATTCTTTGTTTCTATATAACCTTTGTGTGGTGGATGGCTTCTAATTTGATTTCATCAAGAGCATTCAAATGTTGTAGTCTGTCCTTTTGAGCTTCTGTCAAATCCATCCCTAATTCTACTGTTGTCCTTAGGATTTTGTATTCAAATTCTATAGGCAGGACTGTTGTGTTGCCATAGACCAATTCATAAGGAGTGAATCTTGTAGTTGTCTTCCATGTAGTTCTATATGCCCAAACAGCTTTTGGTAATCTAGAAACCCAATCTCTTATGTGAAGTTGTACTATTTTTGTCAATATATTCTCAAGCTCCCTGTTTGTGACCTCAACCTGACCATTAGCCTGAGGATGGTAGGGAGTAGACTTCTTGTGTCTAATCTAATATTCCTCCACTAGTTTGGTGATTAAATCTGATGTGAATTGTGGTCCTTGATCAGTCACTGTCTCCATTGGTACACCATATCTAGTGAAGATTTCCCCATACAAAAATTTTGCCACATTGCCATCTCTAGCAAACTGCAAGGCTTTATCTTTCACCCATTTGGTTAAGTAGTCAGTACATACCAGTATATATTCATTGTTGTTTGAAGTAGGAGAGATAGGACCAACAAAATCCAGTCCCCACTTATCAAAAGGGGCTAATGCGACTTGTGGCTGCAAAGGCATTTCATCACTTCTTGTAGGTCTCCCCATCCTTTCACACTAATCACAGCTTCTAGTATACTTGACATCATCTTTATGAAGTGTTGGCCAATAATTTCCTGTTGTCAATATTTTGAAGGTTGTCCTCTTGGCTGCAAAATGTCCACCACAGGGTTCATCATGACAGGCTTTTAATATATCAAACACCCCATCATCTCTGATACATCTTCTCATAATGTTATCTGGGCCAGTGTAGAAGAGGAATCCAGAAATCCAAGAATAAGGGAAATATTTGTGAACTAGCTGTCTCTTCTCCCTTAGAGAAAAGTAACCTAGAATCTGCCCTGAAACCAAATAATTAGCTATGTCTGTATACCATGGAGTGTGTATAGTTAGAGCAAATAGATGCTCATCAAGAAAAGAGTCATCAACCACTCCTTCTAATGATTGTGTGGGCAGTCTAGACAGAAAGTCAGCAACTACATTAGCTTTCACTGGTTTGTCAACAATTATTATGTCAAATTCTTGCAGTAACAACAACCATCTGACAAGTCTGCCACCCACTATTGGCTTATTCATCAAATATCTAATTATTGTATGATCTGTATGTATGAACACTTTATAACCAGTAATGTAGTGTCTGAATTTGTTAATGGCATAAACAACTGCCAACATTTTTTTTTCTGTCACAATGTAGTTCAACTCAGCTCCCTGTAGGTTTTTACTTACATAGTATATTGCATACTCCTTAGTTCCTTCTTGTTGGCCTAGGACTGCTCCAATGGCAAAGCCTGATGCATCTGTGTGGATGCGAAAAGGTAGTGTCCAAATTGGACCTCTGAGAACTGGAGCCTGGGTCAAGGATGCTTTTAGATTTTCAAAGGAATTCTGACAGTCTGGTGTCCATTCAAATTCACTATCCTTTGTCAACAGAGTAAACAGAGGTGCAACAATTTTGCTAAAATCTTGAATAAACCTCTTGTAATAACTTGCATGTCCAAGGAAGCTCCTTACATCCTTCTGTCTCTATGGAATAGGCAGGGTAGATAAAATTTCAATCTTCTTTGGGTCAACTTGTATACCTGCACTTGAGATAAAATGTCCCAAAACTATCCCCTGTGTCATCATCATAAAACACTTTTCATTGCTCAAAGATAGATTGTGCTCTGTGCTTCTCTTCAAAACTTTCTCCAAGTTTTGTAAAGCTTCATCATATGTTTTACCATATGTGGTGAAGTCATCCATATAAATTTCCATGTTGTCATGGGCAAAATCAGAGAAAATACCGTGGACTGCTCTTTGAATGTGGCTGGAGCGTTGCACATACCAAAAGGCAAGACAGACTACGCATAGATCCCCCAAGGGCATGTAAATGTTGTCCTATCTTGATCCTCTGGTGCAATCTTGATTTGGTTATAGCCACAAAAACCATCAAGAAATGAGAAATATTTCTTACTTGCTAAAGAGTCAAGAACTTGATCAATGAAGGGCAATGGAAAGTGATCTTTCCTGGTGGCAACATTTAGTTCTCTGTAATCAACACAAACTCTCCATTTGCCACCTTTTTTGGGAACTATGACCAATGGTGAAACCCATTCACTGTCTGAAATGGGGTATATAAACCCTGCATCTAAAAGCTTTTGAAGTTCTGCTTTCACTATCTCTCTAAGAGTAGGACCCATGCGTCTCTGTGACTGTCTAATAGGTTTGTGGCCATCATCAATGTAAATTTTATGCATATACAAAGCAGGATTGATGCCTTTCATATCACTGTAATCCCATGCAAACATTGCTAAGTGGGTTTGTAATACTGCATGCAGGGATTGTTGCTGCTCATTAGTCAATGCATTATTAATAGTCAACATCTTTCCTGGTTTGATTTCTAATGGCTTAGACATTTCTTGCACAGAGTACAAATCAAGGCTAGGTATTACTGGTAAGCATTGCTGGGGCAGAAAAGTATGAAATATTTGAGATACCTCCTTTGAGGAACTGGTAGGTATTATGCTTCCTAAGGGATCTTGTAAGCAAGATAAATAGTCTTACTGATGTGGATGCCTTCCACAATCATTTTGTACAATGTGAGTAATCAACTCATCTTCATCTTGAATATCTAGTAAGGGGTTGTGCTTAATAGTCATCAAGGCTTGTAAGGAATAGTCATCCTCATCTTCCAGGGTAGGCCAAATGGTTTGCTCAAGCTCATGGTATGATTGGGCTGGTGGGTATAAAACCAATTTCTTGGTTATAGTCCCATTGTATATGATCATGTTACCAGACCTACAACCTATAAATACATCTGTTGTGGCGAGCCATGGCCTGCCTAGTATAAGAGGATAACCAACAAGATTGACCTTTGGCTGTAGGACTATGAAATTAGCAGGGTATTCCCAGGAATCTAATGCAATGACCAAATCGTCAATGACTCCTTTAGGTTTGACTATAGACCTATCAACTAATTGCAAGACTGTCTGAGTAGGCCTAAGGTTGCTCAACTGGAGTGTCTGCATTGTCTCCTTAGTCATTCATTAATTGCGGCACCTAAATCTATCATAGTATTCTTAATCAGAGTCCCATTGATTTTGACATCCACCACTAGACTACTTGGATCTGTATATTTGGGAACAGTTATATTCCCCAACATTATGTTAGCTAGGTTACCCAAAACATGAATTGTCTTTGGGTCTATCCTCTTTCTTCCTGGTTTCTTTATGCAGAGATCTCAGATAGTCTTAGTGTACATGGGAATATCTTTGATGGCTTGGATTAAGGGAATCTTTATGCTTATGTCTTGCAACTGGCCTATGAGGTCATTTTCAGACTGTGCTAGTTGTTTCTGAATAGCCAAGCGTTCAAGAAAGGAGGTTTAGGATGTGAAATGGTCTGAGGTTCTTGAGTTGATTCAGGTTCCAAAGGTGGTTTATCTGAGGCTTCCTCTGTGGGTTCTTCATCTTCAAGTTCTATAATTTGGGGTGATGAAGGGCCTGCAAGTTGCTTCCCTGATATGAGATGAACATTACTCACTTCTACCCCATAGGTGGAGTATTGCATCACCTTGTTAGTATAAGCCTGTTGAACAGGCTTGTTGTTAGGGTTAGGTGTAGGTTGGGCAGGGATTTGGGTAGGTCTAGGAGGTAGATTTTGAGGTGTTGATGGAGGCATTATGGTTGGCTGCTGTGGTTGAGATGGAATCATAGGTTGCTGGTAATTTGCATTTTGCTACCATTGTTGGTTCTTGTTCCATTGAGGCTGCCATTGAGGTTGTTGTGTAGGCCACTGGGGATTATAGTTGGAACCTTGAAAACCTTGTTGGGACCATCGGTTTGGCTTTTGTTGGTTCCAAACAAGTTATGGAGTAGGCCATTGTGGGTTCTGCCAGAGATTTTGATTACTAGTCCATGGATGAGTGTTCCAAGCAGAGAAATTTTGGTTTGCAGTTGAAAAGGGTGAACTAAAATTTAGTGGATTAGAGGGCATACCATGTCTTTGCTGCCAAGGTCTCCTTTGAGCTATGAAGAACAATTGTCCATCCTCTCCTTCAAATGGCTGAAATTCTGGTCTTTCAACCTTCTCTTGCTGGATGCTTGCCACCCTTTTGCATTTACAATTGCCCTTCCTTTGCCTACAACTGGGATAGTACTCAGTAAGCATTGCATCAACTTCTTCTTGTTTCTTCTTGATGTGAAGAGTGTCCATTTGTGTAGCCATATGGTTGATTATGTCCTCCTTCATGGTGGATAACAAATTACTAATTTCCACTCTTGAAACTCCATTGGTTGCCTTGTTTGTAATTGATGTCCTTTCTCCCCTTGGTCGTCTAGTGAAAGTCCTTGAATAATTTTAGCAGACTTTACAAATTGACTCAATAGGTAGCTGAGAAATATCACCTTGCCCAATGAGATTCAAATCATCCATGCAATCATCCTTAACCCCTCTGAAGAAAACTAGTTTTAATGATTCTTCAAATAATCTATTTTGGGGGTTCTTCTTTAGAACAAACTAGAATCTTTCAACATAATCTTCAAGTGGCTCCTCCTCCTTTTGTGACATCCTGAAGATGTCATCTCTCCTCCTGTCATGTCCTTAGTAGTAATCTTGGTATTTCTCCAAGAATTTCTCCTTCATAGTGTCCCAATCTGGAATGACATCTTTTCCCAGCCCCATAAACCATCTCAAAGCTACATCCTTGAGGGTAGTAGGAAAGAGTTTCATCCTATGAGCGTCTGAGGTGTAGTCATAGCTCCTACACAAGATATCAAACGCAAATAGGAATGTATATGGGTCCTCTGTCACCAGGACATAGAAGACTGGTAATGCTGATGGTGGAATATTTTTCAGCACTATAGCCCTCTCCTGATCAGTGATAGGAAACTCAAACGTCACTTGCTGTGGTGGATCCTCCACTGCAGCATTTGCTATGGCTCTGAAGGTCCCTTCTGTAGTTGTGGAAGAAGCTGATGAAGATGTAGAAGGTGTTGATGAAGATGTAAGAGGAAATTCTTCTTCGACACTTTCTACTGTATAATTGATAAAGTCAGTTGTTTCTTCTCTATCCCAAAAATTTGAAGGGAGGAATCTTCCTCGGTTATCTCTCTACCTCCGCATACAATGAATTTGGATTTATATTCCAGCGGTCCTACACAATGTTAGTATAATTTTTGGTGTTTCTTGAAAAGTGAATTTATTAATCCTAATGCTGGAATCAAAATTTAAACTATGAAATCATGTAAAAATGAGCCTATGAAGGTAGCACCATCCCCAGCAATAGTGCCAAAAATGTAGAGGAAAACTAATGTGTTGTAGACTTAACATAATTTAGGGGTAAACCTATCTAAACAGTCCACTCGATCATTGCATTCCTACATTAAATTATCAACCAAGGAGTGTAAGCTTATGGTGGAACTGCACTGTATGTGCCTTCAGGGCCCATATTCTTCCTAGACTAACTTATCCAAACCTACTCAGGCTATTCTACTATGTTGGAATTCACAGAAATGCAAAAATAGTAAAAATAGCTACAGAATCTAGTGCTACGGGTACCTGCAGCATAAGCTGTAGATGACTGTTATCAACAGGAAATTACAAAATTAACTCAAAACATCCAAAATGATAAGAGAACTAATACTAACTTCTAGAGGATTTAAAGTAGACAAAGCATGCATTTGTTCATGAACCATACTACTGTAATTTGACAATCAAAGAAATCTAAGTGACTCGTGACATATCTATATGTAAATGAAAAACAAATTTAATAATGAATACATAAAGGAACAAGGAAATAAATGAAGTGAGGATCAATATCTTGAGTGGCCAGCTCAGGGGACTGACTCACTTAACTAGAAATCAAATCTAATTCAGATACTCACGCATCTTCATAACACACAATTCCATTCATTTCAAATCATAAACATAATCTCTTCATATTGTATTCAATAATAGCATTCCTCAATAAAACATGTCTGGATTTTTCAATAATGGAAACAGAGCAACAACTAAGTAACTAGGAAACAAAGTAACTATCTTGATATCTAACTCATCCCTCCTAACTTATATAGAAATGAGAGAGTTTTATGCAACTACTAACTAACTTCAACCATCAATCCATTCCTAGATACTAGGATACAGTTTTGAGATTGATTTATTAATCTAACTGAATAGAGGAACCAAAGTCCTATCCCAACAAGAATTCTTATGCAATGGTTCTCATGAAGAACACATATAAGTTGCATTTGAAACAAGTCTTCTTCTTCTGCATTTATTTATGTCCATGATGGTTCACATTCATCCTCCAGCTGCCTGCACGTTTGGCATCCTAACTTCATTTCCTTTAATTCTCCTATCTGCAACTTCACTGCAAATGCTCATTTTCTTGATGACACGTTCTTGTTGCACAGGGGTTAATTCACAAAACATATGCACACAAATAACCTTCATGACTAAACCATAGGATTCCATCTATATTGCATGCATACTCATATTTAAATCATTCAATTGATAATATCATCACCATATTCCATATTAATAACATAGATTCAAAGTCTTGCAAAGTATATAAAAAGACATCATATAATGATGGTGATGTTGGTAAAGTGTCTAGAGGATCATATGGAAAAGTTCTAAAAGCATATAAAAATAACATAAAAAGAGGTCAATATTTCAGCCCATCAACAAGAATGATGTGGTCACTAAATCTTACCACGGATTCCCCAAAACATAGTCCTGAATGGGAGTTTAAGCATGTAGTTAAATTATCTTCAAACAAAACAATAGTAGTCTCAAGTGACATATTAAAGTCGTACACAAACCTATTACGATCTTTGAGTTTTAACATTAAGAAACCCAATACATAGGTTAGAATTCAAAGAAAATTTGGTTTAAAACCTAATAAATATCTATAGAGAAAATAGAAATAATATTTCTCACAATTTTCCCCAACATTCTTTAAAATAACGAACAAAATCACGAAACCAATGTTCAGTATATTGCCAAAGAATGAATACAAAAGTAAAATACTAAAAAATGCTCTACAAAACATACCAATACTCAGACAATGATCTTCCAAAAAGTTGTAGAGCTTTTCCTTCTTTCTGTCTCTTCCTTCTTCCCCAACTATGTTTTCCTCTTCCCATTTTTCCTTTCATTATGGGCGATGAAAACCCCCTAAAATTCCTCCTTCTCTTCCTCCACGAAAGTCAAGATTCCCTAAGTATTTACTTCCCACTCAGTCCACCTTCATTTACAACTAAAGTGGTATCTCATAAGAGTAGTTTGCTCGAGTATATCTCCATAATAACTTCGCAATACTCCTTCATTTAATGCATTCAATGCATTTAACTCCACTTTGTGGAGCTTACTAAAACTCATCTAAGTTGAAATTCAAATCAATTAAAACAAAATAACTTTATAACAATATGTGTGTGTATATATATATTTTATTTAATACCTTATACAAATATAATAATCATGCACTCTACTTGAGAATGAGACCTTATCAACTATATGACAACATCAACAAGGAGTAATGCAAGACAAGGAGTTGACATCGATATGCTAAGGGTATCATGACAACTTGATAGAACAATAATGACCACAATGACATACAAATGACAATGTTGCGATGTAAAGTACTGCCATATTTACAACACAAGAAAATATCCAATAACACATGCAAATAGACACAAATACTGTGTGTGTGCGGGTCTTAGAGTCATCGTGTCTCTCCCATTCTCTTTGATCTGCTTCCCTCTCTCTAGTGATACTCTCCCTCCTCGTCCGAGAGGGGGAACTAGTTTCCTACATCCACCTCATTTTGCCAACATAGTAGTTAAGTGGTTAGTCCAATAACCATAACATTTATAACATCATATGAATATTTCAATAAATAGAAACAATGATAATAATCTATTATCAACATTCATAAATCATGTTTATTTCTTTTAATCATTATCAAATCTAATATTCTCTTATCGCATATCATGAGTAAATAGAAATATCTCAGCATAATTATCCTCAAGTCACAATTTGATAGCATAATTTAAAATGAATAGCAGAGTATTTAACTTATAATTAGTTAAAAATAACACTAATAAACTTTTCCAAAAAGGGGTGTGACATTGTGGTTTTGAAACGATTTGTCAAGTATATGAGGCAATTTTTGTTGTTCTGCTGGTAGTTTATGGTGTCAGTGGTGGTTTTGGGCAAAAACCATTGATATTAGCCACTTGAGGTGATTATGGCTAATGATGGGTGGTACGGACTTTGGAGGGGCCAGTGCCATGTGGCACCTCATAGTTGGCCAATGAGGTACCCTACACAAGTCTACAATACCCTTTGAATAGGATACCTCATACCCTTCAATTTTTTTGTTTTGATATTTTAGAAATAAATAAATAAAGAATTAAATAAATTTCACCTTTATACGATCTAGGAATGCTGACACCTACTTGAATAGCAAAAGATTCCACAAAATATTCTCTGTGACAATTCAATCCGTACAGCTAAGCAGGGTAAATTTTTTCTTGATGGCTCTAGGAAAAGTGTTGTAATTTTGATGAAATGATAGTCAACCTATAAGTTCTTGGGTCTTCTGGATGTGATGGGAAGGTCAGGTTTGACCCAAAGTTCTCTAAAAATATGGTGACCTCCTAGATCATAACCACCTCCCAACTTTAAACCCTTGTAGATTTGGCCTCCAATTTTAAATTTAGACAAATCAAAAGGCAAAAGTGACTTTCTTAGACACCTTGAACTCAATAGTGAGCTTAGATATACTCTAGGAATCTCCCAAAGCAATTTGTAATATAAATCCACAAAGAATAAACCCTCTTAGATCTGGTATTTCTATCAAGTTTTCTTTTTATTCTCTAAGTCATCATTCAATGCAAGAGAAGGGCATACTCAACTTTTCAAGAGAAACCAAGATTTACAACCTATATCTCTCAAAAGAGTAACAAAAAGAAATCTATAATCTTTGATACCATGTAAGAGTTGGTATAGAATTCTCTGATACCAAGCAAGATTTGTTTGTGGAGATAGCCACCCAAGATCTAGGAGCTTTAATGAAAGCACAAGAGAGACCCAACATGAAAGAATAATTTTATCCTATCAAAGGATGCAAAAATGCAATATGCATATTGTTATCAACGAGATTGCACCCTCTTGTTGAATGTGATTCAACAAGACCTCATGATACAATGGGAATAGCTTCTAGGTGTGGGACCTTGTAAAAATTGAAGCTAGACCTCTAGATGAAGGGTTGGTTCCCTCCATTTTATTACCTAAACTAGACTACCTACTGTTGTTCTCAGAGGAAAAGGGTAGAAAATGGCATAATAGAAGCCTAAATCCTAAGGTAAGGTGATGCACCAAATGTTTGACTTGTATCTGTTATCTGAACACACAATTCTTAAAGAAAATGATTCTTTTCTTGCACAACTTATGTTTTATTAACCCTATGCATCAGTATTTTGTAAAGAGGATGTTTGTATTTCACTATTTTAGAAGGAAAATGAAGTTTTCACAGTTAAAAAGTTCTACACATACATTTCACAGTTCACAACTAGCACAAAAATATAATTTTCTGCCTAAATGTGTTTGTTTAGAAGCATATTTTGAGGTTTGCTGGTTTGAAACACAAAAAATAGATGCATCATTTGATTAACACACTAGAGAACAACACAAATGAAGGCAAAAATAATCACTTAATTGATAAAATAGATGTTATTACATCAATAACAAGTCTGAACTATCTTGTATTGCTTGAAAATTTGTAGTACAAAAGTATTTTTAGTATTGAAAATTTTATAAAACTAAGTTACAATCTACTGTTCTTGAGCTTCTAGAGCTTCAAAACCTGAAAGAACTGCCTAAAAACTAAGCCTAAGGGTCCTATATGTCATCCCAAACATAGGAGAGCATAAAGGAACTGAAATTGACCAAGTTACAAAGCCTAAAAAGTAGCAAACCTACTTTGGGCGCCCAAGAAGACTCCTAATTTGATTTGGTCTTCAAAAATTAGTTGCTCACTTCTTCAGCTCCTTGAAATGTGCTCCAATTGTTGCAGAGGCTCCTACATCCTTGGAGAGTGTTGTAATTGCCCCTAGATGCTTGGAAAGTGGTCAAACTACTTGTAGTGTTGTCACAACTACCCCAAACTGCCTCTTAACCTCACTTGCATGATAATAGTGTTGGAAACAAGGCAAATAACTGAGAAGGGGGGGGGGGGGGTGAATCAATTATCTTAAATATCTTAACTGCACTTGCCAATTAGGGCTCACTACCCGAGCACACTACTCACAAGAGGCACACTACCTACAAGAGACTCACTGTCTACAAGGTATATAGAAAGTAACCAGGTGTTTGAACTGATGAGAGGCATCCACATATGCTGAGGTTCAATTCTGGTTAGGCTCAATATACTGATCTAATGCACTTCATTCTTCCTCTGCTCTAATGTTGTTGTTCTGTCACATACCAGACTTGTATTGCTACTTCCACACTTCTCTCTATTTTTCCTCGCACACTTCCACACACAACACCACACTTCATACCAAAATCTATTTGGTATATATATCCGCATCAAGGATTTCAACATCTTCCCAGTCGGCAACCAGAATACTAAAGATATTTCCAAGACACCGATCTGTCGATTGAATCCATGCTTAATATGTGATGCGTATCAAGGACATAGACATAAAAGTCATCATTCATGTCGGGCAACCATGTATGATCTCTTAAATAGCTTGACCACCATCAATTTATCATCTGGATTAAAGTCTGATGCTCTATTAGTCAATTCTTTCTTAGTCTACTCTGCCTGTCAGGAACCCAACACTTAGGTGCTCATATCTTTTCATTCTTTCATCACCGGAGGCTTAATCTCTGGAATGTAGTAGTCATGGTACTCCTCTTGACTTGTCCAAGTCTGCAACTTGCCGAGTTACACCATCTGAGAGATCTGGACTTGATTGTCGGACCTTGCTACATGCTTTGTTCTTGTTCACCAGACCAAAACACTCTTCATTTTGTCTTCCGGTATAGGCATACTATGTGCTGCGGATGTGTGGGATAGACTTTGTTTCCATCAATGACAACAATAATGAAGCCACACAGCATCTCTTACCAACAATCTCCCCCTTTGGCATTGATGGCAACACTTAGTGAAAAATGACTAAGTGTCTTAGCAAACTCCCCCTTAGCTGATGCTCTATCTTGTGTATTGTTTTACCGGAGCTCCCTCTTAGCTAGATTCCACATTTTTCACTACTCCTCACTCCCCCTTTAACATCAATGGCAAAGGGTGGAATCCGCACACCAAAATTTGCAAAACTTATCTTATACATAGTCACATAAGTATATATACATGTTATACTTACATATACTTAAGTATATCCGCAAAGGTGGTCTTCAACTGTACAACTTCTGTCGCCCAACTCTGCTTCATCCTGTCCAAAATTGAAATGTGGCCACTCAACAAAAATGCAAAAGCTTCTCCCCTTCTTAGGTCTGCTGGATCACTGGTCTGGGCTGTGGTCTAAGCATCAGTTAAGGCCTCATGCATGGCCTCTAACTTGGGGATAATTATCCCTCTTAGTTCACTCATCTTGCTTATTATATTCTTCCTCTCTTTTTCAAGCCTCTTTATTTCATTTATAATGGCGATGGCCTAGCACTCTTGATTCATTAAAGATGTGGTGAGGGGATCAAAATTCTGAGATAAACTTGATAGTTTATCTTCTTGTTCTTTTACCTTGTTTTCAATATCCTCTATCACTTTAGACCAGGATAGACAAAATTTATATATTTCTCCACCATATTTAAGAGCATTTTCTAGGCTCTTTATGCCAATATCCAGGGTCCTCCTGTCATTAGTTATGAGTCCTTACACTTCAGTGAATCTCTTTCCCAAAAATTCTTTCCGGACTTTCTCTTTTGCCGATTTCTCCAAAGAATCAAAATGGGTGCTAACAGAGTTAACTAAAGATTTCAAGTTACCGGATGAAGAGGCCGAAAGATCCTTTTGGAAGGATGGCATGATCATCTCTAGCACACCGGATGCAATCTCTATCAGCTCATAGTCTTCCATGTGAGACTTCAGAAGCTTTTCTTTTGCTTTAGCTTGAGCAAAAGATGCTACCTTCATTGTCTGGACCGGAGAGAGGGAGTCGAAATTGAGTGGTCCTTGAAATAGTTCCGGTTCATCTATTTCCATCATCTCTTTGATTAAGATGTTTTTCACTGCTTCTACAGTGTCTCTTGCTAGAAACAGAGTCTTCTTTCCTTTTGCATCCTCAGAACTGTCATCAGAGATCTTCTCTGTGTGTTCTTCTTCTCTTCCCTTTTCCTCCTCTACTTGACTCAATTTCCCCTCTTTTCTTCCTTCTCCTTTAGTTCTGGAGTCTGTAGGGGGATCCAGAAGAGAGATGTTTACATCTTCATGGACTTCCTCTTCCAAAACAGAGGAATCCAAGTCCTTAGTCCTCTCCTCACCTATCTCCTTTGACTCTTCTACAATTTTCTCAATAGATTCTTCTTTTGATGCACTTAATCCTTCGACATCCATGGCAGAAGGTTCTTCATCTATTTCCTCTATGATAGGAAGATTGAATCTTTTGAAGGCATTCTGGAGGATGTCTTATGTTTCTTTTGCTACTTGATCTGTCTCTCCAAGCATAAGTTTGTTCATTCTTGCTTTGCTCCGGAACTCATCGTTGCAGTCCTTAAAGATTATGTTCATTTGTTTTGGAGTAATGGAAGGATAGACCTGAATAGCAATTTGTGCCCAGATCTCTAGGTCCTTTGCCTTAGCATTCTCCTTTCTCAATTCAAGTACCTTCTCTAGACTTTTGGGAATTAGAGAGATGATTTCAATGAATGCTTTATTATAAATGTTTAGGTACTTAATTGTAGCTTCTTCCAAGATGTTTTTTTCTGTGTCACTATACTCATCATAAAATTTAGTGACTGGTTGCAGGTTCCCATCCACTGTGACTGCCTTGATGATATCATCAATAGAGAGAGTAGGCCTTTCAACAAATTCTTCTGCCTCTTCTTCTTTGTTTGTACCGGCAGAGGATTCCCCTGATGTTTTCTTCATCTTCCTCATTTTCTTAACTTCCTCATCAGATTATATTTCTTCATCATCTTTTTGGCTTATGTATGACCTTGTGGCCTTTGTCTTCATTTTGTTCTCTCCCTTTCTGAATGTCTTGGCTTCCAGTTTTGAGGATTTTGAGCTCTTAGAGGTGGTAGGTGCAAAGCTCTTGGAGGATCTGGCCCGGGAGGAGGCTTGTACCGGAACACTTCTTTTTTTTGCTTCTTGTTTCTCTTTCTCAGCTCTTTCTAATTTTTCTCTATTTGCATCCACTACCTCTTTTGAAATGCCACATCTTCTGGCAACTTCCTCTACTTCCCTTCTCACTTTTCTTTTCATCTTTGGTTGTCTCAGTTCAACATGCATTTTTACACTCAATTCTTGAAAGGTTCCAAACCTTTCTGCCTCAGGGTCCTTAGGCTGACTTAGCAAGTGTTGTACATGCAGCTCCAGGATTTTCTCATCTACTTCATAGCCCATTGGCATAATCTAGACTGTTCTGGGCTCAACTGCCTCCATTAGGCATTGTTCAGTGTCTACCATGAAACACACTGTATCCTTGTATTTTTCAACTATTGTTTGTGGAATTCTTTCTCTGGCCTGCATCAAACTTTGGAAGCTTTTGAAGTATCCCCAGAGTGTTGTACTTTGAGCCTTGGCATCACCAAGCCCATCATATAATCTCTGATTTGTATGGCAACCGGTCTATCATTTTGCCATACCCAACCACTTGATCAGGGTAGCTCATTCATATAGTAAAAGAATAAACACAGTATTAAACCACCATACTTGAATGAGTTCTTGTCCTTCTTGATCTTTTGCAAGTTTTCTAATAGTTGGCTCAGGAGAAGCTCGCATAGATCACAGTCTGCATTTTCCCTTAGCATCTGATATGCAGTATAAATTGCAGTTCTGGACACAGAGTTCTCCCTACTAGAATGATATATTTTATATCCAATTACCATAGAGGCAAATTTGATATCCAAATCTGTGATATCTTCTATTTTCATTGCTCTTTTGTCAAACTTTGATCTGGTAGCCTCACTCACTATTTGGTTCTTGATCGATTTGAGAGCAGGCAACCCACCAAATGAGTGCAAACCAGTTATTGCCCTAATCGCATCCTTTGTTATCTTGAAGGGCTTCAAAAACCACATGAAGTTGTCATGTATTCTGCTAAGAAGATACTGGACCCATTCATCTTCTGCAAAATAGGGAAAGTGGATGCAATGTCCAAAATGTTTATCCCGGATGGCCTTGTATTGACGTTTGAGTTCAAAGGTTTCATCTATTAGTTGTTTATGGTAGATATCCATCAGCTTTGATTCTCCAAATTCCTCAATATTGGCATGGATGTATACCCAAACATCTTCTACGTGCAGAACCCCATGCAGAATGCTGGAAAAGGCGCCTAAGGGATCAACTTATAGGGATTTGTAGGGGTGTTTCTTGAACTTTGGGCGCAGCCTATCAGTGATCTTAACAACCATAGGAGTAGCCATCTTTGCAAAAGATTTAAAGAGAGATATTCAGAAATCGAAATACCTTTTCACGCTTCTAGGGTTCACAATATGCGTCAGAAAAGATTGTTGGTTGAATCAAATTCAGCAGTTGATCTTTGAGAGGGTTTTAACAATCTTGCTGCAGAGCTCTTCCTTTCTTCTTTTCAAATGCAAATGTGCAAGTGACGAATAAAAGAACCCTTTTATCTCTGCGCAAACCCTAAATTCCTATTGCAATAAATGCACAACTTAAGTCATCCAGTTACCTTGTTCTAAGAGAGATCTTTCCAAACCACTGAGATGCACTTAGAATAATTTTCAATGATAATTAACAATGTATCTTCTTTCCTTCAATCATGTCATTTATCCGCAGATCAAGATATTTTAATTTTGAATCATACCAGATCTAACTGTGAAAATTTTTCTTTTACCAAATGGCTGTCAAACCAGATCAATCTTGGTTGATTAAACTCTTCAAAACTTCTTGCGGATCATTCATATTTTTACTGAGGGTTATTTGGATATTTCTCTGAGAACCCTTTAATCCGCAACATTCCATGTACCAAATTTAGGCGCCAATTGACTGCCTGGGGGAATTTATTTTCTTTTGTGACTCCACCTGAGCCAAAGCTCATCTATTTAGTTTCCAGAAGGAATATCAGTACCAGATTCTGGTGCGGATCCATCCCCAAAATTTTTTGTACTTCTCTTCACCCAAATCTTGTTCATCTCCCTTTGAACTTCATCTGCATTCACTTTTCCTTTTCCTTTGTCTTGATTTTGATTATGATGCGCCAGACCCTTTTTATCCTGATTCTTACTTTTGTAGAATTTGGCAATATGACCGGATCTATTACAATTGTAGCAAACAACATTTCTTTGCATATGTGACTGATATCCTCTAGATCTGCATTGATTAGCCATATGTCCCATTCTATTGCATGCAAAGCATCTACCATTAAATGAATTGTTTATTTGCATATTTCTGCATTCATGAGATTTGTGACCATACCTTTTGCAGTTGAAACACTATCCGGAGAAGGATGAATTAGTCTGATTCATTCTTCTTCTGCATTGAGTTGCTTTATGACCGAAAGTGTTGCAATTGTAGCAGTATCCATTTAAGAATGGATATCTTTGAGCATTTGGTTACCTTACCAGAGATCTTCTAGGCCTGTTCCTTGGATTTCCTGATCCAGAGTTCTTCTGACCAAATCCAGAGCTTTCACCTTTCTCATATCCCAAGCCATGCTTGTCATCTACCCTCTTTTGGCTTTCAAGAAGAACTTCACGTTGAGCAGAGCTTATCTTGAATTTCTCTTTGTATTCATTTGTTGTTTGAAGATCCCTTTTAAGAGTGTCTATCTGATTCTCAAGTTGTTCTTCATTATCTCTAGCTTCTTCAAGATCAGATTCCAAATGCCTGATTATTCTATCCATTTTGTGGTAGTCTTCTGACTTCTCCTTGAGAGATTGTTTTAGATTATCTTCAATTTTTCTTTTCTCTTCAATTTCTTGGGTGAATCTCATAACCCATGATTCCATTTCATGTCTTACCATAATGACCTCTTTTGATAGCTTCTCACATAGCTTGTTTTTCTCATTCAGATCTTCATTAGTATCATTAGCTTCACTTTGACTTGCTAATTGTTGAAGTAGTTCCTTTCTCTTTTTCATAGAGATACTCAGTTTTTCTTTTAGCTCATTTATGAAATCATTAGCTTGTTTGAGTCTTTCTCTCAAGTTATTAACTTCAGAGTGAGATTGCTCAAGATCATCTATGGTAGACTGAATTTGTTCCTTCATACCATACATATCCATTAAGATTCCCAGATCTTCCTCAAGTTGTTAGGCTCTATTTAGAGGAACTTAGCTCTGATACCAATTGTTGGAAACAAGGCAGATAACTGAGAGGGGGGTGAATCAGTTATCTTAAATATCTTAACTTTCTTTTCTTCTTTAATATTAATGCAACATCAAAACATAAGAGTAGAAATAATCATGAGAGTAGAAATAAAATCAACACACATAACACAAGGATTTTTACGTGGAAAACCCTGTTAAAGGAAAAACCACGGGGTGACTAACCCAAGGTTGTATTCTCTGTTAAAAGAATAAGTACAAAATGGCACTTGCCAATTAGGGCTCACTACCCAAGCACACTGCTCACAAGAGGCACACTGCCTACAAGAGACTCACTGTCTACAAGGTATATAGAAAGTAACCAGGTGTTTGAACTGATGAGAGGCATCCACATATGCTAAGGTTCAATTCCGGTTAGGCTCAATATACTGATCTAATGCACTTCATTCTTCCTCTGCTCTAATGTTGTTGTTTTGTCACAGACCAGACTTGTATTGCTGCTTCCACACTTCTCTCTACTTTTCCTTGCACACTTCCACACACAACACCACACTTCATACCAAAATCTATTTGGTATATATATCTGCATCAAGGATTTCAACATCTTCCCAGTCGGCAACCGGAATACTAAAGATATTTCCAAGACACTAATCTATCGGTTGAATCCATGCTTAATATGTGATCCGTATCAAGGACATAGACATAGAAGTCATCATTCATGTCGGCCAACCATGTATGATCTTTTAAATAGCTTGACCACCATCAACTTCTCATCTGGATTAAAGTTTGATGCTTTGCTGGTCAGTTCTTTCTCAGTCTACTCTACCTGTTAGGAACCCAACACTTAGGTGCTCATATCTTTTCATTCTTTCATCACTGGAGGCTCAATCTCTAGAATGTAGCAGTCATGGTACTCCTCTTGACTTGTCCAAGTCCGCAACTTGCTGAGTTTCACCATCTGAGAGATCCGGACCTGATTGTCGGACCTTGTTGCATGCTCTGTTCTTGTTCACCAAACCAAAACACTCTTCAATCTGTCTTCCGGTATTGGCATACTACGTGTTGCGGATGTGTGGGATAGACTTTGTTGCCATCAATGACAACAATAATGAAGCCACACAGTGTCTCTTGCCAACAAATAGGGCATGTGTTTCTCATGAGTTTGGGTTGGTCGGGACTCCTGAAGGTGTGGGGTAAGGACTGGATTCCTTAAAGTCTTCCATATGTTTTCCAACTACACCCTTTTGTGAAGTGCAGTCCTCTCTATCACTATTTCCATGACTGTCTCACATACTAATTTGACTCGTGACTATAAAAAAACATTCTCTACACTGTCCCTTTATAACTATTGTCTTCACCATCTATTGTTCATGACCTCTTTGACTATCTCATCATGTTCTCTATCTCTTTAACATACGTCTATCTTCTTCTTCATAAGTGACTATTTTTGCTTTCTCATGGATGATTGTCGTTGCACATCATACCATGACTGTCCTCTTTTGCAAACTCACTACCCTTTGTCTTGTCACTACTTTTGCTGACTGTTACAGTCATGCTTGAATGAATGTTCCTAACTATTATGCTAGTCATTAAATGCTATTCATAAATCTACTATGACTGTCCTCTATCTCAGTCTTCTTGACTATTTTTCAGTCACCATATACATCAATTGATTGACTGTTTCTTCTCACATAGTCATTGCGACTCTGTATTCACATTATATATAGTCAATGAGATGTATTTCCACCCTTTTGGTGACTGTCTTTTGACAGTATTTGTGAATTGCTTTAAGTGACTTTATGTTGTCATAGTTCTTTGTTCTTCATGATTATTAGGCTGCCATAACATGGTCACTGTCTCACTATGACTGTTTCTACTTTTAATGCTCTTGACTGATTGTTTTATAGTCATTGTTTGTTCTCTTAACTACTCTTTGCTAGCAATTCCTTCTGCAAACTACCTCTATTTTCTACCTTTGATGATTGTTCTTAAGACAAAGAACAGTGGTCTTCTTGACTATTCCCATTTTATGGACAATCATTCTTTATTGTATAGACAGTCATCCCTTGATATATAGACAGTCAACCTCTATATATATATAGTCATCTCTTATTACTTTGACTATTCTATCTTCTTTCAACTCGACTGTTCCATCTGTCTTCATGCTTTATAGTTTGTTTGTTATTCATTGTTCTCATGACTCTAGAACAATGATTGTTGTCCCTTTGCGACAGTCAAGGGAGGTGCTTCTCCTCTGAAACATTTACACTTTCAATGATCCTTGACAATAGTTTGATAGGCCTCCTCTGATCTCTATTTATAATTGCTCCTTCACAGTTATACTTTGGTAGGGTTTAGGATACATAAGCTTTAACACTTCTAAACCTTCTCTGCACGTTGATTCTCCTTTCTTTGTTATGCTATTGCTCCCTAAACATGTGACTGCCTCCACATAATCAATGTCATGATTTTTGCAATCCCATACACAACCAAATTTGCTGCTTGACTATAGGACAATGAAGCCAGTATCTTTTCCTTAAAATATAAATGAGCAAGACAAGGTACAAGATCTAGTATCAGATGATAATCTGCAAGATTGTTTGTGTGAGACTCTAGGTGTTGCATGTCATATTTGATCACCAAAGGGTTGAAATCCATCACTCAAACTCTTTAACATTGAATGTTTTGTTATTTATCCATCCAAGCAAACCTGAATTACACACAGTATATCTAGCAGATGATTTTTTGTCTCATCCACAAGGCCAAGCAACACAAAAATATGATGCGCAGGATCATCTATATTTTGCAGCATCTAAATACATCAACTTATGAAGCCAAGATTCAATAGGGTCACCCACAACATACCTTATAGGCTCATCCAAATCCACTTTTTTGAATACTCTACCTGATATAGATCCATTGTGAGTATTCCCTGGTTGCTAACTTTGCTCTTGCAACTATTGAATAAGCTTCAGTGAAAGTGAGCATCCAGTGCCTTCATAGCTTCACAACGATCCTTGGACTTCCTTGAAAACTCTCCTTACTTTTGATATTGTCTCCTATGTGCATTCTCTTTTCCTCTCTTGAAGAAAATATGGGTATACAAAAATGGTGTATATGACATCTTAAAATCATTCTTCCTCCCTTGAACATAACATGCATAAGAAAATCAAGATACCTTCATGAATATGCGTGAAGAAAATTGCTCAATACTCAAAACCCTAACTCAAAGACTCAAAAGTTTAACCCTTAACCAAAACTTAACCTAACTCTCAACATGCTCGATCAAAACTTACCCAAAACCTTGAAAACACCATAAAACATTCTCATTTTTTTGGAAGAAAAAATTCCCCTCCATGTATTGCTACGTGAAACTTTGACAAGAAAAGGCTTTTTGGATGTGGAAACTTGCTTTTTAACCTTTGACACTCAAAAAGGCATGCATGCAACATGTAGCAACAATCTTTGGGCATGGGGAATAAAGCTTAAGTTGTATTTGTATACCATTCAATATAAGAAGTCTCCTTTTGTACAAAGTGAAGATGACTCTTTACAACTTTAATGCTTTAGAGACTACTTGAAACCTTTCCTCTATACCATTTATGCAGTATTAAAAATATGACTTTGCATGATTTTAAAAAACCTTCTTGACACATGTATGCAAAAAGCAATTTCATTTTTATTGTCATAAGTACAACCAAAGATTGGAAATCACTTTATAATGATGGGATGATTCAAAACATATCCTACCATCACAAAAGGACTAAAACAACTTGAAAGAACAACAACCAAGGATATAAGCTTCATTAAAAACAACAAGACACTCACTGCTTACATATTGGGGTCAAAAAGCACAATTGAGTAACATTTTTGGTGACTTCTACTAGTTGCTAGCCTACTAAGCAAAGAAGATCAGTTGTCTTAAGTATCCATTGGGCATGGAGTCACAAGAGACCTAAAATAATTTAGAACAAGCTTGACTAGAAGTCGTAAGTACCTTTCGAATAGCAAGATAAGACAAAAGACAAACAACAAAACTACCTAAAGACAACAACCACTAATTGTGCATCAGTGCTTGGAGGAAAACAAACTACAACAAACTAACCTACCTACCTAACACTAAACCATAAGAAAGACTACTTAAACAAAACCATTTACTAGTTTGTCAAAATAGCTACCTTTCCTGAGTAACTTGAAGTGTTCTTCATGCTTCTGAATAGCCAAAATAAGGTGGAAAAAGAATGAGCATTCCACAAACTACTAAAACATCTCTCCAAGTATGAGAACAAATTCACTTGCCCACTCAAGTTGACTGAAAGAATGGTTGTCATGAGATGGATAAACAAGTTGATCTTGTTGCTCCTATTGCTCATCTTCATGCTTTGAAACAAGCATGATAGGTAATGGTTTCTCCTTTTTGATCTTCAATTGTGCTAGGTGCCTAATAGGACACCCTTTTGTCAAGCCAAAGCTTGAAAAGTCAATGTCGGTTCTATGCTCATATTCTTTTGTTATCTCATCATTCTATTGATTAGAAAATTTTGGAAAAGTGATCTCCAATTGGTGCTCTTGTTGTCCATGAACTTCCTCTTTCTAAGATGCTAGTTTGACAACTAATTTTGAACAAAAGTCATCTAGCTCATCGCAAAAAAGATCTTCTTCAACATATTCCTTACTTTTTTGCACAAGAGAACTCACCTCAGTTGTAGGACAGCTCTCCTGAATGTTTGAAAAACAACAAGATCTTCAAATTAGAGCATAGGTTCAGATTTGATGTGTTGTTCAACTTGACCAATGTCTTCATGCATAATAATCTCTCCATCTTTTGAAACAAGGTTGCCCTCATTTTGCTCTTGGTAGACCAACACCCTATCAAAATTATTTGCATCCTCTGGTTGTCCCAAACTTGCCATTGTTGGTAGCAAAGGCGTGCTTTTTTCATCTTCCCCAACAAAAGAAGGTAGCTCATCAAACCAAAAGTGGATTCTTCACCTTCACCAACCCCTTCTTGCTTGAAATCTTGTTGTCTTAGCTAATTTAGATTTATTGCCATATGCATTGATACATTTTCTTCATCTTCAACAAAAAATGGGAGCTCAACAAATAAATCAGTCAAAAATTCATGTTCAATGCCACTTACTTGCCTTTCAAACTATTGTCCCAGCTAATCATTCTCATCATCATCTTGCAACAAATCTGAGTTTTCTGATTTGGTGGCACAAACAGGGTTGTAAATAGTTATTCTGTCATCATCTTCACTTGAAATATTTTCCTTTTCACCTACATAGCCTTCATTTTCTCTCCAAATAACGGGTCCTCCTTTGAAAAGGGAGATGGTGGGAGGGAAAAAGGGTTCAGCTGATGTAGTAAGATTAACATGTTTGTGGCTAAGATGGATATGAGGCATTATCGACTACTCTTGGTTAGGAATTAGCTGTTGGGTTGAAGAAGCACTCCTAAAACTTGGAATTTTGATTGGTTTGGATTCTACAACCTTTTCCTCTTCATGATTTTGGATGGGTATGAAAGGAGTGGATTTCATAGGTTCACTTTAGTTTGTAGGAAAAGTTAAACTGAAACTAGGATGCAAGGAGTTGGTTGGGTTTCATACCTTTGTATTTGAGCCACCAGTTGCTTCATTTGTTCTTCTTTGGCCACAACTTGTCTAGCCAAAAACTCTTCCTCATTTCTCATTTGTACCTCCCTCTCCTACTGGTGTAAATAAGTTTGATATGCAAGCTCTTCCTACTGCCAACTATACTCCTACTCATGTTTAATAGCATCTAACTGCATTTGAAAGCTTAGCATGGTATCTCTAATATCTCTAATGCTCATGTTATCATCATCTTGAAGATGGTTAGGAGAAAAAAGGTCTTCTTGGGACTGATTGTAGGAATGGATAGGCTACCAAGAAGGTTGAGCATGGGTGGGTGGGAAGCAAGCATGATGAGCATGCTGATATCCTATTGTTACATGGCTATTTGGGATGCAACCAACAATAATACCAGTCTGATATGGCTGGTAAGAAGGAGTACAAATCATGTTTTGGTGAAATGGAGGTAAAGGAACATGTTTTCCTCGGTAGTTCATAATGTTAGAACCTTAAAATGAGTTGGAAAAACATGAAAAACTCTTTGAAAACAAGAAAACCAGGTCTAATTCAAAGATTTATGCACATACCAGCAGAGTCTTTAATGATATTTCAAGCACTTGGTCTACTTAAATCAGCAGGTTTGTGATTAGAGTTGCCATGGTGTTGTTTGTATTACCTCCAAAGGCTGATAATATTGAGAAAAACACCAAATCTCTCAGCATTTTGATGGGAAGTTCATCACATCGGTCCCACCGGGCATGCCAAAAACTCTTATCAATGAGATTGCACCCTCTTGTTGAATGTGATTCAACAAGACCCCGCGATACAATGGGAATAGCTTCTAGGTGTGGGACCTTGCAAAAATTGAAGCTAGACCTCTAGATGAAGGGTTGGTTCCCTCGATTTTATTACCTAAACTAGACTACCTACTGTTGTTCTCAGAGGAAAAGGGCAGAAAATGGCATAATAGAAGCCTAAATCCTAAGGTAAGGTGATGCACCAAATGTTTGACCCATATTTGTTGTTTGAACACACAATTCTAAAAAAAAATGACTCTTTTCTTGCACGACTTATGTTTTCTTAACCCTATGCATCAGTATTTTGTAAAGAGGATGTTTGTATTTCATTGTTTTAGAAGGAAAATGAAGTTTTCAAAGCTAAAAAGTTCTACACATACATTTCACAGTTCACAACCTACACAAAGATATAGTTTTCTACCTAAATGTGTTTGTTTAGAAGCATATTTTGAGGTTTGTTGGTTTGAAACACAAAAAAATAGATGCATCATTTAATTAACACACTAGAGAACAACACAAATGAAGGAAAAAATTATCACTTAATTGATAAAATATATGTTCTTACATCAATAACCAGACTGCACTATCTTGTATTGCTTGAATATTTGTAGTACAAAAGTATTTTCAGTATTGAAAATCTTATAAAATTGAGTTACAATCTATTGTTCTTGAGCTTCTAGAGCTTCAAAACCTAAAAGAACTACATAAAAACTAAGCCTAAGGGTCCTATATGTCATCCCAGACATAGGAGAGCATAAAGGAACTAAAATTGACCAAGTTACAAGGCCTTAAAAGTAGCAAACCTACTTTGGACGCCCAAGAAGAGTCCTAGTTTGATTTGGCCTTCAAAAAGTAGTTGCTTGACTTCTTCAGCTCCTTGAAATGTGCTCCAGTTGTTGCAGAGGCTCCTATATCCTTAGAGAGTGTTGGAACTGCCCTTAGATGCTTGGAAAGTGGTCAAAATGCTTGTAGTGCTGTCACAACTACCCTAAACTACCTCATAACCTCATTTGCATGATAATAAGGCATGTGTTTCTCATGATTTTAAGTTGGTCAGGACTCCTGAAGGTGTGTGGTAAGGACTGGATTCCTTAAAGTCTTCCATATGTTTTCCAACTACACCCTTTTATGAAGTGCAGTCCTCTCTATCACTGTTTGAACCATGATTGTCTCACGTACTTATTTGACTCATGACTATCAAAAATAGTCTCTACACTATCCCTTTATAACTGTTGTCTTCAACATATGCTATTCATGACCTCTTTGACTATCTCATCATGTTCTCTATCTCTTTAACAGACCTTTGTCTTCTTCATCATAGATGACTATTTTTGCTTTCTCATGCATGACTATTGCTACATGTCATACCATGTCTGTCCTCTTCTACAAACTCACTACCCTTTGTCTTGTCACTGCTTTTGCTGATTGTTACAGTCATGCTTGGATGGTTGTTCCTAACTATTATTCCAGTCATTGAATGCTCTTCATAACTTTGCTATGACTGTCCTCTATGTCAATCTTCTTGACTATTTTTTCAGTCACCATATACATCAATTGATTGACTATTTCTTTTCACATAGTCATTAAGACTGTGTATTCACATTGTATACAGTCATTGAGATGTCTTTCCACCCTTTTGGTGACTATCTTTTGATAGTATTTGTTACTTGCTTCACGTGACTTTATGCTATCATAGTTCTTTGTTCTTCACGATTATTAGGCTACCATAACATGGTCACTATCTCACTATGACTGCTACTATTTTTAATTCTCTTGACTGATTGTTTGATAGTCATTGTTTGTTCTCTTAACTACTATTTGCTGACAATTCCCTCTATAGACTACCTCTATTTTTTTGCCTTTGATGACTGTTCTTAAGACAAAGAATAGTAGTCTTCTCGACTGTTCCCATTTTATGGACAATCATTCTTTATTGTATAGACAATCATCCCTTGAATTATACACAATCAACCTCTATGTATAGACAGTCATCTCTTATTACTTTGACTATTCTATCTTCTTTCAACTTGATTGTTTCATCTGTCCTCATGCTTTATAGTTTGCTTGTTATTCACTGTTCTCATGAATCTAGAACAGTGATTGTTGTCCCTTTGTGATAGTCGAGGGAGTTGTTGCTCCTCTGAAACATTTGCACTTTCAATGACCCTTGACAATAGTTTGATAGGCCTCCTCTGATCTCTATTTATAATTGCTCCTTCATAGTTATACTTTGGTAGGGTTTAGGATACATAAGCTTTTACACTTCTAAACCTTCTCTGCATGTTGATTGTCCTTTCTCTGTTATGCTATAGCTCCCTAAACATGTGACTACCTCCACATAATCAATGTCATGATTTTTGCAATCCCATACACAACCAAATTTGCTACTTGACTATAGGACAATGAAGCTGGTATCTTTTCCTTAAAATATAAATGAGCAAGACAAGGTACAAGATTAGATAGTATCAGATGATAATATGCAAGATTGTTTGTGTGAGACTCCAAGTGCTGCATATCATATTTGATCTCCAAAGGGTTGAAAGCCATCACTCAAACTCTTTAACACTGAATGTTTTGTTATTTATCCATCCAAGCAAACCTAAATTACACATAGTATATCTAGGAGATGATTTTCTGTCTTATCCACAGGGCCAAGCAACACAAATATATGATGTGTAGGATCATCTATAGTTTGCAGCATCTAAACACATCAACTTGTGAAGCCAAGATTCAATAGGGTCACCCACAACATACCTTATAGGCTCATCCAGATCCACTTTTCTGAATACTCTACCTGATACAAATCCATTGTCAATATTCCCTAGTTGTTGACTTCGCTCTTGCAACTGTTGAATAATGTAACATCCATGTTCTATAAACCTAGTAAAACCAGAAAATTTACCATAAAGTAATTTAACAAGGTAAAAATGAGATAAATAATTTATTTTTCTTTTATTCATCATATAATCAATTACTACAATTTCAAGACTTCTTTTTTTAGCCTTTTCATTTACAATGTTTACAAATGTAAAACCATTACATATACAAATTTGGAATAAATATTGCATCTAAATATCTAACATCTTTATCACAAGTCCTGGCATGTTTCCTGCTTGGAGAGAGAGCATCTTTCTAGTTATTTACCTCCATCCACAAACCGGTGGTCTCCCACACTTCTTCCACATAGGAAGTGGCCCTACCCTTCACGAGGAATATAGACCTTAGGTGACCAGTGGTAATTTGCCTTTTCTAAGTGCATAGTATTGTATTCTACTAACTCTATCAACCATACAACCCTAGATACCCTCTAGCTAAGTATGATTTCTAATAGGATGAGCAATCCGAATATAGTGAACCGACAATGCATGTAGAAAACAAATGCATTACTTTGGCCAAAGTTTTTAATATCAATATCGTTCATAATGAACGTAGTCGTTGTGTTCACCCACCCCTACTCGACTTGGATATTGCCATATTCTCACAGTTTTATTCTTATACTAATTCCTAATCATGTAATGGTTTAATCCATGAGTCATAATAATAATATCTTTAGACCTTAATAAGTCCCTTATGACTAAACTATACAGTTGGTTCATAATTAGCTCTAGATTATCTAATTGTCCCATGGCTAATTTAATAATGCAATATAACCTTATCTCTTTGCTAGGCAACCTAGATTCATAAATGACTTATGACTAATTTAACCAAAGAGTAAGAACACTATAGTTCTTTTAAATAATATTAACCCTTATCCAATACCTTTACCAATGTAATAAAGTAAAACATACCCAATATGCCCTTCCTACAAGGTCATCCCTTAGTAGAATAAGTCTATTCCATTGTATTGGATCTTCTCTAGAATAACGTGAATAATGAATACAATATATACATCAACACATTCTTAGAAGAACCTTATTTTATTTCCCATAGTAACTCTAAGTTATTCTCATTTGATGTCTTACAATAGTTTTACTAGAGATTCCTATGAATCTAGTTTCCAAGAATGGATAACAATTTCCATTATATATATATATATATATATATATATATATATATATATATATATATATATATATATATATATATATATATATATTAAATCGCTATTATCTCAATACTATACGGTTCAAATTGATAGTATAATAAGAAAGTTCATTCTTCTCTATAATACTCGAAAGTCCTATTGTTTTGTTAACTCACCATCATTTTATTGACCGTTTACCAACTCAATCAAAGGATGATCTATTATCAATATAAATGACAACTTAACCCATTTTATACCATGAAGAACGTTCTATTCTTCATTTCAAGCATTGGATATAATAATAGTTTTTTCATATATCTAAGTGGTTGAATTCATTAATTATATCATGTACTCACTAGTACTACCATAGTTGACTCTATAGTTGCATTCTATTTCTCGTTCAAACAGAGATAAAACGACTTAATTTTCTCAATAGATAACTGTCTCTTCCCTCGTTGAGTCTACTATTTATCAACTGTAACACACATAATATAAATCAAGTGAACACATGCAGTCGCCATAAGACTATAATATAATTCCTAAAATATCCTATTCGATTTCCTTCATTGTTATCAAATAATCGATTAAGGAATACCTGAAAGTAATGGTTTCTTGTATTGACAAAGGTATGTAAATATTACACAGGCCAATGCCTTATCTGAGCATACTTCCTCATGCCTCCAGTCAGATCACTATTCCACAATGCGTTTTGTTTTTACTCTATTTCCTTAACATTCTCATCTTGTACTCTATTTCTATCTGTTTCTCTGCTACAACTCAAAGTTGAGTCATTTCCCTCTTATTAAAGCGGACTGGGCATGACTCCTATAGAGTCGCCCTCCATTCGTCCCATAACTGTAAATTAGTTGCAACATTGATTGCATAATAATAGTCTTAAGAGACTTAGTCCAAACTGCAAATCGATTTCTTAGCAAAATGAACACATGTCGATAGAGATAGCCGCCTATAGGCTCATTCAATTTGGCAGTTAAACTTATACAGTCATCCTAATTAGGATGAATCTGATGCTCTTTGAAAAACAAAACTGATCTTTAATGATCATGTTATGAGTGGTTCGACCCACTTCTTTCACTAATGAAGGCTTACTAATAAATAGCCTACATTTTCATCACTACCTTTGATGCATTTAACAGGTATTATCCTCTTACTATGTTAAGACATTTGTATATATGTGATTACATCAAATATACATATGGTTATAGTTTAATCAATACAATAATAATATTTAAACAAGGAAATATGGATAATGTGATTGAGTTGAGCTTGTCTCCCCATCACAATCCGTCGACATAATTCAAGTATTCTTAACTTGACTATATCATCTTAATGTTAAGAATCGTTTATAATACGTCAAGTAACTTAATAATAATATGACAACCATTTTACGACAATAACGTTGTAATATTTACGTTAAACGTAAATAGTCATAAATCAAACTCAAATGACATCGTTAACATTATTAACAACTAAGACGACTTAATATGAATTAGAAAGATTTGAAAACAATATCGACTACCTATCGATTAAGTTCAGAAGTAACTGACAAGACAAGGCTTACCTCTTACAACACATTGGTTCACATTTTCATTATACACTTATAACTCAATTTGGCAAATAAACCAGTCGTAACCCGAGGTCTATATTTCTCTCCTGGAAAGATACTCTCTCTCTCTCTTTTCTCTGAGAGTCATCTAATAACCTGAAATCCTGTTTCACTTGTCACCAAACAATATGTGATTAGTGCATCATTATTCAATTAATTCAACTAATAAATCAAATATTGTAATACATATATTAAATCGATAATAACATAATCATTCATATATTTTCAATAAATGACATTCAATAAAATCCATGTTTTTCCTTGTCATTAATCGAAACATCACAACAAATTTACTTATGTCCATGTAAAAAAGTAAAAGTAAAGCAACACAAAAATTGGGGATGTAACACATCAAATGAGAATAACTTAGAGTTACTATGGGAAATAAAATAAGGTTCTTATGAGAATCATCTATAGTTTACAACATCTAAACACGTCAACTTGTGAAGCCAAGATTCAATAGGGTCACCCACAACATACCTTATAGGCTCGTCCAGATCCACTTTTCTGAATACTCTATCTGATACAGATCCATTGTCAGTATTCCCTGGTTGTTGACTTCGCTCTTGCAATTGTTGAATAAGCTTTAGCGAAAGTGAGAATCCAGTGCCTTCATAGCTTCACAACGATCCTTGGACTTCCTTGAAAACTCTCCGTACTTTTGATATTGTCTCCTCCGTGCATTCTCTTTTCCTCTCTTGAAGAAAATATGGGTATACAAAAATGGTGTATATGATATCTTGAAATCATTCTTCCTCCCTTGAACGTACCATGCATAACAAAATCAAGCTACCTTCATGAATATGCGCAGAGAAAACTGCTTAATACTCAAAACCCTAACTCAAAGACTCAAAAGCTTAATCCTTGACCAAAACTTAACCTAACTCTCAACATGCTCAATCAAAACTGACCCAAACCCTCGAAAACACCATAAAACATTCTCATTTTTTTGGAAGAAAAAAATCCCCTCCATGTATTACTACGTGAAACTTTGACAAGAAAAGGCTTTTTGGACGTGGAAACTTGCTTTTTAACCTTTGACACTCAAAAAGGCATGCATGCAATATGTAACAACAATCTTTGGGCATGGGGAATAAAGCTTTAGTTGTATTTGTATACCATGCAATATAAGAAGTCTCCTTTTGTACAAAGTGAAGATGACTCTTTACAACTTTAATGCTTTAGAGACTACTTCAAAACTTTCCTCTATACCATTTATGCAGTATGATATATGACTTTGCATGATTTAAAAAAACCTTCTTGACACATGTATGCAAAAAGCAACTTCATTGTCATTGTCATAAGTACAACCAAAGATTGGAAATCACTCTATAATAATGGGATGCTTCAAAACATATCCTACCATCATGAAAGGACTAAAACAACTCAAAAGAACAACAACCAGGGATATAAGATTCATTAAAAACAACATGACACTCACTGCTTACATATTGGGGTCAAAAAGTACAATCGAGTAACACATACATTATGTAAAATTACAACGAGAAGCCCTTGGTTGTATAGGCCAAGGTGAAACATAAGATTATGACATGTGTCTTAATCTTATGACTTGAGAGATAAAATGAAGATGCCCTAAGTAAAATTAAAAACTAGTGTGAATAGGACCTAAGAGGTAAACCAGTTAGGTAATATACCCTGCTCACGCCAACAGTTTGTTTGGAATGAGGTTGTCGAATAGGGCTTCCATACCCTCAAAGTTGTTGTGTTTCACCCCAATTCTACCAATCTCTAACTTTATGAAAATGTTTTTCCTAAAATGTGATGTGTTAAAGACAATTATGGGAGTATTTTATATGTAATAGGGTCAACCACTTGCTTTCATAGCAAACAAATGACTAGGAAGAATTTAGCTAGATCAATCTATGAAAAGGAGACAATGGCTATCTTGTATGTTGTTTACGTATGGCATTCGTACCTCTTGGGTTGTTGATTCAAGATCAAAACTGATCATAACATTAGATCAAATTTTTTTTACAAAAACTAATGTCCTCCCTGAAATGACATAAATTGGTCACAAAGATGTCAGGGTAATGATTGTGAGATTGCTTATAAGAAAGGAAAAAAGATTGTAGTGGTTGATGCCATTTATCATAACTTTAAAGAAGATAAGTCCATGTTATCCCTTTCGAATTTTAGCACCCACTTGGATCAAGGAGGTTCTTGTGAATAGGAGGCAAATCCTAAATTTTAGGATATTATCAGGTAGCGGTAGCAAATCCACCAGGGCAAGGATTCACATGGCAAGGTCAAGTGTTTTAGTATTGTGACATATTTACTTATGTCGCAGTTTCCTAGTTCAAGTAGTAGTTACTTGCTAAGATTCATGCAACTTCAACAATAAAGTTAGATTTTGCAAATAAGAAAGAAACTATCTAAGACCTAGTGCATGAATAGATACAATATAATTATTTAACAAATGATCGTAGAGTCAAAATAGCAAAACAAGGCTAGTTTCCAAATAGAAAGGGAGTTGGAGCAAGTTTGTAGTTGACCATATGGAATCTTGGGAGAAAATCAAGTGTGTATTTGGACTATTCAATTCTAATATTAGAAGTAGACTGATGGATCTTAATCCTAAGAAAATAGTGTAACAAACCTGAGTCCATAGTCAAAAACTTATCATGCATGGTAGTTTTCACTGCTACAATTGAGAATAAAGAGCTCTTTATGATCAATATATTATCAACATACAAAACTAGGAATAAGGGAGACTCATACTATCATAAGATGTAGACATTTGAATCAAAATGGCATTATAAATCTAATGGAGAAAAATAAAGGATCCATCTTGGCATACTGAGCTTAAGGGGCTTGTTTGAGGCCATAGATAGATTTCTTAAGTTCGCAAACCAATGAAGAGCCCTGTTGAAAACCTTGTGGTTGCTCTATGTATATCTATTCCTCAAGATCACCATGAAGAAAGGCACTCTTCACATCCATCTGATGAACCTCCCAGTGATGTGCAATAGAAATAACAAGCATGAGTCATATCGAGTTCATCTTTGCAAGAGGTGCAAAGGTCTCAGTGTAGTTAATACAAAGAATTTGTAAATATCCCTTAGTGACTAGACAAGCTTTAAACTTATCAACTGACCCATCTACAACAAATTTAGTTTGATATGTACATTTACATTGAACAAGTTTTCTTCCCTTAGGAAGGGGGACTAAATCCTAAGTGCGACACCTCATCAAAGAATTGTACTCCTCCTGCATAGTTGCATCATGTTGAAGAATGCTTGATGCCTCCCAAAAAAAGACTAGATTGAAAGTTGTAAAGAGTGGAATTTGGATAGTTGAGTTTTTGGTAGTTTGTGTGTGTATCCTCCTTTCACCCTTCATATTCAAGGACCTAGGGTCAAGTTGAAATGTACTATCCTACCCTAGGTCACTATGAGATGTAGGGAAACTTGGATTTTTATGATTTGATTTCCAATTATCTTCTCTTATGCTCAATTATACCTTAAAACCCTAATTATGCAAATATGACAACAAACAAATGAATATCAGAAAATGCTGCTATAGAAAGAGGTAAAATGAGAAATAAATGTGCACCTGTTTTCAGGGTTCAGAAGCGGAATAGTTGGGGACTAAAGAGCGGGTGCCCAAGTCCAAGGCCTAGGTTTTTGTCGGGATCTGGAAGCTCAATCTGCAACCTGTTCCTGTTGTCATAGAGATTTTCCCGTTGCAGAACTTTGAGGACTAATGAGCAGGTGCCTTAGTCCAGGGAGCTATTTTCTTCTCTGATCTACAATTCTGACTCTATTGTACCCTCCTGCAACTTCACTTTGTCTGTATCTTCAACCTATAACCTGCAATCATGAAAACTTTGGGAGGGGGTTGTGGTGTTTAGAGGTTTGCCTCAGTCAAGCCCCGGATAGTCTTCTGAACACCGTTGTCAAATAGAGATTGCGTGCCCTTATGAGGCAAAGGCAAAAACCAATTGATAACTGCTCAAGAACACAAATGATGTCACCTTATATTGAAGATCTCATGGGAGGAAGAAGCTTTTCATGCCATGAGGAGATGATTACTCAAATCTGCAAATACAAACACATAGACAACACAAATATGCTCTTGCAACACAATGAAAGCCTTGAATCACCTTTATAATGCATAAAGTTCACAATAGCCATCTAGTTTACAAATGAATGCCTAAGCATGCTTTTATATGCAACTACAAACACTCCTGCCAAGAATTTCGTGATTCAAACTTACTGTGTCGGCATAGGCCCAAATAACGGTCACAAGCTGACACCCAAAATTTAGGATTGACCCAAAATAGGGCAGGACTAGGGTGCAGGCACCCAAGTTCTCCCCCCCTATTTTGATCAGGGTTAGGTTCAAGGGATCCCCCTAGGTCCCATTTTTCATGAAACTTAGGGATCATTTCATCGGGATGTCAAAATATGATGTAAGATGTCCTAAATGCACACTAAAGACCTGGGAGCTAAACCTTTTGAGGGAAAAGCCCCCAAGGGGACATTTTTCAACGTTACATTTAGCCCCCACTTTAATGTATGTATAAACACGAGGCCAATACATACATTAAAGTACGGTCAACAAACACAGCAAACACACCAGACATGGAGAAGACACGCCAGACATATTGAAGACAATGACAGGCATGCAAAACATAGAGAAGACAATTATAGTCACGCAAAACATGGAGAATACAATAAATGCATAGAAGACACATTAATGCATAATAGATAGGAATTATTTCTTTTCTTTTTCTCATATATATGAAATGCAAATGCAAGTACAGGAAAGTAAACACACCTCCCATAATACAGAATGCACTCATCGCGTAGGTCTTTAAACTATATATGGGGAAACACACATGCAAGACACACCAAACCTCTCATAATGCATGATGCACTCATCGTGCAGGTCTTTAGACTGCATATGGGGCAACAGACACGCCGAACAAAGCAAGCATGCCAAACACACACTTTGAAGACAGAGAGAAAACACAGCAAACAAGCAATGGAGTGTTCCTATTTCTAGGTTCATCACCATCTTAGACACATTACAGGCACACACCGACGATTGGGCTTCGCCACAACAATCCTCGAAGACATGCTTAAGGGTTGAGTTAGTTAGAGAACCGCTCCCCGCCTCCCGATGAGGACTTTTGAAAATGACAGGATGGTGCAATCTACTTCAAGAAATACACCACCCTCGCCTCCCCAGAGGGCTTAAAATAAAAAAAGGATATACGCGATATCTCGTCTCTGCAGAGGGCTTAAGTGATTGATTAATTTCAAACAAACTTTGAGTGTAGGAAGTACTCATCACACTAGTCTTTAAACTACACCGAGGACAAGCACATTGCTAACATCTACAATAGATAGCTTACCTTATATATGCCCCCACCTTAAGGTGGTTGATATCATGCATCGATATCAAGCACATTAAGGTAGGAAGAAAACACACAAGGGAACACGGACTTTCGCAAAGCCCATGCCCCCAAGAGGTGGCATGTACTTTACGATCGCCAGATGTTCCCACAAACACATCCCTGCAAGAAACATGTTAGTGTCTACAAAATCATGATAAACAACAACATTAATGCATATGATTAACCACACAAAGAGCCAAGGTTACACTACAAATTTAGAGTTTGAGGATAACTGTGGGGCTATATCACGAAGATCTTTGAATCGAGTACCACCAAGGCTAGATTCAAAGACAAACAAAGTGCGCAGAGCATCAATATTGTTAAGGTTTGTAAATGAGATAAAGATCATCAAAATCACTACGCAGAAAGCACGAGTGCTTCTACTAGCCAAGCATTGGATAATATATTACAATGCCATCATCATATTAGGAAATAAGTCCAATTTTTGATTTCTCACTAAAGGGACGCTAGGTCCGCATCAATGTAAATATTTTTTGTCATCCTCATGCTAGATAGAAACACTAGAGGAAGGGAAACAATAAATAAGAGAGGAGAAACAAGTGTCTTAGGGACAGTCATGTAGGAGGGTGCCCCTAAGTCACCAACCGCAGCACTATGTCCGTAAGACACAACACACAACAATGAAATTAGAGAGAGAGGCAATATAGAAGAATGATGATACAAATAGAAGAAGGTCACAACAGAGGCGGTCTCCTGGTATCTCAGACCTTACAAGAGAATCAAGGGTCATCCCAGGAGGCCTAAACAATACATGACACATCATGGGGGAAACACATCACGAGAGATAAAGGGTTAGAGATACTTACCTGATAGGATCTTCCGGGCTAGCGGCCATCAAGTAAATCATCGTCATCCTCCCACTCCCAAATTTTAGAGAAAAGTGGGACATAAGATACCATAGCCCAATTCTTGTCTTTGTTAGGATCATCTTTGTTTGGTTTAATGTTTGGATCAATGTTTTCTTGTTGAGATGTGAGGTTTATGGCATAAGCTTGTCTTCTTCTCCTTCTTTCTCTTGTTTTTCTATTTCTTTTTCTCTTACCACTTATCTGTTGTAAGACAGGGCTTTGTTCTTTCATGGGTTTTTTCATTGTAGAAGAAGAAGCACCGGGATCAAATCTCATTTGTCTAGGTGGAATGTTTTGTTGTCGACAATTACCTCCCAATCCTTGTAAGGATGGCAGGGGAGGAACCTCAGCATAGGGACCTTGTCCTTTCGGTCTATGGTTCTCTTCAAATGCGGGTTGCTTATCTTTTGTTATTTTTTGCATAGAGGGTCTGGCCGTTGGATGTAACAGTTTTGCTTTGTAATTTCTATAGCTCAAGAAGTTAAATTTTGTTCGTGGTTTAGGTTTCTCTTCATATTTGTCCCAAAAGTAACCTAGTGTGCAATGTTTTCTTTCAACCAAAGGTTTATATTTATTTCGGGGGATTATAATCACATGTCCCTCAAAAAGAAATTTTAGACAATTATGAATTGTTGAAGGGACAACTTTCATTTCCTTTAACCAAGGGTGTCCCAATTTAATAAGAAAGTGGTTAGAAATAGGGACAACATCAAACCATTGTTCTACGTGTTTCTCAAATACAGTTACCAACAATGATATCTTACCCAAAGGTTTTACAAAGGTTCCCTTACGTGTTTTAATCATCATGTCTGAAGGGTCATAAGATCCTTGCATCAAATTATGTAAATAGAGGAACTCTTCCATGGAAACATTAATCATGCAATTAGGATCAATAAGGGTTCCTTTCACAGGGCTTCCCATTATTTTCACATTGATGTAGAGAGGTCCTTCAGTGTCTTCGATTGTTCTATCATGAGGTGTAAACACAATTTCAGGTTCAGGGACATGTCTCTTCATGAAAGGTCTAGGAGGGAACCTATTGTTGTTGTTATGATTAGAGGCCATGTGTATATGCTCAAATTAATGCAAGATTGGATTTTAAAGGTTTTCCAAAAGTGCGCAAAAGATAAGTGCAAAACTATATGCAAAAATGACCTAAAATGCTCGATTTTTTGTACTTTTTCAATGCAAATATATGAAAGCAAAGGTGTTGTAAGGATTTTGATCAAGGACATAAAATAATGTCTGATATCAGTCCAATACAACAATAATATCTTTCACAACACACTCTTGATGCAAATCTAAGATGATGACAAGTCAAAATATAGTGAAAATACACTAAAATATGTATTTTTTTCACCAAATCTTAATGTAAAAGAGCATGAAAAAGGGTGTTGTGAGGAATATGATGATGTAAAGAAAATTATATCAGTAATAACAACCACATAATGCCAAAATATCTGTCACAACACACTTATAGTGCCACTCAAGATCAAACCCTAGTGAAAATATAGCAAAAATAGGTAATTTTTCACGATTTTTCAATTCCAAGACCTAGAAAAAGGGGTGTTGTAAATAATTTTAGGATGTACAGAAAATAATAGTAATTATATTAGTCACCTCAATCCATAAAATTTGTCACAAAACGCTTGGAGTGCAATCTAGGTCAAACCCTAGGGCAAATATAGCAAAAATGTGTAATTTTTCACCAAATTTTCAATACAAGAGGCCAATAAAAAGGTGTTGTAAATATTTTTAGGAGGGGAAGCAGATAATACCCTTGATATCAGTCAATTAGTGAAAAAATATTCTTTACAACACGCCTATAGTGCAAATTTAGAGAGTCGATAAAGCCAAATCTAGTGAAAATCAATGTTTTTCAAGCCCTAGGTTTGAGATCTTGATGTAAAATGCTATATGAATCTTTTGAGATCTGATTTATGATGAAAATAAGTTCTCCTCAGATCTTAAAATGATTTTACAGTCCTAACATATAAAATGCAAGTGCAAATCTAGTGAAAAATCAATGAAAATACTAGTTTTTGTTGAAATTTTCTATGCAAAAATGCTAATTTTTAAAATCTAAACGCAAATTTGTACTAAAATGCAACACTACATCCAAATGAAAATTTGAATGAGCCTCTAAAATCAGTAGAAAAATTTGAAACAAGATTTTACCTACAAACCCTAGATTTTGGAATTACTAAGTTATATGCAAAAATCACAATTTTTAATAAAACCCTAGCAATTTTATGATAAAAATGCAATGCAAGCTATTGAGTTTTTGTAATTTTCTGCAATTTATTTTAGATCTAATGAAAAAATCAAAAATTTGATGAAATTAAAATTAATTGATTCAACATGCAAACCCTAGAATGGATTTTCTTTTTGTAAGTTTTCCAATGCAATAAGATGAATGACTATATGAATGAATGAAAATCGATGCAAATCTGAAGCAAAACACTCAACAAGGTGCAAAAAAGTCCAATAACATGGGTTCACCAAAATGTAAAGGGTAAAATTTGGATAGTTGAGTTTTTGGTAGTTTGTGTGTGTATCCTCCTTTCACCCTTCACATTCAAGGACCTAAGGTCAAGTTGCAATGTACTATCCTACCCTAGGTCACTATGAGATGTAGGGAAACTTAGATTTTTATGATTTGATTGCCAATTATCTTCTCTTATGCTCAATTATACCTTAAAACCCTAATTATGCAAATACGACAGCAAATAGGTGAATATCAAAAAATGCTGCTACAGAAAGAGGTAAAATGACAAATAACTGTGCACCTAGTTTTCAGGGTTCAGAAGCGAAATAGTCAAGGACTAAAGAGTGGGTGCTCAAGTCCAAGGCCTAGGTTTTTGTCAGGATCTGGAAGCTCACTCTGCAACATGTTCTTGTTGTCACAGAGATTTTCCTATTACGAAACTTTGAGGACTAATGAGCGGGCGCCCTAGTCTAGGGAGCTATTTTCTTCTCTGATCTACAATTCCAACACTCTGTTGTACCCTTCTGCAACTTCACTTTGTCTGTAGCTTCAACTTGTAACCTGCAATTATGAAAACTTTGGGAGGGGGTTGTGGTGTTTAGAGGCTTACCTCAATCAAGCCCCGGAGAGACATTCAAGTCTTCTGAACACCGTTGTCAGATAGAGAGTGTGTGCCCTTGTGAGGCAGAGGCAAAAACCAAATGATAAATGCTCAAAAACACAAATGATGCCACCTTGTAGTGAAGATCTCATGGGAGGAAGAAGCTCTTCATGCGATGAGGAGATGATTACTCAAATATGTAAATACAAACGCATAGACAACACAAATATGCTCTTGCAACACAATGAAAGCCTTGAATCACCTTTAGAATGCATAAAGTTCACAATAGCCATCTAGTTTACAAATGAATGCCTAAGCATGCTTTTATATGCAACTACAAAGACTCCCGCCAAGAATTTTGTGATTCAAACTTACCGTGTCGGCATAGGACCCAAATAACGGTCACAAGCTGACACCTAAAATTTGGGATTGACCCAAAATAGGGCAAGACTAGGGCGCAGGCACCCAAGTCCTCCCCCTATTTTGGTTAGGGTTAGGTTCAAGGGATCCCCCTAGGTCCCATTTGTCATGAAACTTAGGGATCATTTCATCGGGATATCAAAATATGATGTAAGATGTCCTAAATGCACACTAAAGACTCGGGAGCTACACCTTATGAGGGAAAAGCCCCCAAGGGGACATTTTCTGACGTTACAAAAGTAAAGGTGATGAAAACATGAGATGGTGCCTAGAACTATGACTAATTCCACTTATTATTTGAAGGATCTATAACCTAATCACTTGCAAACTATAAAGTCTCTCTAGCCCAAGTGGACTATAGATGAGAGAATCAAGAGGAGATTTTTCATCCTTAGAATGGCAACTAGGAGAGGAGGGAGGATGATCCTCATTATCACTCTTGTCATCCAAAGTAGAAGAAGAAGAATCCTCATTTTCAAAAATGTGCTCAGGTGGATCTACTTCATTAGAAGAACTACCATCTATCCCAAGTGTACCCCAAGTGACTAAGATGGAGAAGTGTCAAGAGTTAGACTCAAAGAGCCTTCCTTGAAGTGAACACTCCTCTCAGTGAACAACTCATGAGTAACTAGATGAAGAAGCCAATATCCTTTTACACCATTTGGATAACCCATGAAGATATAAGGCCTACCATGAGGATCCATAGCCTTCTTTCTCTATAGGAATGTGGATCCATGCTAGACATCTAAAGACCTTAAAATGTTTAACTGTGAGTTTTATGCCACTCCATGCTTCAAAAGGAGTAACTCCTTTTGAGGCTTTATGAGGAACTTAGTTCTATATATAGTTCACATAATTTATGGCCTTTAACCAAAATTGTGGTGCAAGGGATCTAAAGTAGATCATGCAATTTGTTATTTCCTTCAAAGATTTATTCTTACATTCTACTACTATATCTTTTTGAGGACTATATGAACTATGCAATGCAAATTAATCCCATCCGAAGTAAGTAACTACTCAAATTGATGATTGACATACTCACCACCATTATTTGTGCACATAATCCTGATGGATTTCCCATATTATTTCTCTACAAGTGCTCTGAAGTCTTGAAAGTACTTAGACCTCTGCCTTCTATCAAAGAAATACACTCAAGTAAACTAAGAGAAGTAATCAATGAAAGAACATATTTGACAAAACTGAAAGAAGGATTTAGAAATGGACTAGATAAAACACTATGAACCAACTCTACCATTTGAGTAGCCCTCCATTCTTTTCCTTTGTCTTACCTCTCTTTTATATGTTTACAAAGAATGCATCCCTAACAAACCCCATTAGAAAAGTGAATAGAAGGCAAACCCGTAACCATGGCTTGTTGACTGAGCTAATGTAGGTAGTGGTAGTTTAAATGACCAAACCACTCATTCCACAACTTATTAACTTCATCAAATGAGTAAGTAGTGTGATGGAAGGAGAATCAACAACAAAGTGCTAAAAAGACATACAATTGAGACATACGATCTACCCTCCCAATTTCCAGTATGGAGCCACTATGCAACTCACTTGTGACCACAAAATCTAGAATGTACTTAACTAATTTGCCTGAACCTATGTGTAATTTGGTAGATTGACAGAGAAGTTACACACAAAACATCTTGAAATGTTCCATCACTTATGTCAATAAACCCTTGCCTATGAACCCTAGTTCAAATATTGTTACTCATTAGAACATGTAGCATGGGACTTGGATCCAAGGATGTGAACTCGTCTTGGTCTAAAGCCATATGGTGCAAAGGATCCAATTCTCAATCCATGTGGATGGTGGAGATTCAATAGCAACATGGACCTTGCCCTTTCCTTTCCCATTGATGTTGTTCTTCTTAAAATACTTCTCTTGTGATGAAATCAATTTGACTGAATTAGGTACCCTAATGTTGTTCTTTCCAAGAAGACATGTAAGGTGATGAATCTACTTCTTCATGCACTTAAGCTTATTATGTCCTTGGGCCTCTTACAGTAAGAACATTTCTATTTCTTAGGATTTATTCCTTTAAAAGAGGATGAATCTAATTTAGGACCACTGGAAGATTTCTAATTCTTATCCTTAGGACTATCTTTCTTATTCTTGTTCTCCTGTTTCTTTTCCTTGCTACTAGTAGTCTTCTTTTCTTTTATGTCCTAGTGAGTCACCAAGGAATGTGAATTAGAAGACTTAAGGGCTCTTATCTGAATGAGCTTGCCTTGCTCTATTATGAGAGAGACAACAAACTCATCAAAGGCAGGCATGTGAAATGATGCACTAAAAGCACTTTTTTATAGCATGAAAAGTAGAGACAAAAAATAATAATTATGACCTAATTTAGATAGAATGACAAGAATCATCTGTGTGTCCTCTTTCTCTATCCCACATTGCTTCAACTATGTTCTAAGCCTTGTGAACTTACTATAGAAAACTTGAATCGTGTCAAAACTACAAGGATTGAGCCTTACGAGTTCATTCTTTAAGAGATGACCTTGCATCACATCTTATTTTCCAAACAAATTAGACAACGTATTTTATACTTCAACATGAAATAGTAAATCCAAATACATAGTAAGGCATAAAAATCCAATAACCTTATCACATTTTATCTCCCACTCAAGCTTTTATGTTGCATTACTAGTTTCAGGTATTATTCCCATTGCATATTTATGGTATCCTTCACTTTTTAGCAAAATTAGTATTTTAGACTTCCAATCAAAGTGGTTGTAAGGTGTAAGAATTAGAACTAGAACTAAAGTTGTAGGATCCATAATGCAAGGAAAAAGAGATAAGCAGCAAGATAAGAGCGCACAAGTAACCCTCATAATACTATATGTGAAATAACCCCCTAAAGATTACAATGTTTGGTGCTTTGTTTTAGTGCATGTTACGATGTAAAATACCATACTAATAGAGCTTTTACAAGACCCAAAATGGCCAAAATGCTAAAAGTAATGCGTGCTTATATAATAAGAAAAAAAACAACACCACAATGTAGAAGTTCCAAAAAGCACAACTAAACAACAAAATCTTTAATAAAATTCAAATTCTAGAAAATAGGAGAATCACATTTGAAAACCAATTACATCATTTTGTAGAGCATAAAATTCTACCCCATTTTAAAATATTTTGCTAAAAAAAATACCTCTATTTGAACAAGTTATGGCCTCCCGAAGTTGGTCCCTCAAATTGATAAAGCTAATGAAGAGGGGTCTAGCGGTAGGGGCCTAGTAGTGGGCTAGTGGCACCTTGGTAGTGGAAGGGCTATGTCATCGATGGTGTCAACTCTTGAGCTGACCACAGGTGATGCTTTGGTGGTGGACTAGTAGTTTCTAAGTGGCACTAGAGTTGAGTGGTGCCTTGGTGGTAGTGCTAATTACTTTGGCAGTGACAAGGAGGAGGTGAGGCATTAGCAACTATTGAGGAGATCAACTAGGTCAGATTGGGGATTTTAGACCCAGTTGGGTCAAGCCCTAATGGGGGACCACAAGCAACTTGTTTGGGCCATGCCGGTCTGATTTTTTTTAATTTATTTTTATTTTTTAAATAGTATTGTATGGACCTGTTTATGGCCAATGATGGGAATTTTTTTGCCTCCAAGACACATTGTTCATATTTCAACAAATTTTATGTCAATCTATAGGTTTTGATGTCTCCTAGAGCTAACAACGTGGTTTTTTTATGCCAAAGTGCTCTAAAAATGAGCTACTTGCAAAACCAATGTAAATCAAACAATGATGAAACCTAATTGTAAATTAGCTTCTTGGTGTGTGATTTGGGCAAAATGAAAGCCTATAATAACTTTCTCAAGCCTCCTAGACACATTGGTGTAACCAAAAATTATGCACGGTGTGTCAAAAAATAACCTACCTACAAAATCACAAAACCCACTATCTCTCAAAATATGAAAATGTATTGATATTTGCTAGCACTAATAGCTTTGATATCATGTTAGATAACACAAAAATATCCAAGACCCAATGTAGGAATAGATACAATAGAACTATTTAATAGATGATCCTAGATTCAAAATAGCAAAATAGAGCTAGTTTCAAGCAATACAAGAGATATGCAAAATAGCATAAAGAAGGTTCACTCTCCATCACCAAAAATGAGTGATGAGTGGGGTATATGTAGATAGAAGTGATTAAAATACAACCAATAGGAGGAGTAACTCCAAGCACCTAAAATAGATAGGAGTTAAACGTACTTGGAAGATGCCATTTAGTGGCTACACCTACCTATTACACCTACTTGGTAAAATATGAAGAAATGGTTAAGAGAGGTGGCATATACATCTAGGAGAATAAGTAACTCCAACTACCAAGAATAGGTGAGAGTTATTGTTATGCCCCTAATATTCATCTTCCTTAGTGTAATAAGTGTAACATCAAAAATTGCATGCCCTTGCAATTTCACACTATGTTTTGCGACCACTTTGGTGTCCTCTCCCCTAACATGTTTTAGGTTCATTTTAGCCTTGCATTAGCCTCTTTTCCATAACCACACATGATTTTGTTTTATATTCAACCCTTGGTATTTATTTTTATGAAATTTTGTTTTAATGTTTTGTTTATCTCATTGTTTGATGGTGTTCCATGTGACCAGGAATCGAAGTTGCCTGGACACAAGCGCTTGGCAAGGATGTCTATGCGGCATACTAGTGTCCCACATGTATGTGGCACTAGGTGACCATTTATGGGCATTATTGGCCACCTCAAGTGATGATTCAAGATTCTAGTAATGCCTTTTCACCGCTCAAAACGTCTCCATTTGACTTTGTCTTTGGGTTGTTTCTCTCATGTGGTGGATTTTTTTGAATTTCACTTTTCATTCTCTTGAATTTTATGGTGAACTCTCTTGGATCTGCAACTTGTTGTGAACTCTCTTGAAGATTTGACTCTCTTAGTGATATCTTACAACTCTTTCTTGAGCTTCCTCAAGTCTCCACTACAACTATACTCTTTTGGTGCATGTTTATGTGAGTTCTTAGAGGATTTTGTGCTCTCTTTCATAGGGTTTTATGAAACCATCACTTGTTGGCTAAGCTACTCCAGTTGGGTAGATTGTGCTTCCTTTATAGGTGATTGAGTTTCATATTGCCCTCTTATATTTCATTGCATTTGTGTAACCCCATCATTTGAAGATTACATTGTGTGGTTACATTTCATTTTCCCTCATATCTTCATAGTTATTTGTACTGATTTGCTCACTTAGCCTTGAGTAAATTAGTTTGTTTGCAAGTTTCATTTGTCACTACTATTTATTTCTTAGATACACTTGAGAAATAAGAACACACACACACACACACTTGTTTTCAAGATTTCTTTATCCTTGTTGCTCGTGGAGGTTGAAAGACCAAAGCAAAGGCTTGACCTGAAGGCAAGCTCCTTAGAAATCCAACAATTTTCCCTTGTCCTTAGCAACAAGTATTTCGAGGAGAGATATTTGAAGGCACGAAGGTTTTGTGATATTTTTTCTCTTCTCTTGTTATTATTTCATTCTACTAGATTTAATTGAATTTTCATATTATTTTATTTTATCTTGTGTCAATTGGAGATTACTGGGTAGTTGCTTGTTTACCGATTTTGTTGTGAAGATATCTAGAAGTCGTATAGAATTCATTCTTTTTATTTTTCAAACTATTAGGATGCCAACGCTTAGTGTTTTTGTCCAAGACAATAAGCTCCATTCTCCCCCTCTTTTCTATTATATATTTAAATTTTTGAAATTTAGTTTACAGTAGAATATTTCCAACATTTTGTTAGTTTCTCTTTCTTTCAAGCAATTATTTTAGTTCATTTTCCATTCCTTCTTGGCACAAAGTGGGTATGTTGACATTAGTCTATCTAGGGACATAAATAGAAAAAAATAGACACGACCCTAGTGTAGTTGTAATGAAAAGTTCCCTTGATTGACACTTCCTCTACATTTTGGTGAACCCTCCGCTTTTAAACTTTAAACACTTAGAGCAAAACAAATTTTCCTTAATCACATTATACTATGTGTTGTGAAGCCAAAACTCTGTTTACGAGCTTCATCACCTAGTCCTCTAATTCTCAATACATTGTCTATAGAAGTTTATGTCATCTCTCTATAATGACTCAATCTGGTGCCCTTAACACTCCAATATGTTTCACCCCAGATCTTGTAAACTTCTCTTCTTATTCAATAACTCTTCTTCTTCTTTCACCACAGTTTCAATGACTAGTTTCCATGATGCGGAGACCGCTTTTGATCATGATGATGCCTTGGGATACATCCCACCACAACAAATTCATGAGCTAGATTGTCATTTGGCTAATTTCTAAGATTTAACACGTCATGATGACTTACTTAGGTTTGCTATTCCTCTGGTTGATTCCATTCATTCATTGTTAACTAGTCATCATAAAGGTCTTGATTTCCTATGTGGTAGTGCCAATATTGTACACAGTGACACCACCATTGGTTAGCTATGTCATGGAACCTCAAGACTCTCACTTAAACATAACGAGTAATCAACTTTTTGTTCCTCTTCCTATTTCAAGGAATGTAAAATTTCACATCTTCACAAATGGCAACCACTACTACACAACATGGAAGCACAACTACTAGCTTGTTTGGAGGATCCGTGAACCCCATTAACTAATATGGGTTTGGTTTTCTTTCCCATCCCTTGCAATTTAATTTTCCTACTGGTGCCCTCAAAGTTTCTCAAAAGTTATCTCTCCCTCTAGCTTCCACTCCTCTCCTCGTGCCCATGCACACTACCGACCCCATCATCAACCAACTGCTTCAAAAATTGGTTCCCTTCAACAACAACTTGCCTCGCTCTACACATCATATGTGCAGCCTCTTGTTCCTACTTATTATAGATGTAGTCCACTTTCACTTGTCATTCTTGCTACCCCCTTCCCCTAGAAATTTGAGGCACCCAGGTTCAAAAAATATTCTAGAAAAAGAGACCCTCAGACACACGTATCTGCCTTCACTGCTCTGTGCAATTATTTCATTTTTTAGGATACTCTGTTAGTGAAACTATTCCCATGATCATTGAAAGACATTGCGTTGGACTAGTTTTGTTCACTTCTTGATCATTCCATTATTTCTTTTGAATAGTTAGTAAATCAATTCTTGCAACACTTTCAGACTCACATTTGACTGTAGGTCACATTTACTAACCTTGTCCACTATTGGCAAGGAGCGAATGAAAAAGTAATTGATTTCATATATTGTTATCAAGCACTATTTTTGCAGATTCCTTATGCCCTATCAGACTCTTATGTGCGACAAGTTTTCATTGGGAACTTGCAACCACATATAAGGGATAAGATTTTATTGATGAAGTATCAATCATTCACACATTTATGCACAACACTTTGGGACTATCAATAGTTTGTTAGCCACTTTGAGGTGTCTACCTCACTGTCTCCTGTTGATCAGTATAGGGCTTCTTCTTTTTTCGGTAAGTATAAAAAGAACAAAAAATTATTTAAAAACAATGCTTCAACAGTAATAAATAATGCAACAGCTGAAGTGCCTTCCCAGGTTGCTCTAGCCCTCTTGACTCCTAAAACAAAAAATAATCGTAAGTTTACCCCTCTAACAGAGTCTCTCTATTTTATCTTGTAGCATCTCTTGAATAATAATTTAGTGCAGTGCCGCCCATTCGTCCTCTTGATACCCACAAGCCAATGATGCCTTCTTATGATATGAAGACCTTTTATCAGTTCCATAGAGTCCTTGGTCATGACACCAAAAGATGTTTGTCTCAAGCACACAGTGCAAGACCTCATCGACCAAAATGCCATCCAGGTATTTGGCATGAACGATAAAGGAAATAAGTTAATCGCTTTACCTAATCAGCATTTGTAAATTTATACCAATCCAATGTCACGTCATTCTTCCAACTTTGTTGACCTAGCTTCACCAGCCATGGTGCTAGATATAACTCCTTACATTCTCTCTTCTTCTTTCGATACCCAAACAATAAGAATGGTGGGCATTCACTCTCGCCCTGTTCAAGAGTGTCCCATTCCCGAGCCTATCATTTCCTTCTCTTCCTTTGACATCCCTACCGATATATATGAGGGTCCTCTTTACATTTCCATCGAGGTTAATGGGAAACCTATTAAGGGTGGCCTAATTGACCTCGCTTTCTTGGTAAATGTTATTATAGAGGAATTTATATATATCCATGAGTTGTATATAGACATTTATGAGAAATCTAAGGTCTATATACAATGTCATGATCGGATGTCTCACCCCACTCTTGATTTGATTACCCTTGTCGTCTAGGTGGGACCCAAAACCCTAGATGTGTCTTTCTTGATCATTCGCACTTTGGATTGCTTTTGTTTGAGGCTAGGCCACCCATGGCTCACTGTGATGAAAGCGGTCCCTCTGTAGTCCATAAGTGCCTAAAGTTTCTTCATGATAACATTCTACATACAATTCGCCATAGCAGATTTAAGCCTCTTTCCATGTGTGGCAACTTTTCCTTAAACTACTTTTGGCCAACCCCTATAGATCCTCTCCATCCGTGCAATGACTTCTTGTTCCTATCATACTAAAAGTTCAAACTCACTCAAATTACGTAGTTGTCTATTGGCCCTTCTTCTTCATCTCCCGTGACCACTTCTCCCTCAATCACCTTACCTTCAAAGGTTGATTCAGTTCCCTCTACTACTTCCAAAGCCTATGTAGAGTGCACCGCCCTGTCCCAATTTGTACTCATAGGTCCCACCTCTAGTTTCCTATTCGAGACCTCAAAATCTACTAGCAGTACATCCTCATACACCATGCACTCCAGTGATTTCTCAAACTCTAGCAGTTGCTTATGTTCCTTCTTCCGCTTCGGTGGCATGAGAAAAGTAACCCATGCTCAGGGATCCTCCCCCTCCCCATGTGAATCCTTGAATTTTAGTGGATCCTCCTATTCCTCCTACCTCTTTGGTGGCATGAGGAAAGCATCTCTTGTCGCAAGATCCCCTTCCTCCCCTTGTGGTTTCCTAGCCTCTAGTGGTCCTTTCTATTCCTCCTCATGTCCTTGAGACATGATGAAAAGGTACTCGTGTTGGGAGACCCCCAAACTCCTTCAACAAAAGCCTTGGCTCGCACATGACTTAACCAACTTGAAAGAGATTGCAAGCATCGCCGATGAGTTGCATCTTGAGCACGTGATGTTGATGCTAAGTCTCTTCCGGAGCATCCTTCTCTCTTACAGTCACTGCCTAACCTTGCCCCTCCTTCAGAGTCTCAACCTACTTCTCTCTCATCCTCGACTCCCTCCTCTCCTTCGTTGGACATAGATGAACGCCACTCTAAAAGGTGTAAGTAGGTTTGGCTCCTTTTATGGAAAGTCCCATCCTCCCTTCCATCTCTGACATTCCACCCTTCTCTGAACCCTTAGATCTTCCCAATGTCAGTGTTATTTCTAGTATCACTTTGTCTGCTCATCATGCAGTCTTCCTTGATATCCTCTGCCCCACTACCAATGATATTGACACTCCATGTCCTCCACCAAAGCGTAAACCTGAACATTACCCCACCCATCCATTTCACAAACCAAAGCACATGCCACTGTCTCTGCCTCCTCTAAGCCCTTTTGCATTGGTTTATCCATCTTTGGAGGACCTTCCTCCACCTATGACTCTCAGTGCTTGCATTTCTACCAACAACATTAATCAGCCATGCCTGGTTTAGTATTCTAATTCTAATTCAAATGAGTCATCCCCTACAGAGTGAATCTTTGAATATGTTATGTGCATCCCTTTATTGTCTATGATTTTTACTCAATCATTGATAATTGGTTCGACTAGTATTCAAAAGGATCCTACTCCCACATATGATCCTCTACACTTAGTTCGTGAGGAGTCTTCTTGTACCATTCTTAATGTGGTCCCTTTATCAACTCTTACATTATCTCATTATGATAATGATGATTGGGACTTGGATGATCTAACGATTCCCAACCCATGAGGATTGTACCTTTGTCTCGTGTGTTTTTATGTGTTGGCATGCTTGATTGTAAGGTTCCTCCCATGAATGTGATTTTATGTGTTTGTTAGTTCTGTCTGGAGGACCCACGATGTCCTTGTAGATACATGGATATAGGAGGAACAAAAATGTTGTGACATTCTGCTATTTGTCTCTACATTTTTCTATTTGTTGTTTATTTGCTTCTTTTGACATTTTGGGGATGATACAAAGCATTGGAATATTTAGCTTCCTTCCATGTTGACCAAAAAGTTTTATTTTTTATTTGTCTTCTTGTGAAATTCTTCCTTTGTGCTTGTAGTTCTACGTGTTTGGGGGATGATGACGATTATTTCAGTTGTCCCTTATTGATTCCCTTCCCAAATGCATATTGACCCCAAAGCGCGTAGATCCCTTTGTGTTCTTTGTGATGTTTCTTGTTTTATGTGACATGTGTTTGCATTGCTTGGTGTCATACCATGCTTACACAAGATTTTGTATATCATGCATGCAACGTCACCCTTTTGATGTCTCTTTTTGGGAGCATTTTCTTTTTTCTAGTTGCAACTTTGGGAACATATTTTTCTATATATTTTTCCTAAAGCTCTCTTCCCCTTTTCGACCTTAAAATCAATTGCATACTGATGCTTTATGCAATTATTTTAAGGTTGGGGCATACTTTTATGTTTTACAATTTCACACACACCACATTGATGGTATGCTCCCCATAGTGTTTTCTCTCAGCAACATTTATAGCTTGTCGTTCTGAGTAGATACTCTTGCTTGGCTTCACCACGCTTTTTAGCTACACTTTTAGCACTCTTTGTGAGTCACCTAGCAATGCACTTTGTTAGTCCTACAATAGCCCATAAGAGTTTGGTCTGGTTCCTAGCTCTCATAGTGTGCTAGCTCTAGAACCATACTTGGCATCCTTCTAGCTCTCGTAGCATGCTAGAAATGCCCCTTTTGTATTGCTTTCTTTTGTTTTCTGGTGTGTAATGTGTGTTAGTTTGTTATAGATTTTGTAGAGTGTGTATTAGATTATATGGTTTGCTAACCTTGATGTTTAGGTAAACCATATCCGATCTAATCCTTTTAGAATAATTTTTATATATGTAGTTTTGACATTGCCTCTTGTGTAGGTTTTATTGTCTAATAATGTGGTTTTGCAGGTTCTCAGCTTGGGGGCTTCACTCCTCCACTTGAAGAATCCTCTGTAGCCTCTACAGTATCCTTTTTAAGGTAAAATTGGTGATGTTATTTCATTTTCTATTTTAGCATGCATATTCACGTAGTGTCATAAGCCTGCTAAAGTGGGGGCTAAATGTAACGTAAAAATTGTATACCCTTGCAATTTCACACTATGCTTTGCAACCACTTTAGTGTCCTCTGCCCTAGCTTGTTTTTAGGTTCATTTTAGCCTTGAATTAGCCTCTTTCTTGTAACCACACTACTTTTGTGTTATATTCAACCCTTGGTGTTTATTTTTATGTAATTTTGTTTTAATGCTTTGTTTATCTCATCTGCTGATGTTGTTCCATGTGACCAGGAACCAAAGTTGCCTGGACGCAAGTGCTTAGAGTGAAGGTCCACGTGGTGAGCTAGCATCCTGCATCTATGTGGTGCCAGGTGATCATTTATAGGCATTATTGGCCACCTCTAGTAATGATTCGAGATTCCAATAACACGTCTTCACTGCTTAGAACGTCTCTATTTGACTCTATCTTTGGGTTTTTCCTCTCATGTGGTGGATTTTTTTGAATTTCACTTTTCATTCTCTCACATTCTATTGTGAACTCTCTTAGCTTTGCAACTTGTTACGAACTCTCTTGAAGATTTGGCTCTCTTGGTGATCTCCTACAACCCTTTCTTGTGCTTCCTCAAGTCTCCACTATGGTTGTACTCTTTTGGTGCATGTTTATGTGAGTTCTTGGAGGATTTTGTGCTCTCTTTTGTAGGGTTTTATGAAACCATCACTTGTTAGCTAAGCTACTCCAATTGGACAGATTGTGCTTCCTTTATAAGTGATTGAGTTTCATACTGCTCTCTTAGATTTCATTGCATTTGTGCAACCCCATTATTTGAAGATTACATTGTGTGGTTACATTTCATTTTCCCTCATATCTTCATAGTTATTTGCATTGATTTGCTCACTTAGCCTTGAGTAGATTAGTTTTTTTTCAAGTTTCATTTGTCACTGTTATTTATTTTTTAGATACACTTGAGAAATAAGATCACACACACACACACTTTTTCAATATTTCTTTATCCTTGTTGCTCATGGAGATTGAAAGACCAAAGTAGGGACTTGACTTGAAGGCAACCTCCTTAGAAACCCAACAATTTTTTCTCTTGTCCTTAGCAATAGGTATTTCGAGGAGAGATATTCGAATGCACGGGGTTTTGTGATATTTCTTCTCTTCTTTCATTAGTTTTTCATTCTATTAGATTTAATTGAATTTTCACATTATTTTCTTTTTTGGTGTCAATTGGATATTATTGGGTAGTAGCTTGTTTGCCAATTTTGCTATGCAGATATCCATAAGTCATACAAAATTCATTATTTTTAGTTTTCAAACTTTTAGGATGTTAACGCTTAGTGTAGATATCCCTACGTCATGTTTTCATTCGGGACAACGAACTCCATTCTCTAGTGATAGGTTCCTTTATGACCCCTCTTTTCTATTCTATATTTAAATTTTTAAAATTCAATTTATAGTAGAATATTTCTAGCATTCTGTTAGTTTCTCTCTTTCTTTCAAGCAATTAGTTTAGTTCATTTTTCATTCTTTCTTAGCACAAAGTGGGTCTGTTGACATTAGTCTATCTAGGGACATAAATAGCAGAAAACTAGACATGACCCTAGTATAGTTGCAGTGAAAAGTTCCTTTGATTGACACGTTTAATCAAGGTGTAATTTTTCCTCATCTACAATAAGGTTAAGCACTTGTGGCATGCTTAACCTTAATATTTTCATTTATTGTCTCTAGTTAATTCCTTATGATGGAAAGTTGTGTCCTTGCCTAATTATGTCTACAAATAAGGAAGAGAAAGGTTCTTCCAAATCATCACAAGTTGTAAGATTAAATTCATATTCTTATGTTATGATTTTTGGAGGTCACCCCTTTGAAGTGTTTTGATATTTTATTGACTTTTGCCTTTATTTCCAAGAAATATCCTAACAAGTGGTATCAAAGCAATGATTTGGGATAAGAATTTTGTTTTTGCCATAACTTACAAACCATTACAAATTCAACCATGTTTTTTTAGGGTTTTGAATAATATACTCAAGGATCATTTTGGAGTGAGTTATTGTGATTTAATGTTTTTCATTAATTTTCTCTATAGGATGTCTTTTAGATTTTTTACATTTTTAGAAATCTCGTGAAAAATAAAGTAGGGTCTTTATATTTTCTAACTAGAGGCAAAATATATTTGACATTCTAGTGGTCAAAGGAGGGACATTAGACTTAGTTATGGCTCATGTTTAAAAATTTTATGGTTAGAGCTTGCATTGGATCCCTCCCTTCCCTACCTAATAAAAAATCTAGAGCTCAGGAAAAAAAAGAAAAAAAAAGGTCATGTCATCTCTTGGATTAGAGAACTTTTCTACAAATATTGAGTTCACTGACTCTTTATTGTCCACCACCTAAAATCAAGGGGAAATTTCCACTAGGATGTGAAATAGTGGTAAATTTTATCAAGGATAATTTGTTTGACCCATTTGAAACATCTTTAAATGAGGGTTTGGATAGGTTTAAATAAGAACTATTGTTAGAATTGAAGCCCCAACCAAACCACCTTGGCGGCTACAAACCCAATAGACAAAATCAAGGAATAGGGTAGTCTTTTTAATGTCCAAAATTAAACCTGCTCAAAATACATATTTGTAATTTTGATGGTACATATGTAACTTCATGGATAAGTCTCATGGAACAATATTTTAAGCTTCATAATATACTAGAGAATGCAATGGTTGGCATAGCCTTGCTACATTTAGAATCTAAACCTTATTAGTGGTACTAGTGGATGATGAGTGACAAGCAAGGATAGATACTTAGTTGGAAAGAATTTAGTAATGACTTAGCAACCCACTATGAGAAACCATGGAAGGGAAGTTATTTCACCTAATTAACAAATTTGAAACATATCGAGTTTGTATTTGAATATAATGCTAAGCATATTAGATTGACAATATGAACATGGGATGTGACACTTATTAGAGGCTATAATTTTAATTCAATAAACTTAACGTCTAAATTAAAATTGATGTTCATTTTTTGGAACCTTGTACAATTAGGAAGGACATGCAACAAGTGCTATGTATTGAGCAACAAAACTTTGCCACTAGAAGATCTGTGCAAGGTAAAAAACTATCCTCTTGACAAAAATGTGGCAAACTTCCTTGACACAAGACAAATTACTAAGCTCTCTCCTCAACAAGAGGTAGAGAAAAGAGAAAAAGGTCTATGTTGACATTGTGATAGAAAATGGTATATAGGTCATAAGTGTACCAATAGCGAGAAAAGACTAATGATTATTGAGAATGAGGTTGAAGAAAGGGGAGAAGTGGCTACAAAAGAACCAAATGTGGAGCTTCAACATGTAAATCATGAGGAGGAAGAAATCCCTACCATCTCCCTACATGCATTGAATGGGATAAGCACATCACAAACACTTAAAGTGGTTGGTTACATAATGAAAGGTGACAACATTGGTTGATACATGTAATACCCATAAACTTCTTGGCATAATATTGACTAATGAGCTCAATTGTTTTGAGTATCCAATATCTAATTTTTAGGTCGTGATCGTTGATTGGAAACTAGTCTCATGTGGTGGTAAATGCCATCACATAAAATTCTCAATGGGAGACTATCGACTAGATTTAGAACTATTTATTATCCCAATTGGAGGAGCAGATGTAGTTTTGGGTGTGTAATGATTAAACATTTGGGAACAATGTCTTTCAATTTACAGGAGATAATTACGGTTTTCAATACAAGTAGACAAAAGTATAAACTTGTAGGAACATAATCATCTACAAGAAAAACTATTAGCTCTCATGGGATGGAGAAATTACTTAAGAAATGATCTTATGGCATACTGGCACAACTAAAATTTATAGATGAAAACATAAGATCCAAAGCTTCAAGAGACAATTCAACACCATCAACAAGTTTTTCAAGAACCCAAGGGTCTACTACAAAGACCATGATCATACCATTGAAATAATACAAGGAAGTTTTCCTCCTTATAGTATACCTTATCACTGTCTATATGAACAAAACTCATAAATTAAAAATGGTCATCGAAATGTTGGGTCCAGGCATTGTTTATTCTAACAAAATTGCCTATTCATCTCCAATAGTTATGGTTAAAAAAGGATGAGTCATGGAGGACATACCTAGATTATAGGGAGCTCAACAAGATTACTCTCAAAGATAAGTTTCTTATTCCTATTATTGATGAATTAAGTGGTGCATGTTTTTTTATTAAGTTAGATTTGAGGTTTAGGTTATCATCAAACTCAACCAAATGAGGAGGATGTAAACAAGACAACCTTTATAACACATGAGGGTCATTATGAATTCTTAGTTATGCCATTTGGTCTCACCAATGCTTCATCAAATTTTCAAAGCCTCGTGAATTAATTGTTCCACCCATTTGTTTAGAAATTTGTGTTGGTATTTTTGATGACATTCTCATCTAGAGGAAAACATGGGAAGAAAATTTGCAACATGTAGACAAGGTATTGTAGGTATTGGAAGATAATCAACTTCATACAAAACAATCCACATGTGTCTTTAGGGTAAAATAAGTGGAATACTTAGGACATCTAGTGTCACACAAAGGTGTTAAGGTGGACCCTAAGAAGATTGTAGCAATAAAAGGGTGGCCAAAACCTAAAAATATTAAAGGTTTGAGAGGATTCTTGGGTCTAAGAGGATAATATAGAAGATTTGTTCACTATTATGCTCACCACACAATCATTTTAATAAATAAAAGAAGCTCTTACTTCTAGTCCTATATTAGCTACCCCAAACTTTTATAAGACATTTGTAGTCTACTTAGAATGTGATGCTTCTAGATATGGCATTGAGGTAGTACTAATGCAATAAGGGCAGACATCCCTTAGCATCTGAGAGTTGACAAATCAAAGGAAATAACTTTGTAAAGCCCAATGTTATGAGAAATAAATGTTAGCTATAATTCATGCAGTTAAACAATGGCACTGATATCTAATGGGAAGACATTTCAAAGTCAAGACAAATCACGAGAGTCTAAAATATTTTTTGGAGCAATAATGTTCTTCAAAGGAGGAACAAAAATGGGTTACCAAAATGGTAGGGTATGACTTTGAAAGTATTTACAAAGAAGGCAAGGAGAATATTACAGTTTATGCCCTTTGTTGACAAGAAAAAGAGGAAGTAACGATTTATGCCATTTGTTTATTACAACTGGAATGGGTAGAAGTTGCACGAGAAGAACGACAACACAATCCTCTAACAAAGAATCTCATTGAACAACTTCAACATCACCCATCGTCTTTAGATAAGTATGTTTGGAAAGGAGACTCCTTGTGGTACATAGATAGGCTTTTTTATGTAAAAAATCTCAATTGAAAGCTAGCATATTGTCTCAAATGCACAACTCACCAATAGGAGGACATTAAGGGTTCTTAAAGACCTATCACCATATAAAGACATATTTCTTTTGGGAAGTTCTTAACAGGGATGTGAAGAAGTTTGTGGCTAGATGTTTGATATGCCAACAAAATAAATGCAAAATAGTAAAGACATCAAGAATCTTACAATCATTAGGCATACTGACATAACATTGGGAGGAAATATCAATGGACTTCATTACCAAGTTGCCAAAGTAAGATAACCTCGATGTGATTTTGTAGTTGTGGATAAACTCACTAAGTATGCACATTTTTGTGGACCCTCTCATCCATTTCAAGCTAGTCTTGTGGCAAACGTATTCATGGAAAAGGTACAAAAAATCCATGGTTATCCTAAAATCATTGTGAGTGATTGTAATCCTATCTTCATTAACATCTTTTGGACAAAATTATTTGCAACGTGGGGTACAAAAATAGCATATAACTTACCTTATCATCCATAATCAGATGACTAAACATAAATTGTGAATAAGTGTTTAGGACATCTACGTTACTCTACTTCTGACAAACAAGTGTAGTGGTTGAAATGGATTTCATTAGAGAGGGTAGTGTAACACATCATTTTACACATCAACAAAGATGACTCCATTTAAGGTTCTATATAGATATGCCCACCATCTACTACTTATAGAGTCATCCCAAAGCTCATGTATTGTAGAGGATCGTATTCAACACCAACAAGAAATACTTCAAATCCTTGAGGTGAATTTAATTATGGATCGTAATAGGATGAAACAACAAACATATCAACATTGTAGTGAGAGGCATTTTGAGGAGGGAGATTGGGTATTCTTTCAATAGAAAACTTACAAATAGATGTCACTTAAGCAACTTAAGAACAACAAGGTTGCACCTAAATTTTATGGTCCCTATAAGGTTCTCCATTGGATCGATAGTGTAGCTTATAAGTTGGAACTTCCACGCTCTTCCAAAATTTGTCCTATATTTTCACATCTCTTGCCTGAAGAAAGTAATAGGTAACAAGCTTCCAATCTAATCAAAATTGCTTAACTTAGATGAAGAAGGGAAGCTTATTATGGAACTTGAGGTAGTCATAGAGAAATGGGTGAAGTTGTTGCTAAATTGAGTCATTTATGAATTCCTAATCAAGCAAAAAAATTTGCTAGCTAAAGATGCAACATAGAAGGATGAGCAATTCATATAGAAGCATTTTGAGTTGCTAAGCATTGAGGATAACACTTTTGTGAGGGGGGTGAGCATGTTATTCCCCTAATATTCATCTTCCTAAGTGTAATAAGGTTAAGCACTTGTGGCATGTTTAATTTTAATATTTTTATTTATCATCTCTAGTTAATTCCTTAGACCAACCTAATTAGGACGAAGGGGTGTGTCCCTACCTAATTATGTCTACAAATAAGGAAGAGAAAGGCTCTTCCAAATCACCATAAGTTGTAAGATTAAATTCATATTATCATATTCTAATTTTTAGAGGTCACCCCTTAAAGTGGTATGATATTTTATTGATTTTTGTCTTTATTTCCAAGAAATATCCTAATAGTTATACACATGTCTCATATAAAAGATGTCATCTAGCCTCATAAATATCATTTATAATAACCTAATCAAGCTTAAATATATACGTAGGAAAAATAAATAAACCCAAATATAAAGGAAAGTAAAAACCTGTGCTAACAAGTAGGCCACTCTAGATTTTTAAAGACTCGTAACACGTCAAGTGAAATTTCTTTTAAGACGTACTTAAGGAAGATATAAAAAAATGTTGTTGAATTTGATGTATGTCAATGTAACAAGGGTGAAATAGTAAAAACTCTAGGATCTTTATAACCCCTTCATATTCTTGACACAACATGGGTTGATATTTCCATAGATTTCATTACATGACTTCCTAAGTTTAGGAGTAAACAAGTCATTTTGGTGACAGTGGACCACCTCACTAAGCTGACTCATTTTTGTGCCCTGCTTCACCCAACACTACAACAATGCTAGCACACCATTCCTTGGACACTATTTTTAAGCTACATGGTATGTTGTATTCCATTGTGAGTGACTAAGATCGTACCTTCACTAGCAACTTTTGGTAGGTGTTGTTTAAGTTCTGTTGGCACTTGTTTTCATGCCTTGTTTCCTAAGCAGAATGACCTTTAGATTGGTGAAAAAACTTTATTTTTAGGCCCTAGATTGGCCAGCTGGCTCAAAACTTTTGGCATTAAAATCTCTCAATCCAGAGCTCATTTTTTAAATCCATTTGACAAAAGGTCTTGGTTATGCATAAACTCCCTCTAGCTTTGATTTCGAGGTGATCAAACAAGGTTTGAGCCTCATTTTAATATTTTGGCATTTACGGGCGGGTTGGTTGAATAGGGTCAAAATGGTGTGATTATCCAATTCTGTCAACTGCACAAGTTTCAATAATTTACCAGGAGTCCTTGGTTCTGATCTCAAGTTTATTGGGCAAGTTTTGTGGCCATGGTGAAATTTCCTTTAAACTACCTGCTGACTAGTCCCATTGCAAGGGATTTCTCAGAACTCTTGCAATTAATCAATTCTAGTGGTTGTACAATGATTCTTGGCATATATTATATCTCCTTGCAGGTTTTCATAGCCCTCGAATGTCGTATGTGCTCGTGGCATAATTCCCGTCACTTCGCTGCTAGCGAGTTAAATGTAGGCAATTAAACGAAAGGTTAAAAAGTTAAAACAATATTTTTATTGTTTTAATATGTGCATTATAATTTAATTCATTGCTTTATTGAAATATTTTTAATGCAAAGATATTTATAAAGGAAATAAGCAAGTATTTTTTTCCATGAAAGTGTTAAGTGAGAAGGGTAATAGTGTATTACCTCTCCTCATTGTACATTGCAGCCTACAATTCCCATACACTATGCAAAGTTGCGATGGAATTAATATATATATATATATATATATATATATATATATATATATATATATATATATATATATATATATATATATATATATATATATATATTTTTTTTTTTAACCCAGGGGGTATCCCCGCGACCCAGCCCAGCGGCCCAACAGCCTGTATCTTGGGTACCTGAGGCGAGACTAATCCCCCTGAGGATGCACCCACGCACCCGCAGAACTAGTGCATCTTGAGAAGCAGGCCCTCAGAGTCGAACTCAAGACCTTGGGGAGCAAACCCAAGACTTAAGCTGCCTCTACTGACCAGGCGGGCTTTGGGGTTACCCCCCACGATGGAATTAATATTTACAATGGAGTTTTGCATAAAGGACTTTACAATGTAAAATATTTGCAATAAAGCTTCCCATGCAAAGAGAGTTGGGTGAAATTAAAAATTTAAAAAGGAGTTGTATGGTCAGCGCATCAACGCAAGCTTAAAAAATCCCACACATCCAAAGCTGCATTGGAGTTAAAATGTGCGATGGGAATATTTTAAAAATATTTGGCATTTTCTAAAGTTTGAGAGGCATCAAAATTGGAGGTTAATTTTTATTTTCCCCTGAAAATAAAGAAGTCAAAAGGGAGAATAGTGCACAACGCAGGTTTTAAAGAGTATTTTTTTGCCCAATGTTGCATTAGGATGGTTGTTGTGCACTGCAATCAGATGCAACCACATGGAGGAGGGCGTGGGGGGGTTTTTTAATGTTTTAAATTACAAATAATTGTTGCTTTCATGTCCAGAATGTTGCCTAGAGCATTTCTCACACCTAGGCATCAATTTTAACGGTGTTTTAAATATTTTTTGATTGCCAACAATAGGAAAAATGACCCACCACTGCAAAAAATGCTTCCAGTTGTTCTAAAATGCCATTCCAATGTTTGAGAGGCCTCTAGGCATGATTTCTCATTCCCCTGCATTGTTTGAAATGCCCCCAGACATAAAAAAAATACCCAGGCAATTTTTAAAATGCCCCTACACATTTTGTAAACATACAGGCACCAGATAAAACACCTGAGGTAGTGGCAAATCATATCGTGATCAATTATAGTGCCTAGCAATGTCTAAAAATGCCCAAGCATCTTCAATAATGTATCGACAGGGTTTGGAATGCTCTGCACAAAGGAAAATTGTTTAGGCAAATGGTCACAGGACAATTGTTTGACAAAATGCCAAAATGATTGTAGAGAAGGACCTGGGAGTCCAGAAGATTAAATTGCTCGATTAAAGGAATGATTTCACATGCCAGTGAAGTGGGTAATTACCCGAGGTTTAAATTTTCACTTGTTAAGTGAAAACGCAGTTGAAAAAATTAATTTTACATACAGGTAAAAATTGTGCACGAGAATTACATACAAATATAGTTGAAAACTAATTGCAGTTGGCCAAGGATAAGCAAATTATTTTTAGTTTGCAAATGGGGACAAATAAGAGGAAAATTAGAAGATCCTATGGCATATTCTCTTATGCCACAATCAGTTACAAAATTAAGGGGCTTGATCACACCATGTGTCAGCTAGGTGGTTAGTCTAAGTTTGCTTCTCTATCATTTAATGTAATTTCTATATCATTTTGTAGGGGATTCTGGAGGATTGGAAAGGATCTTTAAAGGGGAGATCATGTGAAGTTTGTTATAGGGTGGAGTCCATGTCTGTAAGTCATCCATGACAGTACTGTTGTATCTTGTTTTGTGCATATATGAATACATACTGCTATGTAATTATCTCCAACTTTGAAATGCAATGCTCTTTGAATGAAATAATCAACGATTATGGAATTCTTCACGCACACTTGTTGAACAGAGTTTTTCTCATGGTTTGCTTTATGTTCAAGGGATAGTGTAAATGCTTACCTAAGAATAATGGGAGTATTATAATTTCAAATGGATTACTAAGTATGGTTGCATTGTAGGCTTAGGAGGTCTTATTATCATAAGGCGATAATACTTCAACTGACCATCTGGGTATGTTTAAATGCTGTGATGTAAAATGCATGACATTATGTCTTTGTAGCCCATGATAGGCATCGATCAATCTTTTGCAGTCTCCATTTCTAGCATCACAATCTTAAAATGACAAGTCTTAAGCCACTTGTAATTTATTTATAATTATTTCCAAACTTCATACCAGAGCCTTAAGGGATTACAAAGAATGAATTATCCATGTGTTCAACTATATAAATCTTTGTCAATATGTATGAAGCCTTTCATCTGCTAGGCACTGTGTTTCAATTTTGCTATTAAATTGCATCCAGTGTCATAAAGGGGAACCCACCTAGGTCTTGTAGAGCCTGAAGTGCATGGGAGAAAAATGTGAAATCTATCTCCCATTCATTGGCCCAATATTTCAGTATCTTTGAGCATAGGATTTGGCTTGTCTTTAGATTTTACTGAAGTGCAGATTGGAGAACGAACAAATTCCATGGCACATAGTAGATAAATGCTTGGAAACTTACTAGGTGGTCAAACATAGATTGTTAATAAATGCTTGGAAACTTACCTTCATTGTTTTGTGTTTAAGCAATAAGGCCAGTGGGCTAGGTGGTTGCCTCTAGCCAAATAATGGTACAACTCCACATCATAACACGACCAAAATGACCCCATATGAAGCTTTATGCGGTCATCCTCCACCTTCTTTGGCTTCTTAGGTTCCATGGATTTCTAGGGTGTAGGTGTTGATAATTCCTTATCACATAGAATGCGGGTTCCTAAAAAACCTTGAGGAGAATTTATAATAGTCACAAAACTGTATGAAGTAACAGAAGGATCATCATAAGTCTGAGCATAGCTTTAACAGGGGTGATTTTGTCTTTTTGTATCTGTAGCCCTACAAACAATCCTCTTTGCATGACACTGTGGATCATAAGCTGGGTCCCAAATTATATGGCCCTTATAAGGTAATCAAACATGTTGGTGAGGTAGCATACCAACTAGCCCTTCCACTTGCTATGCCCAATCTTCTGTGTCTCTTGCCTCAAGAAAGTTATTGGCTAGACCTTGAGGGTGCAAACATCCCTTCCAACATTGGATGAGGAGGTTTTTTTTTGGAACCTATAACAATCTTAGATTCCCATGAGAAACAACTTCACACTCACACAATCAAGGAGGTTTTGGTGCAATGGTAAGGAATGCAACTTAAAGATGCAACGTGGGAGCCAACAACCATCTCATCACAGTTTCCACATCTTAAGCTTTGAAGACAAAGCCTTTTTGAAGGGGGAGGCAATGCCGATAACCTCCTTTCTCATATATGTATTTTGTATTATTAAATAAAGGCTTGGGTGCATATGCTTTGTAAGTCACATCGTTTGCTAATTAGAATAGAGTATTTATCCCACGAGAGTGATAAATTGGTAGTTGTGTTCGATTGTTAGCTATATATAGTTGCATTTAGGTAAGAGAGGGCCATATTGAATATTGTAAATATAGTTTATACTATATTAAGATGATTGCCCCCTCGAAGTGGTGCCACAAACTCAATAGATAATCGTTCTCTTGCTCATATTTTTCTATGTATATTTGTGTATTGTCTTTATTTTCTTTGCAAATTCATAGCACATACAAACTGAGACACAATATATACGTGAACTTCAATGCCACCAGATATTATATCAAGTGTGTTTAGTTTGATACCACTAATTTGGGGCCTAAAGGATAAACATAGTTAGCAAACTAAACGTGCTATGACAAAAGCATATTTTGAATGATTGAGGCTAAGAACTATATTAGACTACAATGGCTAGGGGAACATTGACAAATGACAAAATAGTTGAATGCTACAATAAAAATTATAATATGCAAAGTTGCATTATGCATTAGTTCCATTCAAGATCAGAAATCCTAAGCTCTTGCCTTGCTCTACTAGTAAGCTACCTAACTCAATCATTTGTCATCTAACTATCCAACTGTTACAAAGAATGATAGAAAGAATGATAGCATGTATTAATATACATGTAGGAGGTTGTTGAACGACTTAGTAGTTACAAGACTATCTGTTGCTCCACCAAATTTTCTTAGATTCCTTTGTACAACTGTAACCCAAGAGTGGTGCTATAGATGCCTGTGTCGAGCAAGGTTGTCGTAGTAGAAGTCATCAGACATGTGCGACAAGTCTGGAGAGAAGCTATGCTATCAAATTAGCATCATGCATTTTACAAGTGATGACAAAGCTTTTACCAGAACCCTATAAGCCACACATCACATTAAAAACTATCGCCATCCTCTTATAATCCAAGTGGTGTGAATAATTTAGAGACAACTATTTATTACAATGGTATAATATAAAGGAGGTCTCTTTGGTGTCTTCTTTGTCTCTTCCCTTTTTTGGGGGGTTTTCTTGCTGCTGTTTTCTCCTCTCTTTACTTATGGTTTTTTCTTGGAAAACACTTTGTTGTTTCTTCGATAAGTAATTTCATTTATCTATTCAAATTACAAATTTTTTTCCTTGGAAAAAAAAAATATAGAAGAGGTAGCTAACTATTTGAAATTGAATATCTAGAAAAACTAGCTACCCATTGTTTTGAAAAAAAAAAAACAAAAGCCATTTTAGATAAGTTGGTAGGTTGACTAAGAAGCCACTCCATTCATGCCCTGCAAACAGATTCAAACCTGGGTTAGCTAGCAATGGAGTCACATGAGTTAGGTGGGTACTATGTAATGCAGTTACTCTCCCCCACTTCATATGATGAAAGTTGTTCCAACATGGTTAACAATCATTCTATAATTCCGAGGCCCGGCAGCGTGGCATGGGGACCGGCAAAACAGGAACAGTAACGATGCTTAACATCCGCGTCACTTGCTTTCAAAGAGACAATCTCAGAGCACATCAGTTACAGTGTACATTCTCCTACGCTACAAACTACGAGGCAGTTAAGCTGGGGGAGAAGATGCTGAATCCTGCAACTGTACCCTCAAAACAAAAACATAAATACAATATACGGACTCAAGTCCCGAAGCCGAGGAGAAATGGACGGTCCAGATCTTTTCAGCGAAGCGATCGGACGGATCTGAAGCAGGCACGCACTTTCTGCGGCCCCAAATCCACTTCTCCATAAAATATTTTATCTTCTCCCTTTCGCGCTTCGATGCGATAAAGCTTTCTATAGATGACGAGGCACTGTAAATTTTTCGGATTTAACCGTTTTACGTTTTTTACCTCGGGGGGAAAGCAATGCCACTCCGTAGAGCGCAACAGCAACCGCTCGTAAAACGAATTATTACCGCCGGGCAAAACGAATTATTACCGCTCCGTAAATGTGAACGTAAATTTGGTTTTACAGAGGCGGTAAAAAGTTGTATAATTTTTTTTTTTTGATTTTTTTTTTACGCTTTACAAGGGTTTGATGCAGAGGAGGAGGAAGAAGGTTCTCTCTCTGCGTCTAAGCTTGAGGTTTACTGAATTTGTTTATTTAATTAAATGACTGTCAGATGTCGTGGTTATTATTGTTGTTTTTGGATTAAATGACATAATTGGCTTCGAGGGAAGGAATATATTTTTGTTTCGCGGGAGGGAAAAACATTATGGAATTATTGAATTGAAGTGTCGTGGCAGAGAAAAATATGTACAGGAGAAAGGAAGAGGGTTTTAATAATATCGGTAGTAATAATAATAATAGGGAGAAATCTTGCGAGCTGAGATCTCTGTGAGGTCGGCAGTTGAGAATGAGGAACGGTTTCTCCCACCACCATCAGGAAGGTAAGTCTTTAAATCCTCTAAGATCTGTTTTTTTTTAGCTGCATTTTGGATAATATTTGTTGGGTTAAAATTTTTAGGTTATGTGCAGAACAGTGTATTTCGTGTTTCGAGTTGAAGTGGCATATTTCTGCTTGTTCTGAAGGTTTTCTCAACGCGAGGCTTTGTTTTTGAAGCGGCCGTGAATTTTAGTTTGGTTAATTTTCGCTGTTTTGGAAACCCTGAAAGTGCATTTAGTAGAATAGTATGCATTGGAAGGTTTATTTGCTGTTGCCAGCTAAAGTACCATGGCATTGCATCATTTTACTTGTTTTGAGGCTCTGCTTTGCTTGGAAGTGGAGCCTTTGAAGCGGCTGTTGGTTAATTTTGAAACCCCGGCATGGTTCTCGTTCGAGCCGCGGCGTTGGGTGGAAATACTGCTAGTCTAGGAGAATTGAACTCTTGACCTTGCTTTAACAGAAAAAAGAACTCGAGGTTTGTCTGGATCATTTAGAAAATTTATGATAGTATTATACAAGGTTGTGTTTAGGGCAGTTTGTTTGCTGTTTCTAGTTAAAATCTTATGGCAGGGAATCGTTCTGCTTGTTGTGAGATTTGGCCAAACTGTGTTTTTTTAAAGGGACTGTAAGTTCAGTTAGGTTAGTAAACCTGGTTTGGAAACCCTTGTTTTAGCCACGGTGCTTTATGGAAGTAGTAATTGAGCTCGCAGAGCTCATGTTCAAAATACTTGGTATTTTTAATCAATTAATGTCTGGGGTAACCCCAATCATTTTAGGTTATGTTAAGGGCAGTGTATTGTTTTAAAATTTCATAGCACCAGATCATGATTCTTATTTTAAATCTGTATCTGACATGACTGGGTATTTTCGAAGTGGCTGCTGGTTTAGTTTTTAAACTTGGAATCTAATGAGGATTGTTTTGCTTGTTATGAGCTTTCACTGAACCAGAGAGTGCGCTTTTGAGGTGGCTATAAGGTTAGTTTGGATAATTTGTGTCTTGAAAAACCTCATTTTAGCTGTGGTGTTGCATAGAAGTTATAACAGTCGACAAGAATCATTGTTATTAAATATTAGGCTGTTTTAACGATAATGTCTTTTCTGTATCAAGAGAAAAAAATGTATAGCAGCGAATCTTCTTACATCCTCTGAATTTCAGCTTGGCATGAGAGTGTGTTTATGAGGTGGGCGTCAGTTTGGTTTTGGTTTATCCCTTGAATTGAAAACACTAGCAGGCATCTCAATTTAGCTGTGGTGTTGGGTGCAAAAAATGTTAGTCTAAGAGAAATTAACTAATGACCTCCCATTGGCAACAAAGATTCAGGGTCATTGGAATTAGTTGTTATGTTGATTTATGCCAATGACAGTTTCAAATAAAATTGCCATAGCATTGGGGTTTTTGTACCTGTTCTGTAGTTCTGCTAACATGAAAATGTGTGTTTGAAGTGGCCATATATTTAGTTGTTTTATTCCATTGAAATCCCTGGAAACTGTGTTGAGTGTAATATTATCTAGGCTATCTGTAGGACAACATCTTTGCCGTTTCTAGTTAAAATTTCATGGCAATGGATTCTTTAGCTTGTTCTGAGGTTTTCCTAACATGACAATGTTTTTTTGATATAGCCATTAGTTTGGTTGGTTATTTGTGTTGATTGGAGCTTTCGGAAACTGATTTAGGATAAATATTATGTTATTTGTTACCTCAGGTTATGTTAAGGCCAGTGTTTCTGCTATGCCATTTAAAAGACTGGCCTGAAAGGAATCTTTTTCCTGTTTCTTAGGTTCTTAGAATGACAGTGTGTTCTTAAAGTGGAGATAATGTCCGTCTAAGAGAATTGAACTTGCCACCAGCCTATGTTGGTAAAAAAAACCAAGTTGTGAATCACTTAACTACTACATTAGGTTATGTTATGGGAATTGTCTTTGCTGGTTCTAGTTAAGGGAAGTGCCTGTTTTGTTTTGTTTTGTTTTTTGGTGGATTGAAAACTTTGTTCTGCTCCTTGTTTTGTTGGAAATTATGTTATTCTAGAAGAGTTCAATTCTTGACCTCACATTCTTACAAAGAAAAACTCAGGGTCACAAGTCAATTAATTAGCTCTATGATTCGTATGAACTTCACTCCCCACAACATGAACACAGATTCCATCCCAGAAATATGTTTGCCAGACAAAAGCAAGGGACAGTTGTATTCTTAGAAAGAGACTTGATTAGAAAAAATAAGATAGTGTCAATTGTGTTCTAGATGTCTATCAGCATAATCTAAATGTAGTCATAACACCCTTCCCTAGTGGCTGGGTGAATACAAACAGAGTAAACACTTTTCTTGGTAATTACCAAGTTTTTTTCAGAGTACCAAGATTAATGTCACTCCTCACCTTGCCAAGTCTGGTTGCATGTTTCTGCTTCATCAGCATCAAACATCTTTTTGATTTGCATACTTTTGCACTGGACAGGCAAACACCTTTACCTTTTGATATGCATTTCTTAAAATGTTATTTGTCTATTTTATATTGTTTGTATGTTTATGTCTATTTGTGTGTAGATGTCTTGAACCAAAAGCCATATTCTTTTTGGGGGAAAATTTGGATTATTTTTGCTCCCTTTTTGTTGAGCATTTTCCAAGTTTTTGCTATGTATGAGTTTCACTCTTACTCCTTGGTGTTACAGAGTTGTGATCAAGTCTGAGTCATGTTACTATGATTGTAAGGAAATAAATTTCGATGGTCAAGAAGACAACATTCATATGCAAATAAGCCATTAGAGTACGTATCTGGGAGCAGAAGTAACAGTGTTGCATAATAATGCTGGATGTCAATATACCTTGTTAGTCTTGTTCTTGTATGACAAATTATATGTAGTACCTGCATAAATCTCAATCAGGTTCTTGAAAAGTTATTTTGCAAGTATGCAAATAGACAACCAAGCTCCTGAATGAGTACTGGATTGAGTGGATGACAAATATTCTTCTGTGGTCCATTTTCAGTCTTTCTAGAACCATAGGTTGAAATACGAATCATCAAAAAAAATTTTAAACTATATTTGGTTGAAAGCTCATGAAAATATTTAGTTAACTTCAGGCAATGTTGCATCTAAGCTCTAAGCAACCAAATCCTCTAGTGCTAATTAAGTTGCTTAGTTCTCTATATCAGCGTTACTGGATACTTTTCCTCCCGTCTAGGTACATGTATCCATGTATCAGATATTGGAAACGGATACGATACTCCTGGTTGCGGCACGGATACTGTATCCAGATGTATCTATAAATGAGCCTATATTTGGGCTGTATCTGATACATCTGGATATGTTACCACAGTGTCCAGTGCCAAATCCAGTTTAGGGTTTATGAAAAAGTATTAAAATATTGGAAAAAGAATAAAACATAAAAAAAAATTGTTCACACACATGTATATTTGAATTACTAAAGACACAAACATAATAAAACAAAATAAATATTATAAACTAAAATATCAAAACCAAAAAATATATAAATAAATATATTAAAGTTATGTTCTATGCCCTTGTATATCAAAATAATTGAATATATGTAGAGTTTTTTAATTGCTGTTTCTAGCCGTATCTGTAATATAGTATCTTGAAAATTCCCCATATCTGTATCCAACACCACATCTTTATCTGATACTATATCCATTTACATGCAACTCTGCTTCAAGTCATTGAAAAAAGAGTATTCTTTTTCCCATTTTCATTTTTTCATAGAATCATGAATTGAAATGCAAACCTTCACTTGAAACTATAGTTTGTTGAAAGCTTGTGAAATTATCTACCAGTTGAGTCCAGATGACACTCCTTATAATATACGAAAATTTCAACTGTTAATAAAACTGCCCGGTTCGCCAAAACATTGAGAAGAGAGGATTATACTCTTTGATGAATGCATATTTAGTTGCTTTCTAATTATTTACCATTTTTAAACATCCCTTTGAAATTCCAAATCCTTCAGTGTTAATAAAGCTGCCTAGTTCTCCAGATCAATTAGAAAAAGGATATAGGCTGTTTATGACTTTGAGCTTCCACAGTCCATAGTGTTTAGAAAAAGAGCTTCTAGAGCTCAAATATAGTTAAAAAAAATTAAAGTTCCATAACTCAATGATCCCTAACTTATATAACAACTTTGGAGTTGTACTTGGCAATTTATGCATATAGATTCTGTTTCAGATTATATTTGGTGCTATGCTTTTCTACCTGCAATATTGTCGTCTTTAGTCTCTCCAGAAAAGTTTATAAAACGGTATGCACATCCTGAAATCTTTGTTTTGCTGGTAATATTCATGTCTCTAGTGCTGGTATAGTGACACATCCTAAATCAAGCGCTCCAAAGTTAAACCGCTGTGAATGAAATAAGTAACTTCATCACGAATAAGCTAGTTAAATTCTTTTTAAGTTTTTAACACATAGGTTTGCCAGAACATCCAATGCATTTTTGTATTACCTGCAGGGCACAAGATCTCTGTTAGATGTCACTTTAGATGCTCAGAAGCTGAAACAGCTAAGAGCATAAACTCAAAAGCTTGCAGCAAAAAAATCAATTTTGATGTTATATATAAGTGGATTAGTCTGTCTATCCTTCCAAAAGAGGATAGCCAGACTTAAATAAGTCTCAATATCCCATTTGTCTTGATCATCATTTATCTTCGACGGAGATTATGAGATACCAACATTAGCAAGGCCGTCCGCTACTCAATTACATTCTCTAAAGCAATGATACAAAATTACTTCAATGTTCCTGCCAACTGAAAGCACTTCCATAATACTTAATAACTTTGATTCTTTCAGAGAGTTGTTGATACATCCCTGAATAAATCACCTTGAAATCCCCCTCAACTTCCATAAATTTACAACCCATAGCAACTGTCAATTTAAGACCCTCTAGCAGTGCCAAGGCTTCTGCTTCATTATTCGTCTTAGAGTGAAGGAAAAATGAGCTGCCACTAATGAACACGCCCATGGAAGAACTTATCACAATTCCAGCACCAGTAGGGCCAAGATTACATTTCGAGGCTTCATCAGAATTCAATTTGAAGAAGTCCTCATTCAGAAGTTTCCAAGAAGAAACTTTATGCTTAGACCTGTTCCAAGGTGCTGATGGAAAGGGGACTGCACAAGAGAGAGTGTGCTGCATGGAGAAGTGGCATATGTGGCACGTGGGAGGCATCTGACAATCTAAAATGAGGCAAATAAAGACCTGTATCACTAAGAAGTATGCTGGGATTTAATTCAAAACTGGTGTGCAAAAGTTGGGAAGGGGAGGAGATTTTGAAGAGGATAGTTGTACTTAAAAATAAGTCCCAATATCCCATTTGTCTTGATCATCACATATCTTTACTGAGGAGGGAGACCATGAGATCCCAACATTAGCAAGGCAGTCCACTACCTGATTACATTCTCTGAAGCAATGATACAAATTTACTTCAAAGTTCCTGCCAACTGAAGTACTTCCATAATACTTTGTAACTTCCATTCTTTCAAAGAGTTGTTGATACATCCCTGAATAATCACTTGAGAATCTCCCTCAACTTCCAGAAATTTACAACCCATAATGACCACCAATTTAAGATCGTTTAGCAGTGCCAAGGTTTCTGCTTCATTATTCATCTTAGAGCCAAGGACAAAGGAGCCACCACCAATGAACAAGTCCGTCGAAGAATGTATCACAATTCCAGCACTGGCAGGGTCAGGATTATCTTTCGAGGCTCCTTCAAAATTCAATATAAAGAAGCTCTCACTCGGCGGTTTCCAAGAAGAAATATCATGCTTAGACCTGTTCTCAATTACCCCATTAACAAGGTTCCAGGTGGCGTATGTTACTGCAATAGCAAAGGTTATTTTTTGAAGTAGTGACTTAAATGGCTTAGTGCACATTATTGATAATGGATAAAATTTAGTTTGACAGCAGTGAGACAATAATAAATGAATTTCAATCCTAAAGATGTATAACATTCAAACTGAGACCTAAAATTTGATGATGTTAGAGAGTATTAAACTAAAGTTAGCTAAGTTCTATTTTAATGGTCAATCTTGTAGATAATGTTTATCTTTTTTGCTGTTTTGTTTTTGGCTATTTTTAGCCTTTGTAAATCCTTTATATACAGCTTTGCTCTATCTTGTAATTCATTCAATCTTTTTACCAATTACGTGTTTCGTAACATGGTATCGGAGCCCAGGTCGAGGGCTTCCGTACATCTGTACTTCGTTGTTAGGGTTTCTATGGTTTTTTAGATTTTTTTCCTCCCAGTTGTTTTTACCTATAGCTCGCGATTTCCTCCATTTGCGATCGTGTTTTTCCCTGTCGCGATTTCTAGTTACTCCAAGGTCGCGTGTTTTCCCTGGAGCGGCGTTCTATTTGAGTCTTCAAGTTTTTTTTTTTGGAGGTAGTTGTTCGTTTTTATGCTCGCTGCTAGATCTCTCCATGCGCTATGGTTTCTTTTGGACGATTTTTTCCTAGATTGTGGGCACGTAGGATTCGGTGTTTTGTGGGCATTTGAAGTCTCCCCATCCATTGGAAGTCTTGGGGCCGCGTTTCTCTGTCTGGGGTCGTGATTTCTTTTAGCATGCTGAAGCTATCTGATTCCTGCGCCGCTCAAATCCAGCACTTGCACAGTCGTGGTCGCCATTTCTGAAAATTTTGTTTCTGTTGAAGATCGCGCTAAGATTTTTTTTGCGACTTTAAATCTGTGTAGGGTTTTCTCAAGTACGACCAACATTCGTGTTCTGCTTGGTCGTTGGGCAGTCGATGACCCAGGCTTTTAGTCGTGGTTTCTTCTATTTTGCTAGCTTCGATTTTTTTGGTGCACGGTAGTCTTTTACCAGTGCTTAAGGCATCTTTCATCTTAGAGCCTTTCTGGTTCAGTGCCAGGGTATTTCAATATGACGCCCAGGTCCTCTGCCAACGATCATCTCTCAGACTCTTGTTTTGATCCAACCTCAGGATTTGTGCACTCTATGTCCGAATTCTGCAGGAATTTCTTCCGTTTCTTCTCAAAATCTGTGTTCGGATACTTTACCCAATTTTTTTGTCTCAACCTCTATGCCGTCTGGCTTTTGTTCATCCTCCGGTATCTCATGTTTCGTGCCTCGAAAAGCGTGAAGTGGCGTATTCTGCCAAGCACATTGAACAAAAGGACCCTGTGGTCTACGCCTTTATGGCCAAAAGACCTGCAGATCATGTCAAATCTTCTGCCTGGTACATTGACTCAGGTGCCTCCCGACATTTCACACATCGGCGAGACTGGTTCACCGAGTACATGCCATTCAAAGATTTTGTCATCTTTGGAGGAGGCGAAGAGTATACCGTTGTCGGCAAGGGCAACGTTTAGATTCAGTCTGGAGGGAGGAATTTAATATTTCTCGATGTTTACTTTGTACTTGGCATAGAGTTGAACCTTCTATCAATCAATCAGATTATGAGGCACTCTCCTCATCTGGATGTGGTCTTCAGCATGAACACATGCAGCATGGTGAATCGTGAGACACGCACCACTGTTGCCCAAGGACTTGAGGATCATGGTTTGTATAGACTCATTGATTCTGGTGATTCTCAAGAGCACGCCATGGCAGCCAGGAGTACATCTATCAACAAACTCTGGCATCAGCGTTATGGGCACCTGAACATGCACTATCTCTCTCAGTTAGCTCGGGAGGGTCTGGTTGGTGGTCTTCCAGAGATTCAGACTCAGATTCATGGCCTATGTGAAGCATGTCAGGCTGGCAAGCAGCATCAGATTCCATTTCCACATGGTGATAAATGGAGAGCATCCAAGGTTTTGCAGTTGGTTCACGTTGATGTATGTGGACCAATGAACACTTCTTCAATTACTGGGTGACGATACTTCCTGCTATTTGTTGATGATTTCAGCAAAAAGATGTGGGTATATTTTTTGAAAAACAAATTTGATGTGTTTGGTACATTTCAGCAATTCAAGGCCTTGGTTGAAAAAGAGTCAGGTTGTTCAATAGTCACTCTCAGGTTTGATAATGGCCGGGAGTTTTGCTCTTTTGCCTTCTCTCGTTTCTATGCTGATCATGGCATCAAACGCCAACTTACCACACCCTACACTCCTCAGCAGAATGGTGTCGTTGAGCATCGGAATCGCACTATTACTGAGATGGCACATTCTATGCTGGAGCATAGAAATGTTCCTAAAAAATCCTGGGCTGAAGCGGTCTACATTGCTGTCTATCTTCTGAACCGGTCTCCTACCTATGCCATCACAAAGATGACTCCTGAAGAAGCTTGGTCTGGGCGTAAGCCTCGCGTCACCCATCTGAAAGTTTTTGGCTCCACTGTTCATGTTTGGATTCCAGATGCCAAGTGCACTAAGCTGGACTCCAAAAGTCAGAAACTCATGTTCACTGGCTACAGTGAAAATCATAAAGCCTACAGACTGATTGATGTAGACACTGATCGTCTCATATTTAGTTGTGATGTAGTGGTTGAACTGGGCCCTTTCTTCTGTCTACTCCTGTTCACCCTGAGGATCAATCTTTGGAGGCTTCCGAGTTAGGTGTTTGCCTTTCTCTTGCTCCATTTGATGGGAGGGTTCCTGTTGCTGTGCCAACAACTCAGCCTCCCACCCCTCCTTAGGATATTCTGGATCCCCCTGATCTTGTTCTCGCCCCTCCTGCTGATGATGATGCACCTGTTGTAGATGTTGAATCCTCTTCTCTTCGCCCTAAATGGTGGGCCAAAACAATTGGTGATCTTCATGATAATGAACTCTTCGAGGGTAGATCTGCTCGGAAGAAGAGCAAGTAGCAAAATATTGTCAACTTTGCTCTCATGGTCAATCTTCATAGCATCTTAGAACCTCAAACATATTCCGAGGCTAAAGGCATACCTGAATGGGAAAAGGCTATGGTAGCTGAGCACCATAGTCTTCTGAAGAACAATACTTGGGTCCTTTTTGATCTTCCGCCTGGGAAGAAGCCCATTGGGTGCAAATGGGTGTACAAAGTCAAGTACAAGGCTGATGGAACGCTTGACAAATATAAGGCTTGGTTGGTCACCAAAGGATTCTCCCAGAAAGAAGGCATTGACTATGAGGAGACCTTTGCCCCTACAACCAAAATGAGTACCATTCAGCTTCTCCTTGCTATGGCAGCCCAGTTTGGGTGGAAAGTCCATCAAATGGACGTCAAGAGTGCCTTTCTCAACGGGGATTTGCAGGAAGAAGTTTACATGACGCAACCTCCTGGCTCCAAGGTTGCTGGTAAAGAACACCAAGTGTGCAAACTGGTGAAAGCTCTTTATGGCCTCAAATAGGCTCCACGGGTGTGGTACATGAAAATTGATAAGTACCTCATGGATCATGGTTTTCAACAGAGTCCTTCTGATTCCAATCTATATGTCCAACAATATGCTGATGATAGCCTTTACATTGTTGTCTATGTCGATGATTTGATTATTACTGGCAGCTCAGAGCAGTTAATTCAGGAGATCAAACATGATCTCAGTCAAACCTTTGACATGACAGACTTGGGACTCCTGCATTACTGCCTCGGTATTAAGGTTTGCCAGCACATTGACAGCATCTTCATCTCTCAGTCAAAGTATGCTAGAAATCTATTGGACAAGTTTCGGATGACAGACTGCAAACCTGCTTCTACACCCATGGAGAAAGGACTGAAACTCTCAGCTAATTCAGACTCTCCTGTAGAGAATGATTCCACATTCAGGCAATTAGTAGGCAGCCTCATCTATCTTACTGCCACTAGACTTGATCTTAGTTTTGCAGTCAGCTACATCTCTCGCTTCATGACAACCCCTAAAACTGCACATTGGGTTGCAGCAAAGCGTGTGTTGAGATATGTGCAAGGCACTTCTGACTTTGGCATTCTGTATGGCAGGTGCAAAGATCCTTAGCTGCTCGGTTTCATCGATTCAAATTGGGTAGTTTCTATTGATGACAGGAAGTCTACCTCTGGGTATGTTTTCAGTTTGGGCACAGGTGCAGTCACATGGACCAGCAAGAAGCAGCAGGCAGTCGCTCTCTCCTCAACAGAGGCTGAATATAGGGGAGCTGTTAAAGCAGCCTGTGAGGCAGTTTGGCTTCGATGGATGCTTTTAGAAATGCAAATGCCTCCAACAGGGCCTTCACCCTTGTATTGTGACAATCAAGGGATGCTGAAACTTGCCAAAAATCCCGTCTTCCATGAACGGACAAAACATGTTGATCTCTCTTGTCACTTCATTCGCTAGCTTGTTGAGGACGGATCTGTTGTGCTGCAGTATATTCCTACAGAGGATCAGACTGCTGATATTCTCACCAAGTCTCTAGGCCCGGATAAGTTTGTCAAATTTCGGGGGCTTCTTGGTGTCGTTGACCGATTGACCATTAAGGGAGGGTATTAAACTAAAGTTAGCTAAGTTCTATTTTAATGGTCAATCTTGTAGATAATGTTTATCTTTTCTGCTGTTTTGCTTTTGGCTATTTTTAGCCTTTGTAAATCCTTTATATACAGCTCTGCTGTATTTTGTAATTCGTTCAATCTTTTTACCAATTACGTGTTTCGTAACAGAGAGCAACTTGGATTTTCTAAGTTTCTTTGTTTTCTGGGATTTCATTTGCAACCATGGGTGGAATTGATGCATGTTTTTAAATTCTTTCTTTGATTTTTGGATTTCAATAGTAGGCTTTATCATTTACTCTCTTTTCTAATCTATTCTGAATGCACTGTTGTTTTTACATGGGTGTCTTCCTATTTTTCTAGAAGATATTTTATTTCCTGAGATTAAGGTTTGTGTAGCAATGCAATATTTTCTAATGAATACAAGTTTCTAATAAATTCATGCAACTGTCAAGCAGGGGAAAAAAGAAGCCTCAATTCAGAGCTCTGGCATGCGTGTGCTGGGCCACTTGTATCACTACCAACTCTTGGGAGCCATGTTGTCTATTTTCCTCAAGGTCATAGTGAACAGGTAAAGTTTTCTGCATTCAAGCATTTCCTTACTTCTGTTGTGTACTTCAGAATTTATGTTATTGTTTGCATGTTTGTTTTGCAAGCATTTGAAAAATTGAGCAGGTATGTATGTAGAAGAATACCATGTAAACTTGGCTGAAAAGTAATTAATTTTTTTTTCTGATTGATAAATTGAGGGTTGTAGTACCCTTGGCCATTGAGACACAAATGGGGTCCACTCCCCAGATAGTAAGTATTAGACACACAGGACACGAGTGGTGTCTCACTCCCTAGATAGGAAGTATTGCATTCACACACTGGAGCTAGTGCAGTGGTTCCTGCCGGGGGGGGGGGGGGGGGGGGTTTGAACCGAGGTCATCGTTGTGTTAATGCTCTAACTCTACCACTGAATTGTGTCCGTTGGACTGATAAGTAATTACATTTTATGTCCTAGAAACTAAATTAATGTGCAACTATCCCCAGGTGCATATCATTTAAAAAGTTAGGGAAGCCCTCAACATTATAGTTGCCTCAAAATTAAGATAAACTATTCCCAGGCACGTAACATATAACTGCTTGTTAACAAATTTCTTGTTTTGTACCGAGTTAGCTTGAAACTTGCCATTTAAGATCCGACTTCTTGATTTGATTGTTCATCTGTAGCCTTAGTCTTCTCTCTCTCTTTATAGCTTCTCACCCATTCTTTCACATTTTGATAGGTTTAGCCTGTTAAAAGTCCATTGAAATATGCAGAGTTTACAGGTGGGAACTGCATTGTATTATTAATTTGGAATTACTCTTTATGGTCCAATTTCATATGTTATTACATATTATACGGATTACATTATGCCTCGTATTTGGATGTGAGCTCAAATCTTGCTAAAAATTCTATGATGGCATGGAATTTTCTGCCAAGAGGCTTTTTTGTTAGACACAATGGTATGCAACTGCAATGTATGGATAAGCTTTTGGCCTTTGCATTAATGTTGTAAACTCTCAGATGGCATGTATGTAACATGAGGTGTAAGTCATTATATTGACAGTTTTCTTTTTTTCCTCTTGAGATATGCCTAGATCCTTGAAGGCATTCTCAATACTCATGAACAAGGACTCAATATTGTGAAATTTCTATCATGTTCTTATCTAATGAATACATATAGGTACAAAGGGTTTGCACAAAAGCAAAGACCCACAACTTAAAGAAAGAAAGAAATTATATTAATATTCACCGATGGCCAAAAGTAGGTCAATGGGACTAGAGGATACAGTAGTTAATAATAGAAAGCTCTAGGAAGAGAGAACCCTAGAAGCAAAACAATAAAAATACGTAAGACCAAATAAAGCACTGTGCCATTGACAAATAGCAATGAAGGGTGAACAAGAGCCTCAAAATCGTGCTCATGAAGGCTGTAAGGAAATCTTGTTGGATATCTCAATCTGTGTTTGAAGTGGAGGAGTTGTCTAAGCCATCATTGGTCACTATGAAAGATATGATAATGATTGTCTTGGAGTATCTGAGGTCAGAAAGGCTAGGTTGGGAGATCCTAGGAGGAAGCAAAGCACTTCCTCTAGAAATTCCCCCAACATCCAAGGCTAGTGTAGCTCCTATGCTAGAAAAGAAACTCGTAATATGAGTCTGCCTCTATGGTCTGGGGGCAGCCTTTAAGTAGTAGATCTATGTTGTTGGAATGGGGCCAAGTTGCGCCAACAAGGAGTAGAGCCATGATGCTGAGGGATAGCAAGTTAGGTAATGGTGCATTGAGAGAAGTGCCACCTAAATTGATCTATCAGCTCTTATACTTTATATTTGAAGTACTGGTATCTAAAGGGCATTTTGTGTTCCCTGTCGCCTAGGTGGGTTGGAAAAAAGAGGTGATCAACATGGGGGCTCTAGAGCCTCTAGACTCCACCTATAGACATTCTTTGATATCATTTCCAATTTCCTAATAGGATAGCCATTCTCTGAGATCATTCAATCTACCTGACTAGATAATATGAAATGGGCATCTTATTAGGAGACAATGTGTTAATGGGGAAATGGATTGATCAATAATGATAATAAAACCCAAACATATTTTATCATGAAGTGAACTATTGTTTAATGTTTCTTTATCAAAGAAAAGAAGTTCATTGAAGGTTATCTAGTAAAATATCACCCTTGCTATGTCACAAAGTAAACTATTTTTTAATGTTTCTCGATCGAAGAAGAAAAATTCATTGAATGGAATCTAGTTGAATATCACCATTTATTAAGATGTTTTAGGTTTTGATAAAATAATATGGAAACTTATATGTAGACTGCAGTAAGGAAATGTGGGCTATCTTATGCTAGTTATGATTTTGTTTTTAAGTGCAAACTTATGCATGATGACTATCATACTTTTTTCATTTTATTAATTGTAGAATCTAATTTAGAGTCGCTCCTCTTGAATCAGAAAAGAGGAAGTATTTGAAGTTTTTTGAGTTCTAACAATCAAAAAGCAATCTGCTTTTAACAATGTAGAATGCTCACAGTTTGGGGGAATTGTTAGTAAAATAATATAATTGTGTTATTTCTTAGTATGAGGCAATTGTTTTAATTTTTAGTATGAGGGTTTGATGGATCATTTTTTCTTGACAACTACTGATATTTTCAAGTAGGTGGTGTTTTTGCAGTGTGCCAATTTATGTGATTTTTTTTTTTTGCTCTTTTGAGGATTCAATTGCGTAGTTTTTGAGTCAATCTTCCTTGACCCATATTTCATGTGTAGTGGTTCACAAGAACCTGTCTTTCATGAGCATGAATGGTCCACTTAGCACTCATTGCATCTAGGTGGTGCTCATAGTGGTGAAGCATTGGACTTCCATGGGCTTGATCTTGGGGGAAACCCCATGGTTAAGTGTGCTTGAGTTTTAGAGTAATATTGGGATGGGTGACCTCTCAGGAAGTCCCAATGCTTTGTCCCGATGAGCACCACCTAGATGCAATGAGTGCGAAGTGGACCATTCATGCTCACGAGAAATGGCTTCTTGTGAACCACTATGCATGAAATATGGGTTGATGAAGATTGACTCAATAACTACACAATTGAATCCTTAAAAAAAAAAAATTTCTGACATCTATAAAATTTATTATGCTCTTCTCCAATAAAAATATTTCTAAGTTTCTTATGTTGATGCACTTTCTGCAAGAAACCTTATAGTTCAATCCCATTCAGGTTCTATATTATCCAGTGTAGAATGAAAAATATAGTAAAATAAAATTTATAAGTTATTCCTAGCCCCTTTTGTATGGCCAAATTCTAAAAGCAGATTTTGAGACTAGGATAAGAGAACATTTCACTACCAGAGAGGATAATGGAAATTGGGAAATGGTGTGTGAGATAACTAGATGAATGTGGTTTCTCCAAATCTTAATTTACCTCATTTATGAGTGTTGGTGACACAAGGCATTGTTTCAATCCTTTGTACTAAGTTAGATGTCTCTAGAATGTTTATGTAGGATTTTTCATTCTCTGTCTTATGACACTATATCACTACTCAATGGTACTCCACCTGATTCCAAATATGCAAAGACATTTGGAAAAGGATGTGTCTAGGAATTGTCTATAAAGCTCTTTAAAAGTGTATGAGACAATAATAATGTTGGGAAGATTATTTTTAAGTCTTCTTAGAGAGGATGGGATCTCTATTATCTAGTGTCCTAGAAAGCACCTATTTGACCTTTGGCAGTGAAGAATGCATTTGTACCTTGATAAATATATTCTGAGGGCAAAAGTAGAGAGCTTACTGAAGCGTGACTTACCGTAAATGTTACATTTCTGTCTTTTACATTAGTTATTTTTTAGATAGGGTGGAGATATGGGGGGTGTAAATTTCTCCATTCCTGAAAATTTTAGAATAGGACCTTTGGTGCTTTGTTTTATGAGCAAGTAGTTTGTATATAATTTTGCATATAAATATAGGTAAAACTAAAAGAATCAGTATCAACTAAATTGGGTTGAATCTAGTGTGGGATATAAGTTTTAGGCTTGGGAAATACTAAATAGTATGCATGAGAAGACAATCTGTAAGACTGCTTTATATGTTTGTTTTTTGGATAGTCACATCTATACCGACAGACAGGGAAGGGGGGTGGCAAGTGGAGGTTATGTCAATTGTACCAAAGCTGCTCATCAATTAAGCGATGAGTAAAAAAAAATACATTTTGAGAGGTGGAATGAAGGACACATTTCAATTTTTGTACATAAGTCATCAGCTATCATTATAAAGAGACAAAAAAGTTAGGCAACAGGAGGAGTTGTTTGGGAGCATTTTAGTTGTACCATGCCCTTGTTAGTCATACCAATAGAAAAATGAAAAATTAAGTTTGGATGAGGGTACAGTGGTTTGGGGAAAGTACTAATCCTTTAACAATTTGGAATCCCCCACCCCATCTCACTTTGGGGAAAGCATAGCCCAAAGAAAGGGTGCGTTGGAGAAGTTTTTGAATCATGTCACCCTTTCTGTTGCTTATCCCAATTAGGAAAAAATATGATTCCCAATAATAGTGTTCCACTGAATTTTTTACACCAACACCTCACAATTCTTGGTTTCTTTAGAACATTTGCCATAGAAGGAGCTTTAAGGACCCAAATATGTACCTGAAGGACCTAAAGTGCTTAAGAGAAGGGCCTGTGGAGGCTATTAGTTGGCACATAGGAGAGCTTGTTTTTAGGGGCGTTTTCTGTTAAGATTTCTTTATTCTCTTGTTTTTCCAAATTTTTAGTTATTAATGTTGCTTTTATATGCACCACCACAAGAGTAAGAGGACAATTGCCTGCCCAATATTCTTTTGGTGATTAAAAGGAAACAGTGAACTGTATTGGAGCTCTTTTATAAATGGGGAAGAACAATTTATCACTTCTTAGTTGTGGTAAAAGAAAAGAACCTCATTACAAACTCCTTTATTTTAGGATTTTGATGATTTATAACGTTAGGAATAAATTTTGGAAAGCAAATGACCAAAGTGATAAAATATGGTGATTTTTTTTGTGGTGAAAAAGTCTTGGTAGTTTGTAGCATGCATGAAAACCCTTGTTATTTAACCCTTTTTGAAGGTGTATCTAGTTTGTATTATCAATTGTCTGTTCAATGACCAAATAAGATGCTATTGATCAATGAGAGTTGGAGATAAAAGAAAAAGTTCATTTATGGAGAAGGTTGATCCTTTGAATAGCTGTTGGTTTATCAAAATTCAAGTGCAAACATTGTCACTCTTCTTGGCAATCCGTGTTTCTTATTGCTTCTATTAGTCAATCAATCTTGTTGCCCGTCCACGCCCATGGACCTAAATAAATCAATATTGTGTGCATGGTGTAGACGCATGTATGTGTGCTTATTTAGTTTAATTCTTGGATTAGTATCAAAGTCGCAAGGCAGGCACACGCATGGCAATGATATAGTGAATTTGATGAGTAAGTGTATGGTTTGTACTTGGCAAAATACTCGAGGAAAACTTAACAGTTGCTCCAAAATTTAAAGGTTTAGAAAACATTGAAAATTTCAGAAGAAATAGAGATATATTAGAAGAGGGTGAGTGTTGGATAGTTTTTCGAGTATTTGTGAGTTTTCTGAAGATTTTCTTGAGTATTTTCTGTTACTCACTTGGTTCTCACATTTCAATTACTAGCGAAGTACTCATGTTTATCAGACTCTTGTTGACTGAGTACAAGTCAATTTAACTCCTTTAGTAGGAAAGTGAATAAATCACGCAAAGTGCTTTCCATAAGGGGTGAGCTTTTTACATGGAGTTTGGGGATGGGGTTTTGATATGGCATACCTTTGTCATAAAATTCATCAGCAGTCACCAAACTCTTCACCTTCCTCCCCATATTTGTCTGACTCTTTTCATGCACCCCACTCCCTACTTATGATCATTAATTGTAGTACTTCCTAAACCTCAATCATCCTCTTCAACAAGATGAAGTAACTAGCATAATGTGTCTCTATGTGTTTTAGGAATTCCTTCTTGAAAAATATTGTAATGGTGCCAATGACGTTCAACATCTGCACATTCCTAGTGTCGAACACTATTTGTTTGACCTAATCGACCTTGCCAGCGGCTTTCAATTTGTTGTTTAATGCATGAACAAAACAAGGAATCCAAAAGACATGCCTGGACCAACATATCCACTGACCTACACATTGAAACTGCATTCATGACCAACTTGTAAAAACGATAAGTTTACAATATAAAAAAAATTAAGAATTTAAAAATAATTTCAGACTTATGATAACTCAGAAAATAAAAATATGTGAGTATAAATATTATATAAGCAAAATTTAAAGAAAAACGAAGCTAGAAAAAGATAGTACTTGTTTAACATTCCTCTCCCCAATCTTGTCCATGGCATCCTTCAAAATACTGAATTGAAAACCAGCGTCCTAATGCCTTACCTGAACCACCATTAGCTGTTAGAAAATACGGATCATCTTGGCATTACTAACATTGATTAGTGGTTGGTCTCTGACACCTGTTTACCCATCCATGATGATTGGGCACCCTGTACCCATCCATGTCTCCCTAACCTCTTCCATCGTTAAAGTGACCCTCTAATTTTTTTGTCCAAAAGAAAGGTTCTAAGCTTTACTCTCTTAGATGAGGCATATATGAGGCACTTGCAGGAGCTAGTTTCCTGAATGCCTTTTGAAAATAAGGAGATCAGGCAACATGGAATGAGATGCCATTGACAAAAAATAATTTGCTAATTGCATTGACCTCTTCCCTACTTTGTCTATTTATCATAGTATGAATCCCGAGAGAAGGCTTTCTTTTTCCCTGGACCTCTTTCCAGGGGAAAAAGAAAGCCTCCCACGGTCACCACTTACAGCCCTAGCAATAGATTGACAAGAAGAGTGAGACAGGTGCATAACTTTTCTAAGGTTGAAGGCTGTATAGTCATCTCAGATCTCTGGTCAAGTGTAAGACTAAAGCAACTCTTTGCCCCCTCTCTAGGCATATGTAACAAATATGCATCAACCCTATTGTAACTCCCCTTGAAACTTTCATTGCATATGTGGCATAGGTACTGTCTTGAGTCACCACATTTTTCTTTGATTTTGTATGTTTAAGTATAATAACAAAGTGGGAAAGAGGTTTCTTGGGATTGAATGGTCATTTGGTATAGTTTTCTAGTAAGTGGGAGGGACAATCAAATTGGCTTTCACCCCCCAACTGAATCCCTCTCTCTTCATTAACACCATTCTCATTTCCTTTCCAATCACTCCATTTGGTTTTGATGGTGACCTCTAGTCATAGATAGCTCTATCTCATCCTCACCGTTTGTGTAGTTCATGTTTTTTTTCCTGAAACAAAGAGCAAATCTAAAAAAAATCTAAACAAAACCCATAAATTACAATCTATATTTCAATATGGAACAAAACAAAAAAGTACCCCTAGACAAAATATTATCATAAATATCTTTGACATATTCTCCTTTCTGGCTTTTTTCTAAGTTACTGATCTTGGTATGGGTTTGGGTTCGGGTTCACGGTTTTGGTCAAATTTTTTTTTGGGGTTGGATTCTTTTTGGGTTAGTCCATACAAAAGCATATAAAAATCAGAAATATATACATATTTCAGCAGTAAATAAGTTAAGAATATCATATAGCATCATATAATAAACAAAACCACCATAAAATATTAAAAATAAAAAATACTACAATGCCAATTAGTCAAACTCAAATGTCATGATAGATATTAGAATTAAAAATAATAATGTCAAGTTCAACAATCAGCCATCATTGTTCAGGCATTAGTGTCATATGGGTCTTCAAAAATATCATCATCACCATCCGTATTAGGTGATGTAGGTATATTAGAAGAACCACAAATAATGCCATTGACACTTTGACTCTTATGCTCGCTAGCTAGCTCGTCCTCAACATCAAGTGCATCAAATTGGGCAGTGGAAGCATCCATGTTAGTATGCTTTAGCTCGATATCCCACTTCCTCGTGTCCCCTTCCTTGTAGGGACTTTGTTTGTGCGAAAGGAGGCACAAGTTGGAATGCACATGCACTAAGTCCTCTACTTGAGTGTAGTTGGTTGTGCTTTATTGAGCGGATGAAGGAGTATGTAATTCTTCTCAGATTAAGATGAACAGATGCAGCTGAGCTAGCAACCTATTTAGACAAAGTTAGAGAGTTCGAAGTATATAATTTTAAAATTAAAATTATAAATGAAACTTAAAAGATATTAAAAAAAAAACTAAACTTGCAATAAAACTTTGATTGCAAGAGGTTGTTGGTGTGTAAATGATTGGCCATGGAAGTACAACCAACTATGAACATCTACTTTAAACTTGTTGCGAAGAGCATCAATACTAAAGTAATTGGAGTATACAAATCCACGAACTTAATTCTAAATGTATCCTACATATTAGGATCCTGGAAGAGTCTATGAAATGCTACCTTGTATCCTTTTGTTGACTTCAAAATCTTTATATGGAGCAATCCTTGTTGGCATAGAAAGTATCTCAACACTTAGATTTTTGGGACTCAATGTGAAGGCAAGAAGATGTAGCAAGGTGTTCATTGTGTTCCATTTGTGTTCAATAATTTTGTGCAACTATTTGAAGAAAGTTTTTGTAGGATCTTGCCTTTTCTCATTTGTGATGATCTTCATCTTCTCAATTATTGAGTCGATGCCATGATATATTTCTCCCAAACAAGGCCTATCCATGTCGGTATAACAAATCATACTGAAAATGGGCTTGATGAAACTAAGGAGATATTCAACATGGTCCCATGAAATGTCATCTAAGATCATCCGTTAAATATTTGATGCACTTTCAATGCTAGATTGCCTCCATATGGCCCAATTTTCGCTGATGACCATGTTAGAAAGTGCCTCATGAACCTTTAGAAGTCGTCTCAAGACAATTGTGTTGGAGGCAAGACTGGTCTTAGCAACCTTTTCGAAAATCAAAATAAAAAAAATTAAACACAAAGAAGAAAGTATAATTAAGTTAAAAAAAGAATTAGTAAAGTGAAACATAAATGTTAAAATAAATCTTATTGTTTCTTTTACCTTCAACAACTCCAATTTTGAGAATGTTTTGAATATGCCTTGTGACATGTGGTTTGGTGACAAATTTGGATATCTTCAGCCACGACATACAATTGTTTGATCCAATCAATTTTGGTGCCAATTTTTATTAGCCTAAGGTTGAGGGAGTGGAGAGCACAAGGTGTCCAAAAGATGTGTGAATAATGCTCCTCAACCAATAAACCAACTGCTCTATGATATTTGGCATTGTCCGTTATGTCTTGAACACTGTTTCAAGGCCCCACTTCCTCAATGGCCATCATGAGGATGTTAGCAATAAATGCACCATCCTTCACTTGCCCCAAACAATCCACAACCTTCAAACACATTGCCCCTTTTGGGGACACTGCAATGACATTGATTAGTGGCTGATATTTTACATCCTTCCAACCATTGGAAACGATGGACACCCCTATCTCAACTGAAAAATCTCTTATGGGTTTCAATGAGTCCTCCACAAACATCACCTCCTTTTCTAATAAGGTGCTATGGACCTTTTCAAAACTTGGGCCCTTGTACCCTTTTGGAGCCTCATTAATTGCTTTGACCATGTGTTGCCAATATGATGAGAAAACAACATTGAAAGCCGATCCATTTGCATAAATACATCTTGTAATGTTTTGATCTTCAATCTCTCGAGACACATTGTAAAATGCCTTTTCCAACTACCTCTTTAATCTCTTATGTCTAAAGGCCATAGGTTGTTCTTCAGGTGTAGCAAAAAGTGGGTGGCCCTCTACAGGTCGAGGATTAGATGGGGGAGGAGGGGGTCTCATTCCTTGAGATGCTTTCTCTTGCTCAGTAATATATGTATGACTTACTTTAATGGAATGGGCACACCATCTTTCTTGGGCAAGCTTTGATGCCTTGTCCAGGGATGCCACACAAATGAGTTTTCACCTGATTGTATGAGCTCAAATACCTGATACCACACCCATCGCATATCCAAATATAACCCACCACATGGAACCTGCTGTACCATTTCAACATATTTCCAAAGGGGAGAATGTGGGTCTATTTTGAAGTGGGGCCATCTCTCAGAGCTAGAACTGGCCGCCGTTGTAATCCCGATGGCAACAAGTTCAATAAACAACACATTCGAAACAAATGAAAATAAAATGTAGAACCCAACTCATTTAAACATTTTCACCATATGCCATAGATTCATAGAAGAATGAAAGCAAAACAAGAATTTCAAAACAAAACAAGAGAGTTCATTTGTAAAAAAACATAAAAAATCCTATTTCCTTTGCAAAAATCTTCCTCTACGATCGCTTTGGCAACAAATGGGCTCTTGCACCCATATAGGAATAGCAAACCAACCACTTTGGAATCTTCACGGATCAGTTTTCAACTGTATTCGTGCAATGGCAAGCAAGAATGAAAGTTCAGCAAGGATGAATGATATTTGTGTTTTGCATGCACAATGAGGGAAATTACTTTGTTTTTGTCTTTCAAATGCCTTGGAATGAATGTTTTAGGGTTAGAGAGGCATTCTTAGGCATATAAGTCAAAGTCAAATGCATAATAGAATTAAAAAAGCAGAAAAATTATCAGAAAATTGGTGGGTTTGTTGCGGCATCAGAGAAGAATGTCTAAATTTGTGATGCGTTCGCCCTGGAACCCACAGGAAAATATTCGAACCCTGCTTGCATCCCTTGCCAAACTGAACTCGGATCCAGATTAGGGCCAGATCGGACCTGAACTGGCAGGTCTAGGGAGGCGAACCAGTAACTTAGGTTTTTTTTGAATAGCTTGTTGGTTTTCTTTGTAGGGCCCCTGGCCTCTTTTCACCTTTCCTAATCCCCTAAACCAAGGACACCGTTGGGGGTAACAAGACCTCCTTCAAATGGTTGAGGGCTGGCCTGCTGTGCCGAATGGCGTTCCCTCTCACTTTGAAACCTCTAGCTGTCCCTGGGATGACTAGGAGTTTCAGAAAACACTAGGAAATTTAGGGGACATTTCTGAAACTCCCTGTGAGGTGAGCTTTTACCATACCAGATATAGAACCTTTGACAAATTTTCATTCAGAGATGGTTAGGTGATGTTTTCTAGCAGAATCTGCCCTTTTATTGGAAGTGGAGAAAGAGGGGATGACAAGGTTTTGGGGTACATTGGTAGCGAGTACTTTGATTTTACTTAATATAACCCTTTTTAAGCTCATATTAGAGTTCATACAATGACTGTTGGCATTTACAATTAGGGTTTGTCCTTTTGTTAATTATTAAAAATTAGGGGTTGCTTTTTTTTGGAAAGTGTTAACTATGACTTTAGCTATATGTTATTTTTTCCACACAAACATTTCTTGAGTTATATTTTAGCATGGTCACATGATTCATACTAGGGAATACTTAACAATCACTCGACAAGGGTTTTGATACAAACAAAATTCTGAATGTTTTATGTGCTTTTAATATTCCAAGTATTTGCTTAGTTTAGTTTGAATCCTGTAGAATTTTTACCAAGCTTTTGAGTTCTTGTCAGTATTGACTCATTCTGTTGTTTTGGACTTGAGTTATTCTTATGAGTAAACACAAATCAAACCTGAGTCATGTATGTGACTATGCTATTTAGATTGTAGTATAGTAAGTTAATGTTAGGCTTCTATAAAATTCATGTGTAAAGTTGTTGGAATATTTATGATGAACTTTTTGTATTTATTAGAGATTGAGAAATTTTTCCCGCATTGTTCAAAGCTTGAGCCAGACATTTTGGATTAGGTGCAACTTTTGCACTTCTTAAGTTTAGCTGTAAACACAAGTCAAACCTGAGTCATGTATGTGACTATGTTATTTAGATTTTAGCATGGTCACATGATTCATACTAGGGAATACTTAGCAATCACTCAACAAGGGTTTTGATACAAACAAAATTCTGAATGTTTTATGTGCTTTTAATATTCCAAGTATTTGCTTAGTTTAGTTTGAATCCTGTAGAATTTTTACCAAGCTTTTGAGTTCTTGTCAGTATTGACTCATTCTGTTGTTTTGGACTTGAGTTATTCTTATGAGTAAACACAAATCAAACCTGAGTCATGTATGTGACTATGCTATTTAGATTGTAGTATGGTAAGTTAATGTTAGGCTTCTATAAAATTCATGTGTAAAGTTGTTGGAATATTTATGATGAACTTTTTGTATTTATTAGAGATTGAGAAATTTTTCCCGCATTGTTCAAAGCTTGAGCCAGACATTTTGGATTAGGTGCAACTTTTGCACTTCTTAAGTTTAGCTGTAAACACAAGTCAAACCTGAGTCATGTATGTGACTATGTTATTTAGATTGTAGTATAATAAGTTAATGTTTAGCTTCTATAAAATTCATGTGTAAAGTTGTTGAAATATTTATGATGAACTTTTTGTATTTATTAGAGATTGAATTTTTTTTTCCCATTGTCACAACATTGAGCCAGACATTTTGGATTAGGTGCAACTTTTACACTTTTTGAGTTTAGCTGTAATGGAGCAGATTTAGATGATTGAAGAATGATATAGACTATACTTAGATTTTCCGATTTGATTGTGGTTATGCATCAACATATCAGTTGCTTGATTCCCTTGTGAGGATTCAGGACACGCTTTTTTGTTTGATATTACAATGCGAGGAATTCTCTTTGAGTGGTCAACATTCTAGTCAATGGCCAGATTCCGTCTCTTATGTTTTTCATTTTTTTTGTCATATTGTATTCCTGGAGGGTGTGACAGTGTCTGCACATCCTGTTGCATCCTTTTATTAATCTATACGAAGGCAATGTCACCACCGTCTTGAGTAACATGCCTTGAAAATCACTCTCATCAGCTTATTACCATTCAGACATATTGCACAGCTAGGATGTAGCCACTAAAAGAAGATTCCAGATAATAATAAAGTTAAGTATGAGTTTGGTTAATATGATTTTGCAGTGTTGCATTGAACTTTAAATAATTTTTTACCAAGATTGATAGTCTGTTATTTGTCATTCTAGGTGGCTGCCTCGACAAACAAAGAGATTGATTCTCACATACCTAACTATCCACATCTGCCACCTCAATTGATCTGTCAACTACATAATGTCACTCTGCAGGTGGGAACTTTTTCTTTTGTTTTTTTTACAGAGTTTCTTAGATAGCTCACTTCAAGTTGCATAATGTATGACCTATCACTTGTTATTGAACACTCCAAACCAGGCGGACATAGAGACAGATGAAGTATATGCTCAAATGACATTACAACCCTTAACAACTGTAAGTCCTCCCTACAAGCTGTCTGTTTGGAATGTGTATTTTAACCTGTCCTTCCAATTGCTAATTAATAATTTCTTTTGTTTGGCGCATCATATTGGGAACTGTGCTTAGCAAGAGCAAAAGGACTCGTATCTAGCTCCTGATTTGGGCACACAGAGCAGACAGCCAACTAATTACTTCTGCAAGACGCTTACAGCAAGTGACACTAGCACTCATGGTGGATTCTCAATTCCACGCCGTGCTGCTGAAAAAGTTTTTCCTCCACTTGTATGCACAGATCTGTTTGTACTCTCCCATAGCTGTCTTTTTGCTGTAGGCTATTAGGGAGAAATAGCAATGTAATATCAGGAATTTGAAATATTTGTTTTGTCCTGAACATTCTCCTACATAGAGCTTATATATCTTCTAGCCATATTTTTTTAACGTGTAACTTGCACTCTTGTCTTCTACACAGGATTTCACTCAGCAGCCTCCTGTCCAAGAACTTATTGCAAGAGATCTCCATGACAATGAATGGAAATTTCGGCATATTTATCGGGGTAAGTTTCATTGACCAGCTCTATTCTTGAAACTCTAAAAGCCATGCTAGTGAATGTGGAAACATGCATCTAGACTATCAAAAAGGCATCCAAGCAGCATAAAGGCAGCTTGCAGTGAATCTCCATCTTACCTTCAGTTTTTCCATTGGAAAGAATAGACTTTAGAAGCAACTGACAATTTAAATACACTTTCTGATTGCTGTTTTTTTGCCTGCATTGCACGATATGGCTGAAAGTTGATATGACTAAGTGGCTAAGAAAGGCCCTTTCATCTTTAAGACATCTTTATTGAACTGTATATCACATGTTTAGAACTTACCCATATACAATTGACTCAAAACTTAAAAGCTAATTTACGAAATTCGGGTATTGCGTTTGTTTATTGGCACAACGAAGGTGATAATTTAGAGCTCAGTTATTCTTGTAAAAATTATTCTGTCAACATTCCTCACAAAAAATGGTTGAACGAAGACCAGGGCACACTTTATGGAATGAATAATTTTATGTGTGATATAGTTAGCAAATCTTTTGAGTTAATAGAATGAGAAATACACATTTATACATAAAATTGTGGAAGCGTTTGAGGTGGATGAAGATGCTAAGAGGAGTGTGGCTCTTCCTAAATAATGGAAAGAAATACCTCCATGCCACATGGCTACTCTCATTCCTTTCTGATCCAAAAACTTGCCTGGGTTTGAATCTAGAAGGTTGTCAGTCGAGCATGACTGCAGTAAGCTGCTATAGGTGTCTAGAAGGCTGCTACAGGCATCTAAAAGGCTGTTGTAGGCATGCCATTGGTTGCTATAGGTATGCAACAGGTTGTTATAAGTCAGCTATGGGTTGCTACAGGGATTCAACAAGCTGCTAGAAGCGACCAGAAAGGTGCAACGGGTGTTCTCTAAGCATGCTACAGGTCATTGGAATAAAATCTTTTGCTTAAATAGTTATTGAGGACGATTAATATTGCTTGGAACAATGCTACAGCTGTTGGAAAATGGTGAATAACGAGTGTATGATCGAAGAATGTTTGAGATGTGTTTTGTGGTAGTCCAGAATATCACCATGATGCAAATAAAGCCAACTATCTTCATCCATGCTTGCTACAGGCTAGTACGAGACATTTATATTAGCAGTTGGAAGTCATTTAGGCAGTTGACCTTGTCTGAGCAATGTTGTGTCTTCATTTCGGTGTTGGTTCAGGCAGTGCCAATGCGTTTATCATGGCAGATTGTTTTGTTGAGTTGGCAGCTGATTTGGGGAACATGATGGTTCGCTAGTCCTTCTTGGCGGCAGTTTTTTCTCTTTTGTCCACACAGGTGGATCGTTGTCCTTTTCTTTCTTGTGTAGGCTATTGGTGTGTTGGATTCTTGAGTGCCTTTGCTGGCGGTTGCATGCATGGTAGTTACCACCCATCGCAACCATCCACCTTACACAGGGAAGTTGGAAGGAATGCGAAGTGACGATATACTTTAGCAGTGGGTGATTAGAAGTATATCACACCGAGAGAAAGACAGTTGCAGAGAGGAGGTGACTAGATAGCTCTAGAAGACCACCTCACATCAATTTGAGAAGAATATAGAGAATTGCAGGGTACTATTGAATAATAATTGAGTAGAGATAAAGGAGATTGTGTATAGCTAGGACAACTTTGTGTAAGGGGAGGGGATGCATATAGCCACACTGTGTTTTTTGAGTAGTTGGGTGCTTACATGCTTGACTCTACCTTTTGGGAAAACAAGCTAAATGAACTCTGTACCGAATACATGATGTTATGTTATACACAAGCCTAGACTGTATTATAGGTGCATTGATCCTTATTGCATGTAGCAACACACTGGCTGAGAAAAGTACCAAAAAACAACTATCCATAGATATTGAGGAATATCCAGGGCCTGAGGTCATACTTATTAAAAAGCGAACATAATGTATCCTGGTATATCATTTAAATTACAAAAAATGTAAGGAGTGATGCCATGTATAACAAGGAACTGGTTTTGATCCCTGGAATTTGTTGTACAATCCATTTTCAGCTTGGTTGCTGAGGTATGGAGGGTTTCCATGGTATTGAAATTCATCTTCATCCTCTATATCAAATTCTGTACCTTATCAACATAAAATGTTAATATAGAATGGGCTAAGATGGGTGTGTTTTGAAGGTAATTGCCTGCGCACAAACAATGATATTAATATAAAACTTAATTAAGTGTATGCACACCACTTTTTACCTTTTAATTGCCATGAGACAATAGTCTTATTGATTCATGGATGCCAATTCTATAACAAAACAGCTAAACATCTTCCTTTAATTGCCATGAGACAAAAGTCTTCTAAGAGAGATTGGTATCACTGCCACCAATACTCAGGAATTGGAACAAAGGTCAGATTTGGCAGCTAGCTTAGAGGATTTAATTGCGGAAGCCTTGGGCATTGAAGCCATAGGCAATAATGAAGATGATGATTGCTGCCTATGAGCCTGCAGGGAAGTTGCTTTGGAAGCACTAGTGCTGAAGGTGATGGAGAATCAGGTACAGCTACTGCTTCTGTCGCAGTAGTTAGCAATAGTCTGTCAGATTTGGCAGCTAGCTTAGAGGATGTAATTGTGGAAGCCTTGGATACTGAGGCCATAGGCAATAATGAAGATGATGATGGCTGCCTATCAGTCTGCAGGGAAGCTACTTTGGAAGCAACTAGTGCTTAAGGTGATGGAGAATCAGGTACATCTACTGATTATTTCGCAATAGTTAGCAATAGTCTTTGTAATGCCTGTCCTCTCACTCAAGTCTCCTGTAACTTTGCCAATCTGATCTGCTGCTTGAACTATTGTCAATAAATTCTCATTGAGATTATCTTTTTCTTGAATCGCCTCAAACTTGGCAAGTTGATTGTGCTATTCTTCATTTTAGATGTTGCCTGGCCAGAATTTGTTCAAGCTGAGTGGCCTTGGACTTCCTATTTTAGCTAGTATCCTGTCATAAGCTGATGTCTGATTAGCCAATTGCTATGAAAAATTAACAGAATGTTTTGGTGTCTTATCCTTCAAGTTCTTTCACTTTGGTCTTTAATTCTTCTTCCAAAATGCTGTATTTTTGACATAATGAATCTCATTATGCTGGTAGTTGTTGGACAATTGCCTGATGGCACTTCACTTTATCTTAAAAAAATTGAAACTCATGTCTGTATCAATCAGTCATGTTCTTGTACAAGTTAGTTGGGGTATCATTGTGCTTGCTCTCCATCTAAACATAAATAATCTAAAGCATGTTTGGATGACTGAGTTATAGACATTCTTTGCAAGAAACCTTTGGATACACAGCTCAGGATTAATTTCCTTCTTCCAATAGTTTACTTCATACTTTTAACAGGACATTCGTTTTTTGGGAATGTTAATCAAAGTTCAAAACTCTAATTTCCTGTATCAACTTCATAGTGCATTGTTGCCAACATGTTTAATCAGTACGGTCAAGCTTGGATTTGATATTTGAATGAAATTCCATTAACTGATTATGAATTTATTTCAGTTGTTCAAGTGACTTAAATAAGTTAATAGCAATACTAAATAACACTTCCTATCTTCCCGTTTTTGAAGATAAATTTTAGCTCATAGATCGGTTTGTAGAAGGGGACAGATTGTGTGCTTCCTACTGGAGAGGGCCTCTTGCTGCTGCTAGTTGGACTGTTGTATCCTCTGATCGCATAGGCGGAGGGAATTCATCTTGTGGAAACTCAAAATATCTGGAGCTTGTCACATTTATAGTGCCACTAGGAAGCATTCCAATTGCAAGTGTTGAAATCTAGTCCAAATGAGATTCTATCCCAAACATGGAGGATGGTTTGTATTGAACTAACATCCTTGCTAGATGTGGTCCTAATAAACAATAGATAAAAGTACTGATGCCGCAGATATATCATGCACAGAAATAATAGTCCCTGAAGTAGTAGCATGACTAAATTGGGGAATTCATTTGGAGTCATTGGCATTAACAACAAGAGCAGAAGAGTGTGTGACCCTTAGGGATTTGTTTTCTGTATGGGTTTTTGGAGTCATCAATAGAGTGTTTTTTACTTATATCCTCCTCTTTCGTTGAATTCAAAGTAGTCTCATCCACATCTTTTTTGTTAATTGAAATCTGAGGCATGCCCTTGGTCTCATGGAGTCCAATGGGGCCTTAATATATGTCTTGGCTCCCTTATTTGATAGTGTGCCAGGGATTGTTTGAATCTTAGTTTTTTGTGACATGTCTACAGACAACTTTTCCATCAGTCTATTGCTAGAATTAAAAAAGAGTGCCAATACATGGAGGCACACATCGAAGTCCTTCAAACTGTGGTATACAACTAGATAACCCATCTGAAAGGGCATACATCGTATTTGGCTTTGGACACCTGTGTTAACTTGCTCTTATCTAAATCCTGCAAGAATTTCTTTGGTGTATGTGTTGCATGCGCTTATCATGCTCGATCAACTTCATATATTGAGTGCAAGACTCCTTATTGTACTAAGAAAAATCCTCAGACAGACTTCACTCCATGCTTTTCCGACCATAAATAGTTGTACAATGCAGTGATAATATTGAGGCCCATATGCAACCTAATAGCCTTCACATTAATAGGTATGGCAGACTTGTGACGTCTAGGAATTTGTGATGTTTTTCCCATACCTCGTACTTACTGTAAATTCCAAATTCAAGTTTAGAAAGCCATAAATTCCCTCCTTGAATTTTCTACTAAGTTGCCAGTTTGGGTTTGTCAGTATGGAGTTTTTTTCCCTGGGTTTGGCTGTACAATATATATATATTCAAAATATATAAGAATAATATATATTAAATGTTATATTAATATCATAACATCATATAAATTAATTAATAAATATATTATATTATAGACTTATAAAGTAATTAATTAAAATAAATATAAAATATTAATTCATAAATTATATATATACAATAAATTAATTAATATTATATAAATATAAATTATAATAAATATATAAATAAAATATTAATATTTCCATCTACCATAATGAATAGCCAACTAATCTCTGGATAGAGGTGAATAAATAATTGCAGATCAGTCAAGTGAGAGCTCGGGGGGCTTGTAAATGTCCTTTTCAAGTTGGGGGGTAAAGAACTTGGGGAACTAGGCTTGACCTGGAGCTATTTGTTGATGATATGTGTGGGCAGGATCTTTGAATAACAGAGGCGATTAGGGAAACGCCTTGTTCTGGGTACTGTTATGAATACAACTGATTCTGGAGAACGAATGGGAAAAACACGTAGCTATTGTTTTTTGTTGAAGAAGAATCCAATCTTAATGAGGATTTGAAACTTGCAAGCATTTATGAAAAGAAAATTTACAGAGTTTAACTGCAGGAGTTTTTTATTTTTTATTTTTTTGTTCTTCATCCTGAATTTTTTTTTTTAAAATGTATCTTTAAATTTTTTCTGCACCTGGGTTTACCACAATTTTCCCTGCATACGCCCAGGGTGCATCTCCAGGACTGTGTATTCATTCCAGACAAGTCTGGATCAGGATGTGACCAGGATGAATACATAGACCTGGGGCCCATACCCTCGGCATAACCAGCCCGGGACCCATACCTGGACTGGTTTAGTATGGATACGTCCCCAGAACCAGCCAAACCTGGTAATGTAGATTTTCTATTTACAGGCAATATTTATGTCAAAATTTGTAGTTTTAGCTCCGGTCTCTCCTCATTAGGCAAGGTTCTGGTGCCTTGAACCAATGAATTTTCAAATGAGTGAAAGGTGAGCAGTGTGCCACTTTTGTATACCTTCTTTAAGCTTTTAAATACGCTCTTTCTATTTGGTCTTTGAATAACCAAACTATTTTATTTTGATATTGACCCTGTGGATTCTACATTATTTTTCATGTTTGCCTAGGAATAAAAATTCATTGGTCACCTTTTTATCTGTGCACGCTACATCATGTATATTGTTGTTGACCCATTTCTTCTGTGTCTGATGGAACATTATCTATGTACTTGACATGGAAAGGACTTCTTGTCTTGTATGGTTTTATCTTAGACACATTTTAAATCTTTGCAAGGCATTCTCCCATATTGTTGTCTGTGCTCATAATTTTGTTTGCACCATTCTTTTGCACTTAATGGATTTTAAATGTTGTAACTTTCCAAGTTTAATTTGATTTTTACAGTTATACTTGAAGTCCAATGTCTTGAGCTTGGTGTTTTATTGATTTCAGGCGCTTGCAATGCAACTACTTCCTCAGACGTTGCATGACCTCTGTAATACACTGACATTATTCAATGTTTATCAAGCTTGTTTTCCACAACTATATTATTGTTGGGTACCAAAAACTCCTTGGGTGCATAAGTTGGAACTGGATGTGGCTATTTGTCACCTTATAAGTTGTTTTATAGGCCCACGTAAGATGGTTGTTAATCTCTCCTCCTAATCGGTAGCCTCAATATCACAAGATGGTTGAACTTTGGGTTGTAAATTTCAGGATCTTTTCTGTGAGGTTTGGGATTATAGGGACTTTGAACAAGTGGAATATATTAAATTCGTTTGTCATATGTCTGATATTTGTACAATGACGTCCCCAATGACAAGTGTGGCTGTGCATATTGCCAAACCTAATAAGGAATTGGTCATAAGAAATTGCCCATACTCTTGGTAGGGTTGTCTTATAGAGCTTTGGCTTCTACTCAATTAGTCTATACCACATAACATCTACACTGTATCTTTACATTAGTGAAGCTGGTTGCGATTTTTGAATGGCCCAGGCCATTTCTGCTACAGCTCTTTAGGTTGAGACATATACAAGGGCATGAAATCACATCTCAGGGGCTTGCCACTAGGTTGGTAAGTGGCACATGCAATGACCTACTATCTGTCATCCAGAAATAGGGTATGCGAGTAGAGTCTCACCTGAAGCACCTTCTTTGCTATAGCATCGGACCGACCCCATATGGCCCCCTATTGAATACCCTGCATCTCCTCCGCCACGACGCAGTATCTAGGTTGGTCCCAATTTGTATAGTTGCCCAAGGATTAAATCAAGTTCTGGACTCATTTATAATTTCCTTAGATCTTCTTATTCCTTATGCTTGGGAAAGCTTGTCATCAAGAAAAATTGTGGTATTCATATGAAAAAGGCAGCACAATGTGGAGTAATTCCACTTCTGTCACGCTATCATGTGCCCCTATAGGGGGCTTCCTTGACTTCAATCTTGAAAATTGGCTGGAAATAACACAGATTTTCCCTTGATTAGCCACAGTCTTGAATTGAATTCTTCTAGTGTAAGCAACAACTATTGACATGATCATGAATCATCGGCTTGTTACCGAGGTATAACTAAATTTGATTGCCAATATATGCTTGCCTAACAAGTAATGTCGGTATCAATGCAAAAAACATACCATCCCTATAGTCTTGTGTTTCATGGTCTTGTGAGTCACCTCCAACCTAGAGAGGCATTTACGAATAATAGATCTAATAATCCACATACTCATGAAACTCCTTGTTCCAATTTGAATTTGCCAAGATAGGTTCACTGCATTGTTGCTTGAGTTTGTCTTAGACTTTTTGTTTCTGCTTGGTCCCCAATGGAACACCTCCTTTCTTGATGATTCATTTGCAATAACCAGGATGTCTCAGAAAAAATTTGATTGTTTCAATGTCTGGTGACACAACTGTAATATGCCAAAAATCTTATATGAGGGTCAGTCTTAAACCATGTCCAACACACTTTTTGACACTATATTTATTACATGGAACCATGAAGAAACATTCATTTGGTCTTAGTTCTAACTTAGCTTACATGTACATGCACACATTCATTTAGAGCCTTCATATGTATCTCCTTTGGCTTGTAAATTGACCAGTCATTCTCTAAAATGCTGTCAATGCGTTACATGGTTTGAACAACATCTGATCTCAAGCATATATCCCATTTTTGCATTGCAAGGTAGTCTTCAAGTTGTCATTCTCGGCAACATGAATTTGGTTATAGATAAGAAAATTGTTGAGAAAGGGGTATATTTTGTTCCTTGTTACCTCCTTCAAATCGAATTGCAAAGGGAGTGAGAAATGGATCTTTGCTCGTCACAACATTAACTCTTGAAGTGTATGCAAATACAAGTTTGTGCACCCTCCTTAAGACCAATGAAGATTGAGAAGTGCCCATTCTTTGTACTCACTCAAAGTGGTTCCTGTCTCTAGCATCTTATCAAACTTTGTCTAGGCTTTTTTTGGCGTACTTGGGGCTTACCTGGTATAGTATTTTGTTTCACTAGCTACGCCCCAGGTGTATGTGGTATTCCATTTAAAAAAATGCAACAAACCTTGAGATCCCAATCATCATCATCATTAACAAGCTGAGGCTTCTCCTCCGAACTCAAGGAACAGTGACAGGGATCACATACATATGTCTTTTGGGCTAAAAAATTCATGTGCTGGCCTATTGTTCTTTATAGGATATCAAAACTGAAACTTAGTTAAATACAGAATGTAAGCACTAGTAACTATGCCTCTTTGAATTTGTGTGTGTTGAACATTCATACTTGAAATCTAAGGCAGTTTAGGTTTCTGACATCTAATATGTTGATGTGGCACAATTTCTCCAGAGGCATGAAGTGGAACATGTTATAGTGTTCAAGCTGTCAGCCGAGAAGCACACTATCAATTCATATTTGTCTTTGAAGTAGTAAAAACACAGATTGCCTCTCGTTATGAGTTGATGCTTCATCATCAAAGTGTCTTCCTCTGGGTTAGAAAACACTACTTTTAAGGTCTAGATTGGATCTTTTGCCTTTGTGTTTTAAAGTCAAGAATTTATTCCATTTGTTTATGATATGTCATCCACACCCATTGCCACCCTAGCAAGGTGTCATAGCTAGTTTGAGCAAATCACTAACTGCAGATTCTTGGTTTCACCCTCTGTTCCATCAATACTACCAAAGGAACAATTCCATATTGATTAACTCATAATATGAAGCTTGATGACCATTGTAATTAGCTAAATCTTACTATTTTTGCACTACTTAAGATAATAGACCTTGTCGAATTCCCCATCTATAATCACATTTGTTAATATTTTTTTCCAAAATATTCAGATGGATGATGAGAGGTTGGTCTCCTTTTACCATCGTGGTTATAGGGTTGGCCATTCAGTAGCTGTATGTGTATGTGTCTATGTATGTGTATATATATATATTTGATTGGTAAAGTGTGTGTCTATATATATTAAACCAAAAAAAGTAAGCTTCAGACCTGATCGGGGAGCTAACAAGTAAAACCTTATGCAAGACTTATGTAAAATTGAAGATGCCAGAGAAAACCAAAAAGCTGCAGGCTGTCTACAAATCCAAAATCAGACACAGAGAAAACTGAACTTCAAGAGGGTGCTGATGGATCAGCAGGACACAGATCTTCCCTTATGAGAGGAAGGGATCAGGGTGTGTGTGTGTGTATATTTATTATAGACAAAGGTATTCCACAGGAAAGGGGCAAGAGTCTTGTTCCCATCCTGACACAACAGAAAGTCATTAAGGCCATAGTCATATATAGCTCACCTACTCAGATGATCAGAGAAAGAGGAGTTTGTTGGCAACTATTAGTGCTTGGATATCCAGGAGTTCATTTAAAGTCCCCATACAAGCAACCTTTCCAAGATTTCCCATCACTGCACCATCAAAATTAGTTTTTTTCTTCTCTTCACAAGGATAATAAAACACTTTTGAGGGTTTCTAGCCAGGCCATCATCAGCCTAAAGTTTATCATATCGCAATCCATATATCAGTGGCAACTTTAATGTAATGCTAATGCTCGACTTACTAATGCTGGTGTTTTGGATTGTTGGATACCCAGGAATTCATGCATTACTAGTTAGAGGCATCTCTAATGTAATCTAAGCACTCAAACTTAATAATTTTTGTATTCTTTGATATTGCTCAACTAAGAATCTTTCTTGTGAAGTCACAAATGACCTATCATTACAGTTAAGTGCTTTAGAAGGTTCAGAAAAGGGGGTTTGTTATCAGGATAGCTGGTCTTAAATTGAACTCACTTGGATACAAGTCAAATAGGCATCTGAATTTCATAAACATTACTAATTAAACATCTGAATTTCATAAAATTACTAATTTTGTTATTGATATGCAGGTCAACCTAAGAGGCATCTGTTGACAACAGGATGGAGTGTTTTTGTCAGTGCAAAAAGACTTGTTGCTGGTGACTCTGTGCTTTTTATTAGGTCAGAGTTTGTTTTCTCCATGAAGTTTTAAGATTCTTTCCTACACTCGTCAAATTATTTTGAGGAAACTTAAAGGTGTAGTATTGCTTCAATAGTCAGTACTGTTTTACTTCATCGTGACTTTTGGTGTTGTTTATTTGTGATACAGGAATGAGAAAGGGCAGTTATTATTGGGAATTAGGAGAGCAAACAGAACCCATACAGTTATGCCATCTTCAGTGTTGTCCAGCGACAGCATGCACATCGGTGTACTGGCTGCTGCAGCTCATGCTGCTTCTACAAATTGTCGATTCACTATTTTTTACAATCCAAGGTGGCTCTCCATCACATGGATGTAGCTACATACATTATATGCTTTCATAAAATTGCTTTTTACTGTTAGATGACTAATGCTATATTTTAAGATTGTTGTCCTGCAGAGCAAGTCCATCTGAATTTGTTATACCGTTGTCCAAGTATGAAAAAGCAGTTTATCACACTCGAGTTTCAATTGGAATGCGCTTTCGGATGCTTTTTGAGACGGAAGAGTCAACAGTTCGGAGGTGAAGTTAACCATCCAATGTAGCTAAGAAATTGATATGTATTGCAAATGTTTGTTAAAATTGATGTTGCTCTTCCCAGTACTTGTTTTCATGTTTCAATTGCTTTTGTCAAAACTGAATAGCACATTTGAGTTCTTACAAGTATCCACATGGTTAGTCATGCCAAATTTCTAATGACATCTGAATCATTATTTGTAATGCTTTTGAAATCACCACTCTCAATGTTGTGTACAATTTTCAAGAAACATATGGTGCATTTTTTTGGAATTACATGTTGACTAATTTTCTATTTTAATTTTTCAATGTGTAACTCTCTGTTTCCTTCTTCAGTTGAACATAGAAGATTTGATGATTAGATTTGTCAGCAAGTTATTGTGAGTCTTCTTCATTTTAAAATTGCAAAATTTGTTGATTTTTTTAATATTGTTACATCTCTGGATTGGTAGACTGTTTGGCAATTACTGTAGATGATTTTTTTCAGGACCATCAAATTATTTCTTTCACAAAGTTATCTAGCAAAGATGAACCCAAATAACAAACAAACCGGCATATGAATCTACGAGCTTGAATTCATTAAAGTTGGTCATTCTGTTTGAAATTTTAAAGTTGTGAATAGATGGTTTTCTAAACCAAATATACTTGTCTGTTTGCATTCTATTTGTTTTCACACTTATCTTATTTCTTAATTTATGTTTCCTGTCAATTATGTTAATCAAATTGTGATGGTTAATTCTTGCAGCAATGTATAGCTAATATTATCCTATTAGAATTTCAAGAACAATGAAACAATAGTGAACAATGTTTTTGATGACTAGGAGTCTTCCAGAAGTATAGAAAACAGTGATCCTTGGTATGAAATAATGTGGAATGTAGTTCTTTGTTCTCCTTGATATTTTCTCGAAGTTGTGTGAACAGTCATTCTTGTTAATTGTAAGTCCAAAACAGTTATCTCTGAAAGTGGATTGCAGTGACTATGTTTGTGGCCTGGCAATAAATAGGTATATGTTTTTTCTGGATCCCATGGATGGGGACCATAATGTAGAATATGTATGTACAAGTTTTGAATTTATGCTTTTAGATATTATATATACAAGTTACAAATATGCAGGTTGTTTATGTTTTTGCACACACACATGCTCTCAGTTTGGGGTTCTCAATTTTTCATTATGTTTATATCATTATTCTTTAGTGAACTTACAATTCTTGAAACAGGTACATGGGTACAATAACTGGCCTTGGTGACTTGGATCCTGTTCGCTGGCCAAATTCACAATGGCGTTCACTTAAGGTGAGCACAAGGAGGAACTTAAATTGGTTGCTAGAAAGCCATGGAATTAGTGCAAAGTGACATGCATGTTGGGAGTTCCAAGTGGGTAAATGTTATAGCATTGCTTTATTCCATGAAAAATCACTGTGTGCTGTGTTCTTATGGTACAAATTAAGTTCAGTTCATTGAAGTTCTTTCAACATATATACAGACACATGTAGAATCATTTTTAGAATTTTGTGGACATTTTACAATTCAATATCTAGGATTTCCTTTTGTATTAAAACATGAAAGTTCATGGAAACTTGCAAACTAGTCATCCTATCATGCTACAAATTAAAAGTTTATTTATGCAGTCTAGAAATTCATATTTATAATATTCTGAAAAATAAGATGTATGCATTACAAATGATGTATGTATCGTGCTTGTAATTGCCACTATTTGCCTACAAAGAGTATTGGAATTATAATATTTATTGTTTTTCTATCAAAATGCAAACCAGCGATGTCCAAGTTCTAGGGAGATTTCTTCTACTGTGGAACAATAGAGGCTAATGGGTCCTTGGAGGAAAAGGAATTCTAAATATTGCGGGAGAAATTAAAACAATCACAGAGAGTATGGATGGCTTATATTTGGTGTTAACAATCGTGCATTGAGATTTCAGAATTTAAAACAATGAATATTTTTGCTCCAGAGAAAGATTCATAAATGCCTTAAAATATTGAACTGATCCTATTAATCAATTATTATATTTCATTGAGTCTCTACTTCTGGGGCACACAGGTGCTTCCCAAACTGTCTCTTTTATGTAACAGTAGTAGCGTTGCAATGTGATTTAAAAATATCCATTTGCTGGTCAGTTCTCTTTGTATATTGTTTTTTTTCTTTTTTGAATACAGCATTATCTATATTACACAGTGTGTTTTGTTTCTTAGCCTCTTTAGTTTCTTAGACTATCCTGATCATGTTTGTTTAATCAAGAATGTACTTACCTTTTTCACTTATTTTGCATTAATTCACACCGTGCAGAAATTATATTGCAGAGGATTATAAGAAGGGTTCCTCTCTTCAACTTTCAGATGACTCCCAAAGAAACTTTCTTATGATATTTATCCATGGTGCTCTATTCTGTCTGTTTTTTAGTGTCATATGTAGGTTGTACGTATTATGAATGTGTGGGATGTCCAGGCAATACAGGAAACTAATTTTCAAGTGCATTCAAAACTTGTACTTGTGCAGGTTGGTTGGGATGAATCTACAGCTGGTGAAAGGCAGCCACGAGTATCTCTTTGGGAGATTGAACCTTTGACTACATTTCTCATGTATCCTCCACCATATCCTCTAGGACTAAAACGACCTTGGTCACAATTACAGGGAATCACACCTCTTTATGGTACAAAGTCTTTGATGAATTCGAAGTCCATTGATTGTATTCTTTCGGTGTTTTTTTTGGCATCAGTTCTTATACTTCATATTTTTGTCAGCTAATGGAAAATATGTAGGTAATTATATTAACATATAACAAAAGGCTTGACAAACGACAAGGGTTTTTATAACATGCTTTAAACTGATTGAGTAATCTAGTTTATCTTGTTCTTTAATAAGTGCTGCAAATTTTACCATTTTATATTTCTCCTTTGGTAACGTCCATTTTGTGAGTGTCCTTAGTTGCCTCATATACTTGTAATTTGCTGGATCATTTTGTGACACCTTTTAGTTTAAAGAGATTGACAAATATCTTCAAATGAAGTGCAAGTTTTCTTGCATAAAATGTTGATGCATGACCATTGAACCTTTTGCCTATCATATTTTTTGCTTTCCCTAGGTTGTCCTGCTTAAAGATCAGGGCAATTAGAAGGAATTGGATTCAAATACAGATATGAAGATAGCCTGAGTCGCAGCATGATTGTCTCACATTAATATAACTACTTTGAGGATCTTTTATTAGGTTTCTCATGAATGCATGTAATGAAAGACAGAACACCTTTGACATACTTTGGCATTGCCGGCCTCTTATATATTGATTTGTCGGTGTCCTTGTGACATCTAGGATAATATACTATTTGTTTTTCTAAATTGTCGTTCTATTAAATAAATATGATGATAGACAGGGCACTTTTGAAGCATAATCATGTAATGTGGGTTACTTGAAGATACCCGTGCGTCAAGCTAGACTTAAAATATGATAAGAAATCAGAAGACTCAGAACCCTCCTTGACTTGGATTGAATCAGTTTTCCACGGCTCTGGGGACGTGGGGATGCAGGGACCAAGGGCCTAGATTTGGGGATGGTGGGGGGACGGCGGGAGGTGGCGAGGGGGCGGTTCAAATACATATAGTACTTAAAAAAAATAGTTTTAAAAAAATATACAAGGAATAACATTTGAAAATCTGAAATACTCAAACTTATTGCATAATTGCATTGAACAATGAAAATGTCGAATATCAATATATTTATATTATATTAAAAATTTCAAAATGATGATTACATTCAAAATCCAAATACAATTGGCCAATGGCCCAGTGCCTCAAATGACAAATCAATGGATCATCATTCATCCTCAAAGTTGTAATGTCCCACTGTTTGTATTTTTTCTGTTCTAAATTTTTTTCTGATTTGGCGTATTGAGTGAGACGGAAATGCAGAAATGTTTGAACAAGATATAGTTGCAATATAATAAGTTAATAACATATATTTGCAGTACAGTGACAAGCTGAAAACAATTTATAATGCACTATCGAAATACCCACAATCACCCATAAACTGGAAATGCCAAATAACATTAATCCCAACAATACCCAGTTGGTAAAAAGTGATAGATGGGCCTTCAAACCATTCACAAATCAACAATAAACTCTTCAAATCTGTCATTCTTTAGCTCCACAAAAATCAACGAACAAACCCTTGCTCAAAACACAAAATCAAACCTGCTCCGCTATAAGGAAATAAATTCAGCAAAACCTCTCATGACATCCCAATGATGAAGCAGACCAATCATAGTCATCACTCTGAAATCTGCCAACCAGGGAATGTCTCTACTATTGCTAACTGAAATCATATCATCGACACTTAACCTCCAAGTGTCAAAAGAATGGTTCCAAACACACCAACACACCCAACCCACTGCAACCAATAAAACATCATCTGAAGATATACATACCATCACCATGAAGTATTTGCAATGACCATCACTCAAAGTGGAAACAATAAATAAATGAACCGTGTCCGAAAAAATTCTCATAACCAGCTGCCCTAAATCATGCCAAGCATCAAAATCAATCTGCTCATTAAAAATTGTCACCATAACCAATGTAGAAATGTAAGGACAGTGGCAATCAATCTGATATCCAACTGAAAATATAGGAGGTATGAGTATGGAAGTAACCAAAGAGTCATCTCCTATGATCAAATCATCTCTAGCAACCAACTCCAACCACCAAATACTCCACTGTTGGTCTGAAAGAACAAACCAACATAGGTGTGGCCCAAGTGCTGAAGTCATGTGTAGGCTGATCAAAAAGTGGACAGCGGTGCTAACACTTAGTGTTACAACTCCAAGAGCCTCAAAAAGATGAATCATAGCATGCGGTAATTTGCTGCCCTAACCCCACATTGAGAGTAAACTATCAAAGCTTACATCACAAACCTTCATAAGATAAACTCTTTGAGTTAGGAAGGTCTGAAGTAAACAATAATGACTGCTGTCCAAAACCGAAATCAGAGAGATACAATCTGATTTTAGTGCTGTCCACCAAGGACAACAACGGCACCAATAAATCTCCCAATTATAAGCATGTGTGAAAAGCATTGTGTTGCACCAAATCAACTCAGAAGTGGCTGGGAAACACTCCCAAGCAATTTCCAACTAAAAAATTTCACTTTCCCGACAAAGAATAATGTGCCAACTTCTCTGAATGAAAGCAAACCAAAAAATGAATTGGCTGACCTGCCACGAAACAGCAAGCTCAAAACTGAAAGACTGATCCAATCTTTGCCAAAGAACACACCCAAGAGTGACCAATCCTTCACTGACCCAATCATTACTTAAAATTTCTCTTAAATCCATTTGTAGATGAACAAATGGAATCACCAGATGGCTGGTAAGGGAAGGAACAACATTATTAAGTCTGAAAATTTGATCCTTATCCCTCCAAAGATCACTCTTATGACTCCCAATAATCTTTGACAATTCTTGTTGAGAATCCCAAGCATGGATACCCAACCAAGAATGATCTCCCAGAATCAATACATCCCATGAAGGAAATGCATCACCAACTACATATGAAAAGCATGCAATACTATTCATCAACTCAGTTAAGGTATGAAATGTCACACTTGTTGGCCAACTCCAAAACTCGAGACCAAACCTCATGCAAGAATGAAGCAACTCATAATAAATACCAACAAGGAAATGATTCTCAACTGAAATCATCAATTTGCATACCCAAGTTACCTTCCAATTCCTCATGTAGCAAGGAATGATGATGCCTCCTTGTTTCATATCATCCCAAATGCAAACTTCATCTGTCTCCTCATTTGCACTTTTCATATCTGGTGGTCTCCTAGGAGGGTAACCAAACTCCTCATAAAGTGAACCTGAATCAAAATCCACGCTGAGTACCACATTCCAATTCAAGTTCTAAATCTTCTCCTGGATCCCATACCTTGTTATTTTTTCCCAGTGCAATACTACCACCGGAAACAACTCCATCAACCAACTCAAAGAGTGGATTGTCATAAGTCATATCAACACCCATCTCCATTAATGGGTTATTAGTAATCACCTTATATTTATTTCTGCAATCATATTCATGCAAAGGAAGCGAATTGCTGATATGATGAATACTAAAATCAGAACCTTCGTACTTGTCATCAATGACTCCAAGGCTGTCTCAAATCACCTGTGCCTTTTGCTTATCATCTTCAACAGTGAGCAGTGGATCCAAATCAACAAGGTCACTAGGACTCTGCTCAAGATCAGCTACATGTAATGTGAAATCATATTTGTTTTCATGATAAAAAACAATACCATCTATACCACTCTCCATGCATAGTTGTGGAGATGAAGATAGAACATCACTATAGGCAAAAGGGAATTCATCCAAAACAGGATCCTTGTCATACTTCGGTGCCAACTTCCCTGGATCTCAAGTGCTAAAAGGCTGATTGCTCTGTTCAGAAAGAATATGCGCCTGATGAACGATTGCCTTTGTTAATAAATCACTCTCCAACTCCTTAGTACTGTCATCAACATAGTCATTTCTCTCCATAGGCTTGGTTTGAAAGTTAAACCAACAACCACCTGTGTCGTCATCACTGAAATAAGATAAGGAATCATCATTGTTAGTTGTTTTGAAAACCTCATCCTCTTTGCCTTCAACAAGTCCATCATCTGAAGGTATATCAATGATCTCAGCTATCCCAACATTTTCACTAGTGTTATCAGCTTCATTGGGAAGCTCTAAATGTGTATCTAAGGCTGCAGTTTTGTCACTTCTTTTGCACACATCTTCATTCATAGTAGCTGCATGCATGACCAAAGAATCATCCTGAAGGCCCTTTTTTCTTTGCAAATCCTGATTCTGAGGTTTACCTCCTCCGTCTCTGCAGGGACTAGTCCTTTCCCTGAAGGCCAAGTATTCCTGAAATGGCATCTACATTTGAAAATCTGCATCCATTGCTCTCCAATCTGTTATTATTTGGTTTAGCAATTCTTGCTCTGTTGGTTTATTTTCAATTGGAGGATTATTCCTTGGGGTAAAGTTAGGCATGAGAAGCCTAGTGTTGGCTGTTTCAGCAACAGTATGTTGATGAGCAGCCCTATTGTTGACTGAGTTATCCCCATTTGCACCATTATTTCCATTATTTCTTCTATGTGCATTGTTTCCACCATTATTAGTATTGTTCCCATTGTTATTCAGCACTAATAGGGCGAGAATTTGGGCCAGTTTAGTTTGGGATCAGTCCACCCGCTCCAACATCAGCTGCCCTCTAGCCAAATCATTTACCGCATGCAGCAAACTTGTCACATCGGCTCTCCCTTCATCATGATGATCTCTACTAGACATGCCTTCTTGGTCACCAATCGTTTCTGCTACTATTTCTTCTAAGTGGGTTTCTAATTGCTGTTCTTCAAACTCAGTTTGCTACTGTTCCCACTATTCAGCTTCCTCTTTCCTTTGTCTTTCAAGATATCTTCTTTCCCTATCACTACCTCTCATAGAGCATAGATCTCAAATATAGAAGCTCATCTGTAGATCACTCACATGCAACTGTTGCTCAGCCCATGAAACTGACATGCAAGCATCTGGGTAGCTCCAAACCGACATGCAATTACTGGGTACTAACATGCAACTGAATTTTCTAACATGCAACTCTGTACAAAGGTAGCAATCCAACAGGCTGGCAGGAAAACTTGGCTTTGATACCACTGTAATGTCCCAACTTGTTTGTATTTTTTCTGTTCTAATTTTTTTTTCTGATTTGGTGTATTGAGTGAGACGGAAATGCATAAATGTTTGGACAAGATATAGTTGCAATATAATAACCATATATTTGCAGTACCGTGACAAGCTGAAAACAATTTATAATGCACTATTGAAATACCCACAATCACCCATAAACTAGAAATGCCAAATAACATTAATCCCAATGATGCCCAGTTGATAAAAAGTGATTACAAAACAAATATAAACATACCCATTTGCTGTTACAAGTTTTGCAGGTCTGATTTTATTGAAACAACATGATATTAGGCAAATGAAGACCTTAGAAACCCTAGCTCCAGTGACGAAGATGCCAAAAGCTGAAACCCAGTTGAATGCAACCCTAGGCGCCTCAAATCATGCAAGAATACCATTACACACCCTTTCCAGCAAGTCACATAGATGGTATGGCCTCCAAATGCAGCTGCTAACTCTCCAACCTGCATAGAAACTTCTGACTTTCAATCCCTAACCCTCAACACCCAAGATGGGCTCTCAAACCATTCACAAATCAGTAATAAACTCTTCAAATCTGTCATTCTGCAGCTCCACAAAAATCAGAGAACAAACCTTTGCTCAAAACACAAAAAATTAACAACATTGAATCTCCAACATAACCCCTGAATGGAGTTATCAGTGAAGTATACTTTGGTGATCTTTCACACCTGCAAATACTGTTCCTCTTGAGGGTTTTCGTCCTCAAAAGCCAAGTACCAAGTTCAGCTTCCAACCTGTAGAAGAAAATATTTTTTCCAAGCATGCTCCAAATGAGTGTTCAAACTCTTTCTATTTTCCTTCTCATTTCCTCCAATGCTTTCTTGAGAAAATAAAACACTTATTAATGTTTTCACTTTATTATTCCACTTGAAAATGGCGTCCAACATTAGGGAATTATATAACTTTATTTCTTTTAAAATATTTCAAGTCTTTTTAATAAAGTCACTTTTATAACTTTATAACTAAGTTAAATATTTAATTTAACTTAGTAATATGTCGCACTATTAAAAATAATGCTCCAACGTACTTCGAAAGGGAATTTCGAAGCACCAAATTGATAACCAATGTGGAATAAGTGAAGTCCAAGACCATTGCACCGAATCGCATCAACTTCGGGACCACTGCTAAAAATAGTAAATGCGGCAAAAGAGTCCGAAAACACTTCCAAAAGCGTCACCGCAAAACCCCTGACAAGTCTAAGCTCGATGCAACACCTACAATAGCCAAATGATTGAACTGCCAAATCACCAAAAACAATGCCAGATTGACACTTACTATAAATAGCAGTGTTCTCTGAGGACCAAAGAGAACAAACACAGAAAAGCCCAGAAAGATTGTTGCCATGCAAGCACTTACTATAAATAGCAAGTACGGACAAATTGTTCAAAATCCCTCCGGAAAGTGTCATACAACTCCATTGGATCACCTGAGCACACTGGTGACATCGAAGTACTCCTCTGATTAGGTTGTCACCAACCCAGAAAGTTAGCTCCAACAGTGCTGCAAGAGAACCCGAGAATGGGGACATTACAAAAGTCCAGTCCAAACTCCTCATCGCTCGAACTGCTAGTGCGTCCTCAGTTGCAAGCTCCTCCGAAGCAATACCAACCAACCCTGCTTGTGTTGCGTCTTCATCCACTTGTGCTAGCTCCTCTGGCTCTACGTCCCATTGAGTTGCTGGACTCTTCTTGTACGTAAGCCTCTTGTGATCAATGAGATGCAAGATGCTATGTACAACTACAAGTTTCTCCACCCTCCTAGAGGTAAGTCTATTCCTCTTAATAGAGTGGAAGAAATTATAAGTAGACGAGTTCCTCTTAGCAACAGAAGAACTAGAAACTTGGGACAGCAGATGGATGGCTAGTGTGGCGATCACACAATTAGGCCCATGCAATTACTCACTCTTATAGTTTGCTATTGCAGCTTTCAACCTTGTTGAAACTTGGGAGTGATTTGGAATGAGGCTTAGATGCTTATTTACGAGTGCTTGGGATGTGGGTTGGGCCCATAGAGGATTAGGGTTAGGGCTGGAGAAACACAAACAAAAATATTGTTTAAAAAAAAATCACTTTTTCATGTTGAATCAGTAGGGGGCGTTTAGAAGTCTCCGGGACGGTTGGGAGACGTTTGGGCGTCCCCAGAAAGTGCAAAAATAAAGGGGATGTTTTTGGAAATGTCCCCAAAGCGTGGGTGGTGGTGGAGGGACGGCGGGGGGATGTTTCCCCCAAGTCCCCAAGTCCTTGAAACGTCCTCAATGTGGGGACATGGGGAAAAGGAGGGGGGGGGGGGGACGCGTCCCCATGGTACACTAGGTGGAACCAACAAAAAGAGTTAACAGTGGCATCCTCCTGTATGTTAGAGCAAAGAATTTTGAGAATTAGTTGAAACAGTGCAATCTCAATTTTTGCCAGCATTTTGTGTAGTTTTTTCTTGAGATAAGAAACTTATTCTCAAATTGCACGCAAAATTAGTTATGGTTTCTTGCACATGCAAAATTAGTTATGGTTTCTTGCACACCCAAAAGAGTAAACGAAATTGTTTATACTCCTAAAAACTGGAGACATCCTGGTGTAGCATACATGTTTTGGAGAAGGCACGAGTCCCCAAAATTGGAATGCGTGTAAGAGATATCTTCCAACTGCATGACGTGTCTCTGCCAGATAGGACATTCTGTGATGTCTTCTGTTGGCCTGTGTGGGAGCACTGGAAATATAACCTGATTCTGGTAGCCTGGCCAGGCGTTGCAGGGTGATGATTTACAAGACCTCCTGAGTTGAGCTGCCATCTGGAGCACTCTCATGATGACTTCTAAGTTATAAGAGTTTTTAGTTCCTTATTTATCCATTCATGTTTAGTGGCAATTAGCACTTGCTCATTTTGCCTTTTTGGGACACAGCATTGGCATAATGCTACTTGAAGTCACCGATTTTTTCTGGTCTGTAAAAACCAGTGGATCATGGAAACATGTGCCCAGAGGTGGGGTACATGTTCCATCCATTTCTTACATTGCAGGGTTGTGGGAATCCCTGGAAATCACGCCCTTATGCCCTGGGTATGCCCCGGTTGGTTTTTCGGGAAAGGAAATGTCCCAGATACGTTGTAGGAATTCTTAGGCCACATCCTTGCCTTGTCTTGGGGATATGGGGATGCCTGAAAGTGTCCTGTGACACTCCAGAAATATATGGGATGACATGGAAACATCCCCTAAATATTTTGGGAACAGTTGGGTCACTATCCCTGCAAAAGTAACGTACCCCTCTCCGCAGGGTGCACCAGGACATCCCTCATGATGTTGATAAAAGAAAATAAAAAGCAAATTTCATAATTTTGCTTTCTCTGAGCACAAAACACTGAAGATTTTTAATTGAATGATAACTTCTAATTTTCTATATGGCTGGTGTTTAAATTTCAGCTCTATTTGTGTGCATTCTAATTTTTGTAGCATGGGAGATAAAATTTAGTCTGGATTGATTAAAAAAATGTTATCTTTGATATATTTTGAATTTCCATCGCTTGAAACTTGGGGTTCTCCCCAGACATGTCCACGGCTTCTCTTCCCACATGTATGTTGCCCCATTCCTGGCATGTGGTGGAACGTAGGAAGATGTGAGGAATGCACCAAAAATGTGTTAACATCTGTTTGTAGGAGTCGTACGTGGGATTGGAATTTAGCATATATTAAGGCAAAAATAGAACAATACATCTCTTTGGCATGAAAAGTGTCGTAAACCAAGAACACCTTTGGGCCATTTTATTTTTAAGTACGAGTGTGAATCCCTTTTGTAACTTAAGAAGAAATTGGGGAAACTCTGCAGATAGTTTTTTGAAAATTTAAGAAAGCCAAGCCACCCACCATGAAGAAAGCATCCAAGGGCATGAAGCAGGAGTATGGTTGTTCAATATGGAGAATTATTCTACAACAACTCTTAGGTCCAAATAGTTGTATGTAACATGATTAGATGTGCATCACTTTGGAACTTCTTCAGCATCTCAAGGTCCACATTATTTATGTAAGTTGATTTGGAAGGCTCAAATTGCTTGATATAAATACTGGGATAATAAAAGTTACAGCTCTCATAAAACGCCCCATGAAATGATTCTCGAACTACTTAAGGATAAAAAGGAAATGAACACACCCAAAATCATAAATTAGCAACAACTTTCTCAAATGAGTCAACTTGTCATTGGGAATCATGCAGTTTGGACTAAAACACTAAAATCTGAACTGCATGCCGTGGGTAGGTGATCCGGAAATGGGTTGTTTTTGTACTCTTTGGAATGATTCTAGACAGTAGACAGTTTTTTGATGCTGGAGTATGTGCAGGGTGGAATTGGACATCAGTGTGCAGGCTTTCGTTGACGGAAAACAGTTGATGGTGTTTTGTTGGCTCTGGCAAATTTGTTGGTATGCACAGACGGCGATTGCAGTTTGGTGGAAGCGGCAATTTCATTACAGGCAGAAAACCACATCCTTCGACATTCCAGATTTCAAATTTCTCAGCTTCCTTCACTTCCTTGGTGGTCATTTTATCTTCCAGAAGGCTTGGGCATCTATAAATACATTGTTTATGGTCAAGTTATGTATGGTTGGAGTGAATTGAGTCTTGTAACTTAAGTTTTGGGAGCTGTAGTAAGATTGTGGTTTTCATATTCATCACTGTTATGTAGCAGAGGGCTGAGAAATAGTATTGGAGAGTTGTAATTGGTCTTGGGAGAGAGTTTGCAAGCTCTTACGAAAGTCAATGGACTGGGATTAGTTGTAATAGCCATTTGTAGTACACAAGTGAGTGACTGCTCACAATTTCTGGAGTTTTTAACCATAAGGGTTTTTCCACAGTATCTTGATTCTCCTTTAATGGTGTCTATCTCTCCACTTTCTGTTTCTTGTTCTATTTTAATATTGTTGCAAGTAATTCAGTCATTTGTTGCTCTCAAATTCTAACTCTTAACAAATTCCACGAGTTGGTGACTGACCCCTAAGGAATATCCTTGGTAGTTTATGGATCAATAGGGTACACTTTTCTGGATACAGGTACATGTTTCGGACACAGGGAGATCTGCAGGAAAAGTCTTGTGATTTTTTGATGCCTCAATGGATATCTCCTGCTTCAATAAAACAAAAGGAAGGTACAAATACAGAAGTAAAATAAACATATGAGCCCTAAAAGGGCAGAAGACCCCACCCAAGTCATTTCTGAGTAATTCTGACAACGATGAAATTATCAGGGCATTTGGAGAGCATGGAAAACACATTTTGGATTTCAAGAAAAAAAAAGATGATATTAAAAAAACTTTGCAGGTTTAAGCAGCATAAATTTGTAAGGAAAATTATCACACAGTAGAGGATGAATAAGAGGAATGCCAGTTTCATTTATGATAGTTCATTTTGATTTAATTTTTTTTGAAATTTGTGTGTACATGTCAGGTATTCCTTGTACCCGTTCAACACCATACCTTAATTTGGAAAATCATGTCCCTGTCCTTAATCCATATGGCTTTACCCCTGTACCTTGATTTCAAAAATGGGTTCCCCCCTCCATACTCACGTCTCTTGGTGACCAGGATTCAAAATTACGTGATTGAAATAAGAAATAATTCGACAAACTATTGTTATCTTGCACTAGCAACTTCCGATAAAAACTCATGGCATACAGTGGTCATTCAAGATTCTTGTTATGAGGGGAACTACCAGGGGCACATTTTAGACAGTTTTGGTGTATTATCTCATGTTGGTGTTTCTATAAAATGCATTATTCTGGATGTTTTTGGTGCCTTCTACTCTTTGCTGATTATTATTGATTTAATGATTCTTGTCTCTTGAGAAATTGCGTTCCTGAAATTCTCGTGTTGTGGTTTCAGTTTGTTCTTTGCAGGTTGTGTTGTATATTTGACATAAGCATTGGTCATTTTTCAATTTTGTTGAATGTGCCATCTTGATTGCTTGTATTTCTCTCTGGGAGTTTGTCCAGTGGAATGCAGAAGGTTCTTCTTCATGATTGCATTTTTTCGTGTTCATTTGTCATCCAGCAGGTAATGATGATTGTAGCTTTAGGAGGTCATTCATGTCAGAGAGGGGGGATACTGGGGAAACTCTGAATTTCCAAACAATAGGCATGGATCCTTGGATGCAAATGCAGCAGCGATTTGAGTCTTCTCTACCAGGCATCCAATCCAGCATTTACTCAGGGCTGCCTGGAGCCATCTTGCAGGAGACAGGAAGCCTTGATCAGTCTAAACAGTTGAAATTTCAACCACAACAACCTGTACAGTCTGAGCAACTTCAAAGCAGATCACAAATGCAATTACAGAAGAATATTGTAGAGCAGCAGCAGCAGCAACATTTACTTCAGCAGCAAGTACAAGTGCTCAACCTAGAGCAGCAATCACCAAATCATCTCCTGCAACAGCAATTTCAACGGCAACCATTGCAGCATCAACTTGTGCAGCAAAAGCTGCATAACTCAACCAATGAGCCGCAACAGTCATCACATCAGCATCAACAAAACCAACAACATATATTTCAAGTTACAAATGTTAGTTCCTTGCCACAGATCCCTTCATCCCAGTCTCAGTCATCAATGAGTGATATTTGTTCTGTATCTTCACGGCCAGTTTTCACGAATACTAGCACCAGCATTGTTTCATCTAAAAGTTCTTGCAATGCATCTCCTTTTCAAAGTGTCTTAGATTCATTGACCACAGAAGGAGCTTCTCCATACTTGAGTTTGCCCAGATCAACGCAGAATATAGGGCAGCAACCAGTCGAAAATCTAACATGGTCTAGTATTGCTTCAGATCAGGTTGCTGCCCCATGGTTCTCTCCAAAGAAGATATCTAATAATCGGACACATTGTCTACCATCTAGTCAGGTTGAAGCTCCTCTTCCTACTGGTAATCATCATGTTTTAACTCATACAGAACCTGGATTTCAGGTTAATGTAACAACACAGTCTTTGTCTATGCCTCAATATCCACTAAGAGATTGCCCCACAGAACAGGAAGGAGTTCACTCTGACTCTCAGAGCAATCTTCTCTTCGGTGTTAATATAGAAAACCCGACCTTAGCAATGTCTGATGCAGGCTCTAGAAATATTGGCAATGGCTCTTATGTAGCCAGTTCTTTTTCTGTTACAGATTTGCTGAATGGGCCTCCTTGTGGTCCTGTGTCTGGTTTCCCAATGAATTCAAACACCAATGCTTGTGGAGGCGTGGATGAAAGTGGGTTTTCGCAGAGTGCATCAAATGTTTCAAAGATGAACCATCCTACAAGAACCTTCACTAAGGTCAGATTTTAATTTTTATCCCTTTCTCTTTATATGATTACATCTTCATATTCACTAGCTGATTAATGAACATATTTTGGTTTGTCAAGGTTTACAAGCTAGGGTCCGTTGGGAGGTCAGTGGATGTAACACGCTTCAGAGGATATCCAGAGCTGCGTGCTGAGCTAGACCATATGTTTGGTCTAGAAGGCCAACTGGAGGAACCCCAGAGATCAGGCTGGCAGCTTGTATTTGTTGACAAGGAGAAGGATATCCTTCTCCTTGGAGACGACCCTTGGGAGTATGTTTCATGATCCCATTTATGATCAAGTTACAGCTGAGTGCAGATAGATAAATCTTATACTTAATATTTCCTATGCAGTTTTACATATTATTGCTGTTCATGATGGTTTGCTTTGCAAAATGAGCTTTATGTTATTACCTTAAAGCAGACTTGGATGAGACTTTCTAACCATTGGTAATGGACATGTTTTTCCTAGGGAGTTTGTCAACAATGTTCGTTCCATTAAGATACTATCTCCTCCAGAAGTGCAGCAGATGAGTCAGGAAGGTATGGAGTTGTTGAGCATCATTCCTACTCAACAGCCAACAAGCAGTAGTTCAGAGGATTGTATTGCTAGGAAAGCATCTCGTAACATTATCACATCTACCGGGCCACTAGACTATTGAGAATGGTTTAATTGTATTATAGAGACTGTTCTGTCCTGAAATGGGAGCTCAATACTAAACTGTGTATTTAGTGCAATGAAGAAATGCGCTTTGATTTGGAACTCTAATTTGTGTTGCGTAATATGCTCATAAAAACATGAGAAGGATAAAATCAGGTGGCATCTGCATCTGTCCTCTGATTGAAGTCAATAACTCAACTTTTTAAAACTTCAATTGAAACAGAAAATTAACTCATTGTACCTTATTGTTCTTCCCTTGTTTATTCATTCAAGGACATAAATTGCTTTATTAATGTTGTGGGTACAATGAAGGCAGATTTGGCATGGTAGCTAACATACGAGCATTGTTAACTTCCTCTAAAATTAGTCTCTGGTTCTGGTTTAGTCTATTTGAAATTTATTTTTTAACTAGTGTGTAGGCTTAAATCTTTTTGAAGTTATTTTAGATATACGGGATATCCAAATGATCAATTATGCTGTTTCCAAGAGAAATTATATTTAGCTTTGAGCACATTTACACATTTTTTTAACAGTAACCAAGATGTTATAATGCCATATGTACCAATAGGAAAGTAATGAAATTTTTTTTTTTTTTTTGAACACCCAATGAAGTGAAGCATTCCAGACAATTGCTTGACAAGAAGCAAGAAGGTAATTCAATTTACAATAAATAAACTCCTTCCATGGGGTGAGAAGTAAAAAAAGGCCTAAATGAGTGGAATTTAGACACTTAAACGTAATCAAGAAAAGTACTTTAAGATCATGGGTTCCTGGAGAACTTGGGGGGTTTATGCTCAGGGTTGGTTAACTGAAAAGAATGATTAGATCTTTTTTCTGGATATGCCAATATTTCTAAGGCCACAGTTTGACCCACCATCTGAAATGTGAAAGTAAGGCTAGTCTAAGAGATCATGAACATTCCCTTGATTTTGATACTAAGAATACAGATCAATTGCTAGAGGATACTAGAAAATTCTAATCCTCTTTTCTGGCATGGTAACAAACTTTATAATGCACAATAACAGGACAGCATCCTATAAAAAAACAGGGCAGCCTGATGACAAGCAAACAATATTTAGAACTGATGGTATTAACAGCTTATTCTTACAAAATGCAATTGATCTTGAACATGATAAGAAATAGAGATAGATCAGAGTTAAGTACCATCGAGGTATATGACAAAATTCGGAATTAAGTCCCATCAAGAAAGCTGAGCACATCAAGCGTATTTGAACACATTGAGAAAAAGAGAACTAAAAGAAACCTAAAAAAGGAGGGTGAGTAGACAATATATGCCGATGCACTTTGGGTTCGCTCGAGCTTTGTGAAGGTTTTGAGAGTATATATATATTCAATTGATATAATATTTTATCAATTAATTCAAGTACTGTGAAAGTATTTCAATCTATTCCTTCGATGTATTGTACTTGACAAGAGAAAATAGGAAATTACCTTTGCATCACGTAATGTAGGCTTACAGGGTTCATCCACATTCTTTGGCTTCCCTAAATCATAGCCAAAACACTAGGTAGCAAAACCTTAAATTGAAAGAGAATATCTATGCTTTTGACAACGCCCATTTGATCGACCACATATAAAACAATGCAAGGAACTTTTGAAGATTCTTCATACTCCATGTGTGTCTTAAGCAACTCAAACTCAAGTAGGTCGTAGTGGGACATAAACAACCTAAAAATAAATAATTAATGATAATTCCATAACTTTAACCATACCTTTGTCTTTGCAAGATTTTTCAATCTTGCATGGTGTCGTATCCATCTTATGGACTCCATTTATCTGTTATATGTTGCATTGAAACTGAAACATGATTTATGAGTACTTCTGTAATAATTATCTATGATAAATGACGTTGACATTTCTGATCCAACATTTATTACAATTTGATTATTATTGTATTGTGTTGCTCAGTGGATGGCAGATGCTGCTGATGAACTTTGTGTTCGCAGGTCCAGGAGCTGATGAAGACCAGGTGAGGTTGTCGGGGGTTTACATAGGCTGAAGACTGCCTATCGGCACCTTCAGAACTCTGTGTCGGATTGGCAATAACTACCACATCCACTATGTGATACGTAGTTGATTTTGAGTGTTTGGTCATTGGTTTTGTGTGTTTGATGTGCGGATGTGTGTTTGGTCTTCCTTATCTCTATTGACTAAGTTAGTGTTCTATGTGGATGCTTGGTTGGTTTAGATGGATTCGTTGTGGGATGAAGGCTTAGCGTTCTCCTCCTTTTGTTACCTTGACATGGTCCTATTTTAAAAGGTTGAGTTGAAAGTTTAAACGTTGTTAGCCTCGTGATCATAATGCCGGCAAAGAAAAATCACTTTTATCATCGGGGGAATTGTTTGGTTTTGAAAATTTTTCTTTTCCTCCAATAAAGTTTTGAAAGTCATCTAAAATGCCGATATTAAACAAATTGGAGTTCACTGGCAATGCAACCAATCTTCACAACTAATACAAATTACATGTTTCATTTTCGGCAAAACTATTAAGTTTTAATAGTTGTTCAAAATACCGATGAGGTTATGAAGCCGTCCTAAGGAGCCGACGATTTAAAAAAAAAAGGGTAGTTTTTATAACTACAAGTAGTTATTATAACTACTTAAGGATCGAGAGCTACACAAAACTAATTCATGGTAAAGGCTTTAAAACTCATAATCAGAAGTATTCATCTCTTCAACCTTCGCCAATACTGTCAGCCCATGCCAAAATGAAGGACTCCTAGTAGTATGACCATCCATCAATGCATAATAGTTACAGGATATTTTTGTTAGATATTGTGTTTGTGACTGCCCTGGAAGAAAAGTATGCAAAATGTGGGTGCATAGACAAAGCACACAAATTGTTTTACAGTCGGCCTCTAAGAGATGACATCTCATGGTATGCAATGATGACATGATACGTACAAAATGGATTTGTTCAAAAGAGTTTAAAAACTTTCAAGGAAATGCAATTTTCAGGTGTAAAGATAGACTCTGCAACATTTGCCAACATGCTCCAGCCCGTGCCTAGATGGGAGATTCGCAACAGGTTCGGACTTCCTCAGATCATAATGGAAGGTTAATTTTTATCAGATATTATTGTTTGAAATGCTCTGGCAGGCATGCCTGCAATATGTGGAAGCACACACATTGCATAAATTATTTGACATCCTCTTGGTATGTACCTGAATGGGAGCTTCCAAGGCAATTTATGGACATCCATCATAGCATGATTGAAAGCAGGTTTTGAGTATTTGCTGTAGATACAACCACCCTGGCAAATGTGTATTCAAAATGTATTTTTGGAAGCATAGACAAGGTCCATGAACTGTTTGACAAATTGCCTCGAAGAAATGTCATCTCATGGACAACATTGACTTCAGATATATGCATTCGGCTATTGAAAATTTGTTCCACAACCTTTGCAAGTATCTTCCAAGACCTACGCCGGCATCATCTCCAATAACACCAAAATTGGGAGCTTTGGAATTGGCATTCAAAAGATTGGTAATAAGGATCTAGACCTCTATTTATTATACAGGGAAGTAACTGCTCGTGGAGGACTACAAATGGTCATAAATGAGAGAAAATAGAGGGAGATCACAGTTGTGCTTAATATTCCTCGCACTACCACAAGTGCTTCATTTATTCTTTTCAAGTACTACATTAATTTGCTCCACCATTTTGAGCAGGGTCACTTCTTTCAAGTCCAAGGGCCCTTGGTTCATCCTAACTCTTTCTTACAAAGTAGTTATTTCAAGTAACTAAGCAAGGTAGTTACTCTAAGTGACTAGCTTTGTGAAAGAAAGTTAGTTATTCAAAATTAGGGCACTTATGAAGGTAGTTAAGTCAAGTAGTTATTAAAAAGTGGTTGAGGTAGTTACCTTAAGTGGTTACTAACCTCACCTATAAATATATCATTGTGATTCAATCCAAGGGGTTCCACTTTTTCACATGACAGTGTATGAAAGACTCGGATAGTGTTATTCAAGTTTGAAAGCAATAAAGAAACATTTTGAATGTGTGTTCAACTTGATTTCATGTGTTGTTATTGGTATTCATACGTTTCATCAATAATGATCATGTGCTTTCCTTTCAAAGTTGCATTGTGAGAAAGATATTTCGCATCAAGTTTTGGTATCTCTACTTGGATGCATGGAACTTAAATTCATTATTGTAACTCTTATTTCATCACTACTATTTGTTATTTCTTTGTTTTTGTTCTTATAATTCCAGAAAATCCAAAATATCTTAAACGCAGAGAGGAATCGACATAGACCTGCGATTCTTCAACTGTTGTGAGCAGGTTGTTGCTAATCCAAGGGCGAACGGAGTTACTCAAGAAGATTATTTTAAAGCAACAAATCTGTTTACCAACAAACGTTTAAGTTATAAGGAAGTAAAACTAATAAATTAACTTTCCTAGCCCAAGGGACCATGCATGAGGAATTAAGAGCTCTTAAGAATGTGTATTTTTGGCATGTTGGGTGGATAGGGGAAGTTGATGTTGCTTTGGTGATGTCGAGTTAACCACCACCTAATTATTGTTTTAACCATGGATTAAGGCTTTGGGTTTGAGGTTGAGTTAGGGCATGTAGGGTGGTTTTCATTTTTTTTTAAAATTTATTTATTTATTTATTATTATATCGGGGATCTATTAAGGTGCCCCAACCTTATGATATAAAAAACATCCCAACATAATGCCATATTAACTACGTATGGTATATCAAAGATAATAGTTGAATCGTCTACAACTAACCCCACCTACAAGAAACCTAAAATATTTAAGAGCAAAAAAAAGCTTACTACCCTAGATAAGTATGATACCAAAATCCAACCCAAAACTACAACAGAGAAGTTGCACCATGAGAGTCTAAACAATAGTGATAATTATCAACACATCTAGCACAACTATAACAAGAAACACATATTTAACAACTACATAGAGGAGTCATTTTCCAATGCTCGGACACACGCACATATACTCCATTCTTAGAGGTAGGAACCACCTCCACTAACATTGCAATCACCTGCACTTTAACACCTCTCATAATCTCTGTGTATGACATTGTCCTTGTCAGAAGACCATTATCTACAACATGGATTGTAAAACTTGACAGTTCTAGTGTACTTTTATGGAAAGTTTTTTATATACATATATTAGGGTTATATATAGGGGCCCCATCCCAAACTGTATGAATTTGAACAACTATTACATAGCAAGCAACCAGAAAACACTACAGGAGGTACAACAAGAAAATAACTATGAACTCCATACTCTATAAGCCGAAAGTAGTATGAACCTATCCAAAAAACTTGCACGAAACATTATCAACCCATTTTACTACCACTGCCACCCAGACGATTGTGGTTCCACCTATCAAAAGCACATTTGTAAACACCTAGACAAGAGACTAGAACCAACTCTACCTTTGTTGGCATAGGCTGCTCTTTAGCACATGCAAGATCATGATATTTAAGACCACTTAATATAGAATCTTCTTGGACTGCCCAGGTTAATAGACCATGATTCATATGAGGCATAGTGTAGTCACTTATAGTTTCCACTAGGCCTTTATGGAATGAAACAACCATATGCCTCATAACTGTATTCATATCTTCCACATATTTCTGCATCATGTCTAACTGAATCCTAATCTCCTCCATATCCATACATAGTTGTTGTGATGCAATATAGGGGGGATTCACTCAAACAAACCAAACTTTCAAACTTTGTAACCCTATCTTGGTGGGTTTCTCTCACAATTTCACCGTTCTCCTAGTAACCTTCCAAAACTGATAAGATGGCGATAACTTGCAGACCAGACCTCATATCCAAAATCTAAAACCTGTTTCAGATACCCATTTGGAAGTTATTCAACATATCTCGAAATGGGCTAGGGTTGTTTTGTATGGAATAGGGCAAAAACAAGACTGTTACAAAACTACTTTCACAAAAAATGACATAACTCACTCAAAACTTAATGAAATCACATGCAACTAAAAATATTGTAAACTAGAAACACATATCTTTCCATCCATCTATTATATGCATCAATATGAGGCTATACTAGGCTGTACCATGCATATTTTTAGACTACATTTTCAGAAAATTAAACTCTACAGACCTACCCTCAATAAAAATGCCATAACTTATTCAAATCTTAATGAAATTTGATGCAACAAAAATAAATGGAAAGTAGACTCAATACGCTTTCCATCCATACCACATTTAGGTCATATACAGGTCGTACAAATCCGTACTAAACTCTGAAACAATAATTTAACATTCAGAAATGTAGAAACAAGGGTATCTTTTATTGATATCACATCAAAATGTAACAACCCACCTTATCCAACCTTCTCCCCCCTTGGGATTCGTGTTTACATGTATTTATGTTTTTTCAATCATTTTCCAACTACCAACCACCCACAACTAACTTCCTAATCAAGGTTACAATTTTAATGCACTTTTTGACAACTTTCATAATGACAACTTTTTGACAATTTGACAATTTTTACAAGTTTGATCCCTAATGAATCAAATGACTCCAATTACATCACAAATGGTCTATTATGACCTTATTACATGACAAAAGACTCAAAACACAACATAAATCAAATATTTACAAAATGGCCTTATGGAGGCATAAAGTTCATTAGGTGCTCCTGCACCATACTCCTGGAGGAAAGAAAATTTAAGTCCCATTGAATGCTGGTCTGCTCCTTCTTCCTGGTCTTCCAATTCTTTTGCAATTTGTCCTTCATCTTTGCAACTGTTCTTGGGTCCTTCTTCCTCTTCTTTTTCTTATACCATCTCTCATCCAGCATCCTCTGAGCTTTCATGTTCCAAAATTCCATTTCTTGTGTATATACTTCAGTAGTATCATCCATGTCCTTATCCTCATCATTGGAACACCATATGACAACATATTCACCATTAGTGTAACCTGCATCATACTCTTGCAAACCTTCATATACCTCATTAGCAAGCAAATCTGAAACATCCTTATTAGCAATTTCATTATCAACTGTAATGTCAGAAAATGTCCCCTTGGGGGCTTTTCCCTCTTAAAGTTTAGCTCCCGTGTCTTTTGCATGCATTTAGGACATCGTACTTCATAATTTGGCATCCCGATGGAATGAACCCTAAGTAACATGACAAATGGGACCTAGGAGGACCCCTTGAGCTGTACCCTGCCTAAAATAGGGGGAGGACTTAGGTGCCTGCGCCCTAGTCCTGCCGTATTTTGGGGCAGCCCCAATTTCTGGGTGTCGATTTATGACCTTTATTTGGGTCCTTTGCCAACACGGTAAGTTTGAATTACAAAAAACTTGGCGGGAGTGCTTGTAGTTGCATATAAAAGCATGTTTAGGCATTCATTTGTAAACTAGATGGCAATTGTGATGTTTAAGTGTTCTCAAGGTGATTTAAGGCTTTCATTGTGTTGCAAGAGCAGACTTGTGTGGTTTGTGTGTTTGTATTTACAGATTTGAGCATCCATTTCATCATGGAGTGAAGAGCATCTTCCTCCCATGATATCTTCACTACAAGGTGACATTATATTGTGTTTTCATTATCAATTCCTTTAGTTTTTGCCTCTGCCTCACAAGGGCACGCACTCTCTATCTGACAACGGTGTTCGAAGACTTAAGTGTCCTCCGGGGCTTGACTAAGGCAAGCCTCTAAACACCAAAACCCCCTCCCAAAGTCTTGTGATTGCAGGTTACAAGTGTCGCATTTGGTAAAAGTGAAGTTGTAGGAAGGATTGGCAGACATCAAGGATTCAGGATCCGAAGAGAAGCAGGAGACTGGAGCATTTTCAAGACTTGGGAGCTCGCTCTAGTGTCCTCCGCAGCTGAATTTCTAGAAACAGGAGTTACAGTCCTGATCAGTGTCGGAAGGAGGTCCGGATCCCACAAAGAAATTGGTACCTTGGACTAGGGCGCCTGCTCTAGTGTCCCCGACTGTTCTGCCTTGGACTTCCAAAAACAAGTACTTGTGATTTGTTATTTCACTTCCATCTGCAAGAGCTTTTTCTGTTATTCGTCAGTTTATTGTCATATTTGCATAATTAGGGTTTTAATGGTCAATTGAGCATAAGAGAAGATACATTGGTGATTAAATTCCCTAATCCAAGCTTCCCTACATCTCACAGTGATCTAGGGTATGATAGTGAATTGCCACTCGACCCTAGATCCTTGAATGTAAAGTGGAAAGGCGGATTCAAACATCAAAACACTAAAACATTAACAAATCTAATTTTCCACTAAACATTTTGGTGAACCCGTGTTTTTGGACTTAAATTGCAACTTGCTAAGTGTGTGTCTTCAGATTTGGATTGATTTTATTCATTCATTTTATTGCATTAAGAAAAATTCAAAAAAAAAAGAAAAATTTGAAACATTCAAAAAAATTGCATTCTTTGGCTTACTAAATTGCATCAATTCTTTCTAAATTTTCCTAATTCATATTTTTACATGAGATCTGATATAAACTATAGAAAAACATAAAAATACAATCATTTGCATTACATTTTCATCATTAATTTGCTAGGCTTTTGTAGAAATTTTGACAATTTTCATTAAACCTAGTAATTCCAAAATCTAGGGTTAGTAGGCAAAATCTTCTTTCAGATTTTTCTACTAATTTTAAAGGCTCATTCAAATTTGCATTTGGCTATAGTCTTGCATTTTAGTGTAAATTTGAATTTAGATTTAAAATATTTACATTTTTGCATTGAAAATTTCAACAAAAACTAGCAATTTTTATGCATTTTCATTAGATTTGCATTGTCATTTTGCATATTAGAGCTTGAAAATCATTTTCAAATATGAGATCAATTCATTTCCATCATAAATCAGACTTCAAAACATTCACATAACATTTTGTCCCAAGATCTCAAACCTAGGGTTTCAAAAACAACGATTTTCACTAAATTTGCCCTTATCGACTCTATAAACTTGCACCATAGGCATGTTGTGAAGGGTATTTTTACATTAATTGGTTGTTATCAGGGTAATCATTTGATTCCCCTCCTAAAAATTTTCACAACACCTTTTAACAGGCTCTTGCATTGAAAATTTGGTGAAAAACTACATATTTTAGCTATTTTTTCCCTAGGGTTTGACTTAGTTTTTCACTCTAAGCGTGTTGTGAAAAATTTTATGGATTGAGGTGACTGATATCATTGATTTTATTTGCTGCACCTCTTGAAATTCATTACAACACCTCTTTTTCTAGGTCTTGGAATTGAAAAATCGTGGAAAAATCACATATTTTGCTATATTTTCACTAGGGTTTTACCTTAAGTGGCACTAAAAGTTGTTGTGTTGGGTATTTTGGCACCAAATGGCTATTATTACTGATATTATTTGCTGTCTATCATCATTTTCTTCACAACACCCTTTGTTATGCTCTTTTGCATTGAGTTTTGGTGAAAAAAGTGCCTATTTTGACATATTTTCACTACATTTTGACTTGGTATTATCTTGGATTTGCATCAAGAGTGTGTTGAGAGTGATCATATTGATATTTTAGATTGATATCAAACATATAATTTGCTTCCCTTGATCAAAATCATTACAGCATTCTTTGTTTCATTCATTTGCATTGGAAAGAGTACAAAAATCAAGCATTTGAGGCTATTTTGGGGTATAGCTTTGCACTTACCTTTGATATATTTTTTGGAAAAACTCTAAAATCTAATTTGAGCATAAAAACATGGCCTCTAATCACAACAACAATAATAGGTTCCCTCCTAGACCTTACATGAAAAGAAAAGCACCTGAACCTGAAATTGTCTTTACACCTTATGATAGAACAATTGGAGACTCCGATGGACCTCTTTACATCACTGTGAAAATAATGGGAAACCCTGTGGATGGAACTCTTATTGATCCTAATTGCATGACTAATGTTGGCACTGAGGAGTTCCTCTTTTCAAATCAACTAATGCAAGGTTCTGATGACCCCTCGAACTTGATGATTAAGACACATAAGGGAACATTTATCAAACCTTTGGGTAAGATATCATTGTTGGTAACTGTATTTGAGAAACATGTTGAGCAATGGTTTAATGTTACCCTCGCTTCCGATACCTTTGAAATCAAACTTGGAATCCCTTGGTTAAAGGTTATGAAAGCTGTCCCTTCAACTATCTATAAATGTGTGAAATTTCCTTTGAACAGACAAGTGCATGTCATTCCTCAAAATACATACAAGCCTTCAAATACACAACATCATTTTACATTGGATTACTTTTGCAACAAAACTAATAACAAATTGGAACTACGAACAGACTTTACATTTTTGAGCTATAGAAACTACAAAGCAAAATTGTTACATCCAGCACCTAGCACAAAACTATTACATCCAGCACCTAGCCCTTCTATATAAAAAATGAGAAAAGATAAACAACTCGCATGTGAAGAGAACTTTAGACTGAAAGGACAAGGTCCCTATGCTAAGGTTCCTCCCCTGAAATCCTTACAAGGATCGGGAGGTCATTGTCAACAACAAAGTGTTCCACTGCGACAAATGAGGTTTGATCCCGGTGCTTCATCTTCTAAATTGCATAAGCCTATGAAAGAGGATAGCCCTATCTTACAAGAGATAAGTGGTAAAAGAAAACAAAATAGAAAAGCAAGAAAAAGAAGAAAAAGAAGAAAAAGAAGACAAGCTTATGCTATAAACCTTGCCTCTCAACAAGAAAACATTGATCCTAACATTCAACCAAACAATAATGATCCTAACAATGAACAACATGATGAGAAAGACATGAATTTGGCTATGTCCCATTTTCCTGCAACATTAGAGAGTGGGAAGATAACGACGATGATTTGTTTATAGACAACTTCGAGCCCAGAAGGGACCCTACCGGTAAGTATCTCTAACCCTTTATTTCTCTCATGATGTGCTTCCCCCGTGATGTGTTATATGTTGTTTAGGCCTCCTGGGATGACCTCAGATTGTCCCGTAAGGTCCGGGATATCAAGAGACCACCTCTGTTGTGACCTTCTATTTGTATCATCATTCTTCTAAATTGCTCTCTCTGATTTCATTGTTGCGTGTTGTGTCTTACGGACATAGCATTGCGGTTGGTGATACTAGGGGCATCCTCCTACGCGACTGTCCCTAAGACACTTGTTTCTCCTCTCTTATTTATTGTTTCCCTTCCTCTAGTGTTTCCATCTAGCGTGCAGATGACGACAAACATTTATACTAATGCAAACCTAGTGTCCCTTTCGAGAGCAATAGAAAATTGGACTTAGTTCCTAATATGACGATGGGGTTGTATATTTTATCCAACGCTTGGCTAGTGGAAGCACTTGTGCTTTCCGCGTAGTGAATTTTATGATGTTTCTATCGCATTTACAAACCTTAATAATACTGCTGCTCTGTGCACCTTTGTTTGTCTTTGAATTTAGCCTTGGTGGTACTCGATTTAGAGAGCTTTGTGATATAGCCCTACGGTTATCCTCAAACTCTGAATTCGTTGTATAACCTTGGCTCTTTGTGTGGTTAATCATATGCATTGATGTTGTTTATCATGATTTTGTAAACACTAACATATTTCTTGCAGAGATGTGTTTGTGGGAACATTTGGTGATCGTAAAGTACATGTCACCTCCGGGGGGCATGGGCTTTGTGAAAGTCGGTGTTCCCTTGTGTGTTTTATTCCTACCTTAATGTGCTTGATATCGATGCATGATATCAACCACCTTAAGGTGGGGGCATATAAGGTAAGCTGTCTATTGTAGATGTTAGTAATGTGCTTGTCCTCAGATGCAAAGACCTGCGTGATGAGTGCATCATGCATCCTGAGTTTGCAATCAATCAATCAATTATGTAATCCCTCTGCGGAGGCAGGATATCGCGTATATCCTTTTTATATTAAGCCCTCTGTGGAGGCTGGGATGGTGTATTTCTCAGAGAAGATTGCATCATCCTATCATTTTCAAAAGTCCTCTGCGGGGGCGGGGAGCGGTTCTGTGACTAACTCAACCCTTAAGCGTGTTTTCGACGATTGTTGTGGTGAAGCGCAATCGTCGGTGTGTGCCTGTAATGTGCTTGAGATGGTGATGAGTCTAGAAATAGGGAACACACCATCGCTTGTTTGCTGTGTTTTCTCCGTGTCTTCAAGTGTGTGTTTTGGCGTGTTTGTTGCCCCATATGCAATATAAAGACCAGCACCTTAGGGTTGTGCTTCCTGCATTTTGGGAGGTTTTGCATGTCTTGCATGTGTGTTGTTCCATATGTACAAAGACCTGCGTGATGAGTGCATCATGTATTATGGGAGGTTTGTTTACTTTCTAGTACTTGCATCTGCATTTCATATATATGAAAGAAAAAGAAAAAGAAATGAAATCATGCTCGTCTTCCATGCATTAATGTGTCTTCTATGCATCAACTGTCTTCTCCGTGTTCTGCGTGATTGTAATTGTCTTCTCCATGTTTTGCGTGCCTGTTACTATTTTCTATATGATTGGCGTGTCTTCTCCATGTTTGGTGTGTTTGTGACCTTACTTTAATGCATGTGTTGGCCTCGCATTTATACATACATTAAAATGGGGGCTAAATGTAACATCATAAAATGTCCCCTTGGGGGCTTTTCCCTCTTTTGGTTTAGCTCCCGGGTCTTTTGCATGCATTTAGGACATCCTATTTCATAATTTGGCATCCCAATGGAATGAACCCTAGGTAACATGACAAATGGGACTTAAGAGGACCCCTTGAGCTGTACCTTGCCCAAAATAGGGGGAAGGACTTGGGCGCTCGCGCCCTAGTCCTGCCCTATTTTGGGGCAACCCCAATTTCTGGGTGTCGGTTTATGACCGTTATTTGGGTCCTTTGCAAACACGGTAAGTTTGAATTATGAAAATTTTGGCGGGAGTGCTTGTAGTTGCATATAAAAGCATGTTTAGGCATTCATTTGTAAACTAGATGGCAATTGTGATGTTCAAGTGTTCTCAAGGTGATTCAAGGTTTTCATTGTGTTGCAAGAGCAAACTTGTGTGGTTTCTGTGTTTGTATTTGCAGATTTGAGCATCCATTTCAACATGGAGTGAAGAGCATCTTCCTCCCATGATATCTTCACTACAAGGTGACATTATATTGTGTTTTCATTATCAATTCCTTTAGTTTTTGCCTCTGCCTCACAAGGGCACGCACTCTATCTGACAACGGTATTCGAAGACTTAATTGTCCTCTGGGGCTTGACTGAGGCAAGCCTCTAAACACCACAACCCCCTCCCAAAGTCTTGTGATTGTAGGTTTCAGGTGTTGCATTTGAGAAAAGTGAAGTTGTAGGAAGGATTGACAAACATCAAGGATTCAGGATCCGAAGAGAAGTAGGGCACCAGAGCATTTCCAGGACTTGGGCGCTTGCTCTAGTGTCCTTCGCAGCTGAATTTCCAGAAACAGGAGTTACAGTCCTGATCAGTGTTGAAAGGAGGTCTAGATCCTGCAAAGAAATTGGTACCTTGGACTAGGACGCCTGCTCCAGTGTCCTCGACTGTTCCGCCTCGGACCCCCGAAAACAGGTACTCTGTGATTTGTTATTTCACTTCCGTTTGCAAGAGTTTTTTCTGTTATTCGTTAGTTTATTGCCGTATTTGCATAATTAGGGTTTTAATGGTCAATTGAGCATAAGAGAAGATAAATTGGTGATTAAATTCCCTAATCCAAGCTTCCCTACATCTCACAGCAATCTAGGGTATGATAGTGAATTGCCACTCGACCCTAGATCCTTGAATGTAAAGTGGAAAGGCGGATTCAAACATCAAAACACTAAAACATTAACAAATCCAATTTTTCACTAAACATCAACAACAACTTGATCATGAATATCAACACCAACGTTATCAACAACCTTCTCATCAGCAACATGAGTATCAATACCAAATTTATCAACAACCTCAACAACCTTATCTACTTGTTCATCTTCCTCATTTGATTCAAACCACTGCATATGGTATAAAGACTCATCCACAACTATGTCTACCTTTTCCTCTTGAACTATCTCAATGCTAGATGTCAAAATAATCATAGGTGTACTTACCATTTCATTACTTACCTCTTCTATTGCTGCTGTCCTTGCTTGTCTTTTTCTTCTCTGAACAATCCTCTTAATAGGCCACCTAACCTTCTTTCTTGGTGATAAATGCCAACTTTGCTCTTGCTGTGCTCTCTCTTCAAGTTCCATTATTCTTTGCATGTCAAGTTCCATACTTTTGTTCATTTCTTCCAAGGCTTGCCTTATCTCTCTTATCTCTTGTTCAAACTCCATTTGTCTTGCCCTTTCCTTCTCTTTTTTTTTCATCTCTTTTTCGTCTTGTTTCCTTTCTTGTTTCTTATTTTGTGAACGCCCAACCTGTAAGTACCTTCTAAACAAATCCATCTTTCCTCAATCAAGGCTCTCTCTTACTTCTTCTTGTCTTTGCCTCACCTAGGTCTCTTCTCTTTTCCTCTACCTAGTCTTTTGGCAACCAGGTTCTCTCTTCAACCTACACAAACACAAACACACAAACACCAAACTCTCTTGCCTAGAACTTCTGAGCTCTGATACCAATTGATGAAATACAGGGGGGATTCACTCAAACACACTAAACTTTCAAACTTTGTAACCCTATCTTGGTGGGTTTCTCTCACAATTTCACCGTTCTCCCAGTAACCTTTCAAAATTGATAAGATGGCAATAACTTATAGACTAGCCCTCATATCCAAAATCTAAAACCTGTTTCAAATACCCATTTGAAATTTATTCAACATATCTCAAAATGGGCCAGGGTTGTTTTGTACGGAATATGGCAAAAACAAGACTATCCCTGTGCAAACCTTAGGACTGTTACATAACTGCTTTCACCAAAAATGACATAACTCACTCAAAACTTAATGAAATCGCATGAAACCAAAAAAATTGTAAATTGGAAACATATATCTTTCCATCCATCTATTATATACATCAATGTGAGGCTGTACTAGGCCATACCATGCATATTTTCAGATTGCATTTTTAGAAAATTAAACTGTACATACCTACTCTCAATAAAAATGCCATAACTTATTCAAATCTTAATGAAATTTGATGCAAGAAAAATAAATGTAAAGTAGACTCAATATTCTTTCCATCCATACCACATTCAAGTCATATATAGGCTGTACAAATCCGTCTTAAACTCTGAAACAACAATTTAACATTCAAAAATGCAAAAACAAGGGTATCTTTTATTGATATCGCATCATAATGTAACAACCCACCTTCTCCAACCTTCTCCCCCCTTGGGATTCATGTTTACAACATGTATTTATGATTTTCCAATCATTTTCCAACTACCAACCACCCACAACTAACTTCCTAATCAAGGTTGCAACTTTAATGCACTTTTTGACAACTTTCATAATGACAACTTTTTGACAATTTGACAATTTTTACAAGTTTGATCCCTAATGACTTCAAATAACTCCAATTACATCACAAATGGTCTATTATGACCTTATTACATGACAACAGACTCAAAACACAACATAAATCAAATATTTACAAAATGGTCTCATGGAGACATAAAGTCCATTAGGTGCTCCTGCACCATGTTGCAACCAGTACTCCATTTCTTTAGATTCCATGGGCCCATTTTTTTGCTTGTCTTCCATCTCATCCCAATGCCAATCCAAAGCCAACAAAGAATCTACCTATTTTGATCCATCTAGAAGCAGAATATCCATAATACATTCTCGTAGAAGCTCCTTATACACCATTTTATGTAGATTATCTTTGAATTCCTCCAAAATGGTCTCACGAGATTGAAGTAGGCCTATATATTCTATACTTGCAAGACCCAGAACTACATTCACCATGCATAAACACACAGTTGGGAAGCAGTTAAAAATGTTCTTGAGCCTACCATTTGACATCACTCCCTACCTTTATGGGTCTCTCTGCATCTCCTTGCTCGTCGTTGACACGCATAACCCTGACCCCACGCACAATAGACTAACAAACCCAAGCTTAAACCGTTGTAGCATAAGAATAAACATAATGAACCTACCATTAGAATATAATCTATCCTTGACATGATTATCATGCATCCACACCGCACATTAATTATTATCTAGCAAGCGAAGAGGGTATGATATATGCTTCCATTGTTAGCATACACATCACACCTAAAACATGCAAAGCCTCTGTTGTTAGCTATCACATCCTCTTATTACCATCCTACAAATCTCGTAAAGTGATCTTCACTCTCTTCAATACTTAATGATTATAGCCCTCACATTCTTCATTAATTACTTCGTTCAAAATTTCTCAATCATTAGGATTGGTGCTTACAAGTAATGAGAAAATTGTTTGAGAAGACCCATGGTTAGCTAGGAGGTCTGCTGCCCAATTTTTTTCTCTCATACAATGCAAAGTCGAATAGGAGTCCAATTTGCTGCTCTTAATAAGAATTCTTCCAACATCAGTTTTAATTTCCAATTCAAAAATGTACCTTTATTGACTGCATTCACTATAATTTGTGAGTCCCGTTCAAATTCAATTTCCTTGTACCCCTCTCTTATAACAACTTGCAAGCCTAATAGAAGGGTTGATCATTTTGCCATATTATTGGAGGTACTACCCTAAAATTGAAAACCACCAATTAAAAATGACTATGTAAATCTCTAATCACAAAACCAACACCTACCAAACCTGGATTACCCTTTGACGCCCCATCAAATTTTAATTTGACACCTTTAGAAGGGATTTTCCTGTTTATTTTTCTCTCTGTTTAGTCTCATCTATCTGCCCTTGAACATGACATACCATTGTGGAAAGTTAATACCATATGGCACATAGCCATTCTTAGGTCTTGGAAAAATTCTTCAAGGATTTTGTGTTCCACCCTCATTCCATGCATTTCTTCTTGCAATTGTGAAATGGAAGCATCCATCTCTATATTCATGAGTTACCCTAGGTTTTTTCCTGTAACATACCTTGGCTGACCCTCAAACATAACACAACTCTTAACATCTTCCTCTTCGTTAACCTTAACAAGAAGCTCCAACAAACACACCTTATCTCCTCATCTTCGACCGCTTTGACCAAATTTTCCTTATACTCGACAAGGATTATAGCTCTCGACCAAAAGCACCCTATACCCTCCAAACCCTTAGGCCCTAAAATTGCCTTTACCAATTGCATTTGAGTTGCCTCCTCACAACTAAAAATCCTCTTTAGGTGGTGGTCCGAGTCTAGCCCTTGCCGGAGTGGGTCCTTGGAAGACTACCCTTTCACCATCTTAAAGATGACACCAAGATAGCATTGCAATAGAACACCACCAAATAACCATACTACTCCCAAAGAGACAAATGCATTCCCTACATTATTGCCACTCCAACCAACATATAGAAGAAAGATATCTCTGATCATTATGTTCAGATGCTTCAACATCCTTCTCCCACGAGCCAATGCATAATAAGAGCCCTTGAGAAATTATAACCAACTTACTTAAACTACCTTCACATCCCATAATTACTTTACAATAGCTTTATAATGAGGGAGGCCAGTCTTTCTTTATTAAAGAACTAAGATCATCCTAATCTTTTGTCTTTACTTGCAATTATAGAGAATTCCTTTAGCAAGACTTTTTGGTTAGCCATATAATCTGCCACAAAATTTTGAACTCTAGAGCAATGAGAGATCTTAAAAGAGAGGAACTTCAAACTCCATTTGTTCACTTCTAATATTGTAGTCAACTTATAATTGGGACAAAGACCTTCTAAGACTGCATTTATCACTATCTAGGAGTCCCCCTCAACTTCAATCTTTTGATTACCAACCACATATGAAGCCTTGAGACCTTGTAACAAAGTCACCCATTATGCATAGTTATTCATTTTATCACCCTCGTATATTGAGCCACCCAAGACAAAATCACCAACTTGATTATGAGCCACATAGCTAGCCCTTGCCTTTCTTGGATTGCCTTTAGAGGCCCTATCAAAATTCAACTTAAGCTTTCTGCTCAGAACCTGCCATCTCAAATCCTTCTTACATTGCTTTCCTTCTATTCACCCTTGAACATGAAGGGTATTTTTTGTTTTATTCTTATTGTTTAATTCATTTTTTAGGTTGGGCTGCCACATAGGGTGAGGCCTTGTTGAATTTTCCGTGGAGGTAATGCTTGCATTTCAAGAGCATTTACTTCTCTCTCCTTGTGCCATGAGACAATTTTTGAGAGTTATGTTGTCAAGGGTTTTGTGGATGGAGAGTTTCTTTGGGAAACCTTTTGCGTAATTTTTTGTTGCATTTATTTAAGGGTTTGAACTATTAGGGCATGGTGTGAGAAGTATTGAAGGACCTTTTTTTTGGCTATTGGTCTCTAGTTTCCTTAGGAGAAGATACAAAGGTCATGGGTTTTCCATCTTGTTTATTGGGTATTGCCCTATAGACCTATGATTGTTTATGATTTCCTTGGGGTGGTAGACAATGTCAAACTAAAGCTTGTTGGCAATTTGTGGTCGCTTGTCTGAGCTTTAAATCCAGGAAAGCTTTTATGGTATACATATACTACAATACCCTCATTTGATTTAACATATGGGATATATGTTGGTTGTTGAAAGTTTTGGATATATTTCTTGGGTTTATCTTGTTTGTGGGGCAAATTGTAATGTCCGTATGAATGTGAATGGGAGATAGAGTGTGTTTATGGTATGCAATGTTGGATCTATGGTTGTCTTGAGCATGGATTTGTAATGTCATGCTTTGGCCTATATATGCTTATTAATTTATTTTTGTTTCAAAGTATGTGGTTGAGGATTGATAAGTTTAGTCATGAATGCTTAGGTAGAAGCTAACTTGGTTGTCTTCTATAAGTCCATAGTAATCAATTGTTTTTTTCTTGCTCCATTTGTTATGATGCTTGAGCTATACTAATTGTGTGGGAATTTGTCTTGAGGTTTTGGGTGTCTAAATCTTGATTGTGAAAGTAATGACTAATAATGACAAATTAGTTATGAACTATATTGAATCAAGGCTATAATGCTAAGGGACGATATATGTTACAATTGAGATAGTCTTTAGAAGGGTTATGAAAGATTTTGAAACTTGTAAGGTGGTAATTTTGACCATAGGACAACATGGCTAGTCTAATGTTGATTGTGATAAAATGGGTTTGTGATGCTTCTTAAGGATTCTGAAAAATGGTTCCATTACTCTCGTACTCTATATAAGGATGCATTTTGTTATGTTCCTATTGAAGGCTTGTTGTACTTGGACTTGTGTCGAGTGTGTAGGTGACAACACTACAAATTGTTATGATGGGTGGCTTGGATTGGTTGTGTCTTTGTATGGGATTGTTCTTTTTACTAAAAGATGTTTAATTGGATGATGTGTCATTGATGTATGGACTTAGTTGCATTGTACCTTGGTTACATGGTGGTTGTTGATTTGCATGACATCTTGCAATAAGCCTACAATGGAAATCAATTGGCACTACTTGCATGGTCATATGCAAGTAAGACCCAAGTGGGGTTGTCATTGTGATAGTTGGTCTTGTACATTCCATTGTGGTAGTGTTTGTGTTGGGTCCCAAAAATGCACATCCTTAATCCTAGAGTATTTCTCCTCCTTCCAGGCTAGGGGTGTTATCAGGAAGGTGACAAAGAGGCTCATCCATAGATTGAGGATGGTTAAGGCTAATGAACGAGAGTGGATTTTCTCTCCTGCTCTTTGAGCTCAACTTAGACTCAAAAGGGTGTTCCCTAAGATTTGATAAACTAGATGAACAACTAAAAAGATGGTGGCTAGACCCAACCTATTGGCTTGGCTCCAAATATTGTCACTGAACCAAGAGCAAATAGCCACCCAAGTACCTCAATATAGTTGATAACTACACCCTATAGATGCACCTTCAAATGATAACAACATAACATCCCTTCAGATGAATCTGCTTAAGTTCTCATACACAATATACAAGGTGCAGGCATGTATGGGTATGATTCACAAATGATTTGAACAACTTGATGTCACTTAGAATGATTCCCTAGTTACAATACGAAATCATGAACATGTAGAACCTACTCTAACTCTACTCCTACAACTAATAGGATGAGGATTTGACAGAAAAAATGTGTTGGCCCTTCACCAAGTCTGGATCAGTGCCTACTCTATTAAGCAACAAAGTCATGAGCAACAAAGAGGAAGGACATGAATCTCATAACCATCAACAGAACCAGATGCGCATTTACATACATATCTCATATGGCAAACATACTTAATGATCCAGAAAAGATATGCAATAACCCATTTGCAACAAAGGAATGACCCAACACAAAAGCTTCTATTGATTTAAATGTTGTTACACATTATCAAATCTCTATTACAATCATACCAGTAAGTGTGGTAAGAGAGGATGAGTAACTGGGTTTGCAATGTCCCCTTTTGGGATGACACTATTTTTTCCTTAGGATGATCAATCATAGGAAAGCATGGAATGTAATAGTGTGCTTAAGCGCCGATCCTAACATTCTTGGCGGTAATTTCATTGGGTTGGATTGGCATATCTTCTAACACAGAGTTGAGTAAGCTGATTACTATTCATTGAGTTCTCTGCTTCACCATTGGGCTAGCGATTTCATTGCATATCGTGAAGATTGGTTTTATCAATTATACCGGGCATTGACTGAGTTGTCAGTTTGAAGTTCGAGTTCCCAGCGTCATCTTTGACGGCGTGATCGAAAGTTGGTGCCAATCTGAAGACATATTGAAGACCATTGAGTATTCTCCACAGTTAATACACTAGCACCAATTCATATTGTTGGAGATGATGCAACTTGTGGTCGTTGTTCCAGATCCAATGCAATGTTGTTCACAACTTTTGTTAGAATGAAGAATCTTCAAATACAATATATTATCAATGAATACTTTCCTCGGATAGCTCCACAACTCCTTGTTGGCGACTCTGTGACTTCTATGAAGTGTGACGATTCTTGGGGCACTAGGAAAAGTCAATATTACAACCTTCTTTGTGTTTTCAAATCCATGACAATTCCTTTCATTCATCTTCAATCTATTTGGGAAGAATAAATGAATCGATCTCCCACAGCTGATCACGATCACGAACTATAAATGATGATCAATATCTCTTTTGAATATCGATGCTGCCTTTATATAGATTGCAACTTACTCCACGATTCCTTCTGTATTATTCTATTCCATGACTCCTGACAGTATTCCCCGATTTCTCTTTATAACTTAGATCGGGCTTCCTCCAAGTGTCGCCGCTCTTCAATTGACCTCATCATAATCGTTAAATACTCTTGATTAATCGTGGCTTAATTATTCTATCGCCAATGGCTATGACAACTTAACATTGTGGGCGTCTCAAGGAATTTGGCAGATAACTTATATTGTCTTCTCATGTCATTAGCGCCTGGTATTCTTAAAGTAAGTGATGCTAATTGGATGAGACCTGTGAGTTATATGCCTAATATTATAATATTAAATATATTAATAATATCTATATAGTTACTTATATTCAGTTTTATATAATATTTATCTATAATATTAACAATATTTATATTTATATTTATTTTTATATAATATATATATTACTATTTATATTTATTTAATAATATATATATTATATTTATATCTATATTGACAATTATATTTGTCAATTAGTTTAATATGTTGAATTGATTTGATTGTAAATATGGGGATATGACAGGGTTCAAACACCCCTTAAACTATTACATTCTTCCATGGAGACATAACATCATATGAAGATTTTCATTACAATATCCTTCCTACGCTGTATCAGATGCATCCCCACGTTTGTAGCTCAAACTGGCTTTGATTGATGCCCTAAAACCACCTGAAGCACCCTACAAAAATTGGCTCTGAAAACTAGCCAGTTAGCTCAATGAATAACCCTTAAAACATCTTCGGATCATATATATAGCACTCCATCTCCCACTGTTGCGCTTGGGCTGGAATCACCTACCTCAACAACCTCTGGAAAATTGGTATTGAATCACACCCACTTTTCCATCGAATTGTGTGTTATCTTTACTCTACATTGATGGTGTCTCAAGACAAGGCCTGTGGCAGATGGAGCTCATCTGAATCCACTTATGAGGCTCAACAACTCAATTAGATCGTGCACTACCGCACTGCCACGCGTCCCCTTAGAGATGCCTCTCTATCCTCCTCACAAGGCCCGGAGGCTTGCTGATTCATTTGCCTCATTTAATGGTGCCTCACCTTCCTTTTGTTAGCTCTGAAGGCCCCCTTCATGATGCACGAACCGTCAAATGCCTTGGGCTCATGATCAAACAATTTGGGATCCTTTTGATGCCTCATGGAGAGAAAAAGGGACCACTTACTGGTGACGTGGCCTCCAACAGCCAATGGTGCATTGCCCGAAAGTGTTAGCGCCTAGCTCTATAGTGAGCTGTGCGGTGTGCAGTGTGGAGCCTCTTGCTTTCTTCCTTTGACCTCTCCCTTCGAAGATCTTGGGTTGAATCATCTCCTCTATCCAATGGTGCACTAACATGTTGTCTTCACTCTTGTATTGGTCTCTGATGATTCTCGTATTCGGCCTTCAAGACAATAACTTGGAGGTGGAGTGTGGCCGCCATGGTTGGGGTCATCTTACCCATTACTTTTCTCTAGTTTCAATGGATGCTGGTTTAGCTTGTGTATCTTGACACATGTACCCTTAAGAAGTGAATTTATTGAATGCATACTATGTTGGATATATCTAGTGACCCATAATGAAGGTGTAAACTGTATGGTTTAGTATTATTGTATTGTAGATGATGATGAGGTCATCCATATGTCGACTGGTTATAACTTAAATTTGCTTTCTTTTTTGGCACCTAAATGCATTTGGAGAAGGAGTAAGTTTTGATTTATAGAGAACTAGTTATAATCTTATTATATTAATAAAGGTATGATTGGAAACATTTGTCATGTACTATGAATATATGTTTTTAGGAGGTTGTTTTGTATCTTATATAGTTGATTGCTATTGTTGTATTCTAGTGGACTTGATGAAAGGTTATCATGATTAGCAATTGCTTTGAAGACTTGTACTACTATCAAATTTAATTTTATTACTTAAAGAAAAAGGAAAAAAGAATTCTGTTGGAATGTTGACATGCTTAAATTTACTTGTCTATACCTTGATATGTACCTTAAATTTACAATGTGTGAGAAAAATACATAAATTTAAATATATTTAAGTATGTCAACATTTGAACTATAAAGGTGGCCATTTAAAGGGGGCCATATAAAGGTGGTGGTCACTACTTGAGATTAGCTTCAGGATACATGTTTTAAAAGACAAATAGAGGTGTTTTTGTACTTAACTTAGGAGATAGGATTTAATTATTTGGTTTGACAAAAGACCAAAAGGGTGGTTATAAGAAAGGGTTAAGGGAAACATGAAAAAAGGAAAAACACCTAGTGGAAGGATAAATAAAGTGGGTGAACATTAAATTGAAGGAAAAACATGTATAGCAGAGGGGTTAGGATAATTAGTGGGAACTAGGACTAGTCATAGGAAGATAAGGGTCAAAAGACACAAAACACATGCAAGCTAAAATGACTGTAAAACATAAAAAAGGAATTACATAGTATATAATTTTTGATCTTACATTTTGTCCCTACTTTAGTAGGCTTACAAGGTTAGAGGAGGAAGTATGCTAAAAAAGAATATAATAAATAAAATAAAATATAAAGGATACATTATACCAAAATGAGAAATACCAATGTTGGACTTGTTTAGATTCTTCATTCTTGCACATGTGCCTATTCCTACAAAACATCCATGGGAAAAGCAGTTATTGTACACTAACAAAAAGTGAACTAGGCTAACACATATAATGAAAATAAAAACATGTACAAATACAATATAAACATAGGAAACATAAACACACACATAGATATCTATCTAAACATAAACATGCCAAGAAATGTCAGTGAAAAATGTTAACAATAACCCACAAAAATTAACCATTATTTTTTGATGGAGAGATGTATGAAGATTGACTTGATAGAAGAATTGAGGTAAGGAAGCACTCTAGTGACTTATAATAGAAAGAGGATGAACACATTGACAAAGAAAACTAGAAACTAGAAAATGTATATTGGGAAATAGAAACAATGACAAAGGTTGTAAGGTAGTCATTTGTAACTGAGGCTAGGATAGGTTAATGCTAAAAGGTATTGATGACACCAATAAAATAAAAATGAACATGGATAAATGAATATGAGGTTTCCACCCATGACTAAAGATGATCATTGACCCAATGATTGAATTAAAAAATGGAAACTATATAAATAAATAAATGACTATTTGGTAGTTGCCAACCAAAGTATTAGCTATTTGGTAGTTTCCACCCTAACTATTAATGATCACCTCTTGGATTTGAAACATAATTTGGAAACTAGAAACTAATGATGTTGTCAATAACTATAAGATAACCACCCAATTCGATAAAAAAGGTTAGGTTAAGCCTAAGGTGACGAGATAAGGTAGTTGTCAAGGTCATGGTAAACGATCGAAGATACAAATGAGTGATAGCAAGTGATATAGGCCACCCTTAAGTTGATTGACAAAAGAAAGCAATGAAGAGAGCTAGTCAAATTAAGGATATGGTTAAGCAGAAAGATGAAAGAGGGAATGCCATGGATTTTGGTGTAAGGAAAGAGGAAGATGACGAAGAAGGGGAAAATCTAGCTCATGCCCCCAAGAGATAATAAAATAAGAGTCCTATTGGGTGAATATTTTGTCGTTAACTCACTAACAATAAAATGGTTATATCACCACAGCTATGATGAGACAAAGTCTCTCCTCTCAGTAAGGGGAGGTTCCCTCTAGTTTCTTAACTATTACAAACAAATAACTTATGAAATTTATGTACACTAAACACTATATTTGTGGTGGTTCCATTTCATCCTATTCTCTTTTTTCAGAATAGATGCTTCTATTTCAAGATGATAATTTCAATGAAACTGATATTAAAGAACTTATAAACTATCACAAAACCATAGAAACACAAAGTCTTCTGTCACCTCACTTACTAATTGTAAATAGAGCTATTTGAAGTTGAATGCAGCCCAAAGTCTTCACTCTTCTCCAAGATGATAAAAGTAGATTGAAGACAACAACTTGCAGCACAAAGTCTTCAAGCTATTTTACTCCCACAAACATAAACACAATCCTCACAAATAATTTGATAACACACAGTCTATCACAATCAAACTAAGAATGCTCTTTAATCACTTGAAATAATCTCCACACTTCAATAATTACCAAAGAAGATTATGATAGTAAGGTGTAAGCACAATGCTATCATAACACAAATAACTCCAAGACAAATATTAGAATCAAATTTGCTTTCTTGTATTGATAAATATTTGATAATTGATTCTCACAAAGAAGCACAAAGTCTTGATTTGCTTTTCAATTCGCCAGAGTTTTCTTGCAATAGACAAAAGATAAAGATTACAAAAGAGGCCCTCTTTATTTATAGGAAGGAGCCTGGAGCAAAAATAGGAAAAATCTAACTACTTTGACTTATTCAAAAATAGGAGTCCTAATTGACTTGGGACTTCCTATGTTCCATATGTAATTACATTTTATAAAATGCATATGGATATGTCCAAAACTAATTACAAATTACATATACAAAACTAAAAATAAACTAAGGCGTGAAGAAGAATTTCAACTTCCACCATCATTCTTCTTCAGGAAATTCTGGTAGATAGTCTTTATTGCTTCCATTTCACAAACATCTGGTCTAGTTGTATTGTCTAAAATAGTATGGGCCCTGACAATTGCATCTTTAACTTCCTTTATTGCTTTTTCATGCTTTCCAAGGTTATCTTTCAAATTCTCAAAGGTTGAATGGTAATTATAAAGATTATCCTTTGAAGCAACTAAAAACACCTCATCTTCAAAATTCTTTTGAACCATTTTCTCAAAAGCATCAATCATTTGATCTACGGAAAGAAATTTATGATTTTCACCTGTTAGAGTGCATGGTAGATCCTGTAGTCTATGCAAAAGTGAGACATCACTATCTTCACTGGTTTCTCGTACTTGTGATAAATCTTCAAACAAGCTTCTTAACACATTGATGCAATGAGTCAAGGATTCTTTGGTCTTGACATATGATTCTTGATTTGACACAACACCAGTCGCAATCAAATTCCTTACCTTCATTTTCTTCATCTCAACCCATTCCTCTAAAGTATCTTCTTGGTCTTGAAGTTCCTAAGATAATGAATCAACAATATTATCCAGCTTAGCTCTTGTTTTTTCCATTTTTTCTTTCTTCTCCACTGCAATCTTTAGAAGAACTCTGCCCTATGTCAACAATCGGTCTAGAATCTCACCAACAATTCTTCCTCTTGTTTGAACCTTTTCCACCTTTTGAATCAAAGGATTTTCAATAATGACTGCCATTGGTTCCACAATTTCTGATGACTTGACTATTTTTTGAAGAACGACAACAAGATGCTCAGCCTTAGCTTTATAGTGTTCTTTTTATTTCTTTTCCTCATCAAATTTCACAAGCAAGGAGCTTTTTGTTGCTTGAAAATCTGATTTAAGGTCTTCATGAGTCAGCTTACCCAATTCAACTCTAGAAACAATGTAATCATTTACATCAAAAGTGTCTGTGGTGGCATTAGGAGGAGGTCTTGCAATCTCTGCATATCTGATTCCTTTGTCATCAATAAGCCTAGAAATAGTCTTAGGCTTTTTCTTTTGAGCTTTTGACTTAGCAGGTAGCAACTTCCCAATATCAATGTCATCTGGTGAAATAGCCCGCTTCTTTCTTTTTGGTGTGTAAGCAGACAACCATGGAGGTAGTGTTTGAACATTGACATTTGGAGATGAATCAATTGTCTGGTTGGTAGGTTCCATGTTGGCACCTGTTATGGTAACAATTGGAGTAGTGGTGGTAAAAAATATACCTGTAGTATCAACATTTTTCTTTGAGCTATCAAGAAAATGATCCAGAACAACTTGCTCTTCAATATCAAAAGAAGGAGAAGATAAACTAGGTATTGAGCCAGAGGAATAAAAAATAGTTCCAAAACTAGTCTTTACAGAAAGAGCGGTAGAATCAGAAGATACAATCATAGGAGAAGTGAGAACATTAGAAACCACTGGAATATTAGCAGAAGCAAAAATATGAGGCAAAGCTGTAGAAACTTGTGGTTCTTGGAAAATATCTTTTTGGGGAGATTTTTGCAAACCACTAAGTTGTTCTTGTTCTACATCCCTTTCTATTTCTTGTTCCTTATCACTTTCATCAGCTGGCTTCTCACTCATCTCTATATGTTCAGTATTTGGTTCTTCAATATCCTGTTCTATTTCAACATCTTCAACTTCCATATTATCAACATTCATTTCTTCAGTACTTGGATCTTCCACATTGGGACTCTTTGCAATTTCATTTGCCTTACCTTATTTAGAAACAAACTTGATCCTTGGCTTAGACACCTTGGAAGAAGAAGGAGTGTCACTTTTGTTCTTAGTCCTATTTTTCACCTTCTTTCCCGTTTGTTCTTGAATCTCTGTCTTTGACCTAGTAAGGAACTCTTTCAAACTGAGACCCTTGCTCTGCAACCATATATTATTGTTAGCCAGTATAGGTTGGAATCTTTTCCTAAGGGAAGTCTCTTCTTTCACTGACCACTTGATTTCTGGCAAGGCTTAAGATTCAATGTTTTCAATGTTGTATTTAGGGTCTAGAACATCACCCTCATCCTCCATGCCTTCTGGAACATCAGCTAACCCCAGTTCTTCTATCTAACTCAGATGCAATCTACAGTAATCCAACTTTCTTATCTTATTTTGGGTCCTCAAGTCAGCCCAAATATCCTCTATCATGGGAACATGAAACATTGATCTCCGTTTAATCTTGTCCTGTACTTTTCAGAAATCAAAATAATTTCTCTTCTTGAATTGTTTCATTGTAACCAGATGCATCTCTGCTTCAACTGCATTAGCCTTAGTAGCAAATTGAACTAAATATCTTCCAATCTCCATAGGAAACTTAATCCATGACTTTTTCAATTCCATTTGTTTATTATATACAACAATTAGCTATCTACATAATTTCATTCAAATCACCTTATCACTTGGATATCTAGGCAACATATATGGGTAACCTGGATAGTATCCAACTCTCAAATAAGAAAAAAGTAGGAAATTGAAGAAACAAACAACCAAAGGAATTAACAACTTCCCATGCTTCATCAGATACTCTTTTCTGTTCTAGCTCATTATTCCATAAGCACATAAAAAATGAAAAGAATGTATCATTCACCCTCAAAAAATGGTGAATAGACCCTTTTAGAGTTATTTGTGGATAATACTAAAAAATTGGCACAAGCCTCCGATCCCCATCCTGAGTAAGACCTAGAAATATCCTGATGGATGGAGCAACATATACCAAATAGGAGGTCATATAGAACTTAAAAGTAGTATTAACCTTAAGCAAATGATCATGTAAAGCATTGCTGATTTGCTCCCCCTAGAATATCTTATGTTTCCCTCTGAGAATAACCTTGATATATGTGTACATCCATTCTTGGAATTTAGAGGAAGAAGAAAGACCTCTGATTCTACTCAACAAAGTGATCAAATCACTTACTTCTTCTACAAAATCACTCCTCCAAAGTTCCTTGGGTCATCTTGATAGATTGCTCCTAGGAGTTTTCAACCACTTGCTATTAATGTGCCTCTTTGCGGATTCAACATCAGCTTCAAAATCCTTCAGACCTTTAGCAAAGTCAATTTCCCCAACATTCTCTATGGGTGGACACATGAAAATCTTATCAAGGAACTCGGCATCAAGTCTCATGATAACATTCCCTTGAGAATCAGTTACAGTTCTGGTATCCTTATCATAGTGACTTTCCAATTGGAGGACAAACTCTAGATTATGAGCAACAATAGGAAAAGATGCAACTAGGTGTATATTGCTATCAATGATCTTCTGCATATAGTGGGGAGGATTAGCTTGTTTAGTCCTCTCCACAAATTCTGCCATATCCACATGTCCTATCTCCGTATCCCTGATCTCATCAACATTGGACTATACTGAAGTGATAGGGAAAACCCCATGGTATTTGTACTTCATGATCTTAGCTTTGGATGGAGATGGCTCTGACATCGGCTTCGAAGAGAACACTAGAAACAGTGTCGATCACAGCTACATGATGAAACTGTAAAAGTTCATGATCTCGCAGTTAGGGGAAAAATTAGCAAATTAGGGGTACTGCGAATTAATGATCATGTTCATAGGAATATGCTTGAAAGGGCTTGAGAGCGCGCAAGTCAAGAAATTTGGCGAAAGCAGGCTAAAGGCACTATTTTGCAAAAATTCCCAGTGTTAGGAAAATTTCAGGGAATCATGCACGGGCAGTCATTTTGACCGCTCCTGCATGTGTGTATAGTGCATTGAGTGTAAGGACGGTCAGAAAGACCACCTCTGCAGGTAGGTAAAACTTAAATTCCATGTAGGAGTGGTCAAAATGACTGGCCTTACATGTTAAGGGTAAAATCTCTTTGATAGGTACAAAAGCAGTCAAAAAAACTATCCATGCATATGAGGGAACAATTTAATTTAAGGTTTGTGTAGGGGCTGCAATTTCTTACATAAGGTATCACAAAACACAAAAGGCAAGATAGATGTATCGACGGGGTTTTAACCGCCGATACATATTGATAATCGAACAAAATGTGGGAGCGGAAAATTTCACTACCCTCACATGTTTAAGGAAAACCTAAGTGTTTAATATGGGCGGTAAAAACCCTTGACCCATTTAATGACTCATTCAATACAAAATGTGAAAACTAGGGTTTTACAGAAAAATGATGATATTCGCCACGACTGTAAAGACGACGAAAAGAACCTTTCAAAACAAGACAATCAAAACCACAAAAACCACAATTTGAAAGAAGGAAACTAAAAATAAAATGAATTTACATTTCCCAGAATGAAGAATCAACAAAAGGAAGACACATAAAAACTTACCTATCGCTTAATGACCAAAAATCAAACTCAAGAGGGAATCTAAGATTTGGAAATCGCACGCCAAAGATGCCTAATGACTTCGAGGGTTTCAACGACCTTCAGGGGCAATGAAAACAAAGATAATGAAAAATAAAAAGAGATTTAAACATATTAAATGTCTTTACAAAACACTCACATGGAGTGTATTTAATGCACTTCAAGTGAACTTAAAGTTGCACGGGCGGTGAAAATCGCCGCCCATGTATTAAAAAGTTGACTTAAAACCAAACATGTAATAGCAGTTGTTTTGACCGCCAGAACACAAAATAATGAAAACATGCATGAGCGGTCAAAATGACCGCTCCTGCATTAAAAAAAAGGGCATCATGCTTGGGCGGTGGTTTTGATCGCCCATGCATATGAAACAAAAACTAGAAACATTCATGAGTGGGGTTTTTAACCACTCGTGCATATCACTTCAAAAAGTTTCTAACACTGAAAAGGGTCAAATTTGATAGTTTGACAAGCTTGAAACCCTAGTCGATTTTCACGAATTTCAAAGAACCAACCTAGGCAAATGTTGCAAGCCACTCTTAAGTGTTAGATGACCATGCATGAGATCAAAGTATCTTGCCTCAAAATATGTGCTTAGAGTGCAGGCTATGGAATGAACAAGTTTTGTAGGGGTCGTCCTACAAAAAGAGCGTAGCTGATTTTGAGGACAAGTCCCAAGGGTAAAAAGTGTTGTATGCCCCTAATTGACCAAGTGGCACAGTGATGGAAACAAAGGGTAGCCTCAAGGTTACTTCCCACTAATGATCAAGGGATATGAAGATGAGAGAAAAGCTTCACAAGGGATATAGGAACCAATAAGTGTTGAAAGATGAAACATGGAGAAAAACATGACAATAATAATCACAAAAGAAATACACTCACAAGATAACAATGAAGAAAAACACAAAAGAAAAATGTGAAGCAAAGGTAAACATCAAGTAATGAAAAGAATAAAGAGTGAAACTACATCTCATTTTGGGACCAACATCAGTCCTAATTATAGTATATGTAATAATAACTAAGTGGGGATCATCATTCTCTAGTTGACCATAGTGAGATGAGTCATAACAAGAGTTAAAAGAAAAATGGAAAAGGAAACAAAGAGAGGAAACAAGAAACACACCAATGAGAAAGGAAACAAGAAACAAGTAGAAGGCAAGCCATGGAAAATGGGAAACAAAAGGGAAATAAGGGAACAAACAAGGAAAACACAATGACGATCAATGAAAGGCAAGAAGCCAAAACAAAAGCTAGAATATTGAATGTGAACAAAATAAGAAGAAAATCAATAAAGGTGAAAAAGTAAACACAATGGTTCTCAAAGGTGCATACTTATTTTCTTCCATTTAGTTAATTACTTTACTGCATATTTGCACCTAGGATGGGATAAACTTGCCTAGGTAGTTATCTACTTGGGTAGGTTATATTTGCACATGTGACTTGTACTTTCCTTATTTGGTGGAGTTGTACTACACACATATGATTTTATCTCCTTTATACTACATTGGTTGTACATTCACATCTCTTGGTGGTGTATCCTATATATACCCACCTCATGTGCTGTTGTATATTAATCTTATTTTTATATTTACATCCTTTTGATAGAATAAAATTATTCTCTCATTGTGGGTCACTTTTGTGCTTTTATTGAATGTCCTTGATCTTGTGTGGCTATCTCCATAGTAAAAGCTTACATGGTATTAGAGATTGTGGAGATTGTTTCTTGTTAGCATTTTTGGAGATCTAGGTTGTAGATCTTATATTGTCTTGAAAAGTTGAGTATGCTCTTCTCTTGCATCAAATGATGGCCAAAAGAATCATAAAAACTTGATAGAAATACCAAAAATTTGGGGGATTTCCTCTTTGTGGCTTTATATTGCAGGTGCATTTTGGAGCTTGATGAAATAAATCTAAGCACACCATTACGTCCAACATATATGAGAAAGTTAGTTTTACCTTTTGTTGTGTCCAAATTATACATTAGAGGCTATATCTTCAAAGGGTTGTACTTGGGAGGTTCTTGCCAGATCTAGTAGGAAGCCATTACTTTAGAGCATTTTGGGTCAATTTAGACACTACCATCACATCTAGAAGGCCGAAAAACCCATAGATTTGTTGCAAGTATGGGTTAAACCGGTGTTGTCATTAATGTCAACATACTCATGTTGCATTAATGAGAAGGATTGGATGAGTTGTGTGCTGAGGATATTGAAAAAATTAGTCTCAATCAGGAACAGTGAAGAACAGTGATGATAACAAGGTAAAAGTCCAAGATAGGTTGAGGATCAGAGGATGCGGTTTAAAGGGTTTGTAGATATTAGTCTTGAGATGCTCCAGTCAAGTTTTCAGGGATCCGCATGAAGATCTGAAGAAGTTATGGTCGCTCAAGTAGAACCGGTTCCGACAAGTGCTCAGTGGTGACAGAGTGAGACAGATAGGTCCAGTAAGGTCCGGTAATGCATTATCCCACTCTGTGGATTTGAGGAAGTGTTTAGAATGTCCTTGTGAAGTGTCAAGCAGATTGGTTTGTGGTTTGAAGGTCTGAAAGAACCTATTCCTTTGTGACAGTGATAACAGACTGTGTTCTTGAGGTTCCAGATGTAGGAGAGAAGGATTTCAGTAAGTAGAGGAAGTGCGGATGTTCCTAGTGATTCAAGAAATCTTGTGAAGGTCCTTGGATTATGTTTAGTTCGTGTTGATGGTGCACATTAGAATTGGAGCTTAGAATTGAAGAAATATTTCCAGATGAAGGTGTTCTTTCTGTGACTGGCCGACTAGATGAATTATACACCTTGCGAATGTTCTTGTGGTTGCTTGCCGACTTAGATGTTTGTTCCTAAGTTGATGTCGTGTATAAATAAAGGTTTGCGAAGTCATTTCAAAAGCGTACTTGTGGAGATGAGTGTGTGGTAGCGAGGAGAAGAGCAAAAGGAAGAGCATAAGGATTTGGACTTTAATGGAACTGATTCAAGCATGGTGACAATGCTATTTACGAGTTCAAGTATGTAATACTCATTTATTGTAGACAGTGTGTCTCTTATAGGCAGTGAGCCTCTTGTGAGCAGTGTGCTCGGGCAGTGAGCCCTAATTGGCATGTGCCATCTTATTCTTCCTATTCTTCTAACAGAGAATAATATCTTGGGTTAGTCACCCTGTGGTTTTTCCCTTAACTGGGTTTTCCACGTCAAAATCTTGGTGTCTCATGTGTAGATGTGTTTCTGCTCTTGGTTAATTACATTAAGTTTTCATGATTAATTTATTGCTAATGCTAAGTGAATACAAGTGTTGAAAGAAGAAAGTTTTGGACAACTGATTCACCCCCCCTCTCAGTTGTCTGCTCTAAATCTAACAAATGGTATCAGAGCCAAGTTCCTCTGAAAGGAGCTTAACCGCTTGAGGAGATCCAGGATGTCGTCTTACAAGAAGGATAGTCTGAAGTTCGATGGAACTAACTTTGCTCTTTGGAAAGGTCGCATGGAATGTCACTTGCAGTGCATGGGATTTACATACTGGTCCATGGTGACAAAGGCTTATGTACCTCCACAGTGTGGTCTGACAACCCTAAATGAAATCAGAGATGCTGAAAATAATCTGCGGACCAAAGAGGCTCTTTTAAGCACATTATCTGACTCAGAACTCTCTAATGTTATTCATCTACCAACTACCTTTGAGATTTGGAAGAAATTGGAACTTTTGCATGAAGGAGACCAGTTTGTTAAATGTGCAAGATTACAGAGTCTAAAAGGAAAATTTGAAAGACTGAAAATGAGAAATGATGAAAATATTACCTCTTTTATGCCAAGAGTGAATGAGCTGGTTTGTGGAATCAGAAATGCAGGTGGAACCCTGAATGAAGATGAGATCGTTGGCAAAGTTCTTAGATCCCTTCCCGAGTCTTATAAAATCAAAGCTTTTGCAATCAAAGAATTCAGAGCTCACACAACAGTCACAAGGGATCGATTGGTTGGTAAGCTAGCTACTTTTGAAATGGTTGAGTTTGGAGATGATCCTCCAAAGACTGAATCTGCATTCAAAGTAAGTGCCTTGGTAAAAGGAAAACAAAGGTTTGATCTGGGAGAAAACTCTTCAAGGAAATCATCATGGTATGAAAATGCAAGAAAAGACTTGGAAGAAGAAGAAGCTGAAACTACTCATCTTGAAGCTCTTATTGCAAAAAGACTACCAAGAGGATCCGGTAAGTATGAGGGAAAATTGCCTTTTAAGTGTTTTAACTGCAATAAGATTGGTCATTTTGCATCAAGGTGTCCGGAAAGATTTTCTAGGCCAAACAGTAATAGACCAAGATTCCAGAAGAATTGTTACTATGCTCATGAAAGAGATGATGAAGGAGTAACATATGATGAATCAGAGAAAGAAGACAAATCCAAAAGTGACTGGGTGTTCATTGCCATCAAGGAAGAAGATCCAATACCCTCTGAATCCATAAATCATAAAGCCCTGGCTGCCCAAGTTGAAGAAAAGGATGATTGGGTCATTGACAGTGGCTGCTCTCACCACATGACAGGTGACAAAAACAAGTTCATAGATTTGGAAAGGTATGAAGGAGGAGTGGTAAAGTTTGGTGATAACTCTACAGGTAGAATTAGAGGTAGAGGAACTATTTCTTTTGATGGAAAGAACAAAACTAGTAATGTATTATATGTTGAAGGATTGAAACATAATCTTCTTAGTGTGGGACAGTTGGTGGATAAAGGCTATGATCTCAGATTCAAGAATGGAAAGTGCAAAATCTTTGAAAGTTTTGGAACAGAGATTGCATCAGGTACCCAAACAAAAGGTAACATCTTTCACTTAGCTGGTACTGGTAAAAGTTGCTTATTTGTTCAAATTGATCAGAGTTGGTTATGGCATAGAAGAATGTGTCAAGTGAACTTTGATAATATCATCAAGATAAGTAACACTCAGGCTGTAGGAGATCTTCCAAGATTGGTAAAACCTACAAATAGTTTGTGCAAAGAATGTCAGTTGGGAAAACAAAGCAGAATCTCATTCAAAAGCAAGGAACAATCTTCTACTGGATTATTAGACTTGGTTCACACTGACTTATGTGGTCCGGCAAGAATCAGGAGTGTGCAAGGTGATAGATACTTCATGTTGCTAATTGATGACTATTCCTGGATGATGTGGGTAACCTTTCTGAAAGAGAAATCAGAAGCTCTTTAGAAATTCAAAATATTCAAGGCTATGGTGGAAAATGAGACTGGATTAAAATTGAAGTGTCTGAGGTTTGATAGAGGTGGAGAATTCACATCCGGTGAGTTCATAAACTTTTGTGAGAAACATGGAATAAAGAGACAGTTGTCTGCCCCTAGAACTCCACAGTAGAATGGAGTTGTTGAGAGAAAGAACCAGACCATCCAGGAATCATCCAGGACCATGATGATGGAAGTAAATGTTCCTCAGATCTATTGGAGAGAAGCTGTCAGCACTACAGTCTACACTCTCAACTGAGTTCAAATTAGAAACTATACCGGTAAGACTCCTTATGAACTCTGGTTTGGCATTACTCCCACTGTGAGATACTTCAGAGTTTTTTGGTAGCAGATGTTACATTAAAAGGGTTGAAGATCTAGGAAAGTTTGATGCTAGAAGTGATGAAGGAATATTCTTGGGTTATTCTACTCAAAGCAAAGCATACCGGTGTTACAACAAGAGACTGAGAAAGATTGTAGAAAGTATAAATGTGAAGGTTGATGAAGAAATTGAAAGACCCTCAAGAATTCTTGAACATGATGAAGATGATCAGAATGGTGTTCAGATTCAAGGTATCCAAGTCTCTTCTGAGAAACAAAGTAAAGTTGATCCGGTAAGACATGAAGAAGAGATAAGTCTCAATGAGACTAATCAAGAGTTAGAAGTGCAAGAGACTCCCAAAATTCCAAGGTATGTAACTCTAAACCACTTTGAAGATCAGATCATAGGTGACAAAAGCAAAGGGGTACAAACAAGGAGGAGAATTGCTCAAAATTCAGGTGCGTATTGTCTAATTTCAAAGATTGAACCTAAGACAGTAAATGAAGCCTGCAATGATGAAAACTGGACTAAGGCAATGGAGGAAGAACTGATGCAAATTAAGAAGAATCACACTTGGGATGTTGTTCCCAGACCAAGAAACAAAAATGTGATTGGAACCAAATGGGTCTTCCAGAACAAATTGAATGAAGTCAGTGAAGTAATCAGAAACAAGGCCAGATTAGTTTGCAAAGGTTACTCTCAAATAGAAGGAGTTGATTTTGAAGAAACTTTTGCTCCGATGGCAAGAATTGAAGCAGTCAAATTATTTCTTGCATTTGCTGCCTTCAAGGATTTTAAGGTGTATCAGATGGATGTCAAATCTGCCTTCCTAACTGGTAATTTGGAAGAAGAATTGTATATTGAGCAACCGGATGGATTTCAATTGTCTGATCATAGTGACACGGTCTGTAAATTAAAAAAGGCACTGTATGGACTGAAGCAAGCCCCAAGAGCCTGGTATGAAAGATTGGACAAGCATCTCTTGAAGATTGGTTTCAATAAAGGTATTGTTGACAGTAATTTGTATTTCAAAATTGATCATGAAAGTATCTTAATTGTTGAAGTATTTGTTGATGATATCATTTTTGGAGGAAGAGACAATATGTGTAAAACTTTTGCAAGTCAAATGAAAAGTGAGTTTGAGATGTCAATGCTTGGAGAAATGAATTTCTTTTTGCGTCTACAAATTACTCAAACAAGGAAAGGAATCTTCATCTCTCAGTCAAAATATGTGAAAGAATTGTTGAGGAAATTTGGGATGGAAGACTCAAAGTCAATGAACACTCCAATGGCAACCGGCTGCAAGTTGAGCAAAGATGATGACTCTCCCAAGGTTGATCAGACAAAACATAGGTCAATGATTGGAGGATTGTTGTATCTCACTCAAACTAGACCAGATATTATGCAGGCTGTTGGTCTTGTTGCTAGATTCCAAGCTGATCCTAGATAATCTCATGTTATGGCAATCAAGAGGATTTTCAGATATCTAAAGGGGACAGTTGAGTATGGTCTATGGTACCCTAGAGATCATGATTTCTCTCTTTATGCATATACAGATGAAGATTGGGTAGGAGATGTGGATGACTGAAAGAGTACCAGTGGTGGAGCATTCTTTTTGGGAAAAAGATTGGTTTCTTGGCTAAGCAAGAAACAAGAGGCAATATCTCTGTCTACAACTGAAGTAGAATACATTGCAGCAGCAGGTAATTGCACTCAAATCTTATGGATGAAGTAGATGCTAAGAGACATTAAAGTAGAATATGAGGAGCCTATCACAATTTTCTATGATAATTCAAGTGCAATAAATATTTCTAAGAATCCGGTGTTGCATTCTAAGACCAAGCACATATCTATCAAGTTTCACTTTCTGAGAGAGCAAGTGAACAAGGATGAAGTCAGATTGGAGTATGTGCCCTCCAAGGATCAGATTGCCGATATCTTTATTAAACCTCTTCCCAAGGACTCTTTTGAGTATCTCAGGGAGAAGTTAGGGGTTATTGCCCCTCCAGTGATGAACTAGGATGCACTAATGTGCATCAGTCTGGTGGATATCATAGTCATATCTTGTGGTCCGGATTGGTGTTGGGGAGCTGCTACTTAGGGAGAGCAGCAGGTGTGATTATAAAGTTGCAAGTATGGGCCTTTTGCCATTGATGTCAAAGGGGGAGAGAAGACATGTGAAAAACAAGTGGTTGATGATCAAAGGGGGAGCAGTACAGGAAGAGAAGACATGTGAATAGTTGTTGTTGATAGGGGGAGCTATGATAGTAAGGAGAAGTTCTTGTCTTGATGGTTTTTCACATAATATGTTGCCATCAATGACAAAGGGGGAGATTGTTGCAAGTATGGGTTAAACCGGTGTTGTCATTGATGTCAACATACCCATGTTGTATTAATGAGAAGGATTTGATGAGCTGTGTGCTGAGGATATTGAGAAAATTAGTCTCAATCAGGAACAGTGAAGAACAGTGATGATAACAAGATAAAAGTCCAAGATAGGTTGAGGATCAGAGGATGCGGTTTAAAGGGTTTGTAGATATTAGTCTTGAGATGCTCAGTCAAGTTTTTAGGGATCTGCATGAAGATCTGAAGAAGTTATGGTCGCTCAAGTAGAACCGGTTCTGACAAGTGCTCAGTGGTGACAGAGTGAGACAGATAGGTCCGGTAAGGTAAGGTAATGCATTATCCCACTCTGCGGATTTGAGGAAGTGTTTAGAACGTCCTTGTGAAGTGTCAAGAAGATGGGTTTGTGGTTTGAAGGTCTGGAAGAACCTATTCCTTTGTGACAGTGATAATAGACTGTGTTCTTGAGGTTTCGGATGTAGGAGAGAAGGATTTCATTAAGTAGAGGAAGTGCGGATGTTCCTGGTGATTCAGGAAATCTTGTGAAGGTCCTTGGATTATGTTCAGTTTGTGTTGATGGTCCGCATTAGAATTGGAGCCCAGAATTGAAGAAATACTTCCAGATGAAGGTGCTCTTTCTGTGACTGGCTGATCAGATGAATTATACACCTTGCGAATGTTCTTGTGGTTGCTTGCCAACTTAGATGTTTGTTCCTAAGTTGATGTCGTGTATAAATAAAGGTTTGCAAAGTCATTTCAAAAGCATACTTGTGGAGATGAGTGTGTGGTAGCGAGGAGAAGAGTGAAAGGAAGAGCAGAAGGATTTGGGCTTTAATGGAACTAATTCAAGGATGGTGACGATGATATTTACCAGTTCAAGTATGTAATACTCATTTATTGTAGATAGTGTGTCTCTTGTAGGCAGTGAGCCTCTTGTGAGCAGTGTGCTCGAGCAGTAAGCCCTAATTGGCATGTGCCATCTTATTCTTCCTATTCTTCTAACAGAGAATAATATCTTGGGTTAGTCACCCCATGGTTTTTCCCTTAACCAGGTTTTCCACGTCAAAATCTTGGTGTCTCATGTGTAGATGTGTTTCTGCTCTTGGTTAATTACATTAAGTTTTCATGATTGATTTATTGCTAATGCTAAGTGAATACAAGTGTTGAAAGAAGAAAGTTTTGGACAACTGATTCACCCCCCCTCTCAGTTGTCTGCTCTAAATCTAACAAGATCAACTTTAAAATCATCAAAATTAGACAACTTTGCCTTAAAGATCATCGAGGAAAATTCCCCCTTCTTCATTGTCCATACTATTGACTTTTTCCCAGACTGGATGCTTATTCCCAGATTTTCCTACAAGGTAGCCATCAGTGATCAACAGGATCTCTGGGCCAGGGGCCGACAGTGTAGGAGATAGACTCTGTATTTTATCTCCTCTTCTTCTTCAGGTTCTGCAAGACCTAGGGGGGTATTCCCTACTCAACATCCATGAGGATATGCATACAAGGCTGGGATGCTGACAGAAAGCAGATAAGTCCTCCTGTAAGTAGACCAAAACTGAAAGATAAGAGCAAAGGGGCTAGCTTTGGGCCTATTTGCAGTTGTAGACAGAGGACTGAGGATCCTAAAACTAATTCTAATGTCCTAAAGATTGTTTTAGATTTAGATTTTGATTTTAAGTTTGGATGCAAAGCTGGACATGGTTGTAACACAAAGACAAAGCAAGATTGGTGCCTATCCAGGGCCTGGAGTCAGTAGACATACACCTGTGAATGATCAGCATGAACAGCTAAAACTGAATTTCACGGGGATATATGTGATACCTACCTTACAGATATCTCCCAATACAGAGTGTTAAGTTATCTCTACTTATGGCATCCCTACTGCAGTATACCCTTCCCAATGTTTAACCTGAAAACAGTTTAATCTACCCCTTGAGCAGAAGTTAAAAGATCAGACATTCAACATAAGAATTCTATGTTCTAGAGTCTCAAATATTGCTTAAATATCCAGACTCAGAAGAAGAATACATGCAATACTGGAGACAGAATTAACAAAACACATGCTAAGATAGCATTTCTCATATAAGATTAATCATGAAATCAGTGGGTTCATGCCAAAAACATACAACAAGAGATACATAAACTCACAGGTTAAGCTGTACAGAGCAACCAGATCAGCTTGTTTTGAATTACAGAGCCAAAAATCTTTAACTTTCAACAACCAAAAATGAGTAACACTTCCTGCTTATAACAGCCAGGTAGTGTACCACAGCAATTAATTACATGGTTGACCAAAAATTCTGTCAGATACACAGTATCAGAAAAATGGCACTCAATGCATTACCAGATTGGCGCCCAAACATGAATGCAGTAGGTAGGGGAGGAGACAGGAAGAAACCTCGAGCCCTGCGCCACTGTCCGTTGATGTACACCTTCAATCGGGTACCAGATCCATCCATACCTCTGCAACCTTCACCATTAATGGCGCACCAACCCGCGGCCTTGGGAAATGCAGAATACTGTGCGTCGCAACCGTTTCCCGCCAAGATACATCGTCATGATATTTGAAAATATGTAGGGTCGAATTATCCCACATGCACCCCACAGCAACCTCCTCATCACCTTATATACTAGGTTGCGAGCATATATGATGTCGGTGCTTTTGCTCCCGACGACACTAGTATAAGACTTCATCATCATTATCCAGCAGCATGATATCCTGTTGCTTGAAATATCACCCTGACGTCAGCATCATATCGCAATATAACCTGCATGATAATCGCCTTCATCGGCACAACCTGATCCATCGGAGGAAGATCCTCCTGCTTAGCCGATACCAAATGTCTGGCCGATGAACATCTTGATGACGTCACCGTCATATCCTGCTGACGTCATCAGCATATCTGCCTACTGCGCACCTCCTCATATCCGGATGACGTCATCGTCATATCGACATCAGGATGATATTCGGAAGATAACCAGATATTTGGAAATATCATCCTGATGCACAAATATCATGCTGCACTATAGCTCCACTATAAGATCGGGGTGATAGATGAATATGCTAGATATTTGAAAAGATCACCCCCCACTAGATAATGCACGAAGCCGATAGGCGGATATCTCCCTTCAGAAATATCATGATGCAGACAGGCAGAAAAGCGGATATCACCCTGACGTAAGAATGACGTCAGCATCATCAGGGTGATAAAACAACGAACATGAAGTGATACAACAACATCAGGATGATATTGACTAAGATCATCCTGACGTTCAAAATATGATGACCACGATGAATATCAGGTCACACTTAGAACTTTACAGCAACATCATCAGGATGATCTTAACAAAGATCACCCGATGTTAAAATATCACCCCGCGAAAGATCATGCAGGCAGAAAATATGATGACCCTCGCAAGCAACATGGCGATAACTGGAAATATGATCATGATGATGACGACCCTTAAGAAAAAACAAGTCGGGTCGAACAACTCAGAAAATAACCCCTTCAGAAGATTGGGGTGACATCATCATCATAAAAGGGCAAGGTGATATTTGGAAAATCACCAGATACTTGAAAAATCACCCCCGCAAGCAAATCAGGGCACACTGTAGCTCATCAGCAGGATCGAGATGATATCCAAACATCACCCGATATTGAAACATGATGATCCTGATGAGAAACCGGTCGACAGAGAACATGATGATGATGACCTCCTCGTCGAAGAAAATATGATGATGCAGCTAAAAAATGCTGAGGAGGTCCAACACTTAGGAAAATGGGTAAGAAGATATAGGGTTCAAATGAAGAAACCCCCTAAACATGAAAAATCAACCTCCAGGTCAAAATGAGTGCTAACACTGGCTCCGAATGGGGACGTGCAGGTGAAAACCTGCAGCGAGAACCAGATCTCCGGGCAGACCAGGCAAAAAACCAAAAAGCATGAACTACACAAGACAATTACACTACATACATGTTTTTACAAATGTGCATAGCGACAAGTCATTTATGCACAATAGAACTTAAGGAATTGGCCATGCACAGGCAATTCCAGAACTTCACCATCTAGGGCCTGGAGGAAATAAGAATCCTCCCCATGAGCACTGCAAATCTGATATGGGCCCATCCATAAGGGTTCAAATTTACCATGTTTACCCTTTTCTTGACCTTTTGCATTCCAAATGAGCACCAGATCATTGACTTGAAACTTCCTTTTTATAACTCTCCTGTCAAACTGATATTTTACATCTTGTTGTCTCTTGAGATTAATCTAGTGGGCTTTCCTTCTGTTTTCATCCAGTGCAACCAGCTGGTTCACTCTTTCTGTCATGGAATCTTCAATCTCCTCATCATTTTCTTGGATGAACTTGTGAACTGGTAGGAGATTGTTCATGGGCAATCTGGCTAATGCACCATATACTAGCTCAAAGGGTGACATTCCAATAGCCCTTTTTACTGTCACTCTATCAGCCCATATGGCTAACTTTAATTTTGAGTCCCAAGCTCTCTTGTTCTTGTCCAGTATCCTCTTGATAATTTTCATGATGCTTTTATTGCTTGATTCTGCTTGACCATTCCCTTGTGGGTGATATGGTGATGTATATGATAGATTTATCCCATACCTGTTGCAAAAATCAACAAATTCACCTGATCTGAAGCACATAGCATTATCAGTGACTATCTTGAATGGTACTCCAAACCTGATGATAATATTTTCTAACATGAAATCTGTCACCACCTTACTTGTAGCTCTCTTAGTTGGAATGGCCTCAATCCATTTGGTAAAGTAATCAGTTGCCACCAAAATCCAACTGTGTCCCCCACTTGATTTGTCTACAATTTCCCCTATGAAGTCAATTCCCCATTGTTGAAATGGAGCATCCACAGTTACAGTTCTGAGGGGTAAAGCACCATCATATTTCAGCTTTCCTGAAAATCTTTGGCAAGGGTCACACTTCCTCACTAACTTTTGTGCATTTGAAAAGAGAGTGGGCCACCAATATCCTGCTCTGAGAATTTTATGAGCTGTTGTTTGGGCAGTATAATGTCCACCACACAATCCTTTATGCATATCAATCAAAACATTGTTAGCCATATCCTCATCCACACATCTCAGCAGCACACCATCAGGGTTTTTCCAGTATAGCTCACCTTGAACAATAACATACCTGATTGCATGTAACTTAAAAGTCCTCTTTTGACTGTCACTGAAATGGGAAGGACAATTCAGATTTTGCAAGTAGTAGATAATATCCTTGTACCATTCAGATCCTGATACATTTACACTCTCATTTTGGACTGCATTAACTTGGCATGCTTCCAAGTTTGACTGTGCCATCATCTTGGCTAATCCTTGTCCTCTTATCAACTTGGTAACTTGTATGTCTATGTTAAACTCTTGTAGTTTGTTTATCCATCTGCACCTTCTTCCAGTCACCTCCTACTGAGTGAATATGTCTTTGACTGCTGTATGGGGTACATATGCAATTATATATGATCCTACCAAGTATGGTCTGAAACTTTTGATGGCTCTGACTAGTGCATATGCCTGTTTTTCCATAACATCATACTTCAACTCAGAGGCCTGCAAGGACATACTGAAGAAAGCGATGGGCTGTTCAAAACCATCTTCATTTTTTTGTAGCAAACATGCAGCAACAGTATGAAAGGAAGCAAATGAAAATACTTGGAATGGCCTAGAAAAATCAGGAGATTTAAGAACAGGGGCCATCTTGATTGCCTCTTTGATACTCTGAAATGATTCTATTGCTTCCCTTTCCCAGTGGACAGTTGCATCCTTCTTCATCATCTTGGAAATGTTCCTTGTGGTTTCTGTAAAGTTGGGAACAAATCTCCTAACAAAATTTATCTGTCCAAAGAAGGACTGAACTCCTCTTACAGTTTTCGGCATTTGAATTCTATCAATAGCAGCCACTCTCTCTGGATCTATCCTGACTCCATCCTTGGAAACAATATGTCCCAGGAGCTTTCCTTCAACTACCCCAAAGGCACACTTCTTTGGATTTAAAGAAATACCATACTCTAGTGCTCTTATGAAAATCTGCTCCAGATGCAAACAATGTTGCTCTTCTTTCTTTGAGTAAGCAGTCAAGTCATCCTGATATACAGCCAGGATTGAATCAATCAACCCTGCAAAAGCAACATCCATTGCTCTTTGAAATGTAGCACCTGCATTTGTTAGTCCAAATGGCATTCTAACATATACATAAGTTCCCCATGGAGTGGTGAAGGTGGTCTTATACTGTTCTGATTCCTTTACCTTCACCTGATTATAACCTGAAAATCCATCCATCATGGATAAGAGTTCACAACCAGTCACTCTCTGCAACATAGCTTCCATATTAGGCAGTGGATAGTTATCCTTTAAAGAGGATACATTCAAGTTCCTGAAGTCAACACAAAGCCTAATATCACCATTCTTTTTTCTGACTGGGACAAGGTTAGACACCCAAGTTGAATGCCTGATTGGCACAATTATTCCAGCTTCCCTGAGCCTTTTGAGTTCTTCTTGCATCTTGGGAGCTAAGGTAGGATTAATAGGTCTTTGCTTTTGTCTAATGGCTTAGCTCCAGGCTTCAATGGGATCTCATGCTGGAATAAATCTTCCCTATAGGCTTTTAGGTCCTCATATGACCAAGCAAAAACATGTTTATACTTTTTCAGTAATGCAATCAGCATACTCCTAATGTGTGGTTTGAGCTGTTTACCAATGTATGCCTTCTGAGGGGCCTGAGATGTCCCCAAATTTATCTCTTCTAAATCTTCCTTATTTGTGGGAGATGTCCTTGTGACCAATTTATCTTTACTGTCAAAAGCTCTTTCCAAAGCTACCAACCCTCTAGGGATTTTATTAGTCCTCAATTGAATTATCTCTTTTCCCACAAGAGTTTCTTTTCCATCTATAGTCTCTACAAAAGCTTGGAAATCAATTTCTTGATTCTCATATTCATCTATGCAGTGCAAAAATTTTAACAAGTCCCTATCATCATTAAACACTTGCCAACTGCATATATTTTCTGGTACTGCAGGCCTAATTTTAACTTCTACATTTGTAACATCTGATAGAGTGATGTCATCTGGCCTTATTGCAACATTGGCTAAGAAATCAGCCATAACATTCTTTGACCTTTCTACCCAGCCTATTGAAAATGCATCAAATAGTTCAATGGTATCCCAAACAGCATGCTTGTATTGTTTTAATCTTTTGTTTTTTGAAGCATACTTATCTCTAATTTGGGATACAATCAGCTCAGAATCGCCAAATACTCTTAACATTTTAATTCCATGTTTGAGAGCAATATTTAGGCCTAAGAGTAAAGCCTCATATTCTGCAATGTTGTTTGTGCAATCGAACCTCAGCAAGAAAGAGAATTTGAGGAGCTTACCAGTTGGAGACAGGAAAACAACTCCAGTTCCAGAGCCTTCTTTTGCACAAGCTCCATCAAAAAACATGGTCCACAAACCTCGCTGATCCAATTCTTCAATGCAGGCATTTTTCTTTTTATCTTCTGTATCATCTGAGACAACCTTGAAGTTATCACAGTCAGTGTCTACAAAGCATACCTGTTCCTCTGCTTCTTGGTCTTCTACTGTCTCTGATGACCTTTGATCTCTGATTAGCTTAACATCCCTGCCATTCATTGGAATCATGGCATATGACAGGTCCAGTTGCATACTTCCACCAATTAGTGCTGCCCATCTTCTTGACAACAACATACCATACTGTGGCTTGATGTCAACCACTGTTATATTCATTTTATATCTCTTTTTAGGAAATGCTGCCAGTTTGAAATCTACATCCTTCATGATTCCAATAACCGGTACCTCTCTGGCATCCATAGCATAACATTTTCCACATGCCTTGTCAATTTTCAATCCAGCTTGTTGCATGATGGCGAAAGGCATGACATTTGTAGATGCTCCAGAGTCAAGCATACAATTTCTGATTATTTTTCCATTTATAACCAGGGAAACATAAAATGGTTCCACTTGTGAAGGACACTTTGTCATAGTCACTCCTAAATAGACTTCAGGAGCCTCATCTTCTTCATTACACATGACATGTTTTTCACCCTGGATCTGAACATTTTGTTTAGCTTGAAAGGGCACCCCTGAAATTAGGGATACTGTCCTATTCTTGATTTCTTCCACTTTCATGAGTTCCATAAGTGGAACAGAGACTTTTACCTGGGAGAGGACTTGAGCTATATCAAATGGAGCATAATTTTGTGTAACAGCTGTAGCTTGCTCCACAATCTTATTTTTATCCTGAACTGATTTAGCTCTTACTTTCATAGTTCCCTGATCATCATTCTTGTCTTGGGAACCTTTACTTTGATCTTCAGCCTGAGGGATTCTATTTTCTGGTCCTTGGGATTCATGACCCGTTCTATGTCTAAAATTCTGTTTATTATTACCCCACTGCCTTTTTTGTAATTCCATCCCCTTATTACCATGCACTGGCTGTCTTGCAGAAATACCTTCTAGCTGATGTGGGCTGCTTACTTGATTTTTACCTCTGAGATTGTAGTTGCTCTTGACTTGAGCAACTGCTGCAGCTGTGAAGGCTCTAATTTCCTCATCAGAAGGTCGTTGTAAGTTATTCAGAAAATTGTGTGAGCTCTGAGCATGCACATAGTTATCTTCATTATCTTCATCATATGGGAACTGTTGGCAGGCCTGAATTTGATGATCTGTTTTCTCATCAGCATCATAAAGAGTGTATCCATTGCCTATGGACATCATATTAACATCATCATCTTGCACATAATGTGGCTCATTGCATTCATTACAAGATGTAATATTATCACACGAGGATTGAGCAATCATACACTGTGACTGTGAATGTGGCATCTGGCAAATTATACACCATGGAGCATCATCAACAATATTTATAGCTTTCTTTAGAGGATCAGGAGTTTCTTTGACATGTTGAGCCCTCTGATTTGTGTTGTTGTGCGGGAATATAGGTTTACCATCATGCCAATTGGTATTATAAGGCATATCATGCAATGATGGCCTCTTTTCCTGCCTTTGATAGACTTGCCTATCAGGACCTATCCCTTTTTCACTTCCAGCTAATCTATAGCTTAGGTCCTTAACAACATTTGCCAATTTGTCTATCTTATCTTCAGGGGCAGATGTATTACCTTGAGTGTTCTGAGGCTTGTTTGGATTCTGCAGAATTTTTATATCATCCCTTCTATTTGTCTTGCCCGATGCTTTCCTATTGTTTTCAATATTCACTGCAATTCTGAAAGCATCCCTGAGAGTAGCAGGACCTTTATCTCTTAATCCATATGCAGTTTTTGCATCAAAGGCATTGATATACAATATTATGCACATTGGTTCATTTGGCCTCATGTGATGTGGCAATTTGTTTAACACTTTAGTAAATCTTGCATTAAAATCTGCAACCTGCTCATTTGACCTTTTAGTGATACTGGTGAACTCATTTACAAAAAAGCTAGGGTCAGTTTTGTCACCATATTGCTCCTTGAACATCCTTTTAAAATCATCCCATGATGAAATACTCCGGTCAGGCAGATTCTTGTACCATTCTCTTGCCTCATCTATTAAGGATTGCATGAATGACTTCATGAAAACATCCTCATGTTCAACCTCAAAGTTATCCATGACATTTTGAAAGGCTTTTAGATGATCTTCTCCTGACACTGTGTTGTTTCCTAAAAATTTAGGCACTTGCAGCCTCAGATGCTTGTTAATGGGGTTAGAATACCCAGGAATACCATCAAATACCAACTGCCTGAATCTATCTAACTGCATGGGCTGTCTGTTTAACTGATTAACATTGATATTTCTGTTTACATTCTGGTTCCTTACATTGTTCAGTGGTATCCTAGCATCATTCACATTTTGTCTCTCATCATTATGCTGATGTTGCACTTCATTTCTTTGCTGATGTCTCTGCACATTTGCATTCTCAAGGGTAGGAATTAAATTATTTTGGGCAGTTCTTAAAGCTTGCACTTTCTGCTTCATATCATCTCGGATTTTCATGGCTTGTAGATATTCTAGTTCTGCTCTTAGATTTCTGATTTCTTCAGCTAATTGTTCATCCTTAGGCATGGAGGTAGATGGTCTCATATCATTCTGGTCATCATCTTCATCATCCCTCAGAGACTCTGCCTCTTCAAACCTTTCACTAGGGTCTAGAAATGGGCGTTCTTGGAACACCTCTGACCTCATTCTCATGTTACCACCCTGTTGCCTCTCATATGCACCTTGAATATCAGCTTCTGCATTTGAAAAGTAAGGCACATGCTGTCCTGATGGCATAGGGTTATCTTGCATATCATCACCTTTTCTGGGGGAACCCTCATGACTACTGAGACAGCTCCCTTTCTTCTGTACATCATTCTTCTTGTTACTGGTAACTCTTTAAATAAAGGATTTTGTTGGGATCTTCTCCCCTGCATATAAATTTTACTTTGACCGGTTGGGAGATTACTTCGGAGTCGCCACCTATTACTAGGAACTGTTTTCTTTTGAAAACCAGGGTTCTTTCACAAATAACAATTTTCAAATCACTGTCCCCAGCGGAGTCGCCAATTTCTGTTGACTTTTTCCCAGACTGGATGCTTATTCCCAGATTTCCCTACAAGGTAGCCATCAGTGATCAACAGGATCTCTGGGCCAGGGGCCGACAGTGTAGGAGATAGACTCTATATTTTATCTCCTCTTCTTCTTCAGGTTCTGCAAGACCTAGGGGGGTATTCCCTACTCAACATCCATGAGGATATGCATACAAGGCTGGGATGCTGACAGAAAGCAGATAAGTCCTCCTGTAAGTAGACCAAAACTGAAAGATAAGAGCAAAGGGGCTAGCTTTGGGCCTATTTGCAGTTGTAGACAGAGGATTGAGGATCCTAAAACTAATTCTAATGTCCTAAAGATTGTTTTAGATTTAGATTTTGATTTTAAGTTTGGATGCAAAGCTGGACATGGTTGTAACACAAACACAAAGCAAGATTGGTGCCTATCCAGGGCCTGGAGTCAGTAGACATACACCTGTGAATGATCAGCATGAACAGCTAAAACTGAATTTCACGGGGATATATGTGATACCTACCTTACAAATATCTCCCAATACAGAGTGTTAAGTTATCTCTACTTATGGCATCCCTACTGCAGTATACCCTTCCCAATGTTTAACCTGAAAACAGTTTAATCTACCCCTTGAGCAGAAGTTAAAAGATCAGACATTCAACATAGGAATTCTATGTTCTAGAGTCTCAAATATTGCTTAAATATCCAGACTCAGAAGAAGAATACATGCAATACTGGAGATAGAATTAACAAAACACATGCTAAGATAGCATTTCTCATATAAGATTAATCATGAAATCAGTGGGTTCATGCCAAAAATATACAACAAGAGATACATAAACTCACAGGTTAAGCTGTACAGAGCAACCAGATCAGCTTGTTTTGAATTACAGAGCCAAAAATCTTCAACTTTCAACAACCAAAAATGAGTAACACTTTCTACTTATAACAACCAGGTAGTGTACCACAACAATTAATTACATGGTTGACCAAAAATCCCGCCAGATACACAGTATCAGAAAAATGGTGCTCAACGCATTACCAGATTGGTGCCCAAACATGAATGCAGTAGGTAGGGGAGGAGACAGGAAGAAACCTCGAGCCCTGCGCCACTGTCCGTTGATGTACACCTTCAATCGGGTACCAGATCCGTCCATACCTCTGCAACCTTCGCCATTAATGGCGCACCAACCCGCGGCCTTGGGAAATGCAGAATACTGTGCGTCGCAATCATTTCCCGCCAAGATACATCGTCATGATATTTGAAAATATGCAGGGTCGAATTATCCCACATGCACCCCGCAGCAACCTCCTCATCACCTTATATACTAGGTCGCGAGCATATATGATGTCGGTGCTTTTGCTCCCGACGACACTAGTATAAGACTTCATCATCATTATCCAGCAGCATGATATCCTGTTTCTTGAAATATCACCCTGACGTCAACATCATATCGCAATATAACCTGCATGATAATCGCCTTCATCGGCACAACCTGATCCATCGGAGGAAGATCCTCCTGCTTAGCCGATACCAAATGTCTGGCCGATGAACATCCTGATGACGTCACCGTCATATCCTGCTGACGTCATCAGCATATCTGCCTACTGCGCACCTCCTCATATCCGGATGACGTCATCGTCATATCGACATCAGGATGATATTCGGAAGATAACTAGATATTTGGAAATATCATCCTGATGCACAAATATCATGCTGCACTGTAGCTCCACTATAAGATCGGGGTGATAGATGAATATGCCAGATATTTGAAAAGATCACCCCCCACTAGATAATGCACGAAGCCAACAGGCGGATATCTCCCTTCGGAAATATCATGATGCAGACAGGCAGAAAAGCGGATATCACCCTGACGTAAGAATGACGTCAGCATCATCAGGGTGATAAAACAACGCACATGAAGTGATACAACAACATCAGGATGATATTGACTAAGATCATCCTGACGTTCAAAATATGATGACCACGATGAATATCGGGTCACACTTAGAACTTTACAGCAACATCATCAGGATGATCTTAACAAAGATCACCCGATGTTAAAATATCACCCCGCGAAAGATCATGCAGGCAGAAAATATGATGACCCTCGCAAGCAACACGACGATAATTGGAAATATGATCATGATGATGACGACCCTTAAGAAAAAACAAGTCGGGTCGAACAACTCAGAAAATAACCCCTTCAGAAGATCGGGGTGACATCATCATCATAAAAGGGCAAGGTGATATTTGGAAAATCACCAGATACTTGAAAAATCACCCCCGCAAGCAAATCAGGGCACACTGTAGCTCATCAGCAGGATCGAGATGATATCCAAACATCACCCGATATTGAAACATGATGATCCTGATGAGAAACCGGTCGACAGAGAACATGATGATGATGACCTCCTCGTCGAAGAAAATATGATGATGCAGCTGAAAAATGCTGAGGAGGTCCAACACTTAGGAAAATGGGCAAGAAGATATAGGGTTCAAATGAAGAAACCCCCTAAACATGAAAAATCAACCTCCAGGTCAAAATGAGTGCTAACACATACCATCTGTACCATTGTTAGAATCTTTTAAAAAATATTCTTTGCATCAAAGTGGTGTAAGAACTATGTAGATAATATGGAGGTATAAGGTTTTTGTGTGCTTTTTATTATTTTCTAATCACTTTTTTATTTTTTTTAAAATGTAGGTCGTATGGATTTGCAACATATTTTATTCTATAAAAAAATTGTAGTAAAGGTGGGTGACAGTGGATCCCCCACTATTTTTGGTGGATCTCACCACCCAAAGGACATCAACCCTTGTAAGGTTCATGTGTAATGTCCCCTTCTAGACACATGGCTAGTCCATCATGGAGTTCCCGTGGGCTAGTAGTTTGGTTAGGGAACTATGATTAGTTGGCTCTGGAGGTCCTTGTCAGTGTGGGAGTTATGGTTTGCATTCAGTGGATCCAGTTGGCACCTTCGTGGTTGGCTCAGTGGGCTCTTGGTTGTTACTTACTATTTTTAGTAAGTTCACGTACTGTGTCGGTTCAAATTTTTAGAGTTGGATCAGATGCGTTTCATCGAGACTTTTCCGATGAGCCTAAGATCAGTTAATTCTGACACCGTCTTCATACTTATTTTAAAGTTTGAAGATTTATTAATTTATATTAATATGGATTTTATTATATTTTGCAGAAAAAGTGACTTAATGGGAAATGAAGACTTAATGCAAGTTGTGACTTTGGCCGCCCATCCCTAGGCAAGTGAAAGTCATTTTTAAATGATAAAATCCCCCCTTGAATTCCAACGCCCATCTTGGAGGGAGAATATAAGGAGTTTTTGGGAGCTCATTTCATTTATGCTATGTTTATGATATTTCTGATTTTGAGCTCTATTAGGGTTTCATATTGTTGGGGTTTGAAGATTTGAACCAGAGGCTCTTGGAGACGGAAACCTCCCTGAGTAACGGTATCCCACAAGTGTGAAAGATCACCCAACGGTGCCATTGACGGTGGATGTATTCGGCATTCACATATGTGCTGAAATGGAGAGATTTGAGGTTGTTTCATTGTACTGATTGAAAGATCTTTTTCTGTTGCTGTTATAAGCTGATAATGGATGGTGTAGAAGGCAGAAATATAAGTATTTGAAGTAGTTCATTGCTGCTGTACCTTTCCCCTTGCTGGCCGTACTATGTACCATTGAGGCGTGGGTCCTTTGGAGGCTCTTCCTCTTTCATTGCAGCTTCATTCTTAGCCATTGTGTGGCGTTTTGGGCTTATTTCTCTATTGTTATAATATGTATTGGCATTCTATATCAATCCATGGAGATTTGATGCAGTTACAGCCATACCCACTAGCTGGTCCATTTCTGGCAGTTGTACCAAGTTGCATATTTTCATATGGGTATGTGATAGTAATTGTTTCCTGGCTATTTTACTATCCGGGTTGTCTTTCGTTTCTTCAAATTCGTTGTATATTTTCTGGGTTTCTATTATATGCAATACATTGTGTGCTCCGACACTACATTTGCAGGAAAACATAAAACCCCCTTCTGCATCTTCTGTCTATCTGAATGAACACACAAAAATTTAATAAAAAATCACACAATAAAGATTTTTAAAAATACAAACAGGTACGACACATTACAGTGGTATCAGAGCTAAAGATCTTGCCATCCTGTGAGTTCAGTATTGACATGCAGAAGTAAAAATGAGACATGCGATCTACAGATAGATATCCTTTTAGAAGTACAAGGGCAAGGCAAGTAACATAGGTTCCGCAGTCAGTTATTCCAGAGAATCTAGTACCTATAATAGATCCTTTTGAGCCAGAACCAGAAATAGTGGTAGTAGCTACTTAGGATGATTCTCAGGTATCATGAACAAACCCATTTTCTGGAGAGATTCCACCAGTTACAAGTCCTATAGGAGAGATGGATGACAGGGAGGAACCGAAGCTTAGTGCTCATGATATTTTGATCGCACTCACTCGAGAGATGAGGGAGTCTCAACGAGAGATGGTAGAGGCACATGCCATCGAATGGATGGGTAATGACTTGGACAATCACCGTGATAGGAACATGTATAATGGAGGTGACAAGAATAGGTACCATGGAGGTGACAGGAACAGGTACCATGGAGGTGACATGAATAGATACAACGGAGGTGATCGGAACATGTACCAGGACGGTGATAGAAACAAACATGATGGAGGAGAAAGGAACATGAATGATGGGAATGATAGGCATAACGGTGACAGGAACCGGGAAGAATGGAATAATGGGGACAAGAATCATGATGATAGACGCAGGGATAGAGATGATGATGATGAGGCTTCGGTTAACCACCATAGGGCATCACAGTTCACTGTGGGAGATAGACCTGGCATTCTGATATTTGCTCCCAGGAATCAAGTTCCTGAACAGGATCCTACTCAGGCAGAGTTTTAGGAGGATATTTTGAGGGACTGGAGAGCATCCAACGAGGGCTTCAGAAATGAGATGACATTTGCTGAATATTCTGAAATGAGGACTAGGTGTAAACCTCAGAGGGGAGGTAGATCACAGAACCAAGAACTGCAGAGGAAAGTAAGTAAGATGACACTTCCTTACTTTGACGGATCGGGTAAGACCACCGCGAGAGCTTGGGTCTAGAAATTGGATAGCTACTTGCAGATTAGTCCCATGCCAGAGGAGGACGCTATTACTTATGCAACTCTACACTTGGAGGGGACTGCTCACAAATGGTGGAGTAACGGGAAGGTTACACTGGGTCACGATCAGGTCACTTCATATGTGGAGTTCACAGCTAGATTGATCGACAGGTTCGATAAAAAGGACCCAGAGTTACAGTTCAAGGAGTTGACTCAGTTGAGATAGTGGATCAGTAGACTCCTACATTGCTGATTTCTAGGATATATCCATTATGGTTCTGAATATTATGGAGCGCAGATTGGTGGTTCTTTTCATTGACAGATTGTCAGATCAACTTCGCGGTTGGGTGAAGAGTTTTGACCCTACTACACTCCAAGAGGCCATGAAGAAGGCCCAGGACATGGAGTCATCAGTTTGGAGGAATAAGTTTCAATCCAAAGGATTTCTGCCAAGGAAAGATAAGGAGAGGGATAGAAGACCATTTCAGAGAGATGCAGGATAGCATCATAAGAGTTCTTCTAGATTGGACATCGATCAGCTGAATGACTTGAGGAGGAAGAAGCTCTGTTTTCAGTGTCGAAAGCCTTGGGATCCTAAGCACAAGTGTGCTGCCCAAGGAAAGGCCAAACAGTTAGAGTACTTTTCAGCCGATGAATCTGTTAATGGGGAGCCCAATTCAGATTACAATTCAGAGGCTGAGGGTGCAGAATCAGAGGGCTCAGGGGAAGCATCAGATAGAGAGGATGATCTAGCTCTACCCACATCACGTATCACGAATATCCAGAAGGAAGGGTCATTAAGGATATGAGGAGTACTGAGCGGGTAGCAATGTATTGCTTTACTTGACACAGGTGCCACTTGTAACTTCATAGACGAGGGCTTGGTCGCCAAGAGAGGGCTGAAAACTGAGGAATTTGAGGGCTTTAAGGTGAAGGTTGCAGATGGTTTTGTACTCACCTACACTAGGAGGATACCCACTCTATCAATCTAGTTGAACAGGTACACTTGCCAATCAGAGTTTTATGTTGTCGGCATGGGTGAGATGGATGTTGTGTTGGGTATGAAGTGGTTGAATGATATTGAGGAGTTCACTCTCAACTTACGGACGATGGAAATGAAGTTTGAGGTGGACGGAGTTAGACATGTGCTCAGAGGCATATCAGATGGTGGGTTGAGAGTTGTTTCTCTCAAGCAGATGGAGCGATTGATTCGGCATGATTAGGTGGAGTGGGCAGCTGAGGTTATGGTGATGCCAACAGTCGATCAGTAGAAGCATGCGTATCCTCCTGACATACAAACTATACTTACTAAACACACTAAAGTGTTTAGTGATATTCCACCAGGTAAACCTCCTGACAGAGGTTTTGAGCATGTGATCGAGTTGGAGGAGGGTGCTAAGCCAATAATCATGACACCTTACAGGCACCCAAAGAGGTATAAGGATGAGATTGAGAAGGCTATCAAAGAGCTTCTCTAGATGGGTCACATCAGGCCTAGTAAGAGTCCGTTTGCATCATCCGTGGTATTGGTAAAGAAGAAGGATGGGACTCTCAGAATGTGTATCGATTACAGGGAACTCAATAAGAAAACAATCAAGAATAGGTACCCGATTCCTAGAATCAATGAGCTGATTGACGAGTTGCACGAGGCTTGTTACTTCTCCAAGATTGATTTGAGATCCGGTTACCATTAGATATGGGTCAGAGATGAGGATGTGGAGAAAACAACATTCAGGTGTCATTATGGGCACTTTGAGTTCTTGGTCATGCCATTCGATTTGACCAATGCACCAGCTACCTTCCAGTCATGTATGAACAAGGTATTCAGAGAGCAGTTGAGGAGATTTGTGCTGATTTTCTTTGATGATATATTGATTTACAATAGGAGATGGGAAGAGCATCTGAAACACATTGACATTGTTCTGAGCATCTTGGAGAGTGAGTCACTATATGCCAAAATGTCAAAGTGTGATTTTGGGATGACCGAGTTGATATACTTGGGTCATATCATCAGTGCTCGTAGTGTGAAGGTAGACCCAGAAAAGATTCAGGCAATTGTGGACTGGCCACTGCCGAAAAATCTCTCATATCTTAAGGGATTTCTTGGCCTCTGTGGATATTACCGCTGATTTGTGAAGAGATTCTCTCAATCAGTGGCTCCCCTTACTGATTTGACTCGTAAGGATGCTTTCAGTTGGTCGGATAAGGCACAGGAGTGCTTTGACAGGTTCAAACAGATCATGAGTACTTGCCTTGTGTTAGCCATCCCAGATTTCAGCAAGCCCTTCGAGCTACAGTGTGATGCCTCAGGTGTAGGCATTGGTGTGGTAATCATGCAGGATAAGCACCCCATTGCATTTGAGAGTAGGAAGTTGAGGGGTGTGGAGAGGAGTTACAACATATATGATAAGGAGATGTTAGCCATCATGCATGCATTGGCTAAGTTCAGATAGTATCTAGTGGGCAACAAATTTGTGGTTAAGACAGATCACAATAGTCTGAAGCATTTCCTTGGGTAGAAGGATTTGAATGAGAGGCAACAGAAGTGGGTCAGCAAGTTACAGGCCTACGACTTTGACATTGTTTATGTCAAGGGAAAGAAGAATGTTGTTACCGACGCATTATCTAGGAGACCTCATCTATGTGCACTAGGTGCTATAGCTGATGATTGGAGAGAGTTGATTTTAGTAGAATATGCCAAGGATGAGTGGGCTACTGGAGTGATTGATGGCACCATCAAAGATGACAGGTACACAATGGTAAACGACTTGATCATTTACAAGGACATGATCTTCTTGGTGTCGGGTTCACAGATGAAGCAAATTTTTTTGAGGGCATTTCATGACTTGCTTATGGCAGGGCATCCAGGATACTTCAAAACTTACAGATAGGTCAGAGAGAGGTTCACCTAGAAGGGACTCAAGATCGAGGTGATGCAGTATGTGAGAGAGTGCCCAATATGTCAGCAGAACAAGCAAGAGCACTCACTTCCAGGAGGTTTATTACAATCCCTACCCATTCCTGACAGGAAGTGGGACAGCATTTCTATGGACTTTATCACAGGGTTACCTAAAGTCCAAGGCAGGGATTGCATTTATGTGGTAGTGGACAGATTGACGAAGTATGCATACTTCTTTGCGATTCCTACCACTTATACTACAGCTCAGGTTGTAGAGTTGTTCTTTCGTGAGGTATTTTGACTTCATGGGTTGCCTAGGAGTATCGTCAGTGACAGGGATAGCAGGTTCCTCAGTAATTTTTGGCAGGAGCTCTTCAGGTTGTCAGGGACAGAGCTCACACCCAGTACAAGTTATCACCCCCAAACTGATGGTCAGACGGAGATAGTGAACAAGTGGGTAGAAGGATACCTCAGGAACTATGTGTCAGGGTAGCAGAAGGCATGGGTTAGGTGGCTCCACATGGGGGAGTATTGCTACAATTCCACTTACCACATGTCCATTCAGATGTCACCCTTCATGGCGTTGTATGGTTATGAGGCACCGAGCTTTGTTGATTTACTGTTTGGTGATAGCAGGGTGCCGAAGGCCAAAGACTTCCTACATGAGAGTCAGGATATCATGAGGGCATTAAAGGAAAAGATACAGAAGGCTTAGAATTAGCAGAAGTAGTATGCAGATTAGCAGAGGACTGAGTGATCATTTGAGGTTGGTGACATGGTTTACCTCATGTTGCAGCCTTATAGGCAATCTACTCTCAAGAAGAGTGGAGCGGAGAATTTGAAGCCACGGTATTATGGACCGTTCAGGGTCACCAGGAGGATTGGTGAGGTGGCTTATGAGTTGGAGTTACTAGCAGGGAGCAGGGTACATAATGTGTTCCATGTGTCTCGCCTCAAGACGACATCGGGGCACAATGTGACACCTTTAGTTGAGTTGCCTCCTCTTGATGAAGAGGGGAAGTTGATATTAGTAGCCAAAGCAATCATTGACATCAGGGATCATAATTTGAGGAGGAGGATTATCAGAGAGTACCTGGTCAAATGAAAAAACCTATCAGTTGAGGATGCTACATGGGAGAATGAGCAGATTCTGGAGCATCCTGAGCTAAGATTGCTTGAGGCAAGCAATCTTAGGGAGGGCGGACTGTAATGTCCCCTTCTAGACACATGGCTAGTCCATCATGGAGTTCCCGTGGGCTAGTAGTTTGGTTAGGGAACTGTGGTTAGTTGGCTCTGGAGCTCCTTGTCAGTGTGGGAGTTATGGTTCACATTTAGTGGATCCAGTTGGCACCTTCATGGTTGGCTCAGTGGGCTCTTGGTCGTTACTTACTATTTTTAGTAAGTTCGGGTACTGTGTCAGTTCAGGATTTTCAGAGTTGGATCAGATGCGTTTCATCGAGACTTTTCCGATGAGCCTAAGATCAGTTAATTCTGACACTGTCTTCATACTTATTTTAAAGTTCAAAGATTTATTAATTTATATTAATATGGATTTTATTATATTTTGCGGGAAAAGTGAATTAATGGGAGATGAAGACTTAATGCAAGTTGTGACCTTGGGCACCCATCCGTAGGCAAGTGAAAGTTGTTTTTAAATGATAAAATCCCCTCTTGAATTCCAACGCCCATCTTGGAGGGTGAATATAAGGAGTTTTTGGGAGCTCATTTCATTTATGCTATGTTTATGATATTTTTGATTTTGAACTCTGCTAAGGTTTCATATTGTTGGGGTTTGAAGATTCAAACTAGAGGTTTTTGGAGATGGAAACCTCCCTGAGTAACAGTATCCCACAGGTGTGAAAGATCACCCAATGATGCCATTGATGGTGGAGGTATTCGGCATTCACATATGTGCTGAAATGGAGACATTTGAGGTTGTTTCATTGTGCTGATTGAAAGAGCTTTTTCTGTTGCTAATATAATCTAATAATGGATGGTGTAGAAGGTAGAAATCTGAGTATTTGAAGTAGTTCATTACTGCTGTACCTTTCCCCTTGCTGGCCGTACTATGTACCATTGAGGCATGGGTCCTTTGGAGTCTTTTCCTCTTTCATTGCAGCTTCATTCTTGGCCATTGTGTGGCGTTTTGGGCTTATTTCTTTGCTGTTATGATCTGTATTGGCATTCTATATCAATCCATAGAGATTTGATGCAGTTACAACCATACCCACTAGCTGGTCCATTTCTGGCGGTTGTACCAAGTTGCATATTTTCATATGGGTATGTGATAGTAATTGTTTCCTGGCTATTTTACTATCTGGGTTGTCTTTCGTTTCTTCAAATTCATTGTATATTTTCTGGGTTTCTATTATATGCAATACATTATGTGCTCCGGCACTACATTTGCAGGAAAACATAAAACCCCCTTCTGCATCTTCTATCTATCTGAAAGAACACACAAAAATCTAATAAAAAATCACACAATAAAGATTTTTAAAAATACAAACAGGTACGACACATTACATCATGTGATCCTTATAATATGGTTGCGGCCTATACTTGCAGTCCCCCTTTGGGGCAACAAACCCCTCCCTCATGGTCCATGTGGCCCCTACAAACCCACCACCCCTCCATTCCTATGTGGCATTGACAATGACCAACAAAACTTGGTGACTATTTTGGTGAATTTGCCTTCTTTAGTAGATTTTTAACTTTTTAGCCACATGCTACATTTGGTGGAAATGTTTGTAGTAACCCCAAATTTGAAAGGTTTTCTAATTTTGGTTGGTCACTAAATTTATCTAGTGGTCTTCTATATTTGAAATGGTTTTGGTGGTTTCCCCATATTTGGTAGTTCCTCCAAATTTGGAGGTCTTCTAAATTTATCTAGTGATATTGCTAAAATTTTCTTTTGGAGGAGGTTATATAGTTGGAGTTTTACCTTTTGCACATGATTTTAAGAGGGTCATATCTTGAGCATATGAGATCCTTTTTTAGTGTAATATTTTTTTCAAGCTATTTTTCTACAAGCTTTGTAGTGGTTTAGATGGTTTCTAATTTTAGTGTTTGGATTTTCCAAAAGTTATAGATTCTCATAGGTGATGTGTAATAATTCTCATTTTAGATACTTCTAGGACTTTCTTTGAGCTTATATGATAATATTTTTGGTTGCAATTTTTTTGAAAATTCATAATTTTTATGCACTTTTTAGTAGCGTAGTTTGAATTATCCTATTTTATCATAGAATTGTACTTTTAATTTTTTGGGCTATCTTGGCTTCTATAAAACATTGAGATCAAGATCACTTCACTGATTTAGAAAGTGGCAACTATAATTGCCAAAATTATATTATGCTAAGGGATCATTGATTGAGTGAATTTTGGGGGGGGGGGGGTCTTCTTGTGGTTATGTTTGCATTCCTCTTGATTTATGTTCTATTTGCTACATCATGAAGAGTGCTTTAGTTCTACTTCTTAAACCCTACAACTATTTTACATGGAAATCTAAAACAAACAAATTGCTAAGAATTAAGAAGTTATACAAGAGAGTTCATGGGCTTGATGGGGAACCAAAACATGAGCATGAAAAGACTAAGTGATTGAACAATTATAAAGAATCCATTGGCTATTTGTGCTTGTATGTCTCTCTTGAGTTGTTGTTTTACATTAAGCACCTTGATACACCTATGGCTATGTGGACTACATTTCCAAAGTTGTTTTGGAAAATAGATGAAATTCAATAATATTTGTTGGAAAATGAGCCAATAAGTCTCAATCCATGCAATTTCGACAACATATAAGACTTCATCGCCAATTTCAAGTCACTAAGAGCACAATTGAAGGATTGTAAAATTAAAAAATTAGATACACAATTGATATTAAGTGTTTTCTCTAATCTAGGACTTGACTATTCAATGTTTGCGTCTATCTTCTATTGTACAAAGAGTGCTTTGGGGAATGAGTTTAATATGCTTACCTTTGAGGATTTTGCTATGTTACTCAATAAGGAGCAAGATAAGATTATTCAAATGGGTGCCTTGAAGTCTTCAAAATCACAATCTTTGCTTGCAAATGATGAGAAGGCTTATAGTGGCAAATAGAAGAAAAAAAGCCTAAGAAGAACATAAAATAACAATCCACATCCACATCCATCGAAGAACAAAAAAATCCTCTTCCAAAGGGGAATCATCTAAGAAAGAGAAATCCAAATATGCATATTGAAAGAAACATAGGCATGCTAAACAATAATGTTATTTAAAATAGATTGATGGGTTAAATCATCTTCTAATGAAGAACCAAATAAAATTGTCTTCAACTAAGTCAAGAGGTTCATAATCTTCTTCTTATATATAGTTAGAGAAATAAAAGAGCACTGTAGTTGTCATAGCTATAGATTCTAAGTTAGGGCGATGGATCCTTGATTCTAGAGCTTTGCATCATATGGCTTCATCACAAAGTATGTTCTCTTCATTTGAGTCTTATACATCACCTCATATTCTGATGGGTAACAAGACATATATGCATGATTTTCAGAGAGGGTCTATTGACATGGGTGAAGGATAATTTAATGATGTCCTTTGTGTTCCTTAACTGTCAACTAATCTCCTTTATATAGATATTAGATCACTCACAATGTGATAGGGAAGAGTGTTGAGATCACACTAGATTCTACGATCATCTAGGATTTGTATAGCTGTGATATTATTGTAGTTGGGGAGGTAGATGATTGGTCCATATTTTACACCTTCTCACATTTTGATCCTAAGTTAATGTTCACACTCAAGCATCTAGTGTGGATACTTTTGAGGAGATACAATATGGTCATTTGAACCTTTAAATCCTTTCAACAACTGAGGTTCTAAAGACGTGCTAACATTCCATCTCCTTCATCTCCTACTTATTTAGACTTTAGTGTTTCTTTCGATGAGGCTTTTAGTGATTTAATACACCAGGATCATATTAATCATCTTCTAGATATAACTACTTGGGATGAGTACTTGACAAATATATGACATTTACTTTGTGAGTCCCATATTGTAGATTTGGAGGACACCCTTGAGGACATTCATATCCTCTTTGATGAAAGTTCCATCAAAATAATTGTCCATCATTTTTGGATCTTGTTCTATATCTATTTCTACTAGGTTTTGGATTGTTACTTTCTTTAGTTAGGCCTGGGACTTCTGATTTGATTGTGGTACCTCTCGACACTAACATGGTGACATTTGACTAGCTTCTATAGACTTCATACATTTTGTGTTTTCTTCCCTCATATTCCTTTGAGGAATGGGATGATATCCTGCATACACCTTTGTGTTTGTTTCTTTTTGTTGGGACCCAAAATGACTAGAACCCAAAACTCTAAAACATTCCTAAATCACCTAGGCTAGGGATTGTCGTCAGGGTGATAGGAAGAGGTTTATCAACAAGTTAAGGGGGATCTTGGCCAACTAACAAGAGTGGGTAGACTCCTCTATACTTCAAGCTTAGCTTAAACTCTGGAGGAATATTCCAAGGGGTATACCTGATTAGGTATTAAGTTCAAACCAGATGAACAACTAAAAATAAATGAACAACCACACCCAACACATCATCTTGACTCCAAAAGCTATCACTAAGTCAAGAATGACTGGCAGTCATAAAACCCCTATATAGATGATTCAACTGTGTAAATGTACATGCACATGAAAGATGGTTTTTTCCCCTAAATCACAGGTGAATGATCTATTTGATTTTAAAGAGTGATTGGTCCCTCTCCAATATCGACCGGTGCCTATTCCATTGGGCAACAGAGTCATAGAATGCAAGGAGGAAAGGAAATACACAGTAAATGATCAACATAATTAGACATATATTCACATATATGACTTCAGATAGATCTTCATTCAATGTAAAAACTTAATAATACAAAAGAGAACTGCATTGATTCCTATGCAACAAAAGGATGACAAATACAAAGCATTGTATTAACTTAGATGTTGTCACACATCTCCAAACATCCATTACAATCATACTAGAAAATGTAGCAAAGAGAAATACATAACTGTGATTATATATTTACCAAAATTATTACAAAATCCCGTGGAGACATACCATTACATTCAAATATGCTTTACATAACCCTCCTACTCTATACTGAACATATCCCTTCTCTAACAGACTAGACAAATCATGTGTTGATGCTAGAGAAAATCCTTAGGCGCTCCCAAACCAGAGAATTGGCTTAGTGACCAACCCTAAGAAAATCAACAACTGATGCATATATAGTTGTTTAGCACATACAGTGCATCACATGATGTAGAGATACTGGTCAACAAGCAATCACTACAACAAAGACCAGGCCCACGACCTTTGTGAAAAGACTAGTGGAAATTTTAGGTGCCCATGCCCTGCACGTAGATTTTGCATCCTTGAGAGGACCTGTAGAAAATATGGCCACTGGGACACTGCACATTCCCATTAAATAGTAGTACTTGTGCGTGCATGGAAGACACTATTCTAGCAACCACCTGACGTCTACAATTTTGCAATCTCATGCTTTACATTTGACTCTCACTTTGATTTTGCCTCATCGACAAAAATATCCCAAAGTGAACATGCCTTCAGTTGCACTTCCGTGACCTCCGTTGGCAAATTCCATCCTCTAGTCGGCAAAATGTGACAATCCCAAACTAGGCCACTTTCCCCCCTTTATTGGTAACTTTTTATTTTCTTGAACTTTGCCTTCTCTGCCCTTTTCTGCTCCATCAGTCCATTAGTTGGCAAAAGGTGATTTTGTTGAACTAGGTTACCTTTGCCTATCACTGCTTTATCAGTGAATTCTCATTATGCCGAACTTGCTCATTGTCACACCTCCTTCCTTTTCTTTTCCCTATAGCCTTATCAGTGAATATTGAAATATTTGAACCATTTGCTGAGTTTCAATTTCCTCCAGTTTGCCGATGAAGCACCCCCTTTATCTTTTCTTCCTTATCCATTTCGCCTTTTATCAGCAAAAATCCATTTTGTCGAATCTTGCCAGCCTCTCCATCTTTTCTCTGCCTTTGCCCCCTTTATCTTTCTTATCACTTTACCTTTGTCGGCAAAATTGAATTTTGTCGAACCTTACTTCTTCATTGCCTTGGCCCCTTCCTTATCAACAAATCCGCCATTTACCGAACTTCAGTGCCCTTTATCGCCCATATCGGTGATTTCATTCTTTTCCAAACTTAGCCAACTCATCAATCCTTTTTCCCTTTATCAGCAAAAAACTCATTTGTTGAACCTTTCAACTTTTATCTCCTTATCATTTTGCCCACCTTTGCTTTATCGGCAAAGGTCCACATTTGCGAACTTTAGCCCTCATCGCACATTTGGCTTTTTATTGGCAAATTCCTCCATTCACGAACCATGCAACCTTTATACATTTTCCCTTCTTGACCCTAACAACCATTTTGCCCTTATTGGCAAACTTTGAGAAAACTGAACGTTTCTCAAGTTCAGGTTTTCCTTGGTTTCCCAACTTAGCCATTTTGCCTTTTCTTTGTTTGCCTTAGTCAACTTTTTATTTCTTGTATTTGCCTTGTCGGCAAATCCAAACATTTGTGAACTTTGACTTTTCCTGCCTTGTTCTTTGTCTCTTTGGAAATACTTCCCTGCCTTAGGAAAAATTGCAAGCCGCAGCTGCCTCATTTCTTTTCCTTCATTGCCGGTGAAGCCTATTATCAGCGAAGTGTTGAGTTCGCGAACTTGACAAATCACAGACAAAGGCGTTTTAATTCCTTTGTTCCACTAATGAACCCTTATTCCTGCCTTCCTACGCTGTATAGTTGTTGGAGAACTTTATTATCGGTGAACCGACAAAAGTTTGAACTTGCAAACAAGTTCGTAAGTTTATGGTGCAGAAGCATCATTAGATTTACAAGTGGTTGTTTGGTTAAATAAGGTCTATAAGACCATCTTCAATGTTGTCTAAGGATTGAATGCCATTCTTGTAATGGACTATGTCCAAATAGATAGACTCTACTATTGTCTTGTTGCAAGTCCTAGTTAGGACAGTCATATTGCATAGGTAGTCTTAGGGAGTCATTAAATTTTAATATTTGTATAGGATAGTCATTTTAAATTATCCATGTTTATTAGCCTATAATGGCATGTCAAAGGGTGGAAAGATGTAACACCTTGTCATAGGTTAACTCCTTGTTAAAAAAAAGCAAAGATTAGTCATCAAAAAAACAGTCATTGCTGTCCTAAAGAAAAGGCAGTTTCTAAAAACAGTGAAAAGACAACAATTAGAAATCAGAAAAAACAAGGAAGATGGATGGTTTTTCTTTGGATGCCAAACATTTTTTTGCTTTTTATGAAGCTTATTTGAAGCCAAGAAGGTTTCCTTTGTAGGGGAATTCGAAGGAATAGAAAGAAAGAACAAAAAAGATAACTGTTTTGCTGTTTTTCCTGATTTTCTGTGTTTTTGTTACTGTTCACCTGCCATAATCACGATTGTACGGATGTATTATTGTCCAAGCTTGTAATGGATGGAAAGAGATTTGAATCACCTTCGATTTGAGTCTGGTTTGGTGTCTTGGAAATGATCTAGGTGAAAGATATCGCCGTTTTCCCAAAAACTATTTTTTAGAGTTGCTGTTCATTTCTGAAATTTACTATTTTTCTGCATTATTCCGTACATGTACGGCACTATCATGGCACAAATTTTTAATGGAAGGAAGGAGGTTTGAACTACCTTTGATTTAAGCTTAGTTGGAGGTCTGGACAGTAGATAATGGTAGAGATATTCATGTTTTCCCAAAACTGCTTTGTGGAGACTGTTTTTTGAATTTGTACATTGAAACAGTCCGTACCATTCAATAGTATAGCCCTGTCATAAAACCAAAAATGTTTGGAAATAGATTTTTATGAAGTAACTCCCACTTGGTATCAGTTTGGGCTTATGATAGTGAATTGGAAGCAAGTTGTAGTCATTTGATTTGGGACTGTTTTCTGAAATTTCTGTTTTTTCTTAAAGAAGAGTGCTGCTACAGGCCGTAATACAGCAAGGTACAACATAGTTTTCACTCTTTCATGTTTTGGTTGGTTAGAATATTGAATGGTATACCATTTTAATGGGATTTGGGATCTTGACATTAAACTTGGAGGTAGGAGGACAGTTGGTATTGAGGACTCAATGTGAAGGACTCTGCAGAAGTCTTGTGTTAGCAGACTAGAGAAGGACAGCAGTAAGAAGGTAATAGTTTTGTTCATCATGTTTTTGAGTTGCCAATGAAGGCATTAGATGTGACGGCCATGTTGTTGTGTTGGCTAATTGAATGTGTTTGGGTTTGTCCCAAGAAAGATCATCCTAGAAGGATGTTGTGACTATCTCCCTAATGGAGCAGTGAGATTATGAAAGCCTATGAAGAGCATAGTGAAGTTTGCTGTCCTGTCGGTTTGTGAAGAAGAGTTGAAGGATTGTTAGATGGAGTTAGGTATCCTTGAAGGTGTAGAATGAAGTTGTTGGGTCAGAGACCATGTGTTGGTCATGTTGTGATATGCAAAATGCTAGTATGAAGCTGATTGGTTGCTTTGCTCTGCATCATTTTTGGTATCAGAGCTAGCTAGTAGATCCTTGAAGGTGTTGTGGATCTTGTGAAGAAGATAAGGTTTGTGACAATTTGTAAAGATGCTCCAAAGAACCAGATGGCAAGAGAGAATGTTGAGCTGAGAGAAGCCTTAGAGGCAAGAGAGAAAGAGCTGAGGGACAGAAGAGAACAGGATGCTGCCAGAGACAGAGAGCTGAGGCAAGTGAGAAGAGAGAATGCAACAATCTTGGCAAGATTGGAAGCATTAGAGAAGAATCCAAGAAAGGATGAACAAAATGAGTTAGAAGGAGATGAGGATGCAGATGAGAATCCTCCTGAGGATGAGTTAGATGCTGAGGAAAAGAAGTTTGTAAGATTGCTGAAGGCAGTCCAAGGAAGTGGAACTAAGGCAAACATAGAGCTACCTATCTATCAGGGGAAGATGGATAGTGAAGAAGTATTAGGGTGGATAGATGCCCTGGAAAATTTTTTTGAGTATGAGGAGATGAGTGATGAAAAGAAGATCAAGTTTGCAAAGACAAAACTGAGAGGAACAACACTTACCTGGTGGAGTAGTGTGCAGATAGAAAGAATGGCTAGAGGTGCATCAAAAATCACTTCTTGGAGTAGGATGAAGGACATGATGAAAGATCGGTTTCTTCCATCTGATTACTCCATTCAGACAAAGAGGATGAGGCAGAATCTAAAACAGAAGGACATGGATGTTCTATCCTATACTGAGCAATTTCATAAGCTTAGTATTAGAGGTGGATTGGAAGATGAAGAAGAGAAAGTAGCAAGATACCTTAATGGGCTTAGGTATAACTTGCAGGATGAGATTGGGTTAGTAGTACCAAAAACACTTGGAGAGTGTTTTCAGTTAGCCATCAGGGCTGAAGAGAGAGTGAAGAGGAAGCAAGAAAGGCAAGGAGGTTATGGAAGAGGAAACAGAGGTAGAGGCAAACCTACTAATGAAGTTCAGAACAACAATGAGAAGGGTAAGGAGTTGTCTACAGAACAGAGAGGTGGATATAGAGGTGGAGGTAGATTTGGATCAGGAAGAGGAGTGTTCACAGGCAGATGTTACCACTGCAATGAGGTGGGACACACATCTTTCAACTGTCCTAAGAAGGATGGTATTGATAAGGATACAAGAGTTCACTTGGCACAAGAGGAGGAGAAACCAGAAGAACCAGAGATGTCGTCAGCCTCTCCAATGATGGATGGAGAGATGCTCATGGTGGAAAGAGGTAAGATGCAGCAACCACCACAGGTATCTATTTTCATAACTAATTGTTTGAGCCATGGCAAGATATGCAAGTTGATTGTCGATTCAGGTTCTCATGATAACTTAGTTTCTTGGGAAATGGTGAATAAGTTGGGATTGAAGACTTTTGATCATCCCAGTCCTTACCATGTCACTTGGGTGAGTCAAGAACAGCAGGTAATGGTCACTAAGAAGGCTCATGTTGACTTCACAATTGGTCCATATCAAGACTCTGTTTTATGTGATGTTATTCCTATGACATGTGGGCATGTAATCTTGGGCAGACCATGGCAATATTCCAGAAGGACAATTCATGATGGGTATACTAATACCTATGTAGTGCACAAAGATGGTAAGAAGTTCAAATTGATTCCTTTACCTTGTGAGGAGAAGAAGGAACAGGTTACAATTTGCTTTGGAGAGAAATTGAAGTTGAATGTGCAGGTTCAGGGTGATTGCACACAACAGACACAGATGCAACACAAGAAGGTAGATGACAGTCCTAGAGAGTAGCAGGCTTGGGACTTGAGTTATGTTAAGGTAGGGGACATTGAGTGTCCTATAAGGAGTCAACAGAAGGTAGGTAAATAGTAGAAGGTACAGGGAGGAATGAATCAGAGCCTCCAGTTGAGAAGAGCTGAAGCATTGGAGCAGCAAGGTCCTAGACAAGGACACCAAAACAAGTTTTATGGTTCTAACACTATTTACAGGAGCCATACAGGTTGGAGACGGAGAAAGATAACTCTGGGAGAGTTCATGTTTCCTAGCTTGAGAAACATTCCACCATGGTTGAACATTCGGAGTAGATCCCCTAACTCTTGGGACAAGAGTTTTCATCATGCCGGGGAGTATGGTGCAGGAGCATCATTAGATTTACAAGTGGTTGTTTGGTTAAATAAGGTCTATAAGACCATCTTCAATGTTGTCTAAGGCTTGAATGCCATTCTTGTAATGGACTATGTCCAAATAGATAGACTCTACTATTGTCTTGTTGCAAGTCCTAGTTAGGACAGTCATATTGCATAGGTAGTCTTAGGGAGTCATTAAATTTTAATATTTGTATAGGGTAGTCATTTTAAATTATCCATGTTTATTAGCCTATAATGGCATGTCAAAGGGTGGAAAGATGTAACACCTTGTCATAGGTTAACTCGTTAAAAAAAACAAAGATTAGTCATCAAAAAAACAGTCATTGCTGTCCTAAAGAAAAGGCAGTTTCTAAAAACAGTGAAAAGACAGCAATTAGAAATCAGGAAAAACAAGGAAGATGGATGGTTTTTCTTTGGATGCCAAATGTTTTTTTTCTTTTTATGAAGCTTATTTGAAGCCAAGAAGGTTTCCTTTGTAGGGGAATTCGAAGGAATAGAAAGAAAGAACAAAAAAGATAACTGTTTTGCTGTTTTTCCTGATTTTCTGTGTTTTTGTTACTGTTCACCTGCCATAATCGTGATTGTACGGATGTATTATTGTCCAAGCCTATAATGGATGGAAAGAAATTTGAATCACCTTCGATTTGAGTCTGGTTTGGTGTCTTGGAAATGATCTAGGTGAAAGATATCGCCGTTTTCCCAAAAACTATTTTTTAGAGTTGCTGTTCATTTCTGAAATTTACTGTTTTTCTGCATTATTCCGTACATGTACGGCACTATCATGGCACAAATTTGTAATGGAAGGAAGGAGGTTTGAACTACCTTTGATTTAAGCTTAGTTGGAGGTCTGGACAGTAGATAATGGTAGAGATATTCATGTTTTCCCAAAACTGCTTTGTGGAGACTGTTTTCTGAATTTGTACATTGAAACAGTCCGTACCATTCAATAGTACGGCCCTGTCATAAAACCAAAAATGTTTGGAAATAGAGTTTGATGAAGTAACTCCCACTTGGTATCAGTTTGGGCTTATGATAGTGAATTGGAAGCAAGTTGTAGTCATTTGATTTGGGACTGTTTTCTGAAATTTCTATTTTTTCTTAAAGAAGAGTGTTGCTACAGGCCGTAATACAGCAAGGTACAACATAGTTTTCACTCTTTCATGTTTTGGTTGGTTAGAATATTGAATGGTCTACCATTTTAATGGGATTTGGGATCTTGACATTAAACTTGGAGGCAGGAGGACAGTTGGTATTGAGGACTCAATGTGAAGGACTCTGCAGAAGTCTTGTGTTAGCAGACTAGAGAAGGACAACAGTAAGAAGGTAATAGTTTTGTTCATCATGTTTTTGAGTTGTCAATGAAGGCATTAGATGTGACGGCCATGTTGTTGTGTTGGCTAATTGAATGTGTTTGGGTTTGTCCCAAGAAAGATCATCCTAGAAGGATGTTGTGACTATCTCCCTAATGGAGTAGTGAGATTATGAAAGCCTATGAAGAGCATAGTGAAGTTTGCTGTCCTGTCGGTTTGTGAAGAAGAGTTGAAGGATTGTTAGATGGAGTTAGGTATCCTTGAAGGTGTAGAATGAAGTTGTTGGGTCAGAGACCATGTGTTGGTCATGTTGTGATATGTAAAATGCTAGTATGAAGCTGATTGGTTGCTTTGCTCTGCATCATTTTAGAATTTCACCAGTTTATCGAGAAAGGGCAAAAATGAAGGAATTTTCTAAGGGAAAAAACAAAAACAAGGGGATGACTTTACTTAGCAGATTTTGGGGATAAAAAACCCATATAACTTATCTCAGATCGGATCTAAATGGTGAGTTTTAAAATTTGAAGGCAAAGTGGGGAAAATTTTGATGGACTTTGTGGGTTTTTGAGGCTAAATTAAGCATTTTTGGAATTGGTAATTTTGGGCTACAACGCTGGCTCTAGTTGGGGACATGTCGCAAACTTGTCACAATGAGGATCCATAATATCTCCAGGCAGACCAAAACACAAGACACACGAAGGGACACACACAAAAGATATTTACAAAGCAACATACAATAAAAAATGACTATCCAAAATTTTAGGACACTGCAAGCCATCTCTGTAGAAAAACTGATGAAGCTACTTGCCTCTGTCAAAGACAAGCCTATTGAAAGAGCTAATCTCCCTCAATCCTTTTCTATATTGATCACCCAACATCAGCAATAAAAATGTTTTGCATGCATACACATACAAACTATAGACATTCGTATTATCACACTAAAACTGGAAATAATTATCACCAGGGCATGGCAACCATAGATAATAGGACTCATCATCATGCTGACTCAAATAAAGATACTCACCTTCAAGTTCCATGTTAGCATGATGTATTTCTAGATTTACATAAATATCAACATGAAGAGAAATATCAAGCTGATAAGTATCCAGCCCAGGTGTGGTCTCATGCTGGGCTATGCCATATGACTGTTCTAATTCTTGTGGCCTAGCTACACTATAAATGCTAATGTACTCCTCCATGACTAAATCAAAGGCATGATTCAGTCTTAAATCTGCGTGCCATTAGCATATAAATAAAAAATCTGAGGCACTTCAAGTGAAGACTCAAAATCTTCAAATTGCCTCTATGTTTCAGATTCCTTGACACACTGCTATTTAAAAATTGCTGTCGAGAAGATGACCAATGATTTTCTCCTCTTCACTCTATAGATCAACAACTTAAACTGCGTAAGAACACCAGTCTCAATGTTATCAGGCCCAGCCAATGAGCTAAAAAATGTGCTCTCAACATGATCCACATCAATGATAGATAACTACCCCAAACAAAGCTCTAGAAAATCATCTGTGAAATAATCTTCATGTTGGGAATAGTTACCTCAAAAATACTTTTAGTTGTAGCGATACCATCATGATGTCCAACTAAAGCATAAGCCACATCAAACTCATTCAAACAAGTATCAATGACCACAATGTCATCATCAGGGACAAATAAGGGCAACACACTAAACAAGAGGCCAGTCTCTTGTTCACCTTAAGATCATTTTGTATACATTCCTCCCTATCCACTTGGTGTCCATAGGTAAACATGTCATATAGCATACAACTCTCCACCTCCAAAGCTGACAACTCAAATTCACTGAACTCTAAATCAGTTTCAAAAAGAGGATTATCCATGCACCAATGATAATCATAAATTATGTTACCCGATGGACTTGCATGTTCTTTATAAAGGGCATTGTGCCTTATGCTCATCTCTTCATCATCATTTGCTTCATCAATATATGTATGCTCTGCATAATCAACTACATGAGTTGAGTCATTCATTTTTTCATTTGCATACATGCCTTCCAGGCGGTCTGCAATACTACAACAGGTAGTAGGGTTGTAACTTTCTTCACTAGATTGGAAATCATCATTAATTTTCTCATTGTCATCATCCACTGATGACTGATCCGATTCAATGTAAGTACAATCGCTACTATTTTCATCTGAACTACTATGATACACTGTACCAGCACCTTCCTCTACCCTTTTGCATATAAAATCATCACTGACATTGTGCCTAGATCATATGAAACATCCACATCCTTGCTGTCTACAATAACTTGTTCGTTATCAACCATACTGCATTTGAGGATAACGATTTTACAATCATATCTTGCTTAACTTTGTCAATATAATCAATGAACAAGTAGGCCTATTGCATACCCACTAGATTGAATTCTTCCTATATAGAAACTGGGCTTAAAGTAGCATCATAAGCCCACATATACATGTTAATACAAACAGGAAGACCAGGTCTGAAATTTTCAAGGATGTGAGACATGGCCACCGCAAATCTGTGGCTGAGCTCCATGCTAGACTGTCCTTCCTACCTTTTAATATTTTCTAGTTCTTGGACAAGAAACACAGGGTCTAAACTATTTACATAATCTTCAAATGCTGCCACCAATTGATCCCAGGAAGTAAAATGCCGATCAGGGAAACTAACCAGCCACTTCCTTGCTACTCCACATAGATATCTAACAAAAAATCTCATCCACATATCTTCATCTTCAAAATGAAATCTATCCATGAAATTTGAAAATGCCTCAATGTGCGCCTTCCCATCATAAATCTCACACCCATCAAATAAAGGCATTTGATAATAGATCTTCTTGGGCATGGATTGCTGCTCATAACTAACCCTTGAGAGGTCTAATTATCTGTATATATTTTCATTTGCAATAGGAGGCCTAGGAAAAGAGCAATTGGGAATAACATGAGAAGAACTATACTGCGGCGAGGATTGACGTAGCCTAATTTGGCTTTGTAATTCTATTTCTTGCTGCAAGAAAGACTCAAGCAACTGCTTTTCTTTTACAATTTCATACTACAACCTAGTGGACTCATTTCTATTATGCAAGGGTTCAAAAAATTCTAGGTTTATAGAAATGGTAGGGCTATGACCGGAAAGTGCATTATCTGGATGGTCAAAAGCCATATAGTTCCTAGGGTCTACAACATAAGATGCATAGGAAGAATCCTCCCTAGGGTATCCATGTTCATACCAGTTGGCTATGACCAACTACAAACCACATGTGAAGGACAAAGGAAAGAAAACAACATGTTCCTTTACTAAGAAAGAAACCATGGTCAAGGCAGGAAGAAAAACATGTACCTTAACCAGCTGTAGTCTCCTTGAAACATGCACACAACAACAAGATGTTGTTTCTTTTGACAATAGAGTCACCACCTCATTGAATGAGGAAATCCCATGAAGTGTGACAATCTTCAAGGCTTCAAATCAGATTCTAGGTTGCTCACATTAGCCGAGTCTTCAAATATTTATAACCCATCAATAATCTACTCCCTGACAATGGCGCCAAAATGTTAGCGTAAGTTGATGGGCTGCCAAACTTACACACAACAACAAATTGCACCATTGCAAACTTACTGTTACCAAGGGCATGAAAAATGCTCAAGCTGCCTAAAACCTAACAACAACTAAAGTAATTTTATTCCTGACAACGACGCCAATCTATTGGCGTAAGTTGACGGGTTGCCAACTTACACACACAACAAACTGCACCCGGCAACGCTACAAACAAGGGTCTTCAAATTTCTTTGACCCTTCAAATCCTCCCTGGAAATGACGCTAATCTATTGGCATAAGTTGACGGGATGCCAATTTACCCACAACAACAACTTGCACCACTTCAAACTGATTGTTATAGGGGTCTTCAAATTATTCATCCTTTCAAATCCTCCCTGGCAATGACGCCAATCTGTTGGGACCCAAAATGAATGCAACCCAAAACTCTAAAACATTCCTAAATCACCTAGGCTAGGGATTGTCGTTGGGGTGATAGGAAGAGGTTTATCAACAAGTTAAGGGGGATTTTGGCCAACTAACAGGAATGGGTAGACTCCTCTACACTTCGAGCTCAACTTAAACTCTGGAGGGATATTCCAAGGGGTATACCTGAATAGGTATTAAGTTCAAACCAGATGAATGACTAAAAATAAATGAACAACCACACCCAACACATCATCTTGACTCCAAAAGCTATCACTAAGTCAAGAACGACTGACTGTCACAAAATCCCTATATAGCTGGTTCAACTATGAGAATGTATACGCATAGGAAAGATGATTTTTTCCCCTAAACCACATGTGAATGATTTGTTTGATTTTAAAGAGTGATTGGTCCCTCTCTAATATGGATCGGTGCCTAATCCATTGGGAAATAGAGTCATAGAATGCAAGGAGGAAAGGAAATACACAGTAAAGGATCAACAGAACTAGACATATATTCACATATATGACTTTAGATAGTTCTTCATACAATGGACATACTTAATAATCCAAAAGAGAACTACAATGATTCCTATGAAACAAAAGGATGACAAATACAAAGCCTTGTATTAACTTAGATGCTGTCACACATCTCCAAACATCTGTTACAATCATACAAGCAAATGTAGCAAAGGGAAATACATAATTGTGATTATATATTTACTAAATCATTACAAACTCCCATGGAGACATACCATTATATTCAAATCTTCTTTACATAACCTTCCTACTCTATACTGAACATATCCCTTCACTAACAGACTAGACAAATCATGTGTTGATGCTAGAGAAAATCCTTTGGCGCTCCCAGGCCAGACAATTGGCTCAGCGACCAACCTTGAGAAAATCAACAACTAATGCATATATAGTTGTTTAGTACATACAATGCAACACATGACACAAAAATACCAATCAACAAGCAATCACTGCAACAAAGACCAGGCCCACAACCTCTGTCAGAAGACTAGAGAAAATTTTGGGTGCCAATGCCTGCACGCAAATTTTGCATCCTTGAGAGGACCTATAGAAAATATGGCCACTAGGACACTGCACATTCCCATTAAATAGCTGCGCATGGATGACAGACACTATTCTAGCAACCACCTGACATCTATAGTTCTGTAATATGATGCTTTACATTTGACTCTCGCTTTGATTTTGCCTCATCGAAAAAAATATCCTAGCATGAACACACCTTTAGTTGCACTTTTGTGGCCTTCGTTGGCAAATTCCATCCTCTAGTCGGCCAACATGACAATCCAAACTAGGCCACTTTCCCCCCTTTATCAACAACTTTTTATTTTCTTGAACTTCACCTTGTCCGCCCTTTTCTGCTCCATCAGCCCGTTAGTCGGCAAAAGGTGATTTTGCCGAACTAGGCTACCTTTGGCTATCTTTGCTTTATCAGTGAATTCTCATTATGCCAAACTTGCTCATTGCCGTGCCTCCTTCCTTTTCTTTTCCCTATAGCCTTATTGGCGAATATCAAAATATTTGAACCATTTGATGAGTTTCAATTTCCTCTGGTTTGTCAATGAAGCACCTCCTTTATCTTTTCTTCCTTAGCCATTTCGCCTTTTATTGGCAAAAATCCATTTTGCCGAACCTTTCCAGGCTCTCCATCTTTTCTCTACCTTTTCCCCCTTTATCTTTGTTATCACTTTACCTTTGTCGGTAAAAATAAATTTTGCCAAACCTTACCTCTTCATTGCCTTGACCCCTTCTTTGTCAGCAAGTCCGCCATTTACCGAACTTCACCCTTTATCACCCCTATTGGTGGTTTCATTCTTTTTCAAACTTGACCATCTCATCAATCCTTTTTCCCTTTATCGACAAAAAACCCATTTTCTGAACCTTTCAACTTTTATCTCCTTATCATTTTTCCCACCTTTACTTTATCGGCAGAAGTCCACATTTGCGAACTTCAGCCCTCGCAGCAAATTTGACTTTTTATCGGCAAATTTTACCATTCACGAACCATGCAACCTTTCTAATTTTTCCCTTCTTTGCCTTGTCAGCCATTTTGCCCTTATTGGTAAACTTTGAGAAAACTGAACTTTTCTCAAGTTCAGGTTTTGCTCGGTTTCCCGACTTACCCCTTTTGCCTTTTCTTTGTTCGCCTTAGTCAAATTTTTGTTTCTTGTATTTTCCTTGTTGGCAAATCCAAACATTTGTGAACTTTGACTTTTTCCGCCTTGTTCTTTGTTTCTTTGGATGCACTCCTCTGCCTTAGGAAAAATTGCAAGCCGCGGCTGCCTCCTTTCTTTTCCTTCATTGTTGGCGGAGCTTATTATCGATGAAGTGTCGAGTTTACGAACTCGAAAAATCACCAACAAAGGCATTTTAATACCTTTGTTCTACCGATGAATCCTTATTCCTACCTTCCTGTGTTGTATAGTTACCGGAGAACCTTATTGTCAGCGAACCGACAAAACTTTGAATTTGTGAACAAGTTTGCAAGTTCAAAATTTCGTCGGTTTGCCAACAAAGGGCAAAAATGAAAGAATTTCCTAAGGGAAAAACCAAGACAAGGGGAGGACTTTACTTAGTAGATTTTGGGGATAAAAAAACCATATAACTTATCTCAGATCAGATCTAAATGGTGAGTTTTGAAATTTAAAGGCAAAGTGGGGAAACATTTGATGGACTTTGTGGGTTTTTGGGGCTAAATTAAGCATTTTGGGAACTGGTAATTTTGGGATCCTTCACTTTCTAAGGGAAGAAATTTTGTTCAATGATCATTGGTTCTTTTAAGCATTCATAAGATACTAAACTTTTGGGGGGGATTGCATGGTCTCTCTTCTTTTCCTGTCTTTAGGGGGAGTTTGTCCTACAAGTTTTCTCCTTCTCATCTTCTAAGGGGCATCATTTTGTACATGGGTACCTAACATGGGTACACATTTGTCAAGACCCACCCATCTATCTTTCCTACCCACCCAAGCTATGACTCTTGGGGGTGTTGGTGCATTTTTCTTCTTAAATTTAGTTAATTACTTTATTTCATATTTGCGCCTAAGATAGGATAAGCTTGCTTAGGTAGGTATCTACTTAATTAGGTTGTATTTGCACATGTGACTTGTACTTTTGTTGTTTAGTGGATTTGTAATACACACGTGTGTGTACATCTCGTTTATCCCACATTAGTTGTACATTCACATATCTTGGTGGTGTATTCTATATATACCCACCTCATGTACTCTTGTATATTAATCTCATTTGTATACTTGCATCCTTTGAAAGGATAAAATTATTCTCATTTTGGTTCTCTTTTGTGCTTTAATTGAAGCTCTTTGATCTTGGGTGGCTATCTCCATAGTCAAATATTACAAAAAGGAATTCAAAATCAGTGACTTGGATAAATGGGTTTCAAAGCGTAGTCTCAAGTTTACGCCATAGAACAATATTGGATGGGGTGCAAAAAGGATAATGTGGTAGCTGGGATAGGTATGATAAGTGTGAAAAGTGGATGTAATATCGTGATTCCTTTCCATGGATTGTTCAAGTGTTTCATCATTATGAACTAATGATTTTGAGGGATAAAGATGGGAGTAGTCAAGCATATGTGGGGATCATGAAATAAAAAGGATGGAGGAAATATGCTGAAGTAGTCATGCATGATCAAGCCACATATACTTAGAATAAATGGAAGGAAGTCATATTAGCTCAAGATGTATCCTAGAATGATTCACAGTGGATTGAGGAAAGGGAAAGAAAGGAAACATGACACCTCAAGTCTAGAAGAGAAATTTCTTTGATTTGATGTGACCTTTGAGTTTCTTTGATATGGATTTGAAGTACATCTCTCAAGATTACATGATTTTGATATCCTTTTTTTTTCTTTTTTTCTTCTATTTTGATGCCACCCCATAATTTAATCCCATGCAACTAGTAAGATGCAAGGGCTCATCACCAAAGATTAGACTAGGCAATTATGGAGATTTTCTTTTGTGTATATTTACATGCTTCTTAGCACTCAATACTCAAATGAAGAAGGATGGGGATATGATTCTTTCATGAGGTTCTAAGAGTTTCTTTAGAGTTTCAAATATTAGGGAAAGTAGAAATGGAAGAAGTACTCATGGACCTAATTATGGACATCCAACTTGGAATATGGCAATAAAGATAAGGGTTGGCTATGGATGGAGTGTGGGGGCTCAAATATCCTAAGTATATATGATTTAAGGAAAGAACTTTCCATGGCAAGTATCAATGCATGTAAATGATGCAAGTAGGTACATGTGGTATATATGAAAAATTTGTGGTATGGTAGATGGATATGAGACAAGTTAAGTATGTGCAAAAGAGGGTTTATGGAAAATTCATTATCATCCTTGGTACATAAACAAAATATATCACTATGAAGTCCATTGTTTTAAGTCATAATATTGGATGTGTTAGAGAGAAAAAAAAAAAAGAAAAAAGAAGAAGCAAAGGCACAAAGAAAGGAAATAAATATGACATATGGATACAAGAAGGGGAGAGAAATGAAAATATAAAAATTCTAATTGTTCACAATAGGAGTGAAAAGGAAAAACTTGGGTCAACATGAGGAGGAATAGTGGGTCAACCAACTATTGAAGTATAACAAGTAACAGTGGTTGGGTCATGTTTGTTGTCATTCATTATTTGTATACAAGTGTGTCATATAACTAGAATATTAGGAAATATCACATATAGCTTTGGTGAATAATGTTGAGAGAGGAGGAACATTAACATTGTTTGGTAGTGGGAAACATAGATTCTCTATCTATAGTGTCATGTGCATCAAGTGTATAAAGATCATTAGGGGGATTAAGATCGATATTTTTATATGTATCAATATATAATAATGGGTCATGTGCTATACCAAGGTTATCAAATCAATCGGTATAATTATTAGGAGTACATGAGGAAAATGCCTTATGAGAAGAAATAAGTACAAAATTGTCATTAACAAAGTCTTGAATTTGGATTCTTAAGGATTGGGATTGATTAGTAGAATGACCTAATATGTAATAATATAAACAAGAGAGAGATTTATTGACTTTGGTTAGGGGCTTTTGAAATGCGAGATGTGGGAGAGTGATTAATTTAAGTGTAAGTGTAAACACAAAACATAGGAGGCACACACATTCCTTGTGATACCCTAATGTCAATACTAAACTCCTGAGATGGGTAGATACTAGCATCCATTGCCTACATACCATTGGCAAAATCCAGACTAATCTTGGCATATGTCATCTACATTCCATTGGCAAAATCCTATCCAAATCATATAAAATTAGGTAGATCTTGGCATCTATCACCTGCATGCTACTAGTGAAAGTTGGCTAACCAGGAGCTATGATATGGGCAAATACTTCTTTAGGAAAACCATACTCCCTGACTCCTGTCATGTTGGAGTAATGATAAGCTTATCTATTCATAGGTTTTACAATTTCAGTGATCACCTTGGGAAGAGTGGGACAAGCTATGCTAAGAGAACAATTAATCTCTACCTATGCCCTTGTAGAGTCCCATTCTCATCCCTAGTTGTGATGCCAAGAAGTTGGCTCCTGTATTGAACTTGGTTCAACATTCTTACATTTAAAAGGTATGAGAACATTGATCTAAAACACATTGTCCTAAGGGTTTACACCTTAGACCGGTTAATCTGGTTACATCACCACATAGTGATCCATTATCCTGTTTAATGGTTTTGTAGGTCTTGAGGTCAAAATTACCAACATGCAAGGAACACATTGAATCCACATGAGATGGCTTCTATTTTGTCACATTTACATAAAAATATAATTCATAGAGTAATCTTAAAGGCTCTTTATGCCATTCCATTGTTACTTGGAAACACAATATTTATCAAACATAAATCCAAACCCATAATAGTAATGTTACAAAATATTCTACTTCTGATTACATAACATTTGCATACTACCAATCATAAAGCTTAACATACAGTTACCCACTAAATAGATATAAAGCTAAACACCATACCATATTTGGTAATACTTACTGTTAGTGTTCCACATTTTGGCAAAGGTAATCATAAGGAATATCATCCTAACCCAATATAGATCCAAGCACATATTTAGAATAGGAAAATCATCCACACATATTAAGAGTGGTTCACACCTTCATATCATCATTGGTTTAATTCAACATCATCATTAAATGCAAGGTTAGCAAGTTACCATGACTCATTTATAACCATGCCATGACCAAGTTTATCATGCCCTTAATACTTGGAAGAATAGATCTCTCTAGGGTCTTTAGGCTAACCTGGACCCTCCTATACTTATCATTGAGCCCAGACACGATGGCATAGTGTTCAACACATAAAACTCTAACAATTATTGTTAGGCAAGTCTAGAGGCACTCTTACACATTCACCTTAGAGTTATAATACGATAATGTATCTAAAAGTACATTCAAGATTGGAGCAAATTGTGGAAGCCAAAATCCAATTTAACCTCAGAGTAGATAATCTTGATGATGATGAAGTGTCTTTTATCAACTTAGGCCTATACAATGAGGACATAATAATTGAAAGGTGATTTCATAGCAATCTAATGCAATTTTAGCCTTAAGTTGAAGTGTACTAAAGAGGGGAGGTTACTCAAGTTAAGGAACATCCCAAACCTTGGAGAAACTCCCTAAATCCCTTCTTTGCAGACTTGGGTCTAAGGGCATCCTTCACCCAAGAACTACCTACATACTTGCATCCAAACGGGATCAAAGTCTTGTGTAGTTCTCCTCACCTTAATCTCTCAAGGAACATAAACATAGGTTCCTATACACAGGGTTTCCTAACCACTCAAGTAAATTTCCACTTAGAAGTGAAATAGATGGATAAGGATAGGAGGAAAACCATTAAGGGGTTCAAGACCAAATATTGTAACAAATTGTGACTCATCATACCCATTCTAAAACAAACCATAGCTCATTGAGTTTACTAGTTAATTAAAAAACTCCAAATTCTTGGATGACTATTTCATACCCCAATAAAGTCTCTTTTACTGATTCCCATCAATTAGTAATGCCTAATAGTAGGCAGGGTAACCCAGCTAAGTTCACCCTTTAGCAAATGTGTGCTAAAGAATGACCAACAAAGGACACCAAGGTCTCAATTTAGAACTCACCACCTCATGATTCATAATTAGGCTTAAACATGCTACAACCCTTACAAGTTCATTATTAACATAGAGGCTAGGCTAATTACTTATCAACAAGAAATTATCTTTTTTTATATAGACATATTGTGACCATTATCGCAGAGCTAATAATGGTTACAAAACTGAAGTAGACACTAGTTCAAGTCTTCACATAGACCCATTAGGAAAAATAGAGAGTTAGACTAAATCTCTACAATCCCCTTCAAATTTCCCACTAGGTATGGAATGTTGCATTTATTAATTCCAACGTATATGATAATTATCTTATCACCCCATGTTGAGATATAGGGTTGTATACATATATAAATCAATTGACACAATACCCACTTTATATCAAAGTCATATCGAATAAAAGTCAAGTTTCATTATCAGAACCAATTTCATACTAGCACTTACTAACCTTGCCACAATCAAATCCATACACAAACATTATGCATACAACATAATCAATATAAGGTAATCTAGTCATATCTGAGCACAAGATGATAGCAGTCAAAATATCTTCATAATGCAATAATTATGTAAAGCGATGATATCCTAAGGAGGATAAAGACCATATAGAACAATCCTCTTCCAACTAAGCATGGTGGCTCCTACTCTACAACCATTCAATGGTGCAGTTCTTTATCCTTTACTAAACACACTCAAGTCCATTCCAGCATGGGCTCCACTATTTGTTCTCTCAAAACACAACAACCTCTTCTTATCCATTTGATCCTCTCTCCCCATTCCAATGTAGTCAATATCAGGGTAATTCTTGCTTGTAAGAGTGTAACCCCCTATAGAGCAATGACTCACCTTATTTCTTGTAGTGCCCAACTACCACACTTGATGAAATTCCTCTATCCTTTATGCTTTGATGGACATCCATTCTCTGCACCCATTTGACTCCTCATGGACAACAAAAGGAAGTCGTACCTTCTTCAATGGTGTTGCTGGCCATTTCTCTCCTTTCCCAACAACTTACCTTGCTTCCCTCTTGCCCATTCTTTTGCAATTACTTTGTCTCTTGTCAAAGGCCATTCTTCCCTCTTTTGAAAGATCTTTTAATTTTATTTATTTATTTATTTATTCTACCTATTTCCTTATCATAGGGATGTGAAAAAAATCATCTAACTCAAGAATGATTCAGATAACGGATTATAGTGAATAAACAAAATATTAAATTTGAATATATACATAATCACATATCATTATAAAACATTGAAGATGAAACATTGTAGAGTCCAAGCATATAGAAATCCACACATATAAATCCAAGCACATAATCCATACACCTTGATGGCAATCCAAAAAAGCATAATTAACAAGTATGATATCAATACTGAAACACAAAATAAGTCTAAGCATATACAAATCCACCTACGTGAATCCAAAATACAAGATTCATACACCTCATTGGCAATACAAAAAAAACATCAGTAACTATGATATATTATCAAAATCCAAAACACAAAATGAGCAATAGAATGAGGCACATACACCTAGGTTGGGATCATAAATATGTCTAGACCACTAGGTATAGAAAGGCCAAGGACAAGGTTGAGGTTATGTTTGGTTAACTTGTATACACTATAACTCTCAAATTAGATAGTGGGACAACATATTTATTGACAAGGCTAAAGTGAGCCCAAGAGAGGAGTGGAAAATGTGAAGTATGCACTTTTCTCCTCTACAAATATATGTAATAAGTATATTTTAAGAAATAGTCTCTTAAAAAATTTATATACATTCTTGTGAATTTATTATAGAGAAACCTAATAGTTTAGACAATTTTATTTTTATAATAAAAATTTAAACTTAAATTGGATATCAATTTTTTTTTCTTGTTTAATTTTTTGTAACTTAGAGACTAAATTTTTCTATCAATATATAACTTTTATGAAGATTAAACTTTTAAATGTCATGTCATTATATAATGTGTAAACAAAGACATTAAAATGGAGATAAATATATATAATAAAAAATAGCCCTTATAAATTGTGAAAATTAGAACTCAACTTATAAATAATGGTGTGGTATTTATTTATCATAAATAATTAAAATTTCTAAATTGAAGAAAGTTTGTATTGAGGTTAGAAAAATTCATCAAATATAAAAATTCATAAATAATTAAATTTAAAATAAAAATGTAACCTCTAAAATTTTCTTATTGACTTATAATGCTAAACTAATTGTTTCGATAATATTACCATAGAATTTTATCACAATATTACTACAATAATAATAATTTAAAATACTATTTGCACCACATCGAACTGCAAACCATCTGAGTCAATTACAAATAACAAGAATGATGTAGCTAGTCTTTCCATGTTTAAACATGCCAAGGCATATGATAAGAAACTAGCAAACTAATTAAAGATTTCTAAATAGAAATGCTGGATACCAACAACCATATTTGTTTGGTAATTGTCAAGATTCGAGTCCATCTTGATTGTGAATGGCTGGAAAATCGATGAAAACTTTTTTTTGACTGTTGTGGATTATGAGGCGAGTAAACGCATGTAATCTTGCTGGCAGCTTCCCTCCTGCTTCACCAACATTACTAAATTGTGAAGTTATTAAATTACACAAGTCTTCTTCATAAACAAAACAACAAAATAATACAAATTACAATCAAGAGGATGGTTAGTTGTTAATTTACGTAATCCTAATGAGTCTACTTTCATGAATCCAATGATCATTACACCATCATCTACTGGTTAAATTTTTGAATGCATGTTATTATTATGTTTATCTATAAAAATCTTGATCTACCTTAACAATGCAAGATGATAGCTGTTGTTGACAGTTTGATAGGAAGACACAGGATATGTAGTTCACAGTGATGGAGGTACCCATTGAAATTAGTAAGTTAGTATAGTAAGAAACAACCCAAAAATAAAATATCATGATGACCTTCAATTGGAACTCCAGAGAAAATTTAATATTTTTAAAGAAAGCCTAAGCAGATATTTTCAAAACAATTACTATTTATCTAACCTTTCTAGATGGGTGACCATGATTTTCAAAGTGAAAATCAGGTATCATAGAATCCATCTGGAGCTTCGTTGAAAAAATCTGTAAAATTATATATCCATTATGAATTAACATTTTAAACCCTTTCAAAATCCCTGCTTACTCTAATAAAAAACATCTTAAACCCTTGAAGTCATATATTCTTAAATATGTAGTGTTGATTATTCATACCAGCAATTGTCTCTGCAAGGACTGAATGTAGGAGATGATCACATCAAGCCTTTTTATGTCCCCCTGAACCTGATAATGATGCCACAAAATATTACCATGCCTATTTCCAGAAATACAAAGGATACAATTTTCAGAAGAAATGAATCAAATTTATAATTTGAGACTTTAATACTTAGAAACCAAATGTATTATACCAGCTTGCAACCAGGAACAAGATCTTGCAACCTTTTCATACGTTCCCTGATTTTCTCCCTCCTCCTCTGCAATTAGGGATCAATTGTGAAAGATGTATTCATTGATTTTACTAAAGAAAAGATTTTCATAGTCCATGAAAATGATTGATACAGGCCTTTGGGAAAAACTGTATAGAAGATTTTGGATTCTTTAGTATTTTACCCTTTCATAGATGCTTTGCTTCTTGATTGCTTGACCCCTCCTAGCTCTCAAGTGTACAAAATCCTTAGAAAAATCAACTTGATGATCTTTAGCGGAGCTAGAAGTTTTGAAATGTTGAGAATTTTGCTCGTTTGATTCCTGAAACAACAAACCTAACATTTAGGTTCAACAGAAAAAGTAAAGGAAATCATGTCCTAGTGACCAAGCACCAATCAAGGAAAACCATAAGAAGGGTACAAAATTATAAACAACAAATAGTTTGAAATTGAATTCAGTTCAAAATCTAAAATGAAAAGATGATTTAAGCTGAAAGTTTACCTTGACTAGCTCCTTATTAATAGAGTTCTGAAAGTGATGCTGAGTAAGAGGTGTATACATTTTATTTTGGGATTCTTTATACTTCAAATCCTGATGAAATTGATAGTGGCTAGAACTTTTGTCATGGTATTTTCTATTGTCTGTAATGCATTCTCCAGATCTGTGGTGTGTGCCTTCTCTCATAGTAACAAAACTTGAAGATTCATTGTTCACCACAGGATGAGCATGATCTGCAACAATGGATTGACTGTATACTCCTGATAGGCCATCATCACCTTTGATCATCACTGGTCTAGTCATGCTTACCATGCTTGAAACTGGCTTGGGATGAGGATTTGCACAGAATTTGATACCAATCTCTCCATTCATCTGCATAATAATCTCCATGTTTGCTTGCATAAAATCACTAGAGAACTGATCTATCTTATTCTCAGACAATCCCATTGACTTGATTGGTCATGAGATTGAAAAAACTACCATGTGAAGATTTAAAATAGAAATAAAAATTCTAAAACACCTGCCTAATACTGCAACCTAATATAGAAGCGAGTTATTCCTATCACCAAACAACTTTTTTTTGATCAGGCTCCTGTACAAGGATCCTCCTTTCCACACTGCATTAGTATTACATACATAATCAGTGACTTATGGTGAACCAAACCACCATGCCTCAGATAGGGTTGCCAGTGATGAATCTCAAGAGTTAAGTCAATATATTCTTTGTAAACATCTGATTTCAAGAAATCGATAGCTGTTTCTTTCTTGAAAAATGGTATTTACACAACACAAAATTTGAAGTTTCTTTTGGTTTTTTGGTTCATTTATAGTGAACCAAAACACCATGTCTGATATACGATTGCCAGTGGTGAATCTCAAGAGTTAACTCAATATATTCTTTGTAAACAGCTGATTTCAAGAAATTGATAGCTATTTCTTTCTTGAAAAATGGTATTTACATAACACAAAATTTGGAGTTCCTTTTTAAGTAAAATTTAAATAAAAACAATGACTTTGTAAAGTTTCTATTTTCCCCTTAAAATGACTAATGTGCCTCACTGCCTAGTTTCAATTTAAACCTAAACTTAGTTTTCAGAGGGGAAAACAAGCCAAAATACATTCATATTTTGCATGAAGGGATCGACATTACAATTTGATTAAGTGTTTTAAAAAAATTGATTAAAGCAACCCAATTCTCACATTTTAATTCTACATGAGTTTTGAGTTGAGTTTTATCATATTTATTTGTTTTTTAATTTAAAATGACTAATGTGCCTCACTGCCTAGTTTCAATTTAAGCCTAAACTTAGTTTTCAGAGGGGAAAACAAGCCGAAATACATTCATATTTTTCATGAAGGGATCGACATTACAATTTGATTAAGTGTTAAAAAAATTGATTAAAGCAACCCAATTCTCACATTTTAATTCTACATGAGTTTTGAGTTGAGTTTTCTCATATTTATTTGTTTTTTAATTTATATTATTAATTATTATTATAACAGAATATTATAATAATTGCTATAAACAAGTAAACAGGCGTAAAGTAAAGAAGAGAAGCAACGAATGCAACCATGATGAGGATACCTAGAAAATGTGAGACATTGAAGCAGCAAGAGTGAGATGTGAGTAACAGTGAATAATATAAATCTGTCAGATGAGTAAGGTCGGAGGGCATTACTGTCTGAGGATTTGATGTGTACCCACATATATAATAGCATTCGAATGGGCAATGAGAATTTTGTATTGATTTATCAGTTTGGATGACAGTTTAATTATTATGTGAATTTTGTTTAGTGGCCTCGGTTCAAGAAGCTCAGTCTATCAAGAAAACTTTGGGAAAAATATTGCCTTTTTTCTGGTCAACAGATTAATCCTAACAAGTCAATAAAATTTCTATTCAATTCAAATCCAAAGCTGCGTCCCGAGTTAGCTGCTCTTTTTAATTATATGGTGGAGGAGCTTCCTTGCAAATACCTTGGCATTCCTCTTTTCAACGGAAGAAACAAAAGGGAGTTGCAGAGAGAAGTAGTGTGTAAGCTCAAGAGCAGAGTTGGTACATGGAAGGGCAGATGGTTAACGCTGGCGGGGAGACTAACGCTTCTCAAAGCGGTTTTAACTGCTGTACCGATCTATTTATTGTCCACTCTTCAGCCCCCCCAAAACTATCATAACAAACTTGGAGAGGATCAGTAAACAATTCTCATGGAAAGGAGGAAGATTCATTTGATCTCGTGGGGTAGAATATGCAAACCAAAGAGCCTAGGGGGGCAGGCATCATTAATCTAGAACTCCACAATCAAGCTCTGGGGGCGAAATTAGCCTGGAAAATGTACAAAAAACCCAATTCTATGTGGGTTAGGATAATGCAAGGCAAGTACTTGGACAACAATGAAAAAAAGAGAATTTTCACAGTTCAAAATCCTCCTAAAGGCTCTTCAATCTGGAATTTCATTTCCAAGAGCAGAGCGACTATTCTACCTCACCTTTCGTGGAAGATTAATAATGGAGAGAAAGCAAATTTCTGGACTGATTCTTGGAATGGTTGGCCCAAATTGTCGGATAGAGATGATTTGAAAGAAGCCAAGTTTTATTTAGAACAACACTAGGGACATAAGGTGAGTGATTATTGCACCACGCCATCCGCCTCTCCTCCCTTCAAAGTGACCTGGAAGAGCATGGAGGAATGTGACTTTCGGTATGTTCAAAAGTGACTTCTTCTGAACATTTTAAAGAGAAGAGTGGTCTTCTTTTCTCCTTTGGAAGATGAGCTGCTTTGGGTGGCACACAATTCTGGTCAGTATTCGGTGAAACAGGGTTATAGGAACCTCACAGCAGGGCCTAAGTCGGATTGGCCTTCCCATTTGTGCTGGAATGATGCGCTTCTTCCCAAGGCGGGTGCTTTCACTTGGCTGGCCCTTCATGGGCGCATTCTTACAGGTTATCGTCTGCACAAATTTTCTCTGGGTTCAAACTTCAAATGTGTGCTTTGCGAGGAAAGTGAGGAATCCACTGACCACCTCCTTCTCAATTGTCCCTTCACAAGGGAATGTTGGTTAGGGGTAATGTGAAAGCTTAATTGGGTTTCACCTCTTCCCCAGACATTACTCTCTCTTTTCAAAAGCCAACCCAAACTCAACCTGAAATCCACCTTTGTTTGGTTATGGGACATTTGTCTGGCAATGATCCTTTGGTAGGTTTGGAGAGAAAGAAATTTCAGAATTTTTCGTAAAGCAGTTTCCTCGTTGGCCAAGGTGTGCGAGAACATTGATAAATCTATTTCAGAAGTTGTTATGGCCAAGGCTAGAAGATCCATTAATCATAATTTTATATGGACCTCATGGGATAATGATATGGTCAAGGCGTGGGTGTTTTTGGAACCACTTCCAATGGAGGTCAACAGAGCTTAGTTGCAAACAAAGTGGATAGGTCAAGGGTGCGATTGATACCTCCACTTGATGATATGGTCAAAGTGAATTTTGATGGGGCAAACAGAGGCAACCTCGGGCCATCAGGCACATGTGTCATCAGATCGAACAAAGGAAAACTATTGTTAGCCAAAGCCACCAAAATACGTCCAGACACCAATAATATGGCCGAAGCTTGGGCAATTGTGCACGGTCTTCATTTGGCAGTGAATGCAGGTTTTAAAAATGTGTGGGTGGAAGGTGACTCGCTTATTATTGTTAACTGTTTAATCCATGGCCGATTAGATTCATGGAAGGTAGATTATTTGTTAAAGGTCAGGCTAGACAATTATTGCTTGCAACATTTTAACAGTTTTCAAATTTCACATTGCTCTAGAGAGGCTAACTAAGTGGCTGACTGGTTGGCGAATAAGGCTATTGATCAATCAAATGAAGAATGGTCGGTCAAGGCTTTGTAGGAAGTTGTCCCGATGCAGCTTAAGATAATTTTAGATTAGGAGGAAACTCCTTCTTGAGTATAATGTGGATTAATTCCATCGTTTAATTTCAGATGTGACTTACAATGTTTAATTTCACAAGCTTTCTCGAGGTGACGCCTTCAATGGATTGCATCCTCTCTCTATCTTTTCAAAAATAGGTTGGGACTGAAGTGATGTGCCTTTACTCCTTCGAGTTGGCGGATGTCACTTCTTAGTGTGGTCACCTGAAATGAACTTCAATTCCTAAATTTGAGTATTAATTAGTAGCCGCGCCTCATTTCCTATTTATGGACATCTGCACTATGGTTTCTTATGAGCCGTTTGTTCATTTATTTCTTCTCCTATGGTCTGGTGCAGTAGTTTCATATTGAGCTTCTTCTGCTATCATTTGTGGTCTTTGTTTTCTTTCTAGGTGTAGGTTCAAAGGTCCGCATGGAGGGAGAGTTCACAAACCAACGAATTCTGCTCTAAACTTTTCCTTGGGAGCCGGTGATCAGGGGAAGGGTGAGCATAATAGATTTGTCTCAAATCTTTGAAATTGATTGCACTTTATCTCAATTTGCAGTAAGGAATATCTGCAATCAGAAGTGGCTTGATGGCTTGATGGAACGAGAGATACAGTGGTCCGATGTCGTTTCTGTGTTCTTTTCCAATTTGATGGATATTGTTCTCGATACCAATTATGTTCTACCTTTTGCCATGGGTATGATTAACAAAAGACTATTTAGTTTGGAGCGTTGGAATGCCGCATTGCAGAATTATGACATTATGGTTGGAGATGCGTTGGTCAGGGGCATTTTTCCGCTGCACCACCTCCACAAAATAAAGGCTTATGAGTGCATCTATAGGACTATGCAGAGGGGACTAGTCTGTGGATCTATGAATGAACTAGAAAGAGCAATTAAAGGACACAACTTTTCATTGCTGAAAATGCTGCAAATTAGGTGCAAAGGTGGTGTGGCTGGTTCGGTGGCTTAGGGTGGTGTGTTGGGTGGATGTCTCCTAGTTTATGTGCTTAATATTTCTGTTGTTTTGCTTCCTTTTGTTTTTGTTTAATCTCCGACTGTGGACAATGCCATGAGTTTATGTCAGCTCTGTAATTATCATTTTTTGAATTTTTGGATCTGGGGTCTCTAGTTAGCTCATATTGTAATTAAGACTTTTTTATATTATAGATTAATAGATGTCTGAGGGTCCATCCTTCTTTCTTTAAAAAAAAAGTTGTCATTTTATATTTATTTATTTTATATGTAATTAATTTGTTTTTATTATTTTGGTATGTAAATTTTTTCATTTCAATAATTTATTAATAGTAATTATAATTGAAAAGGTTATTATGTGGACCATGTTTAGTATAACTATTATTTTTTTTACTAAAATTTGAAAATAGGTTAATTCGGGGTATTTATGGTTTGTGATGATAATAATATCTATAGTATTTGGATTGGAGGTGGAGGCACCTAGTCTATTCATGCTTATTTATCTGATTTGATATTAATGTAGTTTTATTGCAACACTTTGGCGGTTTATTGGAATTTGACCACTTTGGTTTGATTTGATGTAGTTTCAGACTATATAGTACACACAATATCTATGCCAACTTGGTGGTTTTTGGATTCTGGGTCTTGTGGTTTAGGTTCAATACGTATACACCGAATGAGCACAAATGACCCCCATAATGGATCCAAGAATGGATTGTGGGTTGTCACCTGCAAGACTTAAGCAATCTTCTTTGCTTGCCTTGAATTTTGCTTTGAGTTCCAAGGGGAGATGGTAATGTTAATGTTTACTCTAGAATGCAAAAGTCTTCTATGGTTTCTTTTCTTCAGGGATTTTTTTAGTGGCAAATCTTCGCCAATTGGTGAATAGTTTATATTTACCGATTATGATTTGGCGAATACATTGTAATCGGTGGGGGGCTAATTCGCCTGGATTTTTCAAATTTTGGGTCAAATGCATTTCAATTTATTTATGAGGCATTTATAATAAGTATTTTTGTCACAGTGTACTATGCGGTTCTAACAGTGATTCACCTGGAATTTCAGAGACATATTTTAATTCACCCACATATTCTCCAATAGCATTAAACGATTCACCATATATGAGGACCCACGAAATTTAATTACAACTGTCACATTAAAATGGAAATCGATGGATATAAATAAAATAGGACCACTACTCCATAATATAAGAAGGAATTTAATTTACCAATAGTGAAAGATCTAATCCCACGGCCCAAAAGCGATTTTGGGCTTAGCATGCCTTTAAAAAGGCACATGCTTAAAGAACACGAGAAAATCAATTACAACTGTTTGATTATTAGTAAATAAAAGGTACAGATTCGCTAGGAAAATTAATATGTGCATAGATTTGCAAGGAAAATTAATATTTTTTTTCAAAAAAAAAGGAAAAATTCGCCAAGAAAATTATAGCACTAGCTAAGATTCGCCATGATTTTATAAGTTTTTTTAGGGGGGGTTCCTTAAAGTTATCCTTGTTTTTCTTGTGTTCTTTATTGTATTCTTGATTTTCAACATGAAATTCATAGTGAAATATTGTGTTAGGTCAAAGCATTCAAATTTGTCTTTGGCATTGATTGATTGGCTGCATGTTGATCTATAACCTTTCATTTTCGGTGTTCTTGCTTCATTTGTGGGCATTGGTACGCAATGCACTAGGTTTTGATTAGCATACATATCATAGAATTTCCTTTATGTTTCTAACAAGGATCAATTTATAGTCTATTAGAAAGAGGAACACCACCACACTTTGTTGTAATTGATTATGGTTGGCAATCTATTAGTACTTGTAATAGCCTAAAATTGGCACAGGTCGAATTAAGTAAATATTTTGATATTTATCTTAATTCTTATTTTCTTCTATCAATTAAATAAATATTCGAAGTTTATTTGATTGGTTCATTATCTTACAAAATCCCTAAATTCTTCTATAAATCCACCTCACAAAATCCACCTCATCAATCCACATCATCCCTTCCACCTCACCATGTTGCACATATAATTAAATATTCTTAATATTTAATTAGCTAATATCCTCCAAAATCCAAAATTGAATTCTTAATTCAATGTCCCCTATTATTCTCCACCAAATTGAATTCTTAATTCAATGTCCCCCATTATTCTCCACCAAATTGAATTCTAAATTCAATGTTCCCCATTATCCTCCACCATGAATTCTTAATCCAATTATCATAACTCACTATCCTCCACCATGAATTCTTAATCCAATTGTTATAACTCACTATTCTCCACCAAGGATTCTTAATTCAATTGTCATAACTCATTATCCTCCACCAAGGATTCTTAATTCAATTGTCATAACTCACTATCCTCCACTTTGAATTCTTAATTCAATTGTCATAACTCACTATCCTCCACTCTAAATTTTTAATTCATCCACTATGAATAAAAGATTCACTTTTATTCCTAGCCATTGATCTCATCAGTTGATCCTGACCCTCCATTCTATTTTCAGAAAATCTATAAATAGAACCCTTCTCTAAGCAATTAAAGAGACTTCTTCTGGCATCCTTACTATGCCTAAATTCCTCTAGGGAATCTTCTTCTCTTCTTCATACCGTCGTAATGCAGGAATCATTCTAACCATTTCTACTTGTCATCTTGAGGAATCAAAGCAAGGAAGCAAGCTCCCTGAGGGCCCATCTTCATCATTCAAGATCGAGAAAGAATAGGCGACCAATGGAAGCCGCAGGGTAACAAGGTTGTAAGTTTGTACTTCATTTGTTTATTCTTGTTATTCGCACCATTTCATTGTTGTTTGGGTTAATTATCTTTATTGATTTATCCCATTTTCCCATTCACATTTTGGCGCCCACCGTACTCTAATCCACAAGCTTGTGAGTGTTTGTCTTTGAAAGTCTTGTTGTAGGATACAGGTGTTTTCCAGAGCACATTCAGGCATCAACTCTCACAAGCGGCCTCCTACGCACAAATCGCGCTCACCGTTGGGTCCAGATGACCTCGGAGGTAAGAAATAACATATCATTCTCTAGTGTTGTTACTTGAAATTTTTTGAATTTTTTTGGCTTTTCAACGTATTTTTTGCAAAAAAATAAAAAATAAAAATTGAAAAAAAAAAAAACAATGGCATTGGGATTTATTTTAACATTGGGGTTTCTTAGTTCTTTTTTAACATTTATATTCTATTTAAAAAAAAAAAAAAAAGCAAAAACAAAAAAAACAAACCCCAACACTCTCCCCACCCCCTCCTAGCCCCGCCACCACCGGCGGCTACCCCAAACCCCACCCCCCGATCCCCAGGCCTTCGGCCCTCCCCTGCGATCTGCCCTTCCCTCCCAAAACCTGACCCCCCTCCTCACTCCTCCCTGCCCACTCCCCCGTCGCCCACCCCCAGCAGACCCCTGCGCTCCCCCTTCGGCTCCCCCTGCCCACGCTGATCCCCCGACCCCCCCTGTGCGCTCCCCCTTCGGCCCTCCCTGCCCGTGCTCCGCCCGGCTAGCCACCAGCCGCCCTCGGCTCCGCCTCTTCTGCCACGCCCCATCCCCTGTGCCCACTCCCGCAGCCTCTCCGCCGCCCGAGCGCCACCCTGCCCAACTCCACCTGCCGCCGCCCCCCACCCCCGAACACTGCTCAGCCACCGCGGCCACCACCCCAGATTCGCCCACCACCTCTCCATCGCCACTGCTCCGCCTCCCCAACCACCCTGCCACCACCTACCACACACACATACACACAAATTAAAAAAAAAAAAAACATAACAAATAAACCACAAAAAAAAAAAAAAACCAAAACACAAATTAATTAAAACAAAAGAGAAAATTAATTAATAATTTTTTTTTTAAAAATAATAAAACAAAAAAAAAGGAGGGAGTTCACTTTTTTTTTCCCACATAGCGAAATAGGGCATTTTTTTCAAATTTTCACAACTTTTGCATACGGAGGCAAAATTTTGCAAACGAATAGTTGTCGGAAAGAGGACTCAGCCAACTACGCAGTTGTGAGGAAATTTTTAGGTGATGATACTTTTTTCCTGCCTTTTTCATCAGTCAAAGTCAAACATGCTTAAAATCTTCAAATCATCATAACTTGTGCAAATTTGATCAAATTTTTGCAAATTTTTCTTTTTGAAATCACATAGAATTTCTTGAATTTTCTGTCCATGCAATCTATTTTGCGGTATCAATTAATCTTTCAGCAGATTTTATCTGATTCTTGATTTTTGCATAACAATCTCCTTGGCTAGTCTACGTGCTTCGTTTTCGATTCTATGACTTGCAGGTGATCATTCAGGGCTGGAACAACATCTGAATCAACGTCTACATCAGTTTGGATAGCGAAAACAATCCGGGTGCACTCATTCTATCTCTCATTTCTTCATAATCTTGTTTGCAAACACACTTCGGTTTGGGTTTCTAAAATGAACTTTGTTTGATCATAAATCATTGAAATTAGGCATAAAATCAACCTATGTCTTCAATCACATCTTGATTTGGGCTTTAAAAAGAACCTGTGCTTGAAGTGCCTTCCTCACATTTCCATTTCTTAAGGGTTAATTTACAAGTGCGAGTGTGAATCAAGAGTATGTGTGTATGCTCTCTCCTCGCACCGCAAGGTGACCTTGGAGATCAAAAACACCTCACTTGATTCACTTTTGTTTACCCTTTCCTAGGAGGCATGCTAGGGGATTTCATCACCCCTAGGGATGACTTCATCCGAGGCTGAATCGAAAGACACCCTCATTGAAATCAGAATCTTATCACTCTTGGCTAAGCCCCAAAGAACTTTCTACCTTTGGGAAGTGAAGGTGAAGGATGGGTTACCCCCTTCTCCCGGCTGTGTGATAGGATTTCACTTTCAATCCCCAGTCAACCTCGTGTAAACATTGCCCAAACTTAATTGGCCATACCCTACATCAAACTAGACATTAGGGCATGTTGGTGTGTTTTCCACGTGTGCTTGTTTAAGCATCATCATTATTCTTCAAAAGTTCAACATTCAAAGTTGCTTATGTGTCTTGCGTGAGTGAATGCTGTTTGTACATGTGTGATCATTGCCAAATCAAGTTAAATACCAAACACATAAGATGAGTCATTCAACTCATTCTTTTAAGCACACTTGTCTCGACTTGCGATGCACGTGCACTCTGATACAGATGCCTTCACTACTGCGCATCCAAACTAGTCAGCTTTTCCAATCTTATGTCCATGGCAAACAAAGTAGAACATCTTAAGCAAAAAATCCAATCTCTGCAATTGCAAATAAACTTAGGTCCCTCGCCCCAAGAGTGTATAGCAATTATTCAACAAATCGACATCTTACAATAAGAATGGACAAGCTTGCAAGCTGAACGTGCCAGTACTAGCTATGCCTCGCCCCAAAATCACATATCCTTTTCTCGTACTCATGACAAGGCAACCGCCCCCTCAAGTTGAAAATCATATACCACTTTGGCTCCTAGTCCTCCTTCACCATATTCTACGACACCTCTCCCAAAGCATACCAGTTCTACAACAACACCACCATCTAGTTCCTCAAACTTTAAATGGCACACCAAAAAAGAATCAGATGAGTGGTGGGAAAAATGTTTTCCCATTTATACAACCAGAGAAAAGCTAGGGAGAAAGAAAAATCCCCTCATTCACCTATCCATACACCTACGAAGGATGTGATCCAAGGACTACTAGCTGAGAGTCAACTATGTCCCCAAACTTTGGTCCTTGACCTTACCAAAAATTCTTCCAATGTCTTGTCAATGCTTACAACGCCTTCATGTCATCCGCAACCCCTTGAGCTTATCGTAGAACATCCTATCATGAACCAAAGTAAAGGTCCCTCAACCATCCATATTGCCAACCAAGAGCCTATCCAAGAGCCTTCTACTTCCATTCAAGCAACCCAAGAGGTATGTCAAGAGCACACCTTAGAGCATGTGGAGACATTCACCCCTTGTCTAAACCAAGATCAAAACATTTCCAACCGACCCCTTCATAACCTTTATCTCTTCAAAGATTTTATACCTATACATGAGCAAGAGATCCAATCTCCCACTAGGCATAACCTATATCTTTTCCCTGATCAAGATACTACCGTTGATGAAGAAGCTATCCATGAGCAACTTGATCCTGTGCTTGAGCTAGAGATCCAATGGCTTTTCTATGATCCAGATGATATCCATAATCATGAACCTCTCCATGAGCCACTTGATCCTACCCATATCCTCATAACTATACATGAGGAGGAAATCCAATTCCAACCCATCCATAACCTTTATCTGTTCTACGATCAAGATATGCCCTATGAAGAGGATGTCCTTGAACAACTTGATCCCATACCCATCCATGAGCAAGAAACCTCCATTACTCCTATCCATATTCCACCTAGTCACATCTGTGATCCAACAACTTCCACTTCCCTTGATGAGACACTTGCCTCCCAAGCAAGCGTAGAAGATCGAACCAGTAATGATCCCTCACCATCTGTTATTGACCATGCTACAAAGACTACACCATATATCCTTGGTCTTACTACCTTCATGCATGAATGTTCTTTCTTAGAACACCAGCCACCATTATCTGCTATCGCCTCTTCCTCATCTAATAAGGAACTCGCTGCTATTGCACCTATACATAATCCTGTTGTCCACCACATACTCCAGAAGATGAACTATCAAGGTAAAGGCTTAGGCCTTCATGAACAAGGTATCTTGGAGCCCATCCATGTCAATGTCCCTGCACCTTCATACGGCCTTGGATACATACCCCAAGGTGAGCAAACTCAAGATGTTAGTACTTCCTCCACTCCTCCTAAGTCTACCACTTTCTCCCCAAAACATATGTCACCATTCCACCTCCATCATCCTACAATTGTCAAAAGCATGGAACCATACACCTTCCACCATCCAAACTCCCTCCGCTACTTCCAACTCCTAATATCCCACCTCCCTTATCATACACATGCCAAAAGCATGTGACCATACACCTTCCACCATCCAATCTACCTCCGCTACTTCCAACTCCTCATATCTCACCATCCAATCTACCTCAGCTACTTCAACTCCTAATATCTCCCCATGCCGTTTACCACCACTGCTTCCAACACCTTATCTGTCTATCTATAAATCCTCTAAATACCCCAATCATGGCCGACAAACGCACATATGGTCTAAACAAGGAGCTTTCACCAACCTCACTTCTACCATCCCATGAGGATTCAATGACAAATATGTGGATGCCTCTACCTATCAAGTCAAAAATCCTAAGAGTTCTCATGACCTAGGATATAAAAGCCAAGAATCAAAACATTATCCATATCAAAAGCTGCATACACCCATACACCTCAATGCCAAACTGAAAAAGGTGTGGGTCCCCAAGCAACAAATGATTACTCCGAAAGCTGAACAAAAGCTGCATACACCCAAACCCATACCTTCACAGGTACTACCTAAAAACAAAATGGTTTGGGTACCCAAGCAAAAAGACCAAAAGTTACATGAGGCATCCACCTCTCAAGAATTCCAACCATCTACTTTCTCCCATTCCATCCAAGAGTCTCAAATTCTTCCATCTCACATGACAAACAAAAATCAGGACAATACTCAGCCTATGTGGAACCCTACATACCTATGTCATTCATCCACGAGCAAAAGTCTCTGTTGCTTCCTACACTACTTTCCCATCACCAGCTTCAATGTTTACCACAGTATGTGCAACCGTTGGTCATGATTCCCTTCCATTCCACAACATTTTCATATAACTCCATCTCCCCTACCTTCCACTATTATCCTACATATCTTCCTCATCCTATGGTCCATGCTTTTGCATAAGCCTTCCCTCCATATTTTACATCACAATCCACTATCGTACCTTCCATAATCCGTTGTCTGCCTATTCATATCTCACTTTCATACGATCCCCTACCAACATCTGTGAGAACACTTGACATGGTCCATGCAACAATATCTATCTAGCAGGACTATCACCTTTCAAGGAACTATATACTTGCGTCTTTCCATATCCACCTTCTCCAATCTAAATATTCAAAAAAAAAAGAGAAAAAAGAAAACAGTAAAGAAAAATCTCTTTGTCCAATGGTGAAAACTTGGGAAACAAGTGCCTTGGATAAGTACCATGATGAAAACCTGGCAAACAGGCATCATGTGTAAGTTGATCTTCTATGTCACCTACACTTGGGGGCACCTTGTCTCATCGGCATATCAATCTTCTCCTACCAGTTTCCTTTCATACCATTTCCTATCCTATCCTCTATCCATTACATACCTATCTTGTCCCGTCCATCCATCCAAACTTCCTTTCCTCTATTTTTTGGTCTTGATAAAGATTGGGGGCACAATGTTGACAAATGTTTTAGATGTCTTTTGACATACCTTATCTCTCCATACCATGCAAATCATTCATTATCCTCTCATCCTATCGTCATTAGCATTGTCCTGAACAATCCTACGTACTCTACCTACAATGGGGCATGTTATACTTATGTGACATAGTCCTTGGAGATCACATCCTTAGTTCCTTCTACCTACCTGTTCCATTCACCCCTACATCTACCTATCCGTGGTGGTTCCTTGTCATTAGTCTTATTTGATCCATATCAGTTCCATACCACATCTCATCCGATCCATATCTTAGGTCCATTAGGGTTCTTCCTGAACTATGCTGCCTCTGCGTTGTCACGTAGGCAAGGCCATTTTCAATGCGCCCCCGAGGCTCTGCTTCCCTGTCCATCTCATATCTTGTCGTCTATCCTCTAAGTCCATCCATGGTCCAAGCCCCGAACTACGTTGCCTCTGCGTTGTCATGTAGGCAAGGCAATTATCAATGCGCCCCCGAGGCTCCACTTTCCCTATTCATCCCATGTCTAGTCCTTCTATCTGTTTGACTCCGCTCCATTTCCTATCCATCCCATGTCTTGTCGTTTGTCCTGCTACCTGTCCGTGTCTACACCTTTCTCTAGACAAGAGCATGCAGTAAAAGCCCGCTTCCAAAACAACAAAAATCATGACGCAAAACATCAACCTGTCCTAAACAAAGCAGTGCACCATACTGAAACATTCAAGCTAAATTCTATATCAATTATGGCAAAAAGACACATCTAATACACGAATGTTTTGTAAACAGGTTAACTTACAAAGTCTTGGATTTTTGTCATTATGTCTTCCTATGTTACTCAAGGATGCTAAAAGCTAGAGATGCTATGATGGGGGCATGATTATTTTCTTTGTCTGCTGCTTGTGGATTAAACTTTAGTAATGTGATGACTTTTGTCTAATGACATGATCGGCAAAAGATCATCGAGGACTTCGAGGTCTAAACATGAAAAGGGGGCAATCCTTGTCTGTTGAAAACTCCATGTAAGTAATACTTAGGTCATCTCGGTCTAATTATACCTAGATGCTTGTATTTTCTTACAACATAATAAAAGCCCAATGATGAAAGCACTTCAAAATACTTGCTATATCAAGATGACAAATATCCATATCCATATCCAACTACATCTCATATCTATACCATATCAAATTGCGTCCCATATCTATATCCATATCCATATCCATACCATATCCAATTGCAAGTCTTTCCTTAATCCATGCCAATCAAGTCAAGTCAATCTTGTCAAATGATCGAATCACAATCAATGGTCTTGATCCTTGTCCGGTTGTAAACTGACTCAATCAGTTAATCAATCAATGGTCTTATATAGGATGTTGCATTGTCGAAATCAGACCAACACACGCGTCTTACACGACATTTTTCATTTCCTGAAACTAGACACTATCCTTCGTGTTGCTCTAGGGATCCATCATTCCCCACCATGACAACACTATCATATCAAATGTCTTAGACAGGATGATATATTGTCGAAACCAGACCCGAAGTCTTATACGACATATTTCATTCCTGAAACCAGACATCATCGATCCATATCATTGGTTTACCACTAGACAGGGGCAATACCTTGTTTGTTCCTGTATCATTTGTGCATACTTGCTTACTTGCTTGTGTTTCCATATCATTCATCCCTCTCTTCTGCATTCCACCATTTCATCTCCCGTCAACCTATCTCATCGTGAGATTGTCCGTCTCACGCCTTCTCCCCGTCCAATCTCCCGAGGGGGCATCCTATCATCATAACCTGTACCAGGGGCAAACTGGGGCATGTATCATCATCAGACTATTTATTCTTTGAAACAACGTGATAAAACACATTGCTTCAAAGAGGGGCAAAATAACCTGTACCAGGGGCAAACTGGGGCATGTATCATCATCAGACTATTTATTCTTTGAAACAACGTGATAAAACACATTGCTTCAAAGAGGGGCAAAATGTAATAGCCTAAAATTGGCACAGGTCGAATTAAGTAAATATTCTGATATTTATCTTAATTCTTATTTTCTTCTGTCAATTAAATAAATATTCAAAGTTTATTTGATTGGTTCATTATCTTACAAAATCCCTAAATTCTTCTAATGTCTCAAATCCTAAATCCACCTCACAAAATCCACCTCATCAATCCACCTCATCCTTCCACATCATCCCTTCCACCTCACCATGTTGCACATATAATTAAATATTCTTAATAGTTAATTAGCTAATATCCTCCAAAATCCAAAATTGAATTCTTAATTCAATGTCCCCCATTATTCTCCACCAAATTGAATTCTAAATTCAATGTTCCCCATTATCCTCCACTATGAATTCTTAATCCAATTGTCATAACTCACTATCCTCCACCATGAATTCTTAATCCAATTGTCATAACTCATTATCCTCCACCAAGGATTCTTAATTCAATTGTCATAACTCATTATTCTCCACCAAGGATTCTTAATTCAATTGTCATAACTCACTATCCTCCACTTTGAATTCTTAATTCAATTGTCATAACTCACTATCCTCCACTCTGAATTTTTAATTCATCCACTACGAATAAAAGATTCACTTTTATTCCTAGCCATTGATCTCATCAGTTGATCCTGACCCTCCATTCTATTTTTAGAAAATCTATAAATAGAACCCTTCTCTAAGCAATTAGAGAGACTTCTTCTGGCATCCTTACTATGCCCAAATTCCTCTAGGGAATCTTTTTCTTCTTCTCTTCTTCTCTTCTTCATACCGTCGTAATGCAGGAATCATTCTAGCCATTTCTACTTGTCATCTTGAGGAATCGAAGCAAGGAAGCAAGCTCCCTGAGGGCCCATCTTCATCATTCAAGATCAAGAAAGAATAGGCGACCAATGGAAGCCGCAGGGTAACAAGGTTGTAAGTTTGTACTTCATTTGTTCATTCTTGTTATTCGCACCATTTCATTGTTGTTTGGGTTAATTATCTTTATTGATTTATCTCATTTTCCCATTCACAGTACTAACAAAAAAAGAGAAGATGATTTTGATAAAGAGTAAGCATTGTCTTTCATATTTTTTTCTTCTTTCCAAAAAGTACATAGTTATTTGTGGCTTGTTCTAAAATTTAAATGTTTAATTGAAAGTTAAACCTACTTTTTATCTTAAGATGTTCAGGGTGAAGGCACTTAACTCACATTAAAGAGGACTATAAATTTGGAAAAAATAGAAAAGCGGGTGAAGAGGAGGATCTAAACCTTGGCATCCAACATTTGGTTGAAATAGCTAAAAAGAAGCACAATCTAAAGTAACCATGAAACATGTGTTATATCTAAAGCTTTTACCATTAAAATGCTAATCAATAGAGTAAAATTAACAATTGAATGATGCATTAGTACCACACAGTGACTGTAAACAAAACCAAACTAATTTGTAAAGAATTAAGTATATGGTGATATTGTGACACCATTGACCCTTTAAAATTTATCATTTTAAATAAAATATTACTATATTAACAAATCATTATTGTTGGAAAATCAAGGTGGAACTACTGCATTATTAACTTTAATATTGTGTACAAATTTGAATTTAGATTAAAGATTATCCACTCTAATGTTTATGTGATTAGCACACTCAACAATGAAAGAATGAAGGAATAAATTTGTAACAATTGACATAGTGTTTACATGGAGAAACCCTTATGGGGAAAAAATCCACACCCAAAGAGATTCAATGATTGTATTAATCTTTCAATGAAGTTTACATCAACACAACATTTCTCTCTAAATTCTGACAGCACTTTGTTACTCCTTCAATTTGCATAAAACTCTCATAATACCACTAGCCGAAGGCATCAATATATAGAAGAGCTGGATGTGAGAATACCATTATGGTTTCTCAAAACAAGTGTCAAAACCACATGCAAAAAACCATATGCCTTCCTTTTTGGACAACCAATAAAATTAGTGAATTACCATAAGTCTTCTCATAGCTTTTTTCATCGGTGCCCAACCCATAGCCAATCAGATGCTAACATCAATGAGTGCTCAATCACTTACCAATGACATGCAAAGCACAGGCAAGCCTTGGTGCCCCAATTAGGATGACATGCAAAGCACATGCAATGACATGCACGTACATGCAAGCTCATATGGACCCCACCACGATTTGGAGCCCAAGTTTGGATAACATGCAAAGAACATGCAACATCATGAAATCCATGCAAATCCAAATGGGTCCCACTTCCAAAGTGAACGCCTATAATGGACTCATGCAAGATTCATGCAAATTCAAGTGGGTCCCACCTCTATGAATGCAACTACAATTAGTCATAGTCAAATAAATAATAAATAATTTATCTCTCATGTCTCTAAGTGTCCAAGAGCACATTTCAAGGATCATAGAGACACATGAAAATAACTTAGGACTGCAAAGCTAATGACACCTTATCTTAACATTCTCCCACTTGACATTATACATTGCAATTACATCCATGAGGCAACATAAAATAATTAGCAAGTATAGTGATCAAGGCCCATGGCCTTCCTGCACCAAGAGAACCTAATGTGGTTATTGGCTTCGTGAGAGAATTTGCAACATTATCCAAAGTGTCAACTTTTTCTATCAAAACCTTACCATTCTCAACCATTTCTCACACGAAGTGATACTAAACATCAACATACTTAGTACGAGCATGATACATAGGATTTTTGGCCAAACATATGGCGCTCTAACTGTCACATCTGATCCTCACTATCTTACAATCGAAACCAATACCTGTACCGAGTCTTTATAACCATACCATCTCTTTAGAGGCATGTGTAGCAGCCATATACTATGCTTATATGGTGGACAAAGCAACCTAAGGTTGTCTTTTACTCATCTAACTCATTGCATTTCCAAACAAAGAGAAAACATAGCCACTAGTGGACCATCGACTATCCAAGTCACCTGCCCAATCTACATCAACAAAACCTATATGTCCAATGACTTCACCACATCATCAGTACCATGATAAAGCAATTAGTAATTAGGATTTCCTCACAAATAACTAAACACCCTTTTAACAAAAGTCTAGTGCTCTCTACCAGGGTTAGACACAAACCTACTTAAAACTCCCACTACTTGGGCAATATCTAGTCTAGTACAAATCATGTTGCATACATCAAACTACCAATGACACTAGTATAAGGAACCTTAGACATTTCTTCAAAATCATAATCAGATTTAGGACACGTCTAAACTAAGCTTAGTACCAACTGGATATGGAATGCTTACTGGATTATAGTCGGACTGTATATTAAATCTTCACAAAATAGTATCAACATACTTACTTTGACTTAACCAAAGCTTTCTTTGTACCCGATTCCCTATTGATCTCCATCCCAAGAATATATTTAGTAGCCCCCAAGTCCTTCATATCAAATGTGCTAGAAAGACGAGCCTTGAGCTCTCTAATCACCACCATATTGTTACCCATAAACAACATATCATCAACATACAAGACAATAATCAGTATCTGACCATCAATAATCTTATAAACATAATGATCCTCCTCGCTCCTAACAAAACCCAACTTCAATGCAAAAGCATGAAACTTCTGATACCACATCTTGGGTGACTATTTTAGACCATACAATGATTGTTTTAACCTACAAACCAAGTGCTCTTTTCCTTTCACAACAAAACCATCAAACTATTGCATATAAATCTCCTCCTCAAGATCCCCATGCAAGAAAGCAATTTTAACATCCATTTGCTCTATTTAAAAATCACAAGCAATATCAATAGATAAAAGAAATCTAATAGAAGTTAACTTAGCAACAGGGGAGAAAATTGCACCAAAATCAACTCCCTCTCTCTGAGAGTAGTCCTTGGCCACCAGGTTGGCATTGTACCTCTCTAATTGACCATCTGCACCAAATTTATTTTTATATACACACTTGCAACCAATGGGCTTTGTTCCTTTGGGAAATCTAAAAAGATTCCAAGTATCACAACTATCCAAAGACATCATTTCCTCCTACATGGCCTACATCCAAGACTCACTATCCTTCGAAGAGAGAGCCTCCTTGAAAGATCTAGGTTCATCCTTAGTACTTAACAAAACAAATACACAACAAAAATCTGGTGGGTTATACCTTTTAACTAAATTTTGTTGTCTTGTCGACCTTCAAAAGGTAGGAGTAACGGGCTCTGCATGTTCTTCTGTATGCTCATCTTGCACATCATTTGAACTCTCTAAACCCTCTTCTTCTTCTCTATCCTCTGATCCATCTAATTGTTCTTCCACATGTGCATCTTCCTACTTTTCTATATTTGTCTCAAAGTGCACTGATTTAGTCTTTTCTTTCTCCTTTGGTTGTTCTTCACCTAAATAAGCTCTAAACTCCCTAAAAGTCACATCTCTAGATAAAATCATTTTGTAGGTTAGAGGATTCCAAATCTTGTAACCTTTTACATTCTCACCATAACCTACAAAGATGCATTTCTAAGTTTTTGGATTCAGTTTAGATCTCTTTTCTTGAGGCACATGAACAAAAGCCTCACAACCAAAGACCATTAAATGTGAAATAAAAGGCTTCCTACCTATTCACACTTCATAAGGAGTTTTATCCACAAGAGTTGAACAAGGAGATCTATTAATTAAATAACAAGTAGTACTTACAGATTCAGCCCAAAAACACCAATCTAACTTCACACTACTTAATATACTCCCAGCTCTCTCCATTAAGGTTCAATTCATTCTTTCTGCTACCATATTTTGTTGGGGATTATAAGGGGTAGTCTTCTACTAAACAATACCTTGATGCTTACAGAATTCATCAAATTGCTTAGAACAATTTTCATCACCATTGTATGATCTCAACACCCTTGTCTTATAATCTATTTGTTTCTCAACTAAGGCTTTAAATTCCTTAAACTTAGTGAAAACTTCATATTTAGCATGCATAAAAATAATCCAAGTGTATCTTGAGACATCATCAATGAATGCAACATAATATCGAGTTTTTCCAAAAGAGTCAACATCCATTGGTCCAAACACATATGAATGAATGATCTGTAATAAACCGTTAGCTTTATTAGTTCCAACAGGAAATAATGATCTATTCTATTTGAACCAAACACAATGTTCACAAAAAATATTTTTACCAACAGAATAATCAGAAAGACCGTCAACCAACTTTTTTATTAATAATGGACCTAAGACTTTTTTCACTTATGTGACCCAATCTATGGTGCCACAACATACATGCATTTTTAGTGCCACTTACATTGGTAGAATTACAAAAACTGGAGGCATTAAGCCTAAACAAAGTTCCAATCTGTGATCCTTTAGCAACCACCCAATTCCCTCTTACTAACCTGCAACCAGACTTCTCAAATGTCACATGCATTCCAGAATCATTCAACTTGGATATAGAAAGTAAGTTTCTTGCAAGTCCTAGAATATGTAAAACATCATTAAGGGTTTTAACCATTACATCACTGAAACACAACTTTATCTTTCCCTTACCAACTATCTGCTTAGTACTGTTATCACCAAGAAAAACTTCTCCTCCATCATATGTTGAATATTTAGAAAACTACTCCTTGTGAGGAGTCATATGGTAGAAGTGACCTGAATCAATAAGCCAAGCATCATTGCTTATAGCGTTACCTGAAATAAACAAAGCATCATAATCACCATCATCCGAGGATTTTTCCATGGAGTAATCCACACTTTTTTTATTGTTTCTACATTCCCTCTTCACTTGGCCTCATTTCCCACAGTTCCAACACTTTACTTTGCTCTTCCCAGTGGTTTTAGAATGCCCTTTTGACTTATCCTTCTTCTTATCCCCTTTATATCCCTTTTCTTTGGACCTTCCTCACACATGCAAGGCATCTTAGCCACCATTCATGGACTTTCTTCTCATTTCTTTTGAAAGAAGTTTAGCAATGATATTATTCATCTTTGGGTCCACACCACTACCACTGATAGCAACAATTAGGTTTTCTCAAGATTTGGGTAAAGAATAAAGTAACAAGATGCATTTATCTTCATCTTATAACTTAACATCTACATATGCAAGTTCACTTAAAACCAAATTAAAAGAATTTAAATGACCTACAATAGAATCACCATCCTTCATTTTTAATGAATATAACCATCTTTTGAGATACAACTTATTAGTAAGACTTTTGGTTTGGTAAATATCACATATCCTCTTCCACAACTTATATGCAGTAGGTTCCTTAGAAACAATCAAGAGGATGAAATCTACAAAACACAATCATATGGTTCCTCATGCCTTCTTATCAAGTTTTAACCACTCTTCATCAGTCACTCTAGATGGCCTCTTTTCATTGGAAACTGCCAACCACTGATCTCTTTCTTCTAGGAGATCTTCCATCTTCAAATTCCACATCTCGTACCTAGATCCATTGAATTTCTCAACATCTATACAAGAGGTAGAAGCCATGGTATACAATCTTCTTCACAAATTTGCAAAACCCACAATGCAAAAGCTCCCACCACAGCCAAAAAACCTTCAACATTTAAGATAAAGGTGTCCCTCTCTCAACAAAATTGTTAGCTCTGATACTAAATGTTGGAAAATCAAACTAAAACTGTTGTAATATTAACTTTAATATTGTGTACAAATATGAAACTAGATTAAAGATTATCCACTTTAATGTTTATGTGATTAGCACATTCAACAATGAAAGAATGAAGGAATAAATTTTTAACAATTGACACAGTGTTTACTTGGAGAAACCCTTATGGGAAAAACTCCACACCCAAAGTGATTTAATGATTGTATTAATATTTCAATGAAGTTTACATCAACACAACATTTTTGATGCATGAGCATCCAGGCGAACTGACGATCAACATTAACCAAAACTAGAGTGTGAGGTTTGGGTTTCATTTTTGTTGTGATTTAGTTTTCATTTGTCATCTATTGGCTATTGAAGTAAGTGGTGAGTCAGGTTTTGCAAGTTTTTAGTTTTTGTCATACTTTGGCTTCATCGCACAATAGGCAGTTTCATCAAAACAATTGTTTCGGGAAATCAGTGAGGTTTGTTGGCAAACCCTCTTAAAATTTTAAAATTTCAAAATCCATGAGGTTTGAGGCAGAACGACTTGGTGGAGGTCTTAGGAATGTTGCAATGCTCATGTCTGCAATTTTTTGAAAGAATTCAAGCTCCTGGCAAAGAGTTACATCAAAAGTTGGTTTTCTGCTTCATGACCAATTTGTCGCAGCTGTGTAGGTGAGTTTTCTCCAATATTGAACATAGTTGTAAGGAAGAAAAGAAAGGTATGGAGGTTGTTTCATCTATGTATGACATTCTTTTGGAGAGGCGCAAACATGAATAATTATAAGTCTTCTAAGTGTCAAACCGAAAGACTTACTCATGCCTCTTAGAGCTATATTTTAAACATTTAATTTGGCAGTTGTCTAGGTGTTTGGGGAAAGAACTCCTCTTTTGTGACAAATGACATGTAGCACTAATTAACCAAGCTTCTAATACACATTCCCTATGAAGGGCACCGTGTTAGTGTTTTATTGTATTATCTTTGCAAGCATATAAGGTAGTAACTTTTAATTGATCGCTGATTATGGTGAAGGCCGTGAGCCTAAGGAAAAAATATAAGACCTTAATTCAAATTTAAAATGGTAAAAAAAAGTTCGTTTGGGAAGTCATTTCACCTTCTAGGGGAAAGGGACCAGTTGCCGCCCACGCCCCAATAACTACTATGTTATTGTGCACTTGACCCCCCAATTAAATTTTTAAAAAGAACCAATACATGTAAAATACCAACCTAATAAATTAACACAAATGCACCAATACATGTTCACAACTCCATGTATGGGGCGACATGTTGAAATGACACTTTTTTGACCCATGTGTACATAACGTGTCCTAGAGTGAAATGTATAAGTGCCCACAAGCTGAAAGAATAGATTTAAGCTCTTCGGTTGCATATGGAGAAACCAAAAAAAAATTGTCGAAATCCGATATGTCTAGCTATGAGCTTGACAAACGCGAGTAGTTACCGGCACATCATTGCACATGTATGGGGCGGCATGTTGAAATGACACTTTTTTGACCCATGTGCACATAACACATCCTAGAGTGAAATGTATAAGTGCCCACAAGATAAACGAATATCTTTAAGCTCTTCGGTTGCATACAGAGAAACCCAAAAAAATTCGTCGAAATCCGATATGTCTAGCTATGAGCTTGACGTGCACGAAGTTAGGGTGAGCGGCTACTGGCTCCTCTCCCCTAGCAAGAAAATCTTCTTTGTGATATATCCAAACAGACATAGGGAATTGAAGGGGGGACGAGTTACAAGGGATTGGACCTCTGAGAAAAGAGGAAATAACAAGGATTGAGCCCACATTGCCACAAAAATATGATTAGGAAATAATTGTTGTAAAATTGATGACAAGAGAAAAGATGAGAGGACGCGATAGAGAGAGATAGACTGAGTGAATAAAGAGAGGCATCTAGTAGAAGACCGCTGAAGTTGGAGAGAAGGAATTTAACGCCATTTGGTAAAAGATAACAGAGTGAATGGAGGAGGTAAGAGTGCGGTTAGGAGGAGAACAAAGGTTCGCTGCATATATATAAAAATAAAACACCAAGAATTGAAGTCATTCTGAACCAGAAAGTCAAAGAAGCAGTAATAGGTGATTGAATAGGAAGGAATAAAGGTCACTGAAAAGCATAAACTAGGAGGAAGCGTTACTAGTCGCTGCTATAGAAAAGAAATAAGAAGAGGGAAGAATGGATGGGATTCAATACACAGAACGATGAAAGTATGGGCAGATCAGACCTAAACAAATGAACATGGAATGCCAATTTGGTGAAGGAGATAGTTTTTGGGAGTAGTTGAAAGACGTCTCTTTTGGGCACTAGAATGATTTGTTATTGTAGTTTTGAAATCCCAGGTGGTTGCAAAGGTGCAGATTTAGATGAAGAAAAGATTACTAGCGAATAAAGAAATTGAGCAGAGATGTGTCGAGGGGTACTGATTGTCCTATGCTTATGTGAGGCCATGGATGGCCAATGGTATGTAAATAATGTCATTGTAGAGTTGTTTTGTTTCCTGAATTAAATCTAATAAAATCAAGTGTTAGGTTTCAATCTTGTCATAGTTGAGGATGGGAATTGAGGTAGAGCATTGCCATGTGAATGTGTGTTTTTGATTGTGTGAATTGTCTTTGAGTTTGTATGGAGGTTTTATGATTTTATGTAGAGGGGTTTTTCATCTTGCATTAATTTCTCTCTAAATTCCGACAACACTTCGTTACTCTTTCAATCTGCATAAAAGTCTCATAATACCACCAACCAAAGGTACCAATATATGGAAGAGTTGGATGTGAGAATACCATTATGGTTTCTCAAAACAAGTGTCAAAACCAAATGTAAAAACCATATGCCTTCCTTTTTGGATAACCAATAAAATAAGTGAATTACCATAAGTCTTCTCATAGTTTTTTCATCAACGCCCAAAGCATAGCCAATCAGATGCTAACAACAATGAGTGCTCCATCCAATGGCATGCAAACCACATGCAAGCCTTAGCGCCCCAATTAGGATGACATGAAAAGCACATGAAATGACATGCACATACATGCAAGCTCATATGGACCCCACCAAGATTTGGTGCCCAAGTTTGGATAACATGAAAAGAATATGCAACATCATGTAATCCATGCAAATCCAAATAGGTCCCACTTCCAAAGTGGACGCCTACAATGGACTCATGCAAGATTCATGCAAATCCAAGTGGGTCCCACCTCTATGAATGCAACTACAATTAGCCATAGTCAAATAAATAATAAATAATTGATCTCTCATGTCTCTAAGTGTCCAAGAACACATTCCAAGGATCATGGAGACACATGAAAATGACTTAGGATTCCAAGGTTAATGACACCTTATCCTAACAATTATGTTACGAGAACTCTCATATATTCATACACCCATATTATAAGTGGCTTCATGTTAGATTATTGTTATGGAACTAATTAGAGATACATAATGCCAACAAAAACCAACTAAACCAACAGTTGCTTGAAAGAAATTGCATGAAAAAAGATAAGACAAGAATTAGTTGCTCAGATTAATTTGGTCAATTCTCCACTTAAAAAATTTGTTGGGGCAACTAAATCTCCCACTTTTTACATTATATGTATTCAAAACAAATGCCAATAAATACCAATTCATCTAAACAAGTTAAATATTTTTTTTATTTGTTTTTTATACATGGCATCTTTTAATTTTCAAATGTATACATTATTTTTGGGATGCTTTGACTAGATAAAGCAACAATAATCACTCTAGCTCATTAATTAGAGGTTCCCAGAAGCCTTGAGGAATTTAAGGCATTAGAACATTTTTATCACAACAATAACTTAAAATATACATGACTCTTTTTAGGTTATATCTATTGTGTGAAAAATTTGGTTCAAAATGAGTCATTTTTAGCAATTTAAAACAAGATTTAAGATCATTGAATTATGTATTTTAATTTTAATTTTAGCATTCTTTATTTTATGGGTAGGCATGGTTTAAATTTACCAATAGCTTTAATTTTAGATGAAATGGTTGTTTATAGCAATATAGAAGACTAAGAGAGGCTTACCTTGAGCCTGGCTCAATATCTTCATTGTTTAAGGAGAGTTGTAATGTGACAAGCTCCCATGACTTAGACTAATAACACAATTATTTCATTAGAAAAGAAAGAATCTAATTGTTTTCATCAAAATGCATATTATATTTTTTAAAACAATAACTAACCATGTGTTGAATATAAGGAATACTGAGGGGGGCGGGTGAATCAGTATTCCACAAAACCACTTCTTAATTTATTTATTAATCCAATTTTCAAACTCAATAACATGAAAGTAAAATAAGCATAAGAACAACAACCATAAAGACATAACATATGAACACCACGATTTTTACATGGAAAACCCCAAAAGGGAAAAACCACGGTGAGTGTTAGCTCACAATATATTATGATAGCTCAATACCGGATTACAAGAAGGCTCATTGCCCAAGGCTCACTACCCTATGAAGAAGTGCTCATTGCACAAAGGCTCACTGCCTAGAGAAAAGAAGAAAGAAGAAGAATTGGCTCACTGCCAGAAGATGAACTGCTATTGATGCATCTACCACATGCTGGATCAGAGTTCCATTGAAGGATCAATACACATTCAAAGGTCTTCATTTATTCCACCCTGCTTCTCAATTTAACTACATATACTCTATTTTCTATCCTTGTTCAATTTATCTACTTTTCTCTCTACTCATATTCCTTCACACATGAATTCACAAACACCACTCCTCTAATCAATCATCCAATTGTCGAATTCCATCGAGTATATATATTCACTACAAGATTTATCTCATAATCAAGTCAACAAGTAAAACATAAACTGTGTACACAAATACTACATCTTGTTGGCTAAAGCATAAACTACGTACACAAATACTACATCTTGTTGGCTTGAACTTGTGTACAATTTGCAATGTGGACCAAGCCAAACATATAATGATCTTCCTATAGGTTAGCACAATTCATACAATCACTTAGATTTATTCCTTAAACAATATATCTTCTCCACATATGATTTTTTTATACCTGTCAGCCTATCTCTTAAGAGCACACTTAACCAATTCAACTGTCACTTCACATCTTTCACTGCGGATCATATACCACTCTAAGAATCACATTCAACACTCATCTTTGACCTCTTATCATGTCTTCAGAACCGCAAGACTAGGTATGCAACTGCGGTGGAATGCAGACCCTTTTTCTCAGGCACTATGCACCGTTCCTGTCTTAATTGTGTTCACTTAGACTTAGCTAAATCTTGGTACGTCTTCCGGAGATCTTCAGAACTTGAAACCTTGGATATTTTACCTTCAAGCAACTATGAGAAACATACCTGAACTGCATACCTTGACCATCAACTACAAAGGAATACCACTTGAATGTCTGCTACTAATATATGTGTAGTCAGTACTTAGCCATTCCACCTTAGTCTTTTGTGTTCGGACCAAATCCTTGTGTGCAGGTTGTTTCTAGGTTTAGTTCCCAATCATCCTTAGCTCCATCATGCTTTATTTGCCTTGTTGCCATCAATGACAACATTACCCAATCAACAGTGTCTCTTGACTATGTTGCCAACACCATGAATAATCATAACTTAGGTAAAAGGATGCTATACATTTATTATTTTTCATAGAACAACATATTTCAAGTTTGAAGATGAAATAATGTAGTACAATACAACATTAGGACTATTGTCTTTTATAGTACATAAAAGTGAGTTCCTCTATACAAAAGTTTAACTTTCAAGTTATACAATATAGTAAGACCCATTGTATTATTTATCTTTTTTGATTGCAAGCAATATGGTCTTTATAATAGCTATAAGGAGGGAGAGCATCATCTAAACACTTTATCTCCAACCATAGACCAAGTGGTCCCCTACTCATCTTCCTACTGGAAGTGGTCCAACTCTTCAATGAGGGCGGGAAATAATGACATCTCTAGTAATACCATAACTAAATCTGAGAACCAATTGTATGTAAGTGCAATCACTATCGACACATGCAGACAATTGTCTAGAACCTATATATCCTCTAGCTACTGAGCATTTCTGACTACCATGCAATCCTAAGAGTACATTGAACTAATAATGCATACTGCTATAATATCACTATGGCCAAAGCGTTCATTTATATACGCATTCTAATTATTCAAAAATGTGGGTCATCTATTCACAACATTACTATCTCTTGCTTGACTTTAAAACAATCATAAAATAATTATAAAAGTACAATGTACAATTCTAAAAACAAATTTCTAGAATACCATAACATTACCCATACTCCTAACATACGTTGCCTTTAAGTGAGAATCCTAATAATACATTATTTAAAAACTATTTAATTATTATACCAGACATGTAAATTCATACAATATGTCTATATAGTGAATGTGCAACCTTATATAGGGTTGCTCATGATGTTTCTACACACCCATTAAAAGAACAATCAGGTATAAGGCTATCACAAAATTATTTTTCCAGACATATAATGTATACCAGTCGTAATAATGATGTTTTCAATAGTTTCCAAAGTAGACAAAGTGTTACAGTCATAGTAAATGCTACTCACACATACTTTTAGAAGTAGTCAAGATGTACAGTCTATGTAATGTTGATTATAACCAATTTTCACAAACATATTGAGTCTATATATTGCTATTCAAGTACAGTTTCCTAGGTTTTTTGCAATATACATCTCTACAAACCTTCACACACTTAACCATTTTATGGATAAATTAACTAAGTTTAGATTTTTATGTTCATTTGGTTTCATATAATTGGTTTGAGTGCCCATGATCCTCTATACATAGCCCTATTCATAACTAGTATAAATGATTTTTCACTACTATACTCAACTTTGAATCCAACCGACAATAATGAGTCCAAATCACTAAGCACAGTCAAGATTAAGCCCATTAAATTGAATTTTAGACTTCATTCTTAGCCATGAGAGAAATCTATAGTATTGAATTTAAGACTATACCCAACCATGAATAGGAATGACTAAAAAATGTGAAACCCTTTACAACAAAACAAATTACATATATCTCCCAATATAATATATACATTTATGTATGTATATGTATTTATACATATAAGAACTTATTTATAAAACTGGTTTGAGATTACAAATCAACACAATACCTCCTTTATTATGCACAACCAAAGAGACATTAAACCAAATGCTAAGCATGCATCCTTTGACCAACACGGTAAGGAATGGAGTGAATGAATGTATGGGGTGTGTGTGTGTGTGTGTGTGTGTGTGTGTGTGTGTGTGTGTGTGTGTGTGTGTATAATACTCAAACTAAATCATTTTCCCCTTTTTATATGCCCAAGACTATCAATCTTTTCAACAAATAGTTGGTATACCTACCCTATTACCAACAACTTCAACACTCTATGCTTACTCCATACCCATATACTTGAATAAAGGTTTGCATATCTATATAAGGTTGACCCAATGTAAAATGTAAGCTAGTAACACGTTTTTATTTATTATACACAACTATATGAAATGCTAGTTATATAGTTACAACAACCACATATCCTCGTCTAATTGGTCAACACAATCCCAACATGCCATATACTCAACAAAACCATATATATGTATGTGTGTTTATTTACACACACACACAAACAGAGATTTCATTTTTAAAATTGTAACAATTTGCTTTACATTTCCATGGTCAGGCCAATAGGCATAAAAAAACAATTGGCATACAACCTGTGCTCAATATAAAGAATCTCAAACATAAAATATATATCAAGCTGAGTAAAATGTTATTTAAGCAATCTTAAACATGAACCATATGCAAGCACAACCAAAGAATCCATCAAAATAATAACAAAAAGATATACCTTCAGCATAGTAATCAAGCCTAAGCACATGCTCAATTATTTTGACACCAAAATATTTATTTCAGTCATCAAGGCTTTGCTTAAATTCCAGCTCAACCTTTTCCAATAATGCCTTGCATCACACAACAGTAACCCTAAAAACAAAAAAAAAATGTTCCTTTCCTTTCTACCATCTACCTCGTCCAATATTCTCCATGGGAATTGTTACCAATTTTTCACCTATAGCTCAAATTGGCAGAGCTAAAACAATTCATTACATTTGAGGTGAAGAATATTCTTATACATTCCTTCTATGCTTAACCATGGCATATTTTAAGTGTTAAGAAAAGTTTGATTACAGTTTTTTTATTCAGAGAAAAGAGACAAAGAAAAGTACATATTGAACTCAAGACATTGCTTTCATTCAGAGCAGAAATGTTTCATTCATTTTGCCAATAAAGTATACACAGAGTTGCAAGTATTGTATTTGTATTCATTGGAAAGAAAAGAGTAATCAATGGTCCCACACAAGCCATGGGAGTAGCTAAACAATGTAAACATGATATGTGCTATGCATTTGAAGATAAAAGAAATGAAAAGAAGCATAAGGGAAAACGCATATCCATCATTGCCTGAGATAGATTTGGGGTAGATGTTCTTGTCTTGCTCCTCCTCTCCTGATCTCCAAGTGAACCTGCATCATTGTAAACATTTGGTTAGAGCTCTGGATATGAGTCTCCTATATGCCCTACCAACAGAAACACAACACATATCATGAAGCATTGGATCAATAAGAAAGAAAGCTAGAAAGATCAAATCATCACATGAGTATTGTATTCATTGTTTTATCTAACTTGTTTGTACAATGTGTAGGTACAGGTTTAGTCATCATGAAGACATTTTAGCACGTGGATTAAAATGTGGCTCCCACAAGGGTTAAGCCCAGCATGTTGCCCCTTGATCTTAAGAGGGGTATAAGATAAGCAAAGAGACTTTTAGATCAATAAACAAGAGCATATGCTGGTTGAGAGTCAATAACAACACCAGATAATCATGAGACAACCTTCAAAGTAGGATAGTCAACATCAAAGCAATATTAGCCAGAGGACAGTCCCATTAATAGTATCACAGCCAAAAGGCATCATGGAACAACAAATAGAACAAGTATTTTACCACTTTTGTTGTGAATGAGATGTAGATTTACTTTTGAATTCATTAAGCAGTCATAGAAGGACAATATTCAGTCATTAAGATGACTGTCCCATCAATCAAAGAGGTATGTAATCAGCCAAAGGTCAGTCATATGATGAGAAAACAATCCATACCTATGTGTGATGTCATGACAACTCTAAGAAATAAAAGAGAAATCATAAATAGACTGAGTAGGATTCCCAGAGAAAGGCTTACTATGCCATCATAATGGGACAATCACCTTAATGACAATTTATTCATCATATAGCTACCATATGCCTCTGCAAGTGAAGATATAATCATGTACTATAGAAGTCATGCGAGGAACTCATAATGCAAAAGTCAATAGGGACAATCATGTATGAACAACAAAGCATCATAGATCATGAACATCAAGATACATTGCATGATAGAGATCAGCTAGTTCCAATCAATCAGGAAGAGAGGCTAGTAGAACTCGCTGTTAGTGCACTTTTGCAAAGTCTATATGAATGAACAAGAGAATCATAATTTTGAAATAATAGGATAACTTCCATATCAATATCATCAAGAAAGAACCATGAAACAGTTAGGGTACAACTGTAGAGTGCAAGAGACAGGTGCACAGTAAAAAAGAAATACCATTCACATCTATGCAAGGAGGGACAGCCATCTGAGTGGACATCATAGATGGAGTTCATGACAACTTTCCATGTAGATTACATGAGATATATAGATCAGATATAGAATACAAACTCCAAAGAACAAGGCATCAAGATCAAGATGTATGAAAAGAGTACAAGAGGTGCAGCTACAGTCATCAAAAGCAGCCCACAGTCATGTCCTCAATGCAAATGAAGATGAAATAGATGTGAAGTACATTACAAGGACAATAAATCATGAAGAGAACTCATTATGCCCTAAGTGAAAGGTACACAAATACACATGATATATTTTTATGCTACATGATGTGTGCAATGAAGGATATAGGTGTAGAATTTGAAAAGGTACAATCATAAGCATAGAGTTCATTGTTGTTTCTCTTGCATACAATCAATTTGCCACAGTCATTAATAGAGAGTATGAACTTCCAAATACATACACTATCATATGGAACAACAGAGGATAGAGGTTTCATCATGGTCATTTAAGGAAACTTACCAGTGCACTGTCTCAGAGTAGTAGAGTATAGAAGACACAAACCAACGATATCATTATCATTAATGAACAAAGCATCAAGATCAGGTAGTTATCTAAGATGCAAAGGAACAGCTTAATGTCAAGAACCAACACATAAAGTATAGAAGAGACGGTCACCATACAAAAATTACCATGTTGCTACAAAGAGGACAACCCTAGATAAATTGGAAAGACAGTCTAATATGCAAGAGAGCAGCAAAGATGTATATTCTCTTTTGTTTACATACATGAGATACAAATGAGGACTTCATGTATTTTAAACCCACTCTATTACCATCATCACAAAATAGTTAAGGCACATAGTGCATATGTAAGTCAAGATGGAGCAGTAGACACCATAAAGTTACAATCATTTCTTTTTCTACTGACTGTCTCAAGAGCCAATAACAACACTATGTGAAGGGTGAAACTGAGGAGCATCAAATATCTCTATAGTAGTAAGAAAGAAAAAGGTAATGACAATCTCAAAAGGGCAAAGAGAGCAGTCAACAATATGGGGAATAGTGATGCTGACAGTGGCAGGAAGACAGTCTAAAAACATTAAGCAGAGAAGAGGGTATATAATGATAACGCAAGTGAGATCACATCAAACCCTAGGCTCGTGTCTTCCCTTAAAGGGGGTTCTAGGGGGTCTTATCTATGGTATTAGGAGAAAGGTTTTTAATGTTTTGTAATGTTTCATGAGTCTAATGTGTTTAAAACAAAACCCTACACATTTAAACCTATTCTAATCTATCAGGCCTATCAACATTGTTCGAGCTCTGCCTGGGTTTTGAGGACTAGTAAGTCTAATCTAAGGGCATGCAGAAGTCCTAGTGACATTGGTGTCAAGACCGAGGAACATTTTGAGTTGTTACAAATATCCTATCATCTACATTAGTCAAGAGTTGTGAAGGCCTATGGATGTCATTTTGTTCCAGGTTTATGAAAAGTTTCTTGAAGCCTACAAAGTATAAAATTTATGAAAACCTTGAAGACCAAAGGTTACCTCATCACATAGGAAGGGTTGAAGAAGAATGAGGAGAAATAATAGATGACATAAATTGCTAACTATTTCAGATTAGTAACAAAAGGCATGATGCCTATGTGAACACAATGGGAAAGTAGAATCTAATCACATTTAGGAGCGACATCACTAGAAAGATAAATTAGAGATGTGTAGAAATGAATATAAAGACAAACTGAAGATCCTCTACAGTATGTTAATAGAAAGGGAAGAAAAGTAAAAAAGGAAAAGCATAGTGAGACAAAATATAACTTACAGGAAATGAAGAATGACAAAATAGCTTAGAAACGGCAGCAGGAAAACTCCAGAAGCCCACAATAGCACCAGAACTCTCCCAAAACCTTATGGAGAACAATAGCATGTCAGTGCAATAGAGAGGAGCACAAAAATGCAAAGTGTAAAAATGATAAGGATTTTAGGTTTTTTCACTTCCTTTTCTAGTTGCCCTAGCTCGACTGAGCTCTTTTTTGACTTTATTTTTAAGAAATAATTGTTATCCAATGCATGCTCATGGTCAAAGACAAATATCATAACACCTAGTGCTGAGTGAGGGGACCTGTGAGGTCTTGTTATTATTTCTTTTTGATTTTCTTCAAAGTCAACAAAGGTAATAATGCAAGGTAAGATGTGATGCATAATGCCATGGGGAGACAAGGTTTGAGTCCACTATATTTTTCCATATCTATTTAATTAGCAAATGTGACTTAAACAAGTCAAAGAGAAGAGAAAGGAGTGCAATTTGGCATGGGAGTCATAAAGATCAAATGATGCATGTGGCTAATATAAATGCATGATGGATGCATTTTTTGCATGGAGGAGATCCTAATTGTACATGGTGATCAAAAGGGAGTTATAAGGAGTTGTTATCTTAAAACCTTTTGAAGATAATTACCCTCTTTTGCATGACTTAGCAACTAATAAACTAATCTAAACAAGTAATAAAGTAATGCAATTATAAATTACTTTATTATTTGTCATAAAATTATATAAGTCAAAGATAGAACAAATTTATAACATATAGTAAAGTCACCTTGATTACTTTATTACTTGTTCACATTGTTTTTACCCATGCCCAAATCATACAAAATTAGGAGATGGAGTTAACTAAGCTATTTTGGAGTTCTTTGCATGATTTTTGGTCAAACTAGAGGGATTTGAGGTTCTGCATGGTCAAACTAAGTGTGAGGGGCAGTTTGGAGCTATTTTTGCTCTTTTTCCTGCAGTTATGACCCTATTTTTTAGGGATCTTTATGCTTGCTCGTGGATCAGATTTGTGGAGATATTTTTGATGCTGAGTTGAACTGCAGTGCCTTTTCCATGAATTTGAGGGTTCATTTTTGATATATGGGAGAAAAACTTAGGTTTTTCTTAGTTCTTGCATTCTATTATCTCTTACACATTTTCAGAGAGGCAGAGTTTGTTTGTAACTCTTTTTTTTTCCAGATCTATACAATACAATAGGTTACATGTTACATGTTTTTGCCATTTTTGCAGTATTTTCCTATTATTTTCGTTTAGAATACATCAAGATTGCCTTTTCAGATTAATGCAAGTGCTTTCATGAATGATTTGATGAAGTTATTGTGTTTAAACCATTAAAACCTTTAAATTTGTCTCATTCATCATTGTGCATCTATCGCAGGTTTGGAGTTGTGTTCTTTCACTTTGTTCTTGAAATTGTGAAGATTTATTTTCCTCTTGAAAGAACAAGCTATTTTTCCTACTCTAGAAATAGTTTTGTGGTTAAGTCATTATTATTGAACCGTGTAAACAATATTCTCAAAGGTAGTTGTGAATCATTCTGCAGGTTATCATTATTTAGGTGCATCACCACCCATTTACTTTTAGTTTTGTCCTTTCTTTTTCATTCTTTCTATCCTTTTTCCTGCTAAGTCATTAACCCATTAGAAAATTATAAGGGAACCAACCCATAATCTGGAGGTTCAATCTCAACATAGGTCACCCACAACCTGAGTTTGATCCCATGTTACACAGGATTGCTAAGCTTCACAGCTTTGCATAACGGGTGCAATCCTACACGAGAAAAGGAATATCAACATAAACCCCCAAAATCAAGGCAATTATCATGCCCTCATGGGCTCAATGGAGACATGGGAAATCAAAATTTACAACCAAACTTCCATTAAAGATACCTACCGCTCTAGATAACATGCATTGGAAAGAAAATAATTCCTATAATCTAGCAATGGGTCAGCCTATCCAACCATAACCCCATGAAGATTCAAAATGCCCTTCTTCCAAATCCTCATGGGTTTCTCTCCAAAGAAACCCTAGAAAATTTCAAATGAGCAAAAATATGTTTTTCTCCAAGTTAAAATCAAATAAGAAAAAATGTTATATTTCATAGTAATTCAAACCAAATAAACTTAGTCTAGTTTATATGAGGAAAAAATATATAAGTTATTAATTCCTTTTTGAAAATAAACTTAGATATCAAACAACACACAATACCACCTTCAAACAAGCACAAATAATAACTTCATGAGACAGAGACTTCATGCATCCATTTGAAGGAAATGAATAATTCATACACAAACTCACAATGACACTCAAGCAAACCCCTACATGCCTACAATGCATCATCATATAGTCAACCTACAAATTTATGCAAATGTGTGGGTTCTCAAAGAGTATGGTACAATGGCCCCACTGTCACAATATGCCTCCCTCTCTTGAATGATGCTCTCCCTCTACAAGTGAGGGGGAAAATATTACCTACATCCACCTTAGCTAATAGATAGTAGTTAGTTTGTGTCAATATCAAAAGATTATAATCACAATTCCAAGTGAAAAGCCTTAACAACACCCAACTGTTTAAACTCCAAGATCAAACGAAACATATGTATCATATAATCACCATGGATGTAAGCCTCTCTAAAATTGAAGGAAGATCACACTCATATCCATTCCCTAAACTAGGAATAAGCCCAATGACATCTCCTACAATCCTCATAAATGACATCATAATCAAACTCATATGCACAAGGAGACAACCATGTCAAACACTCCTCAAATGAGTCCTCCAGAACTAACAACCATAGCTCAAGATTCATCTCCATGAGAAGAAAAAGCATAATTCAAAATGCATTTGAAAATAAGGTGGTAAATATTTATTAGATGATTCTTTTGTTATCTTCCGTTGCACCAAAAGATCAACCTTTTTAATGCCCGATACAACCACTTGACTTAACAAGCACGGGAGGCAGTTAAGCCCTTGTCGCAAACCACCGTAGTGCAGCGCTGAACAAGGAGACCAAGGGTCACACCTTGCAACAATCCCCCCTAGCGTAAGTGCGGGGTTTGAACCCGTGACCTCGGCTCTGATACCAATTGTTAGCTGCCGTTACACCAAAAGATTGACCTTTTAATGCCCGATACAACCACTTGACTTAACAAGCATGGGAGGCGGTTAAGCCCTTGTCACAAACCACCACAGCGCAGTGCTGAACAAGGAGACCAAGGGTCACACCTTGCAACATCTTTGTCATGTAGACCAAGAGTGGGGAATGAGGTTTCTCCAAGCACAAACAATCTCCTCTTCAACTCCATCATGAATTCACATCCATATCTAGGTGAAGGCTCCTTAGTCTTCCTATTGAAACCTCCAAAGAGTAATTGACTCAACAAATGCCTCTAAATCCAAGAGAACTTCAGCCTCATCCAAGTGTCTAAGTATCCATGAGCACCTATAACTAATCAATTCATGCTAAGCTCCAAATGCAACATTGCTCTATCATGAAGCTTCCAAGCACATGACCAATGTACTTAATACCAAGAGAACTAACCAGACCACCATCGAATCTCCCATTGTAGTATCCAAGAACATATCATGATGACATGATTTAACATTTCTTCCAAGAAGATCATATGCTCTAATGAACATATCCTACTCCCAAGAGCCCCTGTATCATACCAATACTCCAACTAGTATCCAGAGTAAACCAAGATAGAATACAAAATATCTTCTCAACCAAAGATCCCCTATCAAAACCAACAAGGCATAAACCAAGGGGAAGTGCAAGAAGTTCAGTCCACTTTTTGGCTAAAAAGTGGAAGTATTTTTCCTGAAAAATGAAAGTTTGTCATAGTTAAGATAGAATTTGAAGCACTTACACATAGAATATTAACATGGTGTAAAAATATGAAATGTAGAATTTTGTTTCTAGTTCTCAATATGTAATTTATTCTAATACCTAAATGATAAAATTTGGTTTTGTATAGGATGTACAAAAGTGACATTTTTTAAAAAGTATGTTGAAGGCCAAAACATGCATGTGTATGGCCAACAAAATAAGTAGTAAATGAATGTGTTTTTCATTTTTTTGGAAAGAGACATATGATAAAGATTGGTCAAGATATTATTTTGTAATTTTTAATAAATTCTTTTTAATTTTTTTTTTTATTGAGATTAAGTTGTTTCTTTAAAACCCCCCATGTACAGTCAACATAATTTGACCTAAAATAATTGTAACATGATTTTTTTTTTCATTTTTATCATATAGAGAATAATGTCTAGATTGGTGAGACATAACAAAAAATTGAAAATTTGTCAAAATCAAAAGTTATTAAAAAATAGTAATATATGTCATTTCAAGTTTATGAGGCTCTTTGTTTAAAATTAATTAATAAATATAAAATAATGCTCAACACTAAGAAAAATTACATATTTGAAAACTAAATATTGTCATTTGTAATGGGTTTTACTTTCATCCATTTTTTAAAAAAGTCATCAACCATATTGCCAAAGTTAGTTTTTACTCTTACTACTACCATGACATTGTACTTGTAGGTCCAAGGCAAGCTTGGGTTTCCAAGTCTATTACAAGCCTAAAACCAAAGCAAAAGTGTGGGTGTCAAATTTTAAAATTTGTGGAACAGTACTTACTTCAAAATGTGTATCTATTCTAAAAATAATGGGTACGCATTCTAATTTAAGAAGTGCATAGCCATTTAGAAATGGATACCCATTCTAAAAATGAATGTGTACCCATTTAGAAATTGGTACCCATTTCCATTATAACCATTATCATCCCATTTTTAGTAAATGTAGTACAACATTTTTTTTACAATTTTCTTTTTATGAGTACATATCAAAGATTGTTTCTACAATTTTTTATGAAGTTGTCTCTTACAATCTCTTAGCATCATTATTTAGCCATATCATATTCAATTTTAAAGGGATTCAATCATAAGTAGTATTTTTAACTGGAATCAAGCAGAAGGACTATTTTTGAGAGGAATCAAGAAAATGAATTGTTTTTAGAGGAATCAAGCATGGGTGATACATTGAATAAATGATCTAAATCTATTTGTACTTCATAGAGCTCAGTGAGTGGTCCATCTATAAATTAAAGACCATTTGTTAATATTATCAAGATAATTTGCTAATTATAGGATCACACAAACATCAACAAAGAAAAAAAAAACTCATGACACCTCAAGAAATTGAAGCACATCAAAAGGAGGGAAAATGACAAAGAGATAGGAAAGAGAGGATTTGACAAATTAAGAGTGTTGAGGCATCCAATTTGGGGACTGTGGAAGAGAACATTGAAGAGACCAACATGAATGAGGTGAATGTAGAAGATGCAAATGTGGAAGAGAAGAATATGAAAATTTTGATTATGGAAATGAGTCCATGTAAGTCTTTAATTACACTCAGTTCAATGATGATATTAGCTTTTTAAAGGAATATGGATATATAAATATTGATTTAAATTATGTTATTAAAAATAACACAACAAAAAATGATACTGAAAACAATTGTATGTGTGAAAATGTTTTTTTTTTTAAATTGAAAGAAATGTATTGGATAATTTTCTTGGTAAGATATCTTGGAGGGTAATTTGAACCCATGCAAAAAATTGTATAAACTATTTTTTATAAAAAAATTCTAGGATTTCAAAGTCAAGTAGTAATGATGCAATTAATCAAAATGTCAAAAATGTGAAAATAATGAAAAAAATATGCATATTCATAAAAACCAAAATAAATATGAATCAATGAAACGAATTATCTCTAGTGTTGCTAATGATATCGATTCTATTGGAAAAAGACTTGGTCTAACGATAGGAATACAACATGACAAACAATAACAATTTCTTTAGTTAATAAATCAGTTTGAGCAAAATAATGAAAAGTAAGACAAGTGGTTTTTTAGATGTGAATACTAAAAATTGAGAAGAGTAGTAAATAGAGGAGTAAATATTGAAGATGATCCAACTGACCATATGTTAGGCTTTTAGTGGTAGACTCCCAAGATCTAAGATGGAATTAAATAGTGAAACAAAGTCCTTAATTGAAAAAATATTGGCATGATTATACAAGGGTTTCATCTAGTGCTAGAGATGTTTTGAAATTAAGGGGTCAAAAAATCACGATCCTCATCCAAAATATCTATTAGACATGACTCAAACATAATTATATAAAAAATTCTAAATGATTCAATTATAGAAAATTTTAACATAAGTCAATAATCATCTGAGAAATGTAAACCTTGGTATGTAAAAACTAATGAACAATGAATCTCTTGTTGCTACAAAACTCATGTGCAATTCCATTACTATTATGATGTTTTTTAATATATATGTCATACTTTACATACTAACTAAATTGTACAGGAATGTGGTATTAATATGCCACCTACAACATTAAGGAGTTTATAACAAGTTTATTTTGTGAAACACCTGATGGACAACTATTTTATTCAAAAGCTTGTATTTCTAAAGAATGCAAAAGATGTGGTAACCTTTCATTGTTAGGAGAATGCATGCATGAAAGTAGTTCACATGATTTTAGGCAATAATTAGTGCATGTGAAGAGTTTCAACAATGTTCAATATCCTTTAAAGGATGGAAAAATTAGAAAGCATTGAGTTAGTTACATAGAAAAGTAGTGTGCATGCATTCATCACAAAATTCAAGAATAATATTGTGTACAAACATGTGAATCACTCTCAATATGCTTGGTGGCTTGATGAACAAATTTTCATATGAAAAAAAATATTTCCAATTGGAACTATACTTTTAGTGGTTGACTTTGTAGAAAACTACACTTGCTCCATAAGAGGAGATTCAATCTCAATATTATAATCAATATAGGTGGCTATTTTTTTCATATTGTATACATACATAGAGCTGATAGTACAAAAGATGATAGAAAAATCTTGAGGGAGCATCATTTCTATTTGAGTGATAATTGGTTACATTCATCTAACAATATTGTTTAAAAGTATTTTATGACAATTTAAAGGAAAGAGAAATCTAGATGACACAACATCTCATATGGTCAGACAATTGCACAAGACAATTAAAAAATGCTCAAATATTTTATTGGCTATGTAGGGCTCATAAAAAATAATATCCAACATATGTCAAGTTTCTTTGAACCTGGGCATGGTAAAGGTGAGCATGATAGAGATAGAGCTTGTGTGAAAAGAGATCTTGCTAGGGAGAAACTAAAATTTTTAGATACAACAAAATTTAAAGATGCACGTGCAATTGTGGATTGGTGTAATGCAAAATTATCTATAGGATCAAGTGAAAACCCGAAAGTTCAACAATTCTTTTGGTTAGTTGCAAAAGGAAACATTCTTCCCCAACATGATTGTGAGATAATTACTAGATCAACAAAATGGTATTCAATTAAGCGTTTAGATGCAAGCACATGGACTATATGGACTAGGGAGCTTGCCTATTTTTGTCAGTTTTGTATTGGAGGCAAGTGGGAAGCATGTGAAAATATAGAATGGGTTGAAGAATGGAAACATAGATCTCTAACACCTATACCAACACATAATTTGTTGTAATTTCCTCACCTAACTTACAATTAGGACTCATGCATTTATAGTTAATTTATTTACTTGTTGATTATACATAGATTTTTTGTAGATAAAAATTTCATGTTTTGGCTTTATGCTTCCATGTTCATTATACTTTTTGTCATTTTATTTTAGGTCTCCTACAACTATATGGCATCAGTTGTCACTAGTACATTCTACATGTGATAAATTCTATTCTATAATTTACTATAAACTAGGAGTCTAGAACTTAGAATTAGGACTCATGTAATTGTAATTTTGACTAAATAATTTGACATAGAATTAGGACTCATATAATTGCAATTTTCTTACATCTATAATCTTATAATGGTATAACTGAATCTATGAGGATTGGATGTGCTATCTTAATAATGCAACTATTCATTTATCTTTCTACTACATAATGTTCAAATTAAATATCTAGCAATGTTAAAATGTAAGCATAAAAGACCTAGAAATTGTGTAGGATTTACTAGTGTGTACATGTACACATCTACCTAAAATGTTGTGGATGACTCATTAATTTGCTTAGACTCATCACTAGTAGGACCTGTTGCT